>JAUIMM010001014.1:932500-1532500 GCA_031769625.1 Taudactylus pleione | reverse complement strand
TGTTTGGATCTCTCACCGTTGTGAGAGATCCCCTATCGGACGCTCCACTGAAAGACGGACAGACACTGAGAGATACTCACACTAGACCCCTTGTCACCTTGACGAGTCGTCCGCCGCCCCTGAGAATCAAACAAAACAATCCCCCTACCTTCACGAACAAACACGCAAACAATGCTGTACCAACTGGGTTACCTGTTTGTATGTCTGGAAGCTTGAACTTCTCTTCCAGAAACTTTCTCCGTAAACTCTCTACTATAACGAGAAGATTCAGGGCAAACAACAAATAAACGTCACCTTGCACATTATATTAACTAAGCTTGAGAACAATACACCTCTAGCGGAAACACTCTCGTTTCCGCTGTCCATCCCTTTCTCTTCCCGGCCGGCCGGCCCTGTCTGTACCCTCCTATGAACACACCGCTGCCTTGATCTACTAGGCTGAATCTTCAGAGTTCCCCCTACAGGGGTTCAGCACCGGAGCCACACAGCCCCTTGCACTGACTCCCGAGAGAGCTTACTCAATCGCCTATGCCCAGTACTCAACCTCACCCAGCTGGGGTTAAAGCGGGTGATCCGGGTCTATTACTCGGATTACTTTATTCCTTGAACCACCTACCAGCACTCTGTACCCAGTGACACAGACCTCCAGCGCCGGTCACTCTGCAGCACAGGTCCGCCGACCTGTAATTGATCGCTTCGGTTCTTGCCAGGACGCCTTGCACTTTAGACCCACCTTCCTTCGGCCGATCCCTAGGGATCTAGGCCTAACGCCAAGATCACCCTGAAGCTGGGCCACCTCTGGTGAATCTGGTGGTCTTTTAGTGAACCGGGCCTAATGCCCCAGACCACCTTATATGCAGGGCCGCCTCTGAGGGTCGTGCAGTGAACTGGGCCTACTGCCCAGCCCACTTTATATGCGAGGCTGCCTGAGGGTCGTGCAGTGACCTGGGCCTAATGCCCAGATCACTTTACACGCTGGGCTACCTGAGGGTAGTGCAGTGACCTGGGCCTAATGCCCAGATCACTTTATAGGTGGGGCTACCTGAGGGTGGTGCAGTGACCTGGGCCTAATGCCCAGATCACTTTATATGCGGGGCTACCCTAGGGTTGTGCAATGAAGCACAACTCCTCAAACCGGGCCTAATGCCCCCTGCTATCCCCGGGGCCTTGTGCCCCTCCTACGTGACCACAGGCCTAGTGCCTGATTATTCCCACGGGCCTTAAGCCCGACAACAAATAGTTTACTGGATTTTAAAGGTAAGTAAAGGTGGCCCACGGCCGCCTACCCTGTCCGTTGGGAGAGCCTGCAGTGGGGAACTTCGATAAGCTCTTTAACTTCCCTCCACTGCAGAGCTCTCCGGTCCTCAGCTTTGGCTCCGCTGACCGCCGCCCGCCGCCGTCTTCCGGCTCCAGCAGCAGCGCTTCCGTCTTCAGGAGTTGAGCACGACGTCTTCCGGCGTTTTCCGGCGCCTCTGGAACTCTTCTTCTCCGCGGACGATCTTCTTGGCTTGCTCTCTGCCGACGGACTGACTCGCCCCGCTCAGTGGCGCCTAATATATGGAGCCGCGAGGGGGCGGAGCCATGACGCGGCGAGCCACAATTGGCTCGCCGTGCCAGGTTCGGATTGGCTGTCCGCCCGCGAGCCATTACTGGCTCGCCGGCGGCGCCAAATTCAAAATCCGCGCTGGTGGTTGGACGAGCTTGAATCTTTTCAGATGCAAGCTCGTCCAGCCCTGTCTCCCGCCGCCGCACCGCGCTGCCCGAACCGCCGACGCCTGTTGGTCCAGCGGTCCCTGGATTTCGGGCCGGACCAGTCCCTACACTGCCGACCCTGCTCACATGTGCATCAAACAATCCTACAGCGTAAAGATGGATCCCGGGAATAACGCTAAAGTAAGTAGGTAGGTAGACCGCACAGGGTAGGAAAAATGCAGACACTAGGACGCGTTTCGACGCTCTGCGGCGTCTTTATCAACTTTAATGTCACAGCGTGCAGCCTGTTTGATTATACGGGCGCCATCTTGTTTGGAAAAGGTAGTTTTTTCCAAACAAGATGGCGCCCGTATAATCAAACAGGCTGCACGCTGTGACATTAAAGTTGATAAAGACGCCGCAGAGCGTCGAAACACGTCCTAGTATCTGCATTTTTCCTACCCTGTGCGGTCTACCTACCTACTTTAGCGTTATTCCCGGGATCCATCTTTACGCTGTAGGATTGTTTGATGCACACAGGGTAGGTCTATTGTGTTTTTATGGTTTTCTAATAAACTTTGGAGTGTTAGTTATCCGTGGTGATTGTTTTGGTCCCTTTATTTTTGGGGTGCCGTGGATCCTATTTATATGAGGAATCTGCGGATGTATGATTGGTAAAGGAGACCCCTAAAGAAACCGCTACGTGGGTGCACCATACCTGATCCATGTAAGCTTACATGTAAGCACCATTTATTGTGATCACAGGGTGGATCTACTCTCTATGGACGTTTTGACTATCCTCCCACTATCTACCTCCACTGTGGATTGGGACTAGTCTCACTTCTCCATTCATTTTCAGCACTGAAGGTGTACCATATTGACAATAAGAACTTTATTACGAAAGAGTCTTTTTCTCTATGTTTTTTTTGCATATGGACTGATTTCTATATGTTGGGAGTCTATGAACAAGGCTCATCATCCTGAAACTTCTCATTAGCGCGGACTTGTAAGATCATTTCCTATGTATTTATGTATTTATCTGTAAGTTGGTGACTTAGATCTTTTTTCTGCTGCTATATGAGGCAGCGGCAAATTTTGTGAACATCTTTTTGTGACTATATTCTATCATTTCGCTCGCTAGATGTGTTCGCACACAGCCAGCGTATGCAAATCGAGGAAAGCCCACAGCAATGCAGGCGATCACACGGCAAGGCATTAGCACACCCGCTATGTCTTGGCGTGCGATCGTGCTGTGTATGTAGACGCCCACCAGCCTGTCTTAAGGCGCCCACTTGCGCACGTCATCTCCAGGGAGTGTATGCAACCATCGGTAACATCGAGTACCATCGGAAGCAAAAGCAACGCGTGTCTTTGGCCATTACCTACCGCAAGCACTGCGATCACTTAATTGTATAATTCAGCCAAGTGACGTGTACTATGACGCTGCATCTTAATTATGCACTCCTCTGAAACGCCGTTAAGACGCTCGGGCACGCCTGCGTTCGCACCACCACGCCCCTGTTTTCATCGACCAGCACCTGTCACCACCCACAAACAGCTCGTCCTGTCACTCATTCAGCCGGGTGTCCATGCGCAGTGAGCGAACGCTTCCCGATTGTTCAGACTGGTTCATGCACGCATACTGCGATGCGCACAATGCAAAGATCGGCAGTATGCGTGCGAACGCTTCCTACCAAGCGGGTCTGAATCGGGCCCTGGGTTCAGAACCCTTTGGACACCCCCTTATGACTAATTAGGCAAAAAAAAATATCTTCATTCACCTCACAAAAGATGTGATTTTTGGGGCGAAAATGTAAAAGGTGTTGGAAAATGGGGCTAAAGTACTTGGATGGGTATTTTGGGGTGCTCTATGGATGGGACAGGTGTTTTTAGGATTGCTGAAGGCTGCAGCAGGTGTGTATTTAAAAAAAAAAAAAGTATTATGCACTTTACAAACCCCAAAATATACTAGTACCCATTTACATGTACCCCTAATGTAACTACAGCAATTATTTTTCATAAAAGATATTGCTTAATATAATTTTTCTACACTTATGCAAATACGCATATAACAGCCCTTAGACTCAAAATAAGATCCCTAATTACTTTTATTATGGCTAATAATACACTTCTATATTCATTCCCCGGGTGATTTAGGTTTTATTAGGGGTACAGACAGAGGGCCTGATTCAGAGCCGGACGCAATTTGTGGACGGTCGTTCAGGAAAAGGGAGTGGCTATTCAAATGAACCGTTCGCTCTTTGCGGTCTGTTCACGCCTCTATGTCTGAACGAGTGAACAAAACTTGCTGTCGTTTTTTGGATAACTACGCCCCCTGGCCGCGCGCATCCTACGTCATGTCCGCTATTTATTAGATTAATCGAGTACACCGAACAGCGTATGAACTGCTCGCTATTCTTGTGGTTGGTTTTTCCTACCACAATCTTGCGAGCAGTTCTGACTATAAAACAACAAGTGGCGTGGTCAATGACACTGCTGTATTAATTATGCACTCCCATAAAACGCCCGTTTTGACCTTTAAGCACGCCTGCATTCGGATCTCCACTCCCCGTTTTCAAGCACCTTCCCCTGTTGCCACCCACATACGCCTCCTCCTGTCACTCATTTTAGCAGGCATTCGCTATTTAGCACCGCACTGACTGGTTCGCGCATGCGTATTACGATCCGTATGCATGCGCAGTTCGGCAAACATCGCTCGGAACGAACGAGCGGCCGCTTACGAGCGGCTCTGATTCAGGCCCTGAGTTCCTCCCAAAAAAACGGATGTTTCTGACAGTACCGCGATTCGCTGCATTTGCCCATATGCGCTTCCGCCTGTTTTACAATTGAATAAGGTGAAAAGCGGGTGCGCATGTTGAGTAAGCAGGCGAAAACTTCTCCTCAAAAAAATGCGAATGAGGTGAAAAATCTCTATTTATTTTACTGTTTCGTTCAACTTTAACAAGAATCTGTCACTATGATAATGATCGTAACTTAGGGCAATCAAGTAAATTTTTCCTTCCCCAATATGATATTACAGCCCAGTCTACCCTTCCAGCCCTGCTCAGACCAGGGGGAACATTTACTAAGATGGGAGTTCTATTAAGAAGTGATGTTGCCCATAGCAACCGATCAGATTCAATGTATTATCTGCTAGGCGATGCTAGATAAATGAGTAGATCTGATTGGTTGCTAATAGGCAACATCACTTCTTAAATAGAACTCCCATCTTAGTAAATTTACCCCTAGGCAGTGATAATTGCCTCACAAATGTTTTACCCATCCCAAAAAAAGGTGGTTTTCCTATCCAATGCAAAACACCCTTTCAAAAGGATGCCATTAACAGATTAAAATTACGAAATGACCATTTTTTTTGGTAATTAATAAAAAATTTTATGTTATCATTTTATTTTTTTATAAATTTAATCTATTTTTTTTTTAAATGTGTTTTTTTTTTTTTTTTTATTATTATTATTTTTATGTTTAAAAAAATAAATAAATTCCCAACATCATTAGTGGAGCTGAAAGCCCAAATCTGGACAAGCTAACAGGTCCACGATAATCATCATTTAAACATTATTGTTATTGCCACCGGTTGGTAAATAATATGGGCACGAATCAGAATTGTACGCAGTAGCGCTGCTAACATACGCTAATGCCATTTCTGTGATCCGCAGCTGCGTCCAAAGACATAGCATCTGATCACCATTGGGCAGCCATCGGCCATCTGAGTAAGCCTTACTAAGAATGGCCACCGGAACTCGTCTGCCGGGTCCAAGAAATCTGCATCGGAAAACGCAGACGCAGGACTTGGCACGCCCAAAAACGGGGCCGGAATCCCACCATTTTCCGGGACACAGGCCGTCTCTGCCCCATACCCTACCCGACACTGCGACCGGAGCAGCAGCTGCATCGCTGCACATGCGCACTGCGCTCCAGCAATACCCAGTCATCCCAATTCCCACCATCGAAGATGTACGCCAATCATTAGGTTGGCGCACATCTCTAAATCATGGCCCTATGGCCCCAAATGTTTTTGATTAGCAGAAATAAAGCAGCAATAAACATGCAGAGTATCTGAGTTGGTACATTATGAGAACTTTCTGCGAGTCACAACCTTAGTCATACGTGCGTGCAATAAATCAGCAAAGAAGTACAGAAAAATAAGCTTTAAAAATAAGCTATATTGTGCTACTTTATTGCTTCATAAGTGACAGCCGCTGCCTTGCCAAAAATAGCATATGCTAATTGCTGGAAATTACAATACAAAGTAAAGAGAGCTGTTCTATGACCCTGTGTCCTTGGATCGGTGGAGTTGAGGTTTTGATGATCTCCAGAAGCCGACGACCGCTTTATCTACGCTCGCTGCTGACAACTGTAAGACAGACAGTCATTAAGCTTACAGACAAACATAAAGGAGATTTCAGCTTTCCCCATGGTCCACAGAGAATCAGAGAGTGGCCCTGATCCACCTGCTGCATAGTGTCAGGGTGATGTGTTATAATGATCAGCAGGAAGTAGGGCATGATCCCAGGGATGAAAATAACAGCATGCAATAAAAAAGCGCATCCAAGAGTCAATACAAACATAATAAACTTCAATCAGGCTCTTGAGACCCACTACTTTATCAAAGTCTTCTATCTCTCATCCTAATACTCTGTCCCATGCTCAAATTCTACCCCATCTGTGTCACCCCTGTCTGTCTGCCCCTCCCCTTTAGAATGTAAGCTTTCACGAGCAGGGCCCTCTTCCCCATGTGCTTTTCCTTCCCTTACTATTACCTTCGGCACCTAACCCTTGACTTCTGCCACCTTACTACTTATTTGAGGGTTATAATCGCTGTTGCGGCAATGTTTATATACCATGTGCTTGTCCTGCATTGGCTTCTACTGTAAGTCACTGTTCTCTTGTTCTGCTCAATTGTTTATGTACTTTGTAAGGCTCTGCGGAACCCCTGTGGCGCCATAGAAATTAATAATAATAATCATATATTGGGATGAAACCAACACGAGGTGGTCCAGTTGGATTCTGGCCATTGGTGTACACTGGGCAGAACTTTGACCCGGGGAGTCTGTTCTGAGCCTTCCACTGGATGGATTTCAACAAAAACTTCACAGAGTGGTAACATTGGATCCCAGAAGACATACTAGGGAGGTTAGGGTCCTGGTCAGACCTCCTGTTGGTGTACGCTGGACAGAACTGTGACCTGGGGAGTCTGGTCTGGGCCTTCCACTGGACGGATTTGGATGAAAACTTCACAGAGTGGTGGCATTTGGTCTGGGATACCTAACTTAATAACTTGAAGATTTAAACCCGGGCCACGCCGGTTACTTCAGCTTGTGATAATAATAAACAAGATACCGATGCAACATGCATGTCAGAAGAGACTGAGTCAATGATAACACAACACAACCGGGGAACATGGGACAGGTCTGTACTTTTCTTTTAGTAACTCTATTAATTTTGTTTTGAAAGTAGGGATGGACATCGGAAGCCAGTGGTCAGTGAGCGGCTACACAGAGCCATCGCAGAGTGGTTGACAGGAAGTGCCGTTTGTGGGTGGTGTCGGGGGGGGTGGTCGGGAAACGCAGGTGTGCCATTGCGTTCGCACGCCGTTTCAAGGGCATGCATAAAGTAGCCACTGCGAAGCCATACGCAGTGTGAGGTCTCATAGTATGCGTGGTTTTTAGCAATTTCTGAGTAAGACCAGGGCTTGTGCAAGTGTGCGTATAGGTCCGATGGTACTCGATTGTATTAATGGTTTCGCTTTTCTGCTAAATATTACGGATATGCGTATGGTAAAGTGGGCGTCCTTATGTGGTGCTGAGTTTGCATTGCGATCGCAGTGGTGTGGCTTGCTTTGGCAGTGGAACTGCGTGCGTACGCAGATATTGCAATCTGTAGTGAGTCCGGCCCACAATCATTTAGTGTGTGCCCAGCTTAAGAGTTTTTGTTTTTTTTCCGATTATTTAGTAACTTCCATTTCAGTTAACACTTTATTTCAATACAGGTTTTATACTCTGTGTTTTGTTTTTCCATTTTAATAAACTCCGTCTAGACAGGACTTTTCTCCCATGTAAACTCCCATCCATTCCCGACCTGCTTACTATTACTGTGCAATCTGGCCAAGGAGGAGTGTGGTTTCCCCAAACAATATCATATGTTAGGATCAGCCAAAACGTGAAATACTCGCATACGTGTTAGTCAGCCTTGCGTACACAGGGTGCATTACTGTGCTGTAATCAGATCCGCCAAAGTGTCCGCATCAGCCAAAGATATTAATTCAAATTAGAGGTTAAGAAACTGCAACACGGATAAACAAACACTTCATGTGACGGCAGGGATAATGTATACAGTGCGATTACCACGGGGAATGTGAGCGCTAGAGGAACACTGGGCTTTATTTATTTGTATCTGGGCTGGAATCATCCATCACACTGAAATTCATTGGGTCACATTTTCATTTAAATCTATAGCGGCCTGATGGGACTTAGCAAAATAAGTCTGCTGGAATCCTCTGCGAGCGTCAAAGCGCCCTGAGCTTGACAGCCGGCTCCTCCATATTCACAGTCCAGCTTTGTGTCCTGCTCTAACAACTTTATACAGATTTACAGTATATATCCTTCTTATGTTTATTTTTTTTTTGTAAAGTTACATGGGTTCATTACAAAGAGCACAGATCTCTGCAGGGACGTACTGAGGGCCTGACTCAGAGCCGCTCGTAAGCGGCCGCTCGTTCGCTCCGAGCAATGTTTGCACAACTGCGTATGCGTATGGGTCGTAATGCGCATGCGCCAACCAGTCAGTGCGATCGGAAATCGAGCGCTCACCAAATAGCGAGTGCCTGCTAATTTGAGTGACAGGATGAGGCATTTGTGGGTGGTAACAGGGGAAGGTGCTTGAAAACGGGGAGTGGAGATCCGAACGCAGGCGTGCCAAGCGGTCAAAACAGGCGTTTTAAGGGTGTGCATAATTAACAAAGCAGCGTCATCGACCACGTCACTTGGTTGTCTCTTAGCCTGAACTGCTCACATGATTGCGGTAGGAAAATCCTACCACAAGCACTACGAGCAGTTCAGACGCCTTTCGATGTACTCGATTAATCAAATAGCGGAGATAACGTAGGATGCGAGCGGCCAGGGGGCGTCTTTACAAAATAGCGAGCACATGTATCGTTCGCTCACTCAGACATAGAGGGGTTAACAGACCGCAAAGAGTGAGCGTTCAATTTAAATAGCCGGCCCCTTTTTCTGAACGAGCAAGCGCAAATAGCGTCCGGCTCTGAATCAGGCCCTGAGGTGGCTAAGCAGCCCTGGTAGTCACCCTGTGCATGCACCGAAGGCACGACTACGATAAAAGATGCTAAAGCAGTTGCAGCAGCTTGCAGCTCAGAATCAGACGAGCAGGGCCCTTTGCCCTTTGTCTGTGTCTAATCGCACATTCTAATTATGTGTCTGTGCGAAATTGTTTACTTGTTTGTATTAGATGGTATCACCCTCGTGGCGCTTTATAAATAAAGGGTAACAATAATAACACTGGAGTATTGATGCTTTGGTGTCGTACAATGGGCAGAGGATATGAATTAGGCCGACATGTTTTTATCCAATGCTAGACAAATTTTCATTGGCTGCATGACAGGAGCTTCATGTAATGATGTCACGGTGACAGCAGGCTCCTAATTGTTGTCATCATCATCATCATCATCATCATCACTGGTGGTCCAAGAACTAGTCCCTCTCCTTCCTAGCCACCGGCAGCTGTTCCCAGACGTCACTCCGCCATCCACAATATGGCCAAATTTCTCATACGCTACAGCACAATTATAACAAACATGCAAAACATGTGAATGACTAAAACACACAGCAATCTTTTAGAATGTAAGCTCTTTCGAGCAGGGCACTCTACCCTCTTGTGCTTCTCCCTACTGTATTTTCATTTATCTCTTACTTCCCACTAGGGCAACTAACACTTGGCTGCTTATGTGAGTGTATAGGTCGCTAATATATAGCTATGTTTATTATCCATGTCCGTGTCCTGCATTGTAAGTCGCTGGTTATTTATTACTTACTTGTGGTGCCATATAAAAAAATTATAATAATAATAATCACACATCATGTATTGCAGGCACTTCAGTGACTTATAAATAGCCAATTGGGAAACTGAAGGGCTCTGGTCCACCTTCTGGTCACCAGTGGTACTGCAGACGTTGTGTGTCATGCAACAGGACCATCATCTAAGTCAGCATTTACATTCTGCTAGGAATTCCAGACACCCGGACACGCAGGGTTGGTAGTGAGGCTGCTGCCACTGACTTGTAAGAAGTGTTACGTGGACCTGAGCACCCTAGAACAAGCTGCTTTCCCACCCTCTTGGTGCCCCCGATAGTATAATACAAAAGCCTCGTGACTGTTTATCATGAAGGACCTCAGGGCCTAATTCAGACCCGCTTGCAAGCGTAGGACGCTCGCAAGCGGGTCGATGGTGCCCTAATGCGGAGCTCCGTTGTGCACATGCGCGAGACCCGCATAGCGACAGCCAAGCTGTCGCTCCGGGTCTCGCACCAAAGGGGGCGTGCTGTCGATGGTGACTGACAGCACGCCCCCTTTGGTGGGCGTGCCGGAGGCGTGGCTGCCAGATGGAGGCATTCCCATGGGAACGCCTACCGTCTGGGTCCGGCCCCACTGACATCACTAGTGATGTCAGTGGGAGTGATTTTGGCTCTGATAGAGCCAAAATCACTCCAGGGCTTGCGGCCACGAGACCCTACCGCAGGGTCTCGTCGCAAGCCTGATGGTTGCTATGGTCTTGACCATCGCGACCATCATCATGGACGCTCGCATAAGCTGTGGGTGGTAACCCACAGCTATGCGAGCGTCCAAGAGGCCGCTCCATTTTTAGGTATAAGGGCCCTGATTCAGAGCGAGCGCTCTGGTCAGAGTGTCCGGCTCTGAATCAGGCCCTCAGTCGGCTAACTTTCTGCTGACTTGCATGTGCTAGTGGTGAAGGCTGGCACCCCAGAAAACCCCACAAGTTGCACTATAATGCCCACCTTGTGCTACCTAAAGCTCATATTGATGCTTTATAACAGCAATTGTGTGATCAGGAACCATATTAAATTGCTCACAGACACAGCGCTGGAGCCGTAATGCTATCATTAAGTGTACAGTAGCTTGGACAGACTTTTGGTGGCCAGAAACTACATAATCCATTACTAATTTATTTATTTATTAACAGTTTCTTATATAGCGCAGCATATTCCGTTGCGCTTTACAGTTGGAAACATTGATAGAACAAAACAGGGTAATAACAGACAGACATAGAGGTAAGAGGGCCCTGCTTGCAAGCTTACAACCTATAGGGAAACAGGCATTGATACACAAGGATAGGTGCTATATATATTGCAATTTGGTCTGGCCAGAATGCAGAGTTTCTTGGTGGGCTGCATGATCCAGTCACATAGGAATGTCGGCAAAATGTGAGGAGTATGTGAAAGAAAGACAATATGTGAGGTTATGTGTGGACTGTGAGAGGGGATGTGATAAGACATGGAAGCTATGAAGGTTATGTGGTCGGTTCTGGAATCTGATAAGCTTGTCTGAAGAGGTGAGTTTTCAGGGAATGCTTGAAGGATTGAAGAGTAGAGGTAAGTCTTATTGTGTGTGGTAAGGCATTCCATAGAGTGGGTGCAGCCCGTAGAAAGTCCTGTAACCGTAAATGGGAGCAAGTAATGCGTGGGGATGAGAGACGCAGTTCTTGTGCTGAGCGGAGAGGTCGGGTTGGGAGATATTTTGAGATGAGTGAAGAGATGTATGTTGGTGTAATTCGGTTAATGGCCTTATGTGTAAGTAACAGTATTTTGTATTGAATACGGTAGAAAACTGGCAACCAATGGAGGGACTGACAGAGCGGGGCAGCAGACGGACAGAGCGTGATATATGGTACAAATATTTGACAAAAAATACCAGCCTTAAGATATATAAGCTTGTACGTCATACTGTAGCTATACACTAAAGTAAATCAGGAGGGTGTTCCAGCCACTTTTCCGATGATCCCTTAATTGTAATGTCATTAAATTCCTATTTATGTATATCATTTACTGTTTGCCGAGATGTATTGCAGAACAGGAGTTGTGTTATTATAATACACAAGCATCACGCGTTTCACCAAAATTGTCATGTGCTGAAATGGGGCTGAATTATTTGCATTTATTTATCTGATGTACAGTAAAATAGGGTGTGCTGGGGATTACACCCATGCAGGGTTTTATCAATGCAGGGGTTTAATCAGATAGCCCTTCCCCGTGCTGCATATCATTATATTCAGCAGAAGCTGCCGTGCTATCTAGTCACATCGTTGTTGTGCGAATAAGACACATTTGAAAGAAAAAACACGCATAAAAAGACGCTTGGAGCTACCGAGTCACGCCGCGGCATGTCACGACTAGAAGGCCTGTTTAACGTGCAAGGAGGCTAGATGTATGTCGATTGTCGACCCATCTGTAGGACAACAACTACTATTAAAGTATTATTTATAAAACCATTTGCACTCCTACTTAGACGCCTCCTAATGACACCCTGAAGGCGTATTAATGTCTTATTTTCCCCTCACAACTACAGCTCACAGTCCCACACCCTCTGCCTCCGCTCTCCTGACATGGTGCCTGTTCAAGAGGGAGGGGCCTTTAAATGTAATCCAGAACACCTGCAATCCGACGCCGGGAAGATGTTTTGCCTCGTTTTGGGATCCAAACCTGGCGGGAAGACCCAAACCGGGACTCTGATCCCCTGGTAACCCATAAGTTTCAGTGTGTTTGGTTTCCGGGGAAAACCGAACCGCTCATCTCTAGTTATTAAATGGGCCTATTGCATTTTGGTATTAAGGGCCTGATTCAGAGCTGCTCATAAGCGGCCGCTCGTTCGCTCCGAGCAATGTTTGCCCAACTGCGCATACGTACGGATCGTTATACGCATGCGCGAACCAGTCAGTGCGGCCGAAAATCGTTTGTTCGCTAAATAGCGAATGCCTGCTATTTTGAGTGACAGGATGAGGCGTATGTGGGTGGTAACAGGGGAAGGTGCTTGAAAACGGGGAGTGGAGATCCGAACGCAGGCGTGCTTAAAGGTCAAAACGGGCGTTTTATGGGTGTGCATAATTAAAACAGCAGCGTCATTGACCACGTCACTGGGTTATTTTAAAGCCAGAACTGCTCGCAAGATTGTGGTAGCAAAAACCAACCACAAGAATAGCGAGCAGTTCATACGCTGGTCGATGTACTCGATTAATCTAATAAATAGCGGACATGACGTAGGATGCGAGCGGCCAGGGGGCGTATTTATCCAAAAAATGACCGCAAGTTTTGTTCGCTCGTTCAGACCTAGACGCGTGAACAGACCGCAAAGAGCGAACGGTTCATTTGAATAGCCACCCCTATTTTCTGGACGAGCGAGCGCTAATTGCGTCCGGCTCTGAATCAGGCCCTAAATACACAGACTGTCCCACATGCTTCATATGTTTCAGTACTGATGTAGATTATAGACAGGACCATTTGTATTTTTTGTGTCAGTTTGCTAATTAAAAACGGTTTTAAGTGCATATCTCTATTTGTAGTTTAATTAATTGTGCAATGCAAGAAATATGTCTGTTGTTGATAAATAAATGATATATACTGTAAGCTTCATATACACAAAATGTTTCTACAAATACCAGGATTCAAAGAGCGTCAATGTTTCGCAAACACGGAGGGAATGATACAGAAATGGACGCTAATTTGACTGATAATTTATGCTAATGCCACAGCAGCTTTACTTTGTACGGAGACGCCCGCCGGCTGTGTCTCTAATCCACTGCTTGCGTACAAAGATAGACCATCGAATTTCTGAGCATCCCTATGCTGAGAGTGTCGATCGGAACTAAGCCGCCGGGGCCGGTTGCTGGGTCCGTCATTCCCACAAAACGCTCGCAACACGCCAGGGTTTGACTGGCCACCCCCCCCCACACCATTGCCACCCATAAACGCACAATGACTGACAATCACTCTATGTCCAAATTCTCAACTATGACCGCCATTAGGAAAACCATCGCGACGCTTGTGCAAACTGCACAAACATCGGCATATCGTCCACCCCTGAATCAGACCCTGAAACGGTCCCAATTTATGCTGAACAAAGTCTCAGAATATCACAAGCATAAATAATATACATTACAGACGATTATTTTTTTGTGCTAATTTTTAATGTAAATAAAAGATGAAACTATTTCCTGAAGACAGAGCTATCGGCCATTATCGTTAATTGCCCCATTTACAGAATCACAGGAAATCGGCACCTCCGATGATAGCGCTTGCAGCACAGACATATTACATGTTGTGTACGTAGAGGGTTAAACAGTTACAGGAATGTAGTATATTTTTCCATTGCCCTGAATTGTTCATTGATGGCTGCAATGTGTGTGACCTTGGTTACACTGTTTTATTTGTTATTATTCTGTTTCATGACAATGATTAATGAGGATCTTATTATTCACATTTCTTATTATTAACTCATTACACGTTGTAGTCTGAACATCTGAAAAATGACTCCAAAATCCAGTATTATGTGCCTTTGGTGTATATCTGCTGCAGGTGCTCAATTAAACTGAACTCTAGAACGTCCTTAATTAAATAAGATATCAAAATATATCTCTTGTGTAGAAATTGAGATTTTATTTTCTTTCACCTCACAGAGGTTGTCCAAAAACAGATTTCTCAGTGTAAACATAACCCTCTTCCTTATGAAGGTTCTTGGCAGGCCTCTGCTCCCAAAACCCATTGTTCCCATTTCCACTATAACTTGTGCACCACCACAAGGCCCCTGCTCCCAAATCCCCTTACTTCCATTTCCACTATAACTTGTGCACCACAAGGCTCCTGCTCCCATTTCCACCATAACTTATGTACCACCACAAGGCCCCTGCTCCCAAATCCCCTTAATCCCATTTCCACTATAACTTGTGCACCACCATAAGGACCTTGCTCCCATTTCCACTGTAACTTGTGCACCACCATAAGGACCTTGCTCCCATTTCCACTATAACTTGTGCACCACCACAAGGCCCCTGCTCCCAAATCCCCTTGCTCCCATTTCCACTATAACTTGTGCACCACAAGGCCCCTGCTCCCAAATCCCCTTCCTCCCATTTCCACTATAACTTGTGCACCACAAGGCCCCTGCTCCCATTTCCACTATAACTTGTGCACCACCACAAGGCACCTGCTCCCAAATCCCCTTGCTCCCATTTCCACCATAACTTGTGCACCACAAGGCCCCTGATCCCAAATCCCTTTCCTCCCATTTCCACTATAACTTGTGCACCACTACAAGGCTCCTGCTTCCAAATCCCCTTGCTCTCATTTCCACTATAACTTGTGCACCACAAGGCCCCAGCTCCCAAATCCCCTTGCTCCCAAGGCCTTGCTCCTGGAATTGGTATGAAATACCGCCGGCCGCATGGCCGGTGGTTCGATTCCCGTCAGCGGCAGCCCGACAGGAGCAGAGTGCGATGCAGTGTAAGCCTGACAACGCTGGAAATCCAGATCGTGGATAGGTAAGTATCCACTAACCTAACCTAACCCCCCTAACCCTCCTTAGGGGTGCCTAACCCTAACTTCCCCCCCAAGTGCCTAACCCTAATCCCCCCTCTAAGTGCCTAACCCTAACCACCCCCTTCCCCGCTGCCTAAACCTAAGTCCCCCGGTGGGGTGCCTAACCCTAAGTCCCCCCCGGGGGCTGCCTAACCCTAAGTCCCCCCCGGGAGCCCTAAACCTAACCCTCCCCCCCCGCGGCTGTCCGCTCGCGGCGCCCGGCATCACTACGATCGTGATGCCGGGCGCCGGTCTCCCGGCGTCGTAGAAATGCGGGCGTCTACATCTAGACGCCCGGCATTTCACCCTTGCCGGGATAAGATAGTCGGGAAGCCGGCTGCCGGTATTTAGGCAGTCGGCTTCCCGATTGCCTCCCCTTGCTCCCAAATCCCCTTGCTCCCATTTCCACTATAACTTGTGCACCACAAGGCCCGTTTTCAAAGCCTCTTGCCCCCAATTCCACTGTAACCTGTGCTCAACCACCAAAGCACAGCTATTTTTAAAAAACCCAAACATATCTATGTAATTAATCAGAATATGGGTGGTTTGGATCCAACTATTAATTGTGGATAGGAGTAATCATTAGTCATACTTGTGTCCCATACCGGCTATTAGGTCTCAGGTACAGTAGAAGAGGGCCTAATACAGAGATGGATAGTAATGTTGCTGCAGCTGCAAAAATATGCAAAGGTCGCAGCCACAGGGATTTTGCAAATCCAAACAGCTGCGTACTAAGGCCCTCATTCAGAGCCGCTCGTAAGCGGCCGCTCGTTCGTTATGAGCGATGTTCGCTCATCTGCGCATGCGTACGGATTGTAATACGCATGTGCGAACCAGTCAGTGCGGCCGAAAATCGTTTGTTCGCTAAATAGCGAGTGCCTGCTAATATGAGTGACAGGAGGAGGCGTATGTGGGTGGTAACAGGGGAAAGTGCTTGAAAACGGGGAGTGGAATTCAGAACGCAGGCGTGCTTAAAGGTCAAAACGGGCGTTTTAAGGGTGTGCATAATTAATACAGCAGCGTCATTGACCACGTCACTTGGTTGATTTATAGTCAGAACTGCTCGCAAGATAGCGGTAGGAAAAACCAACCACAAGAATAGCGAGCAGCTCATACGCTGTTCGATGTACTCGATTAATCTAATAAATAGCGGACATGACGTATGATGCGAGCTGCCAGGGGGCATATTTTTCAAAATTACGACCGCAAGTTTTGTTCGCTCGTTCAGACATAGAGGTGTGAACAGACCGCAAAGAGCGAACGGTTCATTTGAATAGCCACCCCTTTTTTCTGAACGAACGACCGCAAATAGCGTCCGGCTCTGAATCAGAATCAGATGCAGCTCGGTTGCTATCACTCGATTATTAAGAGTAAATTTACCTCGATTCGAGTTTGATCGAGTCTTTTTTTTTTTAAACTCGATTTGCATCGCCGAAACTCGGGTGATTTTAGGCTTCTGAAACTCTCAAATTTACTAAGAAAGTGAGTTTAGCTGAGATCGCACAGATCAGGAGGTGGTCTATTTGAAACTTCAGTTTAGCTGCGAGTTTGCTACCATTACACCCGAGATTGTAATCTTGTATCTTAGTAAATTCCCAAATTGTATCTATTTCATGAAAAGTACTTCCGAGTTTGGCCAATGGTGAGTTTACTCGAGTTTGCAATCTCACCCGAGTTTTTCAGTGAAAAGAGAGAAATCTCACCCGAGTTTGTCTTTAGTAAATTTGCAAGTTGAAAAAATGCCTAAACTCACCCGAGATTGCAATCTCAGACCAAACTCGAATGTTAATAAATTTACCCCTTAGACTTCTGAGTAACCCAACGGTCGCACAGAATGGCCGCAGGAACTGACATATTGGAGCCATTTTTACTGCGTACAGGATCGCAGTTGCAGACAGAGACACACCCCAAAAACGACTGCGACTGGTGGGTTATTTTGCAGGATAGTAATTTCTACCTTTTTTAATACTGACCACCTACACAGCACCACTGCCCTTCTTCTTCTGAAGACGTCACGGCTGAATGATACCACGTTACAACCTGCGTCTTCATAAAAAAATACATATATTTTTTCTAAAACATTTTTTTCTACTTTTTTTATTATTTTTTTTTCTACTTTTTTTTTATTTTATTTTTTCTGTTTTTTTTTCTTTTTCAATTTTTTTTTCTTAGTTTTTTTTCCTAATAACCTCAGCAGATCTATGAATACACTACAATCGGAATTTTTGACACGCTCTACATCCACGCACAAAACTCTCCAACATTATTTAGTGTTTGAAAAGGTGATACTAGCTTGTAACCCTACACAGAATACAAACAATCCCAGCAAAGTCAAATATTTACCTGCTTGCGGCTGAATAAGAAGAAGATGTCGGCTCCATTACCGGGACGATCAGCTGGTTTGAATAGACTCTTTTTTTTCATACAAAGTGTAACTGATTAATGGGCTTTATCCTCACGCACAGCATTCATACAGGGCTGCTCTGAGTTACAGTAGATGCCATTGGTGCGTTGACACGGGGTAGTTAGTGGTCATTGTGAGGTTGCCTCTGCTCATGGTAACTGTCTTTTGTTTAACCAGTTAACCAATGGCTCTCCAATGTGTGCCTATTTTTATTATCATGGATGTCAGTCTGCTAGCAAGACCCAAGCTGCTTGTAATTTGGGGCATGTGTGTAGCTCGCTCCTTACTGGCGGCATGTGGATGGCACTTAAACGGACATTAGCTACTGAACTACCATCTCTGTTCATCTGCTGGACCCACATAGCTCAGTGGTCAGTGCTGTATCAAGTTCAGTTGCCCACTGTGCTCAACTGTGACTGCTGCTGCCATCTTGGTTTGGCTTCTGGACCCAATGAACCCAACTGTCATCAGCCTGGTCCTCGTGTGAAAGCTGAAGCGACTGCCCACTCTATTCACCCCCGCCGAGAGGTGGTAAAGTAACCTCCGCCAATGCCCTCCACAGCCTGGATTAATTGTTCCTTCCCAATCACTTACTGTTATCCTAGATAACCCATATTTATCATATCCCTCCACCATTGCACATACTGAATTCACCTCTCTTTCTCCTACTCACTTTCACAACATTTTTCTCCAAACTCCTCTCCTCTCTCTACAGCATTCTATTACTCCTTTCCGTTATCACTACTTCCCTCCTCCCTAGTCTGAACCCATGATGTGCTTTTTTGCCTGTGGCCATCGCACTCCCCAGCCGACATAAGTGGGAACAAACCTCACACCCATATATCCTCACCTCCTCTTTCCCAAGGCAGCTACTTGGTGGTGACATCTCACCCAAACCCCTTGCAGTCCCCACTCTCTGCACATTCCACCCCCAAACTTTGCATCCAACTCATACTTCATCCTCAACCTCCTTGCCATCACAGAAACCTGGCTTATCTCCTCTAACACTACATCCCGTGCTACTCCACCGCCCTATCTGATGATTGGTAAGTGCATACACACTTACCAATCGTTGGCCTGATGTGTTGTGTCTGACGTCACAACTGGGCGGGCATTTACATGTGCCCGCCCAGTTGTGATGTCAGTCACCGGCAGCCTGCGCAGCAAGTGTACAGGTGGTCAGACGTACATGATATATCTGCTGTCGGCTGTGCTGCACAGCTGAGGCATTATGTCTGTGAACTACAGAGAGCAGAAGTAATGCCCCCAAATGTCACCTTCAGTAATGCCCCCTGTAGTAGTGCCCCAGTGGTAATGCCCCCAATAGTAATGCCCCCTGTAGAAGTAATGCCCCCTGTAATAGTGCCGCGCAAATACACACAAAAAAAACAACACAATACTTACCTTAAGCCCCACTCCTGCGTCCGCCTGGCTGCTCCTCAGACCTATGGGAGAGACGTCCAGACTGCAGGAGCTGGAAGCCGGAGCTCAGGAGTGAGCCCCAGCCTCCAGCTGCGGGAAAGGAGCCGGGCGTCTGCTGGTAACAAAATCTCAGCGGGCGCCCGGCAAATGGAGCCTCCCTGCAGCGCCGGGCTGTAGTGGGACGGAAGAGGCGGAACTGGTTCCGTCTCCAAATAGAAGTAACGAAATGCAGTTCCGCCCCACTTTAACCCCTGCTGGGTACAAAATGGTTGACATATCACCCGTTCAATTGAACGGCCTATATAGCGTGTGCACAGGTGACATGTCTGTGAACGACGTAGTCAGCAGAACCCCCGATGATGGTTTTTCAGTGTGTATGCATACATCTTTCAGGTGTGTACCCACCATTAGTCTAACCTGCCGTTGACACACTCTCCAGACAGGGTTGGGTACGGGATGCCAGCGCTCAGAATACTGACGCCGACATCCCAACAGTGCTAGAATCCCGACAACCTAAACCTAACCCTCCTCCCCGCAGCCTAACCCTAACTTTCCCCCTAGCCCCAATACTTACCATCGGGGTGACGGTGTTCAGGATGCTGGTAGTGGGATTCTGACTGGTGTCGGGATTATGGCGCCAGCTTCCTCACTACATCCCCTCCAGACATGCAAAGGGCTCTCCTGCTGCGAGCAAGCATGCAGTACCTAATTTATGCCATGCTTGCCGACATGATGGCTGCCCCACCGGGAGGGAGCATGCAGGTCGACATAGCGGAGGGAGGGGGGCGGCGCGACATAGGGGAGGGACCGCGTCCGGGAATATTACCCGAGCATTAGGGGTGGAGCGGGGTGCGCCCCCACTACACAATGCCGAGATTACCAGCGCAAATTGTGTCCTCGCCCCCCCCTGCTGCGGGGTATTGTGTGGGACTTGGGGGTGCCTTGCCTGCCTTTTTGTGGGGCCGGGGGAGCGCCACACGGTTTTCGGGAGGCTCCCGTCCTAATCGGGAGAGTAGGGAAGTATGATTTATGCATGTCCAGAAAACAGTCTTTAAGGGGTCCAGGCTTTCTCAAGCCACCCCCCATTACCTCATCCCCAAACGCTGTCTACCTGTCACTCACTTTTTTTTTCCCTGTGACGGGGCCGGACCTAATGACATGACCGCCGCTAAATGGTCAGCTGCATCTTCTCTTCTATCTTCTCCCGAAGAGGAGAATTAAAATGTGGCCAAGTATGACACTTCCGGGGAAATGTTGCAAGTGACGAGTTCTTGGTGCATATATAAATGAGTATGAGTATATATATATATGTGTGTGTGCATATATATATATATATATGTATAGATATATATATAGATACACATATATATAAATATATATATATAAATAAAAGACTGCATAAAATGTATACACACATATATTTTGCTTATATTTTTAATTAAAACATTTTAATGAAGAGGATACAAAAAAAAAAAAAAGTTGGGCTCGTCCGGGATTTGAACCCGGGACCTCTCGCACCCTAAGCGAGAATCATACCCCTAGACCAACGAGCCAGCTGACAGAAACCGGATTTACATGAGCCTTGGATTGAATGACGTGATGTAAGAGCCATATACCGAGAGATGTTTTGATAGTGTAGGAATCACATGCCGCCGTGTCGGTCTTAGCAGCCGGGTCTCTCTGCCAGCGGCACCTCCGTCACGTTTACTTTACTGAGGAGAGAGAGCGCCATTGGGGCAGAGGCGGGCGAGCGGCTGATTGACAGCTGAAAAGGGCGGGAGGGAGTGACGCGGCCAGAGGGGCGGGGCTTAGCAGGGGAAGCCTCTGTACCTTGCTGCTCAGCGTTCTGTTATAGATTTTTGGACTGTGGTACTACAGGTCACAGCACTGCCACAGACGGAAATGTCACGTTATATGTGTTCAGTAAGCAGCTATATTATTCCAACAAGACGTCACAGGCTCATATTCTGCAGCCCCATCCCCCAGTGACCCCCTCACTCCCAGAACCTGCCCCTTTCCTAGGGCTTTATAGATAGCTATATAGATATATATATATATATATAGATATATATAGACACAGATATGCCCAGCTATATCCTTGCAAATAGCGCCATGCATTGCGCTAGACACGTGCCCGCGAGTGGATACACGCACTGCGTACACGGCCGCCTCCCATAGCGTAAAGTAGCGTATGCATGCGCGGGGAATAGCATGGTGCAATGTGTGCGCACGTTTGTGTTGCGATCAGCCACACTGAAACTGGGCGCATCTATATATATATATGGCATACCGCTATTAAAGGTGTATGGACACAGAAACAGGGCTATATATCAGGGGTAATTGTCCGGAATGGTGTGAAATTATGTCATCCGAAACCGCGTTCTAGTATCCCCTAGTCAGGGCCTGCGCTAGGTGTCTCTGCACCCAGCGCCATCCCGTGTTTCCCGTCCGCCCGCTCCTTCCCTGCGTCCTCCCCCTGACCATAAAATAATACCTGCAGCACGTGGGCGGAGGGCGGGGCTTTTCTTCAGCCGGCACCCCTGTGCGGCCGCACTGAGAACGTGTCAGGAGCCGGCCCTGCGCCTAGTGCTCTAAATCGTTTAATATTTAAAGTTTGGCCATCTTGAGGAAATCCGGCTGGCTGCTCCGGGTTCTGACAGGAGCAGCCAGCCAGATTCCTCAAGGCACAGTGCCCCTCATGCAGGATGGGTGCTCCTCCCTCCAAATGTCCCACCCTGTTTCCCTGCGGAGACTAATGCCGGGTTTATGCTAGATGATATCGGGCACATCGTCTAGTGTGTACCCACTATGCAATGCATGCACGGACGATGGAGTGAACGGCATATCGGGGCGGTCGGTTACCGGATCGTGCAGTGTGTACCGCCCGCCAGATATGTGTACCCATCTTTAGTGATGAGGAGAGGAAGATCATCATATGTTAGAGAGATATAAACCATGTGTGCCTCCTACCCCCCCACCCATGTGTGCCTCTGATTCCTCCTACCCATGTGTGCCTCAGACCCCCCTTACCCATATGTACCTCCTACCTTCCCTACCCATGTGTGCCTCTGACCCCCTCCCCATCTTTTGCTGTGACTCCACTACCATCCCCAACTGTGCCTTTGCCCCCTACTCAAGGCTGGTGGCTAACGAGCAATAGTAGCGTGGGTGGACAGAGAGAAGACCATGTTTGGGGACGCATAACTGAACATAAAGATGGCAGGTAAGCAATGCGGGCCCCTTCTAAATGTATTTTATGTGGATCAGCTTTTTCATTATATTTTATGTGGATCAGGCTTTTTCATTGTATTTTATTTGTATCTGTTTTTTTTCATTGTATTTTATGCGTATCTGGCTTTTTCATTATATTTTATTATTATAATTTTTTTATATGGCGCCACAAGTGTTCCGCAGCGCCTTACAAAGTACATAAACAAATTGTAGACAAGCTACTTACAGAACAGCACAATACAGGACATGTGTATCTGGCTTTTTCATTGTATTTTATGTGTATCTGGCGTTTTCATTGTATTTTATGTGTATCTGGCTTTTTCATTGTATTTTATGCTGAACTTGCTTTTTCATTGTATTTTATGCGGATCTGGCTTTTTTCATTGTATTTTATGTGGATCAGGCTTTTTCATTGTATTTTATGTGGATCAGGCTTTGTCAGTGTATTTTATGTGTATCTGGCTTTTTCATTGTATTTTATGCGGATCTGGATTTTTCATTGTATTTTATGTGTATATGGCTTTTTCATCGTATTTTATGAGGTTCTGGCTTTTTCATTGTATTTTATGTGGATTTGGCTTTTTCAATATCAGTATGGATCCTAATTTTCTTATATATGTAGAATCGATGTAGCTTTCCCTGTATATTTAGTATGGATTCTGGTTTACTGTGGATGTACAGCAGTTTTCTCTCCTATACAGTATTTCTGTATATGTATTGTTTTATATATTATATGATAGGTTGACATGTTATATTAACACCCACCTCCACTGCCCAAACTTTGACAATATTTTTTTTTTTTCAAATTGGCGCACCAATTGAGGTCCCAGTGTATCTCCACCCAGATCACTCGCTCCCCTGCCCCCCCTAGGTGGGGATGGCCATCTGAAGAGCGTCATTGAATTGGTGCGGTGGCGTGCGACCATCATTTGTAAACATTCAGTAGTTTGGCCATCAATGATTTACACGCGCAAATCTGCAAATGGGACTATCGGAATGGGTGCAAACGATGGTGACAACCATTGCAGTCAAATTGAAAAACCGACAGCACCTGTAAAAAGAAAGAATTTATTTTTGTGAACCATTGTATTCCAATAGCCATCCCTAATATTAGACCAAACAAGCCCCTATATAGGACACTTCTGTTTCTATCATGTATACGCTATAGTTTATACGATGGACTTTGAGAACTGTATCCATCATGCTCTGGTATTTAAAAAAATATTTTAGTTAATAGGTAATGAAAAAAAAAAACTTTTGGGGACTAGAGATGATCGATCCAGCTGTATATTTGGTTGGTTGAAACGATACAAAAATTTGTAGGAATGTCTCACATTTCTGATCAATTGAAAAAAAAAAACCAGATTGATGGAATGAAGTCTGAAAGAGCGAAAAGTTTAAGTGGGTTCGACCATGTTGAGGCTGCTACATGCGCAAACTGGTCCCATCACTTAATCTTATACATAAAAACTGTTTTTACTGTTTAGAAAAAAATATATAAAACCTTATTTAAAAATTTTATTGAAATAGTGTTTACAGTAAAAAAAAAAAATTATTAAAAATTAATTTTAAAATAATTCCCTGGGTCACTTTGCTCAGGGCCTGGAACTAGGATATCTGCCACCCGGGGCAAGGCAGTAATTTTGCGCCTCCTCCCTTCCCGTACCTGGATTTTGTAATTGCTCCTCCATAAGACAGTGCACTAGTCAGACGTCCCTGGTATAGTGACTTACATTATTCCACACACCATAATGCCCATTACACATTATGCCACACACTGTAATGCCTATTACCAAAGTGCCACTTACATATTTGCCCCTGACATTTTATGCCCCACAGGTAGGCTTCTAATTACTTTTAAATTACATGCACGTTGTCAGGGGTTTTATGCTCATAACCAAGGGTTTCATGCTCGTTGCCAGGGGTTTCATGCTCGTTGCCAGGGGTCTCATTCTCGTTGCCAGGGGTCTCATGCTCTGGGTTTCATGCTTGTTGTGAGATGTTTCATGCTCGTTGCCAGGGGTCTCATGCTCGTTGCCAGAGATCTCATGCTCTTGGTTTCATGCTCGTTGCCAGGGGTTTCATGCTCTTTGCCAGGGGTTCCACGCTCGTTTCCACGGGTTTCACGCTCGTTACCAGGGGTTTCATGCTCATTGCCTGCAGTTCCATGCTAGTTGCCAGGGGTTTTATGCTCGTTGTTATGGGTTTCACGCTCGTTGCCAGGGGTTTTACACTCGTTGCCAGGGGCTTCATGGAAGAAGATGCAGCTTTCTACATCCTCTTCCGGCACTTCCAGGAACGCTATGTGCTATGCGCTGACCTAACACACTTAGAGGTCCTAGGCGGCGGCCATTTTTGAAGAGCCGTTTTCAGCAAATTCCATGTGGACGGCTATCCCCCGCAGGTCGCACATCGCATCTTCAGATCTGCCGTGCAGTACGGCAGATCTGACAAACTAGGACACAATACACTGTAAAATAGTCTAGCTGCAGGGGTTCGTATGAAGATTGGACAGCATATCGTGTGCTGATCGTGTGCTGAGCTGCCGGGGAGAATTTCAGGGGAAATCGGACACATCGTCGGATCGTAAGTATATCGGTATGTGTGTGGGCACCTTAACAGTAAGCCGGGCATACATCATGCAATTATCGGCTTGATCTGCAGATTATTAGTGGATTGGGTCGATAAGTGCATAGTGTATGGCCGCGGCCAATCAGCGATGATCAGACGGCCGGGCATGTGATGTCTTCCAACACGCCCGACTGGTGCACTGACGCGACCAACTGCCCGATATTTACCCTGTTGTGTCACAGGGAAGGAACCCAGATGTTGTGGGCCATTGTCTGTCATATAGCTCCATGAATGGCCCCAATATCCGCTGGATTACAGGCCGTCAGATAAAGGGCCTGATTCACAGCAGGACGCAGTGTTGAAGCCACTTGCAAGCGGCCGATGTTTTCAGTCTGCACATGGGTCCGAGTGGCACTGCGCTTGCGCCCCTATGGTTAATGCCGGGAGTCGCAGAACTAATTATTTGACTGCAGAGAGATCCAATTTCAGTGGGTGTTTCTGGGAGGTAACAGTGGAGGTGGCTAACCAGGGGCGTTGGACTGACTCAGGTGCCCATGTTAGGGCAGACAATCTGTGCCTTCCTAGGACTGGTGCAGTGTTTGATGACGCCACCGTTGGGCGCAGCTGGTGGACGTCTCTGTACAAATACCATCGGCTGCGGCATTAGCATAGAGACGCAGTCGCGCTGCAGCAAAAGAGGCAGTCGCAGCTGCTATAGCACGCATTTCTGAATCAGGCCCAAAACGGTCTGACAATGTATGCCTGGCAATACTAATCCTTAGTGGGTGTGATACAATAATGTCAACAATAATGTGGTCGACGCCAAAGGGTCAACATGACAAAAGTAAGATGATACAGAAGGTCGACAAGTACAAAAGGTCAACATGGAAATGATCAGCATTTTTCTTGTTTTAACCCTAATCTTCACCGTAACCCTCCCCATGGTGCCTAACCCAAACCGCTGGGGTAAGTGAGTAACCCTAACTGTCTTCCTAGTGCCTAACCCTACGGTAAGTACCTAACCCCCCAAAAATCATAAAAATAGTGTGTCAACCATTTCTGTGTAAACTATTTCCATGTCGACATTTTTGAACCTGTTGATCTTCTCTACTGTTTGACCTTTTGTCATGTCGACCTTCTGGTGTCATTGTCGACATTTTCATTGTCAACCTTTTGTATGAAACCCATCCCTAGCACTGACATTTGGCAATTAGTTGGGAAAAGAGAGAAACGGTATTAAAACAACGTAAATAAAAAAATAAATATTTCCAGACCAAGCAACAAAAGTGCTAAGTGGTACCGTGTAATCCAAATGACGTCCATCTAATTTAAGGTGTGCTACTATTATTTCACTCAGCAGCCAATAACCTAAGGGTTTAGTCCATTAGCTGATGTGTCACCTGAGAAGAAACGTGTTGTTTGTAGTGAGATGTCACACTGTTTATGGCGGCCCACCGCCCGTCTTTATGAGCAAATTTCAAGTTTCATTTTGAAAAAAAAAAAATGATACGTTCTACTACTTTAATGTCTTGTGCAGATGTCACAAACACGAGGACCTGGCAAGTCTTGGGCTGAGAAATATTTTCCTGGACCGAGCTGTCGTTCGGCCTTGTCATAGAGAAGTATGCAGAGTATTTTGTTTGCTCCCCAGACGCTTCGCTGGGAGATATAAAAGCGCAGCTATGGCGACTGGAATCTCTGTATTGTGACAACAGATTTCTCACCAGCATTCCACGTTCTCATTGGACAGTGGGCTTAAAGTGTCAATGATCAGATGCATTAGTAAAGTTGACCTGGCCGCTTTCCTAGGCTTACTAGAACGGCAAAATTTGTTGATGGTTATTGGTTAGGACAGTGGGCCTGAATCACAGCAGGTGGACTCATTGCTGATATTTGCGCAGTTGGCCAAGGTTTTTTTGTACAGTGCATGCATCTTGAGTCGCACGACACATGCGTCCCGATGGCATTGACGCGGCGGTCGCAGTGAGGATGTGGCCGCAGATCGATTGACTGTCAGGGACCGTTTGTAGGAGATAACAAGGGGGCACTTAAACTCAAGCATGTGGCGACCGTTTGGCGGGCTTGTCTGTGAATTCGTACGCAGTGGTTAAGGCTCCAGCGGCTTACTTGAGATGGACATTCTGAACCACCATAGTTTTGCTGGGAACATCGCTGCTGCGACCGATGGTGCGTCTTTTGTGCACAAGCTAAAGACTTAAGACTGTGCTAGTGTGTGTCTCAATATAAATCCTACTGGCTCCAGCATTTGCATATTTTCGCACAACCGCTGCGTACGGGAATCGTAGCCGCGACAAGATTTGCCTAAATCAGGCCCAGTGTTAGCCCGAATGTCTTAATATCTTTGTTTGTCCCTCAGTCTAGCTAATAAGCCTTATAGCAGTATGTAATTGTATTTGTTATGATTTACCTCGCTGGCGTTACATATTTAAAGGTGCCGATATTCATAAAAAAAAGTGACTGTACTCACTTAAATTTACAAGTTGATACAAATGTTATAGCAGCTCCCACACTCTGGCTAAGTGTTTTCGGATGATTATTTTATTTTATTAATATCCTTTATGTAGCACAAGTGTATTATTATTACCAGTTATTTATATAGCGCACACATATTCCGCAGCACTGTACAGAGAAAGTTTGGCCATACATATTGGTCTCTGCCCCAGTGGAGCTTACACTCTATGGGCCTGATTCAGACCCGGTCGCTGCCACTGGCCGCTCGCAGGGTTTGTGGGTGTGTTTTTTTTTAGATCTCCAGCCGCTCGCAAAGCTGTGGGAGACCACCCACAGCTTGTGCGAGCGGCCAGGAGACCATCACGATAATCGCGACGAGACCCTACGGTAGGGTATAGGCTACCGCAAGGCTGAGTGGACTCCCTGCTCTAATAGAGCAGGAAGTCCACTACTGACATCAATAGTGATGTCAGTAAGACCTCCCTACAAATGCCAGGCGTTTGTCCAAGCTGTCACTCACCATCGACAGCCGCCCCGTCTTGTTGCGAGCACCATAGCACGACGCAGCGCATGCGCAGGGCTTAAACATGCTCACATACTGTACATACACACTAGGGTTAATTTTTTTAGTTGTGAGCCAATTAACCTACCAGTATATTTTTGGAGTGTGAGAGAAAACCAGAGTACCCGGAAGAAACCCACGCAAGCACAGGGAGAATATACAAACTCCACACAGGTAGGGCTGTGGTAGGAATCGAACCCACGACCTCAGTGCTGTGAGGCAGTAGTGCTAACCATTACACCGTCTGTGCTGTATTACACATTGTTTACTTACCACACAACTGCAAAACCCCACCTGGAAACCTTGGACAGCACTGTCATAAGCTGACAACTCCACAAACATAAAACATGTTTTGTTTCCTGCAGCTATATGACCACAATGGGATGAAGTAAGGAAGCCGACGGAGGAAATGCCAACCACCGGCTTCCTGACAGGGAAATCCCGGCATGGGACTAATGACAGTCGTCTAAACACCGATACCCATCATTGGCCCCAAGCCGAAATCCTGACGAATGGCATACCGAACTTAGGTAAGCTGGGCGTCGGGAGGTGATAGCCGAGGGGGGGGGGAGGGTTAGGTTTAGAGACTCCTGGGGGGTCTCAAGGTTAGGCACCCCCCCCCGGGAGGGTTAGGGTCAGGCTAGAGGAAGGGGAGGGAGGGTTAGGTTTAGAGACTCCCGGGGGGTCTTAAGGTTAGGCACCCCCCCGGGAGGGTTAGGGTCAGGCTAGAGGAAGGGGGGGTTAGCGTCAGGCACCCCCAGGGGGAGGTTAGGTTTAGGCACCCCCTGAGAGGGTTAGGTTTATGGTGTGGGGAGGGGGTTAGGTTTAGGTACCCCTGGGGGGAGGTTAGGGTTAGGCACTAGGGGGGGCCTAGTGTTAGGCACCCCTAAGGGAGGGTTAGGGGTGTTACTTACCTCAGTTGGGATCTTCATGTGCCGGCCTTCCAGCATCAGTATTTCATCCGCCGGGCTTAGGTCTGGCGGTAATTCATACCGATTCCAACCATACGGTAATATCATTACATCATTAGTGATTCAAACAGATCCAACCGCACCAGTATTTCTACCTGAGATATTTCTGATCAGCCTATAATACCACAGTGCATTACTAAAGTTTAGGGAAGAAATATATATACTGTACCTTTATATAGTCGGCCTTGTGGCTGCTACAACACTATGGTGGAGATGTACCAAACCTTTGAGAGAGATAAAAATGGAGGTTTCCCATAGCAACCAATCATTTAATAGGCTGTGCTAGATAAATGCTATAGGCCACTTCCCCCACTTTTATTACTCTCAATGGTTTGATACATTTCCCCCATTATTGCTATGAATTAATTGTAAGGGGAAAAATAAAAATAACTGTGGTCACATTGTGTGCTGTTGTATTTATTAGAATCCTTTCATTTTATCAAAAAATAAAAACCAATGGAGTGCTAATTCAACAGAACTGAAGTCATTATCCCGTTTCAAAAAATGTTTTAATAAAGCAAAATAAACAAATTAAAGAGACATATAATAAAAAAAACAAATGACTGCAGTCACATACATATAATTCTAAATGAAAAGTGTCTGGGTTTGTATCTTGTGTTTCACTGCTACTGTAGCATTCTGCACGTGACGAGGACAGTACGGCAAAACAGCTGAAGGGTAATCGCTCTACGTCATTTTAAGTAGTTGAGTTTCTCTTTCCACGCACAATGCAACTTTGTACTCTCTTTCGATTTTATTAAATTTAATTTAGGGGGCTTATTCATTATCGAGGACCACTCGCTGCGAGTTGCAGTGGCGGACACTTAAATAGCGGAGAAATTCGGTATTGCTCCTGTCCGCGGGACAGCTGCGACGGAAAGCAGCGGTCCCTGTGAGTCCTTATCTCCTACACTAATCACTAACCGAGGGCCTGATTCCGAGTTTGAACGCTATGGCGATTTTCACACAGTAAAGTGATTATTAGTGGTCGGCGCAAGCGTCACTGCCGCTTTACGCACGCGCAGCGAATGAATTGTGATCGAGCTTGCTGTACGTTTTAACTTGCAGTTTATCGACAGAAATAGATCGTTTTGTGGGTGGGAGTTCTGGCCAAAATGCGGATGTGACACTGTAACGTAGCGTGTCGCATGCAGATACACCCGCAGTCGCACACAGAATATAGGCAACCCGCATATCATTTTAATCACGCAAAGCTGCTTGTGTGTCTTACTTGAATAATACACATATGAAGGGAAAAAAGTCGCACATGCGTCCGGCGGTATTCCATACCGATCCCGTATGAGGAAACATCTGTACATACATACTATTGAGCCAATATATACAGTAGCTCTCTCTCTTTTACTCTTTATCCATATGCCAGTTTTCGAAGTAGGCGCAGTGCTAAAATGCGCAAATTATGATCAGCAAACAGGCATTTGTTAATCTAAGCCTCAGCCCCTAGCGGGTATATTTACTAAAGGTTGATTTTAATCGATTTAAAATTGATCTATATCAGTGTTTTGTTTCTCGGGCTAAGTTGCACATTTACTACTGTACTACCTGTAACAGTAAATTTTTATTTTTTTTACTTTTAGTGTTAGTAAATGTGTGATTTAGCCCCAGAAACTCATCGATGTTGATCGATTTTCATTTTAGCAAAATCGATTAAAATCGACCTTTAGTAAATACACCTCTAGGAGTCTAGGACTAGCAGCATTCGCCAATGTGTGGTGGTTATTACGCGCTGCTTTGCTGGTCATTTATTGGTCATTCTCTTTAGACTGTAAAGATAGGAAAGAAAACTAAAAAATGCGTCTGGAGAGCCCGGTAAATGTGCTTTTAGCATCTCCAGAGTTAATAAGTTACTGTGCTTGTATATACACAGTGCGCACATTGTTAAAAAGAAGGAAATGATCATTTTCTTCCCAAACCTGTACCTGTAATTACTGCGCAGGTCGGTGAATGTCACATCTGGGACTGGTTTCATGCAGGACCCTTCTGTACTCTGATACCAGAAAAAAAATCGCAGAATAATCCTAATGTTTCTGCCATCACTGTAATGACAGGCTGGTTGCCGTCATGATTTATTTACCAGAACGATTTATCAAAGTGCTCTAGCCAGAGATCCGATACAGTGACAGAGTATTGTGCCAGTAAGACAAATAAAGAGATTTGATTTGTAGTAAATTCTTAAAGCCACACGTGAGAGTTTGATGAATGGATATCTAAACTTGCAGTGCTTTGCATATACTGTATGCAGTTTGTTACTGTCTAAGGGTTAGGCATTCTTCTAGTAAAGGAACATCAACAGTGAGGGCCTCATCTAAAGTTGAACGTCCTATTTTTTGCTATGTGTTTTACGCATTTCCACACTATGCATGCACACCAAAGACGTTCTGTATGACATATCTTATTTATACGGCCAGGGAAATAAGGTCGGTAAGGTCATGTTGATATAATTGCAACTAAATTGGAGGCGGACACATCCACAGATATGGCTCTTAGCATTTTTCCAGGAAGCGAGAAAATAAACACCAGCCAATTTTAGCTTTCCTTGGTGGACTGCACGAAAAAAGGGCGTGGTCTCAAAAGAAAGGGGTGTGATCGCAAAAGAAAGGGGCGTGGCCACACAATAGTATTCCCAATTCAAATTACACCACACAGTAGCACAATCTTGATTCACCCCTCATTTACATTACACCACATAGTAGTGTCCCTTATTCATTTATGGCACACAGCAGTGCCCCTTTTTACACAATGCCCACATTTGTGCCCCTTATACACAATGCCCACAGTAGTAGTGCCCCTTACACATAGTGCCCACAGCAGTAGTGCCCCTTATGGAAATGTAATGCCCATTGTAGTGGTGCCCCTAATGCAGTGGCCCCAGTAGTGGTAGTGCCCCTTATCCAGTGCCCACAGTGATAGTGCCCCTTATTCAGTGCCCACAATAGTGCCCCTTATGCAGTGCCCCCAGTAGTGGTAGTGCCCCTTATGCAGCACCCCTAGTAATGGTAGTACTTTTATGCAGTGCCCACAGTGGTAGTGTCCCTTATTCAGTGACCCCAGTACTAGTGCCCCTAGTAGTGGTGCCCTTTATGCAAAGCCTACAATAGTGGTAGTGCCCCTTATGCAGTGCCCCCAGAAGTGGTGCACCTTGTAGTAATGTCCCCATAGTAGTGCCCCCAATAGTAATTCCCCCTGTGTAATGCCCTTTGTGTAATGCCCACAGTGGTAATGCCCCCTGTAGTAGTGCCCCCAGTAGTTATGCCCCCTGTGTAATGTCCCCCAGTAGTAATGCCCCCTATAGTGCCGCTTACACAAAAAAAAAACTCAATACTTACCTTAAGCCACGCTCCTGCGTGCTTCCGGTCCGCCTGGCTGCTCAGAGTCCTGTGAACTATGGGAAAGTCGTCATGACGTCTCTCCCATAGTGCCCGTGGGGGGCGTGGAGCCAGAACCCGGAGCTCAAGAGTGAGCTCCAGCTTCCGTCTGCCACTGGTGCGTGGAGGGAGCTGTGCGCCCGCTGGTAACAAAATCTCAGTGGGTGCCCGGCAAATGGAGCCTGAGCCTGGGTCGGAGGAGGCGGAACTGGTGCCGTCTCCAAATAGAAGTGACGGAACTCCCCTCACCTACAAGTCCCCGTTGCGCTTCTCCCTGGTGGCAGCCCTAGCCTCAGACCCGCGCAGCAGTCCCGGCGCACCCCCTCATCCACAACTCCCCGTCCTACTCCATACATCTATCCTCCGTGCACTACAAGTCGCGTTACACCCGGACTCACACGTTATGTGTATCTGCATGCAAAACGTTACATTACAATGTCAGCAGTTGTGACGGGGGGTGACACCAAATTATAACTTGCCTCCGGGTGTTTGGGATGCATTTACGCCACTGCCCAGGCAAATAAATTGTCATGAAATGATGTATGTACTGACACGACACCAGGGGATTGATTCTGTTGACGGTGATGCTCCGGCCGTGTCGTTGGAATGCCAGCAATGGCGCGCCTACTCGCCCCTGATTCGCCCAGATTTATCTTTGAAATTGCATATTTTTGTTTTTAACCACATAGTGGTGCGTGCAAACACACGAGACCTCGGGGCAAGTGTAAGTACAGATATCGCTCGCAATTGAATCGACCACTTTGTGACAACTGACATGTGACATAAATAATTGTGTATTTTAGCCATTTCAATTCCTTTGATTGACAACCTTGCTCTGCCATCCCTGCCCTGGTTTGCTACTCTCCAGCTATAGGCCCTAAGGCTCATTTATGAACGCAAAACTGAGGCCCTGCTGTGCTGTTACGATTCCAGGGGGGAATCGGCTGGGTTTATGTAGAGCAGTCTGATGACAGCCTTGAGGGCAGGAATGTGTTTAACTAGTCGTGGCGATGGCAAAGGGTATGATGCAGCCTTTGGGCTGGCGACGCAGCCTTGAGGGCTGATTTTCTTTGACTAGTTATGGCTGAGGGCAAAAGATGAGATGCAGCCTTTGGGCTGTTTTGAGCAACGTTGAGGGCTGATTTGCCTTTATTAGTCGTGGCCAAGGGACTAAAGATGTGATGCAGCATTTGGGCTGTTGAAGCAGCATTGAGGACTGATGGCCTGGGGCCCAGAATAGATGCAGCCTTTGGGCTGATGAGTCTTAGGTGGGGTGTACACAAGGACCTGGAGCTGCTATCAATGTCGCTGGGTTGACACTGGCGACGACGTGTTGGATTGCCACCTGGAACGCAGAGTTGCAACCAGTGGCGCCGGGATGACACTGGCGACGATGTGCTGGATTGCACACCTGGAACGCAGCGTTGCAACCAGTGCCGTTGGGATGACACTGGCGACTGTGTTCTGGATTGCGCATCTGGAACGCAAAGTTGCAATCAGTGCCGCCGGGATGACACTGGCGACGGTGTGCTGGATTGTGCGCCTGGAACGCAAAGTTGCAACCAGTGCCGCAGGGATGACACTGGCGACGGTGTGCTGGATTGCGCACCTGGAGCGCAAAATTGCAACCAGTGCCGCCGGGATGACACTGGCGACGGTGTGCTGGATTGCGCACTTGTGACGCAAAGTTGTAACCAGTGCCGCCGGGTTGACACAAGCCGCCGGATGGAGACAGGTGCTTCTGGGATAGGAAGCGCACCGTGCTGCCCAGATGATACAAAAAGCACGAGCAGGCGGAATGCAGGTAGAGCCGCCTGGATGGAATAAACGGCAACAGACCAACACAGCAGGACTGGCTCAGGAACTCGACTGACAAACAGGAGACTGGAACAACCGGAAGTACGAGAAACTCTATCACCAGCATGGAATATAACAGAACAGGGCCCAACCAGAGCAAACCTCCCTTAATGACAGACTAGTATGCACCTGGGCTGTGCTCAGACTGGAGAATCAATTAGTGTGCACCTGATACTGCTCACAGACAGGCAGTAATTAGTGGAGTGCCTCAGTAGCAACTAGCCTGAGAGAATCTTCAGCAGGCCGGACGTGACTGCGGCTTGTGACCCAAGTGCAAGACATGTTTAGTGGCATCATATGCCATTCTTCGAACGCACACTTTAGCTAATTCTGGTAGAATGAGCCCAGTGGATCCAGGGCACTCCTTGATGAAAGTGCAGGAGAGGCCTCCATTCCGCAGCCAAATGGAAAATTAGGTTTTAATATAATGTAATGAGATATCTAAATGGGCTTCATGGGATAGAGATTGCACATTTATTTAGAACTGCATTTAGTAGGTGACAATAGAGACATCTACAAAACAATCTGACCTTTACACATGCTCAGAGATGGTCAGTCACTGGCCAGTACTTTTGAAGGCTACAGACTGAAAACATTTTCAGTTCACCTCTCAAATATATATATATATATATATATATATATATATTTTTTTTTACATTTCTTTATTCATGAGAGCAAAAACATAGTACTTCACTACTCAGAATATATTAGGTAATCATATTACATTGATAGCATGTAGCTAGCAAAAATAATCCAATAAAGGAACCACAGTTTCCATAGCAAAAATATATATATATAGAGCAAAATCAAAATACATTATGTAGTCGTCGTCCCCAGACATGGTCGGCAGTCTCCCCTCCCAAAACAAAATTTTGATATACATTAATTTGGAGAAGATAAAGAAATTGGAGGGTCATCTAGTAAAATGTGCATTTCATACCAATAGGTATATCGGAAGCAGTTGTATATTTGACGTTTAAGGTCCAAGGTCAGAAAATTTATAAAACCCTCCCACAATTGAAAAAAGGAGGCCGCTTTGACTTTTGACTTGACGTTTATGTAGAGTGGTTTCCAGCCAATCCATCTGAAAGGTGTAAAATAATTTACTTCTACATAAAGAAACTGATGGGGGCTGTGGGCTTTCCACATTTGAAGTATACTCTTGCGGGCTAGCGCCGAAATTATCGGCAACAATTTCTTACTGTTATTTCGTGCGGGGACATTTGGGGGCAAAATGCCTAATATCGCCCTCTCTGCCGACAACAGGAGATAATTAACTAGATAAGAGGAAGCAAATCTATTAACAGACGTCCAAAATTGTCGTATTATGGGGCATTCCCACATACAGAGTACAACAGTTGCATTAGCCGCTCCACATATAGAACAATCACTAGTGTCCGACAAACCCAACGCGAACCTGCGGTGAGGGGAAAGATACCCATTATGGTATATGTTATAAAACATCTCCCTATACATGCTTGATGAGAGCACAGAATGAGAATAAAATAATGATTGTAATAGTTTATCCATAATGATATGAGGAAATATCGCTCTCCAAGAAGAGAGTCCCGTTGTGATCCTTTCATGGTCCATTGGGGCATGGAGAACTTTATATTGCAGTGAAATAATCCCACCTCTCCCCATGGGTCGAGCCAACAAAAGATCTAGAGAATTGGACCAATCTGAAGGTGATAAGACCCTGATCCCCGAGCTTACATAGTGTTGCGCTTGGTGTACCGCCAATATATGAGACCGAGGCATCTGATACTTAGTAAAGATTTCAGCTATTTGTAAAGGCCGAACCCACGAGACGCCCAAACTCTTTCACGATGTGAAGGGCATGGACGCACAGCCGTTTTTGAAATTCAGGGTTAAGGAGAAATGGCAGATAAAGGGAATGATGACAATCGAGATTCTGCTGTTTTCGGATTGCGGACAATATCGTCAGTCAATTACTCTTTATGAGAATAAAGAAAAGCTAGTAGATGTTGACCAGGTAGAAATTACTGATCCAGAAGAGAATCAGTATATAGATCCATCATGTGTAACCAGTCGCTGATGTATCGCAAAATTCCAGCATGACTATAAAGTTTGAGATTGGGCAAATTAACTCCTCCATTTTCTCGAGTTTGTTGAAGCTTCGCGATTAGATTTCCATATGAAATCTCGGAAAGTTTTATACAAAAATTATTCATCCGCCGCTGTCAACAAGATGGGCAACATTTATAATGGATATAGGAGTTTAGGGAAGGAAATTATCTTTAATAGACATTGTGACCGGATGGCCTCTTGCCGACTCCCGATCACAGATTGGGGTTTCGATCCGCCCTTGACCTTGGGGTATCAGGGACTTACCGTCAGTGACCGCCTGTCACTAACTCCGCCCACTGCCCCGTGGACGTAACGATGCTGCCACCACCAAACTCTACCATCTGCGTTTGGACCCGCTTCTTAGGTACACTCAGGTTCCTACCGCTGGCGCCTGGAACCGCTCTGCTGCGTATGCGTCGACTAGCTGCTGCCACACCTCCTGTTTGGTATCGGCTGTTCCCGCCTGATCCCTCACAATGGACCAGGCTCTGCACGGTAGCTGGCAGGGGGCTTGAGCTTCGGAGATGCTCGGCTCAGCCCAGAACAGTGGGAGAACGGAATAGCGTTTGGAGCAATTCTGTTGATCGCAGGATTCAGATGCAATTGAATAGGCAAAGGTGTTTATTGCTCAGTCTTAAAAAAGACTCGTCCCTTCGGATATACACGGATGTACCCATACACAGGCTCACAGGCCCTGTATATATAGTCAGAAAACATAAAAGAGCATGGTGCAATCCTCCCACAGTTGGTCTTGTAAACCAATCAGACCATCTATCCCAAATATAATTACAACTCACATCCCACAGGAACTGGTCATTTACTTTCATCCTTTGATACATTTATCACACAGTGACAAAATATCTATGTAGAATAACCAGCGATAGTTTTCGCTTTCGTCTTCCTGCAATATTCAGGAAATCATGAAAAACAAACATTTTTTCCACGGAAGTGCAGACGCACAAGTCACAATCTCATGGTCATATCAAAGGAAGATTTTGCAATTTACTCTCTTCACACCTTCACACGGAAAGCTTCCATCCAGGTCTCACCTGGAGTGCACTGACCACAAAAGGTCTTTCCATTCATCAGACCTCCTGCAAGGAAATGACAATCAGCATCTAATTTCCTGCAGTCACAGAAGCTGGTCATGTCTTATACAGGCATTTAACCACATCTAAAATACAAGTACATTCAAACATGTCATAGACTTTACTACTCTGCTTTATACACCAATGCATTGCCGATGCAGTGCTCTACCGCAAAATATGTGTATATTAATACAGTTTATTATAACCCATGTGCAGAGTGATTTTAAACTGTGTCCACTTTAACTGTTTCAGCGGTGGTCGCAGTGCTAGCTAGCTCTCCCTGTACCCCAGCGTGCAGCCACACTCTACCCGCACTCCCCCAGTGCAGCAGATCCAGGCCGCAGCATATAAAACATTAAAAGCACACTTATTAATACTCAGCGCCTAGCGCAGAGTACACATTTACAATGGGCGCCTATACATTTCAAATATGGCACCGCAGCACGAGTTTTAACCCTTTCAGTGCTGAAGTGGATATTTTGCCCACGTGTGGCCGGTCTCCAGCCGCAGCTGTATCCTACCAAGATAGGACAACAATAGATGTTGCCATCTAGATAATTCTCCCACCACTTCCTCAATCAGGCGTCTCATATGAAGGTCATAAATATCTACATTGTGGCATGGCAGCTCAACCCCCAAATATTTAAGGGATTTACTGTAGAAGCCCAAATGATAGGATCGGAATCACCCCAAGTGGGTTTTACTGTTGGGCCCAGGTAAAGTGCCTCCGACTTTTCTGGATTAATTTTGAATCCAGATATTTTGACATAATCTGTCAATGTATTCAAACTTCTTAGCAAGGTTCGTTCTGGGTCAGAGATATATATAAGAGTAAGTCATCAGTGAACGCTTGAAGTTTGAGTTCCTGGGACCCAACCATAATCCCCTTTAAATGTTGTACAAGATAGTAGTATCCGCAGTAACGGGTCCAAAGCACTATTAAAAAGCAAGGGCGACAGGGGGCATCCCATGTCGTGTGCCGCTCGTCATGGTAATCAGGGAACTACAAGCAACATTGACAATAAGGGTGGTGATCTGAGAACTATACAAAAATCAAAAAAATTTAGAGAAAGGTTGGCCAAACTCCCGTATTTCAAAGATCTTAAGTAAATGGCCCCATGATACAGTATCAAATGCTTTCTCTTCATCTAAACTTAAAAGCATTGCAGGAGGAGAGTTTAGAAGATTGGAGTGGGATATAATTGCTGCCAAGGCCGTCCTTATCCCCTTTCCTGAGAATCTGCCTCGAGTAAACCCAAATTGGTGACAAGTTAGAATTTGAGGCAAAAGAAGTTGGAGTCGATTAGCAATTATCTTTGTTAGAATCTTAAAATCTTGATTTAAAAGTGCAATAGGTCTATAGGAAGTGACTAATTCAGGGTCACGAGAGGGTTTGGGTAAAACAATAGTGTAAGCTTGGTTAAAACTCGGGTAATGGAGATGGTTGGACAATATACCATGAAATAATGTAGTCAAAAAATGGAGCTACCTATGGGCACAGCAGTTTATAATATTCTCCTGAAAAGCCGTCAGGACCTGGTGACTTATTATTATGGAGGTGCGCAATATCCTGAATCAGAGCATCTCTTTGGGAGGAAAAAAGTTTGGGAAGCCGTGCCTCGTCTAGCAAAGCATAATGCAAAGTAGAAAATTTGGGGGAAGCGGTGGATAAGGTTTCATAGTATTGCTGGAAAATGGAAACGATTTCTGGCGTAGTTAGACCTCTTGTCGATGTAACTGGTTTACTCAGCTCTTTAATAAATTGACGTGGGCGCTGCAATTTAGACATGTTAGCCAACAGGCGACCAGATCTATTGCCTCACCTGTAGGAACAATTTTTTACATTTACATGTGTATTAGCCAGCAAGAAACTTTCCAAAAGCTGACGATGGCTCTTATAAGTTTCAAAGTTCCCATCAGATGGGTCAGCCTCATATGCCATACCCATGGCCCTATGCAAGCTGTCATATTTACTATGGTATTCCCGTCTCTTCCCAGCCATGTAGGCCAGAATGTGGCCTTTCATTACCGCTTTAGAAGCTTTCCAAAAAAGGACAGGTTCCTCGCAATTCTTCAAATTATCGTCCACATACTCCATCCATTTGGACATAAGGAATTGTTTAAAATGGTCTGTTTGGCCGAGAAAGGACGGAAATCTCCAAATTTTAGGAGACAACCCAGGGAAACGAGTTTTAACATCTAGAGATATGGGAGCATGATCTGAGATCACTATGCTATGTATATTAGGGGACAACACCGAGGGGACCAATCAGTCTGCAGCCAACAAATAGTCAATTCTAGAAAAGTATTTGTGTACTTGAGAATGAAAGGAGTGTGTCCTGTCTGTAGGGTTAAAAAGCCTCCAGATGTCACATAGACCATGAAGCGAAGTCAGCAAACGAATACCTCCAGTGCCCATAGGAGTTGGTGTTGGTGAAGATGAAGAAAGACCCAGTCCTATCGAGTGTCTCATCAGCCACACTATTAAAATCCCCCGCCCCAACCAGTAGGTTCGGAGTAGGACGCCGGAGAAGCAATGTAGAGATTGTGCGAAAAAAAAAAATATTTGGAGAGTTGGGGGCATATACAGTATATTAAGACGGGTATATGGGTCACCTCGAATTGTTACATCTAACAATACACTGTATAGCCACCTTCAGGGTCACATTCATATCCCAATATAGAGTAGTCTAGGCATTTATTAAATACAATAGCTACCCCACGTTTTTTTTTTTAGCAGTAAAGGAAGAGGATACACACTCCCTAATCCATGCACCCCGCAATTACATATTGTCAGAGACATCCCGTGGGTTTCCTGCAGAAATGCGATGTCAGACCCCAGGTGGTGGAGATGATAGGAGAATTCAAACCACGAACGTTCCAAGAAACTATTCGTATGGTGTCATGTACAGATGAAGGGGGAGTGGAGTCATCTGCTGCAATCATTGTTATCAAGCAATATCGTAACTGACTAAGAGCAGCACAGCAGCAAATACCACCAGCTACCCCCCCCCATCCCAGCAAGTGGGGAGAATAGCGACCCTGAGAGAAAGGATCCCAACAACCATGTCCAGAGTTCACACAAAACATATAATAGAACAGATAATAAAAGAAGTGTAATATACATTGTACATAATGCAATATACATAGTGTACCAAAATGCTCTGAATAACTCAAATACAGTAGGTATGTCTCAAAAAACATACTCTCAAAACAGTGAGAATATAGAAATACAAACAGAGGGCCTGATTCACGCTAGTGCATTGTTGAACGCAGATTCCCGATGTTTGGGAATCTGTGCAGGCGCCAGACCCGTTCTGCGCATGTGCAGAACGGGTCTGCGAGGCTGCATGCAGACTGTCAGTGACTGACAGTCTGCTGCCGTTTGTGGGCGGGAAGGGGGCGGCGATGCCCTCCGTTTACCGAAACGGAGGCACGTCGCCGTCGTTGCAGGGAAGGGAAGAAGTCAGGATCTCCGTCGGCTGACAGAGATTTTCCTGGCCTCTTCCCCTGAACTGCGGTGGCCGGCTGCGTTACCCCATGGGTCACCGCAGCCAGCCGATGGTACGTAGATTATCCGATGCTGCGTTGGACAACGCAGCTCGGTTAAGTAATGCACAGGAGGCGTGATGCCTCCTGCTGCATTAGCGTATCTGCATGCAGCTTTGCAATTACGATCCTTACAGAATCAGGCCCATAAATAGCAGAATCAGGAAAGAGTGCGGTCCAAAAATCTGGCCATCGTTTGTCCTGAAACATAAACAAATCAAACAAAAAAGAAAGACAATACAAATCCCTCTATTGTAAAGTAAACATGAGGGAATATAATAATCTCTAAAGTATGTGCCCTGGAGCCATTAGTGGTAAAAGTGGAAATAGAACGCAAATGGGACCTCATTCAGAGCCGCTCGCTCTGAATGAGGGCGGCCGCTTCACATAAAAAAATCCGGCCTCCTGGCCACTCGCTAAGCTGTGGGTGACCACCCACAGCTTTAGTGAGTGACCAGGTTGATGGTCTCGACCATCGCGACCATCAGGGCTTTTGACGAGACCCTTGTGGTAGGGTCTCGTCTCCTGCAAGCCCCAATGAGCTTTCGGCTCTAATAGAGCCGGAAGCTCACCACTGACATCACGAGTGATGTCAGTGGGGCCGCCCCCAAATGGCAGGCGTTCCTTCGGGAACGTCTCTGTTTGGCCAGCCACCCCCCCACCCCGCCTACAAAACGGTGCGAGCTGTCGATCACCATAGACAGACGCCCCTTTTGTAGTGAGCCCCGGAGCGAGGGCCTCAACATCGACCCGCTTGCGAGTGCTCAGTGCTTGCGAGCGGGTCTGAATGAGGCCCATAATCTTTAGCTTTACAAGGGTCATCAAACATGTGAACCGTGCCATCAATCGTGATTTTCAATTTTGAAGGAAACATTAGTGCAAACTGAATATGGTTGTCAAATGAGGTTTTAAACACTGGGGAGAATTCCTTTCTCCGTTGAGCAGCTAAGAAATCCTGAAATATCAGGAAGGAGCGGCCATCAACCATAAGAGAACCCTGACGCCGATGTGAGCGGAGAACCAGCTCCTTGTCCCTATAGTTGAGGTATTTAGCAATTACAGGATGTAGGTGGAAGGCGGTATTAGATCATTCCGGCCCCAATCTATGACAATCATTGGGGAAACTGAGGGGTGCAATACCCAAGGCAACAGTTAATGACCCTTTATAGATTCTGGGATCGAGATGAACCTGAGATTACTACGATGATTTCCGTTTTCCAGATCATCGATTTTATCAAGCAGAAATGGAATAGTTTCTCCTTGAGACTTGGAAGAGGACTGAAGGTAAGTTAAATTGTCCTCCACATTACTTGTACGCTGCTCAATAGCGTCAAGTCGTTTAGTATGGGACTCTAATTGGGAGACCACTGAGGTGATTGTATTATGAAATCCTTTGAATTGTTGCTCCATGATAGGGTTAATAACCAGCAACATTTCCTGGGCTGCTGCAGTAGCCGATGCAGCGCTCTCAAATATATTTAAAAGTAACAAACAAGAATACATAATATATAAGTACAACAAGACAATCCATACTTAAAAAAAAAAGCAGGAATATGATGGAAAAATAATCATTTAATATCATTGTCACTGTGTAAAATTGCAACATTTCACAGTAAAACCATCTATGGTAAAAATGCTCAACTCAACCAAACCAACGCCACTTTCAGAATAAGCCAAACCGATGCACCCACAGATTAAATCAAACCAACGCCACCCTCAAAATAAACCAAACATACACTACCGTCTGAATAAACCAAACATACACTACCGCCTGAATAAACCAAACATACACTACCGCCTGAATAAACCAAACATACACTACCGCCTGAATAAACCAAACATACACTACCGCCTGAATAAACCAAACATACACTACCGCCTGAATAAACTAAACCAACGCCACCCTCAGAATAAACCAAACCTTCGCCACCCTCAGAATAAACCAGACCTACGCCACCCTCAGAATAAACCTAACCTATGCCACCCTCAGATTAAATCAAACCAACGCCACCCTCACAATAAACCAAACCTACACCACCTTCAGAATGAACCAAACCTATGCCACCCTCAGATTGAACCAAACCAACGCCACCCTCAGAATAAACCAAACTTACGCCACCTTCAGAATAAATCAAACCTATGCCACTCTCAGAATAAACCAACCTACAGTACATTAGCCTTAGCATTAACCAAATCTACGCCAGCCTCTGAATAAATCAGACCTACGCCATCCTCAGAATAAACCAAACCTACGCCAGCCACAGAATAAACCAAACCTACGCCAGCCTCAGAATAAACCAAACCTACACCAGCCACAGAATAAACCAAACCTACGCCAGCCACAGAATAAACCAAACCTACACCAGCCACAGAATAAACCAAACATACGCCAGCCTCAGAATAAACCAAACCTACGCCAGCCACAGAATAAACCAAACCTGCGCCAGCCACAGAATAAACCAAACCTACGCCAGCCACAGAATAAACCAAACCGGTGCCAGCCACAGAATAAACCAAACCTACGCCACCATGTCACGTAAATATAAAAACAGCACAAAAAAGGTATAATAGTAACATATAGTTGCACAATTACAAATGAATATGAAATGCACATGACGGATTAAAGCCTCAAATAACATGTAATGCAAAATAGAAGAACACAGCACGTTTCTCTGATAGATTGTCATTATCATATATTTTCGCTAATACGTATACACAATAAAAATATCATCATGAAGTTTATATTAGTGCTTATCTAGAAATTAAATAAGTTATATGAGCATGGTTTAAGTTAATTACATACCAAACAGTGAATTTCTTATATAATGACATCAGTATTCATAGTGTTAAGGCGCGGTATACACTAGACAATATCTAGTGTGTACCGATCTCGTTATCGACAGGACCTTGTGGGGTGCCGGCATTGGCAAGTGCATACACACTTGCCGGTGACGGCGGGGTCCATGCTGCAAGCAGATCTGATGGGTGATGTCGTTGACAACGTGCGGGAGTGACGATATGCCTGATATGTCACTTCAGTCCGCCGGATCGGGCGACATATATCGCTTAGTGTGTACCTGGCATTAGATGCTGAATGCTGTGAATATATGAGTTAAAAGGTTTAACAACGAGGACTAAAGTGTAAGCAGATTATGTTGCACACACTATAGTGTCATTGCTATGTGTTAGAACTAAAAGGGAAGCAGCGATGACACTAGAAGGGAGTATATGTCTAGTTAATGGAGTAATCCGAAGTTAAAAGTAACTTAAAATAATAGAAAACATATTACAAAAACACATGGTTATTTATTGAAAGCCTAAGAGCTTTTAAAAATGTGAATTAATTTAGAACCATTGAGTCTGGTCTTTAAATGGCACCCAGAAAGACTCACTGCACTCTACAAGAGAGGAAGCAGATGGGATTTCTGTGGTAAAACACATGGACATTATTCGCGCATGGAGTAATTTTTTTTAATATTTAAAAACATTTCTCAAGTGCCGAGCGAAATTGACGTTACGGTGTTTCCTTTTCTCCAGACGCAGGGCCTTTCGTTTAATAACGGACCATTTTTTCAAGACATTCAGCTCGAATAAATGAACACATTTTCCATAAACTCATCACCTAATGAAGTGGATGGTGACTAGAAGCATGAAAAATGTTGAGGGCTAAAGCATCGGTTTTGCTGTCACTTGCAAACCGATGGACATCGCCAGGAATGTTAGTGTCTAAAAGCTCAGTATTACACTAAGCATCGATATTGACTGTCAATATGTCAGTGGGAGAGATTTCGGCGCTGTGAGAGCCGAAATCTCTCTGGGGCTTGCGGCAACGAGACCCTACCACAAGGGTCTCGTCGCAAGCCTGATGGTCGCAATGGTCTTGACCATCGCGACCATCTTCCTGGCCACTCGCTATAGCTGTGGGTGGTCACCCACAGCTATGCGAGCGGCCAGGAGGCCGCTCTAAAAAACAAGAAGGCCGGCCCTGATTCAGAGCGAGCGCTCTGTCAGAGCGTCCGGCTCTGAATCAGGCCCTCTGTGCAGGCTTTTATGCTAAAAATGTTAAAAATCACAAGAAAATAAACAAAAAATTTGGTATTTTCCCCAATCTTAGGCATATACTGTTTTCCATTCAAAATAGACAAAAATCTGTTAAAAATAAACATAACATTACAGTATATAAAACTAGCAGAGTTACCTGGCGTTGCTTGGATTGAAGACTGGACCCTGAAGTACACCTGCAGCCTTTGGTTTAACTGTCCTCGCCTATAACCCCATTCCATTGATCCTGTAAAGGAGCCCACTGTTTGCTAACATGCATGCAAACAGCGTAACTACCGTGGGTGCAAGGGGCGCGGCTGCTATGGTGCCTGAGCTGTCTCTGTGGCCCGCCGCTCTCCCTGCACCCAGTCATGCACACAAGGTGGGATGGTCCAGTCAGAGCTGTCGAGGGGGGCCCGGGTGTTAACGATGTTGATTTGGTGCCAGCCCGCTAGCTGATTACAGCTGGCGCACTGGCAGACAGTCATGGAGAGACAGCGCCACCGGTCGCAAGGCAATCAGAGCTTGCGGACCAGCGCCAGATTCAGATTAATTTTGTTATATATACGTTTTGGAATGTGGGTGTAACCTCCAATACGTTGGCAGAACCACGAGATCTATTAAGATCAGGTCCTAAGAACATAGAAGTAATATTTTTAAAAGTTTCAGCCTCAATAGCTTATCATGGCATTTGCTGCAGGTACATAATAGGGATCCATCTACTTAACACTTATAGCTCCTGAATATATCACTCCCAAGGTTAGGGGGGGTTATAGGTTTAGACAATTATGTCTTAGGGTGATTGACTGGATAAATAAATTAATTAAAAAAAACTCTATATAGGTATATGATGTCATGGATATATATCTATATCTACTATATATATATATATATGTATATATATATATATATATATATATATAATGTCACACGGGTACTTGAAATGAGGGTTCCAGACAGGCAGGTACTTGGTAAAGCAGTGGCTTTTTAATAGCAGCAAACACTGCACTGTAGCATACGTGAGTTTAGGCCTACACACATACAAGCACATAACATAAAATAAACAAACAAACAAAAGTCTCAGCACCCCTTCTGCTAATCAGTCAGCAGTGGCTTGCAGCCAAAATCTCCCAGCATAGCCCATGGACCCTGGCACTACAACACTGTGTCCCTACTTCCTGGCTGCTACTCCGCATCAGGGCAATGATCATCAGGTGTGTGAGAGATTTAAACTCTTCCTGTGCTCCAGTGATTATTCCAGCTGGGTCTGTGTAAATGTGAAACCCTGGAATTCCACACCTCCACTGCTAATGCAGAAAGCACAGGTTTCACTCCAGCCTCCCTTGGAGGGAACGGATTCCACCAGAATGTGGGTAATTCAGGTCAGAGACATAGTGTTGGCAAACATTAGTAGTCAAAATACCAGGTGTCACGACCAGGGTTTCTCGGCATGGTGGTCGACGGGTAATACCTGTGAGGTCACTGTGGCAGGGGGTGTCTGGCGGTGGCGCTGGTGCTTGGCGAGGGGCATTGGCTGCGCGTGGTTCTGTGCTGGCACATTGTCACTCTGGCTGGTGAGGCCTGGCGGTGCTTCCGTTCCGCTTGGCATGGGTGCCGCCATCTTGCCTCCAACCATGTGATTCAGTTGTCCAATCCTGGTGGGTCATGTGCTCTCTCCAGCCAGTCATGGCACGGCACTTGGTATTTAGGAAGGTCCAGAGCCTCCCTTCATTGCCAGTGCAACGTATTTCTCAGCAGCAGCTGAGAGAGAGTTCCTGAGCTCGTTACCTGCCTCCTTGGAAACGCTACCTAGCCTGTTACCCTGCCTGCTCCAACCGCTGGACTTTCCCTGCACCCTCCATTTACCTTCCCCCTGCCTGAGTCTGCTGTCATCCTGCTGGACCTCCTTCAGCCTGCAATTCATTTCAGCCTCGCCACACCTGCATACTGGACTGTTGATGCCTGTCACTATCTGGACATTCTCCCATTTGCTTCACTACAGTTCTCAAGTGCACTTCAGTGTTATACCTGGACTATTTCTTTTGCCATATCCATGTCTACTAAGTCACTCATTAAAAGTTCAACATTTTCATTTAAATCTGCTTCTGTGTCTGCTCCTATCACCACCTCGGGTCCACAACAAAACCAGAACCTCACACCAGAATGTAATATAATTCACACAGCGACCACATGAATACCATCACTACAGCACTCACTTAAAACATTTTGTTGTTTGAGTTCTGAGCGTAGGGTCTGATCTTAATAATACTAAGCCGGAAAACAGCATCGCGGGCGGTACTTAAGCCGGATTTCTGTTCACACCACAAGAGGGTGCGAGCAGTAATCCTCTAGTCAGGAGATCACAGCGCGGTCAGTTGAATATCTCTGGGGCCTCTTTCCCGGGCTATTCAACACCGTGTTGAATTGAATCGCTCCCCCTAGTGTGGACTCTTAAATGACCCATTATGAACATTCTTTTTCTCCTTTGAGGGACTATGATTGATAAGTCTACCATTCTTTGCCAACCTGTCATAGAATGTATTCTCCAAAGCAGGTCATGGGATCTAGTCAGGATGCCGGACATCAGTATACCGACGCCGGAACCCCAACGCCCGTCAGAATGCCGACGCCGGCAGCCCAGAGGGAACAAGATGTGACCGCCGGCATCCCAAAGGTAAGTATGCGGGTTAGGCCTGGGATGGAGGGTTAGGTTTAGGAACCTACTGGGGTGGGCTTGGTTTAAGCACCGACTGGGGAGGGTTAGGGTAAAGGTACCTACATACGAGACGATTTCTCTGAACGATAACGTGTGTATGCAATGAACGACCAATGATGCGCGCTCCCGCTGGACGATAACGATATCTTTGATCGTCCGCACATGCAGGCCAATTTGGATGATTTCAACACGATTTGCATGTTCAGAGATGTAGCAGCATGACTTCACTGAAAGATATCTATCAGTGTGTACACCCAATATCGTTTGTCCTGCACTACAAGGAAATCGTTCAGCGATATCGTTGGTTGTGCAGATTGTCCCGTATGTATCCAGCATTAGACTGCGGGGAGGGTGAGTTAGGCGCCACTAGGGGGAGGTTAGGGTTAGGCACCGCCCGGGGAGGGTTAAATTTAGGGTGTGGGAAGGAGGGGTTAGGTTTAGGTACCACCGGGGGGAGGTTATGGTTAGGCTACTTACTGGCCCTTGTCGGGATCTTCAACATCGGGATGCCACTGTCGGTCTTCTGACTGCCGGCATCTTCTTCGCCGGTAAATTATATGGATTCCCAAGGCACTGGTGCCACCACATTTCCAAAGAAATTACTGGAATAATGGCACAGACGGCTGGCAGGAAAGTAAATGCAATGGGTACAGAGTGTGTGGTGTGGGCACCCCTTGAGTCAGGAGCTCATGAGCACAACACACCCTCCACCCATAACAAAGAGCTGCCGACCCTTTCAATAAGGGGTAACCCAGACCGGAATTTGCATACTTATAAGCACCTACTGCCGCATCCTATGTGCCTGCCTTATCCATGAGCCACACCTCATTTACGTACAAAATTCCATTATTAGAGACTAGACTATAATGACACTTTCGTCTTCCCGAAATGTATTCAAATCGGTTGAACATTTTCATTTTCAGTACATTTTTCTTAGCTGCTGAAAGACAAAAATATTAACTGTACAGGGAGGAAGCCGCTTCTCGGCTCGTACCGCCCATAGGGCTTGATTCATATGTGGACGCATTGCCCTGATTGTGCAAAAATGTAGGAACTCTTCAGTAGCTGCCTATGTTCAACTAAAAACCAAGTGGGATAACACCCGTTTCCCACACATATCACAAAAAAAACCAATTTGTTTAACGTCATACACTGGCACTAGTAATAAAAAAAACACCTTGAGAAAGATCCTCTTGGGATTGAAACGCGTTGGTGAGGGCAGTCCAGTGTTTTTGGAGAAAGAAGGAACCTGCCTGGGAGAAAGGAGAACTTTTGGAAACGGGGCCCCGTTTTTGTATCCTAATCAACACCTTAGGCTCTCCTGTATACCTGGCTAGGAGTTCATCCTCATACTTATTTTCACTTGAATATCGTATGGAGTATTTGTTGTATTAGAATAAAGTAATTATGTCAACTTTTCCCATGACTGTGGCATCCATAAATGGTGGGTAAATAAAGTCTGGGGATCCTTACACTAAAAGGAGAAAATAAAGAAACATCTTGGGACTGTGAAAGAACCGACTGATGTGCTTATTACACTCCTAAGTTTTGTGAGTATAAAACCGTTGCGGCATTCCACAAAATGAATCTACTTCTGGTGAAGGTGGTGCCATTGGAAACAAGTATGTTTATTGCTGTGCCTTGATTTGAATCACAAAGTGTGAGTGCTTTGAGTGAGGGGCATCCCCAAAGAAATTAGATTTTTATATGAATGGTTAAATTACTCCTGACAAACATAGAACTACAATTAATGCCCGTATTCAATTTGAAGCGTTAAGTCCGGATCCGCGTTAAGTTACCGCCGATGACGTCATTATCGTCTGTTTTGATTTTACCCCGTATTCAATTTGAAAGACTTTCCACCTAGGCGGAAAGTCAATGCAATGTAATAAGCGGTAAAGTATCGCCTATGAATGGCAGGTGGAAAAAAGTGCAGAATTGGGGTTTTGAGGTGCAACGTTTTGGGAACCCCCGTGCAGCCTTCAGACAGTCCCCCAAAGGTAATCTGTGTCAATTTTTTTTTTTTTTAAACTTAGATACCCCAAAAATTGACTTTGAAAAAGGGGGCAAAAAAAAAAATTATGGGGTACAAACTTAAAAACTAGCGAACTTGACTCTGGGGGTCCCCCCAAGTATGCCCCAGGTGTTTTTTTGATTGCAGGTGTTTGCGGCAGGTGGGTTTTTCATGATTTTTTCAACTACACTTTAGCAGCTTTTAAATATCCTGACTACCATTTTCAAGTACCCCAAATTTGCTTGGATAGCCTATTTTCTGGAAAAAATACTCCTGAATACTATTCTGCACCACATCTAGAAAAACGCTATTTAGCAGCTATTGAGCCCTTTTAAAAACTCCAAATACCTTCAGCAAGCCAAATCAGGGGGTACCATAGGGAACCCCCATGTCAGAGCATCATTTGGGGGGTGACAGGCTGATTCCCCCAAAAATTACAGTACTTTCCGATAGTTACAGTATCGCCGGGTGCCGTTTACGCGTACTTTGAAATTGAATACGGGGTAAAGCGGCACGCGCGCGATACTTTAATGCCTACAAAACAGGCGAAGTCAGCGTTAAGTCCAGGCCGCGTTAAGTTAACGCGGCTCGGCTCAAATTGAATACGGCTCTAAGTCTCTCTACACGAGGATCGTTTTGTGTTTTCTCTTTTTCTGTTTTCACGTATACCAACATTTCCCTCTTTAATTGGTGTTGGAAGAGACAACCATCATTGGAGGAAAGTGATATTCAATTTGCATTTGCACTGAGGAGAGATGCCGCTCAGAATCGGATGCAGGGACTAAGAGTTATAGTGGGAGCTAAGAGGGGGCTGGCAAAAAGACTGCATTCATCTTTGAATCATCCCCATAGGCTCTTACCTGTTTTGTTTAATGCTAAGTCTATCCCTGGTGCTAGTACTGTTAGAATGTATAACTAATTTCCCAGCACACAAATAGTCACAGTCACACCGTGTAGTCCTTTGGTGTGGACGTTGGTGTTTGAATCATGCGCAGCAGCAGCTGACCTTATCGTCCCCTCTTGCCTATAGGTACATTGGATACTTATCATGTTGTGCGGCAGTTGTGGGAATGTGCAGCGTATTAGCGAGCCGGGCCACCCACCGTTGCGCTGTCTATACCGGGAAGAATGTGCAGCGCAGACCAGCTTGCTGCCAGCATTTATTATTACTTTGTGATTTTTATGGGCTGATTCGTAGCGAGCTATTTTCGCCTAGTCCGTATGTTTGGAAAACGCAGAACCGTAGCAATTCTCTGACAGGGCCGGGTTTCAAAATGTTACTGGTAGAAATATCTCTGCATCGGGGCTGCTGAAAAATATTTGGACATTTGCGGTGTGTGACTTAGACCATTTTTGATACATCCATTCTTTCTGTATTGTGAGTGGCATGGTTCCAGCGAAACATAAAAGTGATTGCCAAACGGAGGGGGGGGGGGGGGGAAACATCAGCCGGGGAGGATCAGGAAATGGAGAAAGTAATAGAGTAAAGTAAGAGGTCACCGAGAGGGAAACATGTCATGTGCATTAAACTCTATTTTAACATTATATTGGTCATTTTTTAAGGAGCTAAGTAGTAAATGGTGCTATATACTATATTATAACCTAATGAGTCAGTGGTGTGATGCTGCATTACATTAGAAGTCACTCTACCAAATGCAAATCAAGATTGTACTTAAATAAGAATAATTGGGTGAAGAATGCATTTGAAAAGACAAAACAGAACAGAAAAGCGCTCGTAGGGGGCGATTCAATTGTTTTCACCTGCGGATGTGAGTAATGCGCGCCCGACGGAGCAATTCAATTCTTCCTCCATTCGGGCGTGAATTCTGCGGGTGTACACATTTCTGCTGTTTGGGAGCGCTAGCCGTTTTACGCGGCTAAACTCGGTCTGATTGGGTGCAACATGGGAGAAAATGCATGGGCGCTTGAACACAATTGAATAGCGTACCCCAATCTCCCATCACTTTAGACGGGAGATCGGGCGTGATAAAGCAAGTGACTCGTCCCCTTAGTGTAGTTATTTGAACCATTCAACGCTTGTGCTAAGATAAGTCACGTGCGTACTTTGAAATTAATACATAAAGCTTATGTGTTGTCTTTGACACTTTAAATGTTCTCCTTTGCTGTCACTCAGAGGCTGAGGCAGATGGTAAATGGACCTCGTGGGAATTTGGTATAAATATAAATGCACATCTCACATTAGATCACCCAAGTCATGGAGGCTTGGAAGCGTCTACAGCAAAATGGAGCTCCAGGCCAGCGTGGGACTTATAGTGATAGCGTCCAGGATCCACCCAACGCGTTTAGTTGTTGCCAATTTCCTGATTATTATGAGAGCATGCCTGGTTTAGCGGCTTCCCCAAGAACCGTCCTTCCTTCCCCCTTCAAAGCTACCTGATACGTCAAATAGATTAGATTGCGTCCTGTTCACTAAAACTTTTGGACCAACTCCACCAATTTTCTCCTAAAATAGCGCTTGCCTGAGCCTTATTTATGTCTCATATAACCCATCAGGTGACATTGTGACTGTGTGTATTATGCATGTCTTATTTGTACACTTGAATCAAAAAAGCTCAGTAGCTAAAACGTCACACTGATAACCCCTCCACCCCCCCCCACACATACACACACACACACACACACATTTCTACCCACTGAAGCTAATTTAAATATCTCATACGGTAGCATGAAACCTCTTATTACATGTAAGAACAATTCTAGTCTGTTCAACAAGACTTCTACCTGCACAGGATACAGAGTCTGATTCTGAAGTGGATGCGATCGCCGGTATTTACGCAGATTGGGCGATTGTTAGCCATTGCTCGTGCATGTAAGCCGCACTGTGCGCACGCACCGCGACTGAATTGCGATTACACTCACACGGAATATTAATTTGCAAAGCGAGTGACAGGCAGTCAGCGTTTGGGGGAGGTTTACAGGGGTGGTTTGAAAAATACAGGCCTGTCGGACCGCTTCAACGCCGTTACATGGGTGTGCATAAGTTAGCCACTGCGTCCTTGCCCGCCGCAAGAGAGTCCTCTACGTGCCTGGATACCAGCTGTGTCTGCGGTAGCTTAGACTTACTCAGAGGACTGATGGCCGCCGGATCCGCGTTAGATGTTTCCGGTATGTGGTTGAGCGGCGGATGTGAGATGCTGTCAGTGGGCGGCTCTAAACACTGGACGTGGAGTGACTCATTAGCATATTAGCGCAATTGGGATCTGTGAGAGACGGCAGCTGCGATGGCGTTTGCTTGCACACCTGGATCAGGCCCACCGTCTTGTCGATAAAAACCCATAACGTTACAGAATAACATTTGCACAGGGGGACCTCATTTCCCCAGCTCTGTAAATGACCCTCACAGACCCGTAAACTGCTTTGAGATTTGATTTCAGACATCGCGGTGACAGAGCATACATTAATGCAAACATAATGTTCTTGCTTCATTTATATATATATATATATATATTTATGTAGGGTGTGAACTCTCTCTGTATTGAAGGTATCTACATATGTTTAAAGGGATTGTTATGATTGAAACATTCCGGGCGTTGTTTTTTGTTTTTTTCCTATCCATATCTCATCCCATTGTGGTTCCAAATGCTGTAAACTTGAGCAAGTCGTAACAAGATTAATGTTATCAGCTATTTGAAAGATGCCAACATTTCTCTTCAACAATAAAATGTCTGAGTACAAAGACAGTGGCAAGTATGATATAAAAGCCATGGCACGTATTCAAAGCATCGGGTCATAAAAGTGGGAAAAGTTTCTTAAAAATAAATGACTGGTATAAATAACATTGGAAAACTTTTTTACAACCTATCCTGATTATTTTTTTTTTAAGTGGGCTTTAGAGGATAAAGGGTATAATTTAAACGTGATGTCTCTCTGCATATGTTTTTCCACATCCCACATCCGCTTAGTGTAATGTAAGCACAAAAGCACTGGGAGTTGATGGGAACCTGGCTCTATCAGTGGGCCTGATTGAGAGACGGACGGTTTTGCAGAGCCGCACGCAAGCGGCTGTGCAAATCCGTCCATCTCCGATGCAAATGCAGAATGAGGTGCAAGATACCTTCATGCTGCATTTGCGATCCCAGCGCTGCCACCACTGCGGGCTGGGATCGCCATCGTGACCGATGTTTGCTCCTTTAGTCGGGCTGAGGGAGCTGGAGCTTCCCTCAGCCTGACGGGGTGCTGGTCACGTAATAGGGCAAGAATCGGCGTCCGCCGACGCGGACTCTGGCCTCGCCCCTCCCTGGAAACTCCCCCGTTTCCGGTAACGGTGACCAACCCCGCCCCCACAGACCCGGAAACATCGGAGATGTACTTTCATCCAATGGTCAGAATCAGGCCCATTGGATCAGGCCCACTGTCTTGGCTAAATTCTTTGGTGCCTCTATTGCCTAGATCCGATCCTTATATGACAGCTTGGTTCAGCTACCGAAACCTGACCATAGTACCCAATTCTGTTATTGTAGCTCAGTTACCGCGTACAGCTGACATTGGGCATTTATTATGGAAACCATAAGAAGCTAGATCATACATTTGCATGTGCTCATCAATTGTCCGTAACTATGAAGGTATGTTGCTCATCTGTCTATAAGAATTGGGAACAAGTAGACAACTCAAGCAGGCAAGGGTTAGGCAAAGCATACTGCAGCCCAGTAGCAAGCTTAGGGGTCCAGCACACAGGAAGGCACATAGTGGCAGACAAGGATTAAGCCAAATGTAGTTGAATAACAAGCTGCGTCTGTAAACAGTTCAGCCGATGAACAGACAGAGGGATGGTCACGTAGTCAGCCAGACGTCAGGAGCTGGTATCACATTCAACATTTGCATGGTGTGCACAGATGTGACCACCAGAGCAATCACCTAGCACTGGTTGCTAGGGGAACTCTTATTATAAAGCATTAGAAAGGTGGAGATCCGAGCACCTGCACGGCTGTACATATACTGTTGTATTCAAACAATGCCTGGACTCGGAAGCTCGTCTTAACCTGTGGGCTATGTCTCCAAACAAGCGACCAACTTACCAAATTACTGTAAGTGCATGGATTTTAAATATGCGCGGAACCATCACATCATATAACATATAACACTAACTGTGACAACTGTGAAAATTGTCTTCCAATGCAGAATTAATTCAGATTATCTCCATTTCAACAGTTTATTTTCTGTATCTTCTACTTTAGCAGTACTTCTGCTACAGCCTCTTCACCCTCAGGTAAGCTCCTAAGCTCAAATTACCTCTACCCAGTTGAGTAACCAGCTTCCAAATTCGGGCTACCCTTAACCCAGTTGAGTCTACCTCAACCCAGTAATTAACTCCTGAACTTAAACTGCCTCTACCCAGCTGAGTAACTAGCTGCCAAACTCAAACTATTTCAACCCAGCTGAATATTCATCTCCCCAACTCAAATTACCCCAACTCAACTGACTGACCATCTCCATACCTCAAATTACCCCAACCCAGCTGACTAACCAGCTCCCCAACTCAAATTACCCCAACCCAATTGATTAACCATCTCCATACCTGAAATTACCCCAACCCAGCTGATTAACCAGCTTCCCAACTCAAATTGCCCCAACCCAGCTGACTAACCAGTTCACCATCTAAAATTACCCCAACGCAGCTGACTAACCAGCTCCTCGACTCAAATTACCCCAAACAGCTGACTGACCAGCTCCCCAACTCAAATTACCCCAACCCACCTGACTAACTAGCTCTATAACTAACTGACTAACCAGATCCCAATTTCAAGCTACCTCTACACAACTGACTAACCAGCTCCTGAACTCAAAATACCTCTACCCGCCGAGTAACCAGCAGCTGAACTCAAACTCCCTCTACCCAGCTGATGTTTTTTGGTGATTACAAGCAGTTGCGAAGCTTTATGTACAGATACTATCTGTTCTCATTGCAGCAACATATCAGATGAGTGACTGGTTGAAACAGAAAAGTTTTGCAATTCTCACTGATGCACAGACTAGTTGGAGAGACATTGTCAGGCAGATTCATGGCTCTGAGCAGGGAGACAAGGACCAAAGGGTAAAGGTCAGGGTGGGCAGCCCGGTTTATGGATCAGAAAATTACTCAGATGTGCAGCAAAGATCCAGGATTTGTGAGCAGACAGGAGGTCAGTACTATGGGCAGCACAAGTGCAGGGTCGGTAAACAGGAGAGTGGACAGGATCTTTAGGTCTGGTTCAGCAGTAATATAACAGGACACAGCATAGTCAGGATAGCCAATGCTAACGACAAGAGGGTACAGGATCGAGGAACACAGATCTCCCAGCAGGGAACAACTCAATTTGGTAAATTTAAGCTCCTAGCATGCAGTTACCAGCACGCACCCCAATGTACAGTACATGGATGTCTACATCTATGCACACAAATGTGTTCATAGATGGGGATGCAATCGGGAAACCGGCTGTCTTAATCCTGACAGCCGGCTTCCTGACTGCTTTATCCCGGCGAGGGTGAAATGCCCGGCGTCTAGATGTAGACGCTGCTCATTTCCCCGACGCCGGTAGACTGGCGCCCGGCATCCCGATCGAAGGGATGCCGGGCGCCGCGAGCGGACAGCCGCGGGGGGGCGGAGGGTTAGGTTTAGGGCACCCGGGGGGGACTTAGGGTTAGGTACCCCCCAGGAGGGTTAGGGCTAGGCACCCCCCCGGGAGGGTTAGGCTAGGGGTAGGGAGGGTTAGGGTTAGGCACCCCCCCAGGGGACTTAGGTTTAGGCATCGGGGAAGGGGGGGATTAGGGTTAGGCACTTAGAGGGGGGATTAGGTTTAGGCACTTGGGGAGGTTAGGGTTAGGCACCCCTAAGAAGGGTTAGGGTTAGGGGGTTAGATTAGTTTTTACTTACCTTAGGGATGATCGGGATTTTCAGCACTGTCTAGCTTCCGCTACCGGGATCTCTGCTTCTGTCGGCCTCCCGCTGCCGGGAATCTAACTGCCGGCCAGAGGGCTGGCGGTATTTCATACCGATTCCCATAGATTAACTCATTGCTTTATTCCCTCCCAAGGCTTCCTTATCTCCCCCAGTCTCTCATCTCCGTCGTTGCTGTCCCTCTAGTCTGCTGCCTGGGGGTCATCCTAAACTCCCTCTCCTACACCACGCACATTCCAAATATCTCTCACTCCTGCTGTTTCCACCTCCACAACATCTGTAGAATCAGGAAATGTCTTACCCGTGATTCCACCAAGACTCTCGTCCATGCTCTTATCACTTCCCGCCTCAACTACTGTAACCTCCTGCTCCCTGGTCTCCCCTGTTCTTGCCTTTACCCTCCTCAGTCTTTCCTGAACGCTGCTGCTCATCTCATGCTCCTCTCACAACTCTGCGTGGACCTGACCCTTCTGCAACCTGCTTCACAATCTCCCCATGCCCCTAAGAGTCCCATTCAGGTTCCTCACCCCTCGGACATAAAGCCATTAATCAATGTTCTGACACCCCATCTCTGCCCACCCCCTTTCTCTCTTCTACTGATCACTGACACAACCTGGTTACCAACTCTCAAACCCCATGTCCAAAACTTATCCCACTCCATTCCCCTTCTTCATTCACACCACTGCTAGTGTACTTCCTACCTGAAATACTGTCTGTGATCAATCATTCTGTTGCTTGATCATGGTACTAAGCCTGTGGTCAGCACAGCCAAGCCACGTTCTACCCAGAGTATGTACACAGTGCACTTCACTTCAATAAAGGCCCCCATTTACTAACGAGTGATAAATGATATGGTATGATATGCCTGCGTGCTAAACCTCCAATGACGTGCATCCTCCATAGGCAGTATGTACTTCACATGGATCTATTCATACTGGATATATCACACTGCCACAAATGTCAGTTGTCCCATATATGCCTTGGGTCCTTGTACGGCTTATCTCCCACATTGTAACCTTCGTAGTGCGCCCACCATGGCTGCCTCGCCTGGTACACTCGTGAATGGGATGAAAAATACATGGACCTGGCGATTATGGTGGGACCCTACTCCTAGCGTTAGGACGCTGCAACCACCCATTTTGTGTCATCTCTTCTCTGCATAACCTATTCCACCCAGGGTAATCCTACGTAGTGCGTCCACCATAGCTGCCTCACCTGGTACACTCGTGAATGGGATGAAAAATACATGGACCTGACGATTATGGTGGGACCCTACTCCTAGCGTTAGGACGCTGCAACCACCCATTTTGTGTCATCTCTTCTAGGCATAACCTATTCCACCCAGGGTAATCCTACGTAGTGCGCCCTGGATGGCTGCCTCATCTGGTACCTTTTGTTGGTGAAATATATAACCCGTGGAAGTTCTTTCGCAAAATGTCTGCACCAACCCTGCAATACGTTTATTGTGCTCTTTAGGTTCTGGCTGTTTTTAATTATCTCCGTGTGATTTTCTGCAATACCTAATCCTTGTACAATGTACCTGTCTATAAAGCGACTTTGAGTCCTGCGGGAGAAAAGCGCTATATACATACAATTATTATTATTACTATAATAAATGTCACTGTGTATGATAAATGGTTCTCCAGCCAATAAGCTCCCAACTGTCATTTTTCTAACAGTGACATTTATCACTCTTTTTTTTTTTATAAAACTCGTTAGTAAATGACACCCATAATGCACAATGTATACTGGACTGGGTATACTAAGATGAAAAACAAAATACAGGTTGAGTCTCCAATATCCAAATACATACGGAATATTCCGAAATACGGAATTACTTTGGCATGACTGAGATAATGAAACCTTTGATTTTTGATGGTTCAATGTACACAATCTTTGTCTAAGGCACAAATTCTTAAAAATATTGTATAACATTCCCTTCAGGCTGTGTGTATAAGGTGTATATTAAACCTAAATTAATTTCATGTATGTACACAAACTTTGAGCCACAAAATTATTAAAAATATTGTATAAAATGACCTGCAGGCTGTGTATAAGGTGTATATAACACATAAATGCATTCTGTGTGTATATTGGGGTCCCATTCCCAAGATACTTAATTATGGTATGCAAATATTCCAAAATACGGAATATTCCGTTATCTAAAATACCCCCGGTCCCAAGCATTTTGGATATGGGAGACTCAACCTGTATTGCCTGTGTACTCAATACAAAGTACTAATGGGGAAGGCACTAGCACAGGACAGCAATGTACGTCTTACAACACAGAAGGGCTGTAATTCAGCGGCACAGCACAAAAGCCATTTACATCCTGTACTTTGACATCATGCATCTATTTTTCCTCTGATTAGCTTGTTTTTACAGTGTCGCGCATGGATTAGCAGAGGAGGGATTGCGTTGATTGCAGAGAGAACAAGTATTTGCTTAGGATTATGGGCAGACCTGGCTGGACGTCGTGGGATCAGGGCATTCCTTATGGAATGTGTGATATTCGCAATAACTTTGCACAGAGCTGCAAAAAAAATAGTTATTTTGACAGGCTGAATACGGGGGCTATTTTTTACACCCTGAGAGCAGGCGCCGAGGTTTCTAGCCACACCACAAGGTCAGATTTTTACACCCCATCAGAGGTGGTGCTTATTAATCAATGTTTGGCTACTTCTTTCAGTGGCACAATGTTTGCACTAACTGTGTGCACAACCGCTTTATCTTGGTTGTGCATTTGTGTATGTGCCAATAACTTTTCAAATCTGAAATATAGTCATTCTAGAGGTAAAAGCAACCCTGTATCGCAATCTTTGGCCACCCTCTGAAGTAAGCCGAAGCTTACCTCAGCCAGGCCGGTGCCTGGTCACTTGCCAGGCCAGGAAATTTGCAAACATCCCCGCTCCGCCTCCCATACGCCGTAGCCTGTCAATCAGGCTGCGCTTGGGAGGCACTGCAAGCGGACTTGCAGATAGAGGGCTGCACATGCACAGTACAACAATCGGAGATGTGCATTAACCATCGGGTTAGCGTACATCTCTGAATTAGGTCTTGAATTCCAGGAAACATTCCCTACAGATGTTGGTCCATGGTGGCATCACACAGCTGCTGCTGATTTGTCCTGGAAACATTCCCTACAGATGTTGGTCCATGGTGGCATCACACAGCTGCTGCTGATTTGTCCTGGAAACATTCCCTACAGATGTTGGTCCATGGTGGCATCACAGAGCTGCTGATGATTTGTCCTGGAAACATTCCCTACAGATGTTGGTCCATGGTGGCATCACACAGCTGCTGATGATTTGTCCTGGAAACATTCCCTACAGATGTTGGTCCATGGTGGCATCACACAGCTGCTGATGATTTGTCCTGGAAACATTCCCTACAGATGTTGGTCCATGGTGGCATCACAGAGCTGCTGATGATTTGTCCTGGAAACATTCCCTACAGATGTTGGTCCATGGTGGCATCACACAGCTGCTGATGATTTGTCCTGGAAACATTCCCTACAGATGTTGGTCCATGGTGGCATCACACAGCTGCTGATGATTTGTCCTGGAAACATTCCCTACAGATGTTGGTCCATGGTGGCATCACACAGCTGCTGATGGTTTGTCCTGGAAACATTCCCTACAGATGTTGGTCCATGGTGGCATCACACAGCTGCTGATGATTTGTCCTGGAAACATTCCCTACAGATGTTGGTCCATGGTGGCATCACACAGCTGCTGATGATTTGTCCTGGAAACATTCCCTACAGATGTTGGTCCATGGTGGCATCACAGAGCTGCTGATGGTTTGTCCTGGAAACATTCCCTACAGATGTTGGTCCATGGTGGCATCACAGAGCTGCTGATGGTTTGTCCTGGAAACATTCCCTACAGATGTTGGTCCATGGTGGCATCACACAGCTGCTGATGATTTGTCCTGGAAACATTCCCTACAGATGTTGGTCCATGGTGGCATCACACAGCTGCTGATGGTTTGTCCTGGAAACATTCCCTACAGATGTTGGTCCATGGTGGCATCACACAGCTGCTGCTGATTTGTCCTGGAAACATTCCCTACAGATGTTGGTCCATGGTGGCATCACACAGCTGCTGCTGATTTGTCCTGGAAACATTCCCTACAGATGTTGGTCCATGGTGGCATCACAGAGCTGCTGATGATTTGTCCTGGAAACATTCCCTACAGATGTTGGTCCATGGTGGCATCACACAGCTGCTGATGATTTGTCCTGGAAACATTCCCTACAGATGTTGGTCCATGGTGGCATCACACAGCTGCTGATGATTTGTCCTGGAAACATTCCCTACAGATGTTGGTCCATGGTGGCATCACAGAGCTGCTGATGATTTGTCCTGGAAACATTCCCTACAGATGTTGGTCCATGGTGGCATCACACAGCTGCTGATGATTTGTCCTGGAAACATTCCCTACAGATGTTGGTCCATGGTGGCATCACACAGCTGCTGATGATTTGTCCTGGAAACATTCCCTACAGATGTTGGTCCATGGTGGCATCACAGAGCTGCTGATGATTTGTCCTGGAAACATTCCCTACAGATGTTGGTCCATGGTGGCATCACACAGCTGCTGATGATTTGTCCTGGAAACATTCCCTACAGATGTTGGTCCATGGTGGCATCACACAGCTGCTGATGATTTGTCCTGGAAACATTCCCTACAGATGTTGGTCCATGGTGGCATCACACAGCTGCTGATGGTTTGTCCTGGAAACATTCCCTACAGATGTTGGTCCATGGTGGCATCACACAGCTGCTGATGATTTGTCCTGGAAACATTCCCTACAGATGTTGGTCCATGGTGGCATCACACAGCTGCTGATGATTTGTCCTGGAAACATTCCCTACAGATGTTGGTCCATGGTGGCATCACAGAGCTGCTGATGGTTTGTCCTGGAAACATTCCCTACAGATGTTGGTCCATGGTGGCATCACAGAGCTGCTGATGGTTTGTCCTGGAAACATTCCCTACAGATGTTGGTCCATGGTGGCATCACAGAGCTGCTGATGGTTTGTCCTGGAAACATTCCCTACAGATGTTGGTCCATGGTGGCATCACAGAGCTGCTGATGATTTGTCAGCTGCATAATGAAAGTAAAAAGAGGTGCATATACACAAACCAAACCAAGTGCAAGTTGGGGCTGTAAAAAGTGCCTTAGGGTTATATTTACTAAAGTGAGAGTTTTTACAAGTGGCATAGCAACCAATCAGATTCTACTTAACATTTAACTAGCACCTTCTAGAAGATAATAGCTAGGATCTGATTGGGTGTTATGAGCAACATCTCCACTTCTAAAAACCCGCACTTTAGTAAATCTACCCCTTAATCTATAAAGGTGCATGTGACACCATAGTATTCCTGGAAGCATTTGACAAAAGCCTTACGTACAATAACTCCTATGTCCTGACGTATAATATCTGGGTGCTCGGATTGGCCACATGTTGGTGTAGCTACACCGAATTTTTAGTATAATCCCCGCTAAAGTTAAAAGGTAAATGCAGTTATTTCATAATCCTACCAAGCGACCGTCCTATCTGACACAAAAACATATATATATATATATATATATATATGTTGCAGCTTTCTCACTGTACAGATAAAACATAAAGTGATAGAATGGTCCTTGGGCCTGATTTAGCAAGGAACGCAGTAGCTAATACGCACGCAATCGGCCGATTGCTACGTACTGCGCATGCAGTGTGCGTGCGTGAACTAACCCTTGTGATTGGGACTGCGTTCGCAGTAGCTACGCAGACCCACCGTAGAGTGAATGACTGGAAGTGCCGTTTGTGGGTGGTAATGGGTGGGGGATGGGTTGGCCGAACGCTGGCATGCCAGTGCGTTTGAATGCAGCTGCAGGGGCGTGCATAAATTATCCACTGCGATGCCTTACGCAGCCTGAGTACTCACTGCGTGTGATGAAGTTAGCAATTCCTGAGTAAGGTCAGCGCTTGTGCAAGTGTGCGTGAGGCTGCGATGGTACTCGATTGTACCGATGTTTTCGCAGTTCTGCTAAGCATTACGGTAAGGTAAAGTGGGCGTCCTGGTGTTGTGCTGAGATTGCATTGCGATTGTAATGGATTAGCATACTATCGCAGTGAGACGGGCCGATGTTACTAGATGTTCCCGATGTATTTGCAGCACTGCGCGGTATTATAGACGTGAGATAGCGGCAGTGGGCGTCTCTATGCCGGCTGTGCGACGGCTTTGTGATTGCATTCATTAGCATATTTTCGCAGCAGACCTCCGTGCGATTACGGAGCTGCAATGGCAATAGCGATCCATGCTGAATCAGGCCCAAAGTACGAAGTGGCATTTGCCATGCCGTTTTGTCTGCCTTCAGACTTCAAATCTGCTTGTGCCAACGTTGTGAATTAAGATAACATGATGAGATAAAGGGGGCGAAGTACAAGGGAATTGGGGCAGGTATGGGCATAATTAATTGGATTTCCTGTGCCCAACGTGAAGTAGAACCTCAAAATCAAATCTGTGTTTTAATGATCTTATTTAACCCTTCATTTTTTTATGAACGTGACCGATGGCGATTAGCACATAATTGGGCTGATTCTGAGTCAGATAGATTAATGTGCACGGGTGTAAATTGCAGGGTTTTGCAGACAGCGATGCGCATATGGGAATTTACACTTTTTTAGCGTATCGGGGATTCATTGAATCAGATTTTGCTCAATACTGTCTGATTTTGTCTCCTGCGCGGAGCTGACTTTCCAGGATTTTAGCATATTATTATTATTATCATTTATTTATATGGCGCCATAAAAGATCCGCAGTGCCTTACACAGTACATAAACAAGTTGTAGATAAGCGACTTACAGAACAATACACTACAGGACCAGGACATGGATAATATATATTGCTACATTAGCGACCATAACACTCAGATAAGCAACAGAGCATAAGCAGCCAAGTGTTAGGTGCCCTAGTGGGGAGTAAGAAGTATATGAAACTAAAGTAGGGAGTAAGGTCAGCGCTTGTGCAAGTGTGCGTGAGGCTGCGATGGTACTCGATTGTACCGATGTTTTCGCAGTTCTGCTAAGCATTACGGTAAGGTAAAGTGGGCGTCCTGGTGTTGTGCTGAGATTGCATTGCGATTGTAATGGATTAGCATACTATCGCAGTGAGACTGCGTGCGCAATCGCTATTGCATTCGCATGTGCGTTCCTTGCTGAATCAGGCCCCTTGTTACTAATGAGTCTGGTCTGACAGATTAATAATAGGGATGAATGTAAAGAAAACTACAGTATATACACCAGACATTCTCTATGTCTCCTCTATAAAACAAGACAAATTTCTGTGCAGCAATTATTCATATTTAATTTATTTGGAATTTTTCCTTTGACGTCGTCACTTTGTGCACTTGGTGGGTTCAAAAGTCTAAGACTAAGAATGAATAGAGTAATAATACTACGTGTCAGGACAGTCTAATCCCGTGCAGGTTTACTACGGTGTACTAAGACAATTGACTCTCGTCATACAATGCACCGCAAAACGGGTTATCATTTATAAACTACATGCTCAGCGCTCTGGGACCTATATATAAATTATCGGGTTGTAGATCCGATAGTTATAATTTATTATTTCCCCTTTTTGTGCCAATCTGAAATTAAGGTTCGCCCAGATGTTTTATAAAAACACGCATGAACAGAGGCTCCGATAAGTGCCCGTCCCTGCGATGTATAAAAGTTAAGTGATCGCTAATGCAATCACTTTACTTTCTGGTTCGCGGGCCGGCTACGCATGTCCAGTCAGCAGACCACGCACGTGCGAGCGGCCATTGCCGCCCTCTCCCTTTAAACGTTGCGGTGCATAGGCTACAATGGCTGACGCCATCTGAAAATAACATTAGTGATGGGGGCCAAGGGCCTGATTCAGACCCGCTCGCAAGCGGGTCGATGGTTGCCCAATGCGCATGTGCACGACGGAGCCGGCTCCGTAGTGCACATGCGCGAGACCCGGATAGCGATGGGCAAACCGTCGCTCGGGTCTCGTACCAAAGGGGGCGTGCTGTCGATGTTGAGTGACAGCACGCCCCCTTTGGTGGGCGGGCTGAGGGCGTGTCTGCCCAGACGGAGGCGTTCCCATGGGAACGCCTACCGTCTGGGGCCAGCCCTACTGACATCACAAGTGATGTCAGTGGGAGTGCTTTCGGCTCTGTTAGAGCCGAAAGCACTCTGGGGCTTGCGGCAACAAGACGCTACCACAAGGGTCTCGTCGCAAGTCCGATGGTCACGATGGTCTTGACTATCGCGACCATCTTCCTGCCCGCTCGCTATAGCTGTGGGTGGTCACCAACAGCTATGCGAGCGGCCAGGAGGCCGTTCAAAAAAGAAAATAGCCCTGCCCTGATTCAGAGCGAGCGCTCTGTCAGAATGTCCGGCTCTGAATCAGGGCCCAAGTTTGGTAAATCACACAATAGAGCGGCTCCCATGGAAACCGATGGGGGCTGCTATTGCGATCTGAATTGGGGTAACCACCTTGATATATCCTGGGGATGCTTGCATTTTTCAGAATATTTCCCGTAAACTTCAGCTTTCTGTGAATTTCCTGCAAAATGACTGCAATAAATATGCCCCTTAATGGTAACACTTATAAATAGTGTACAGTGGCCCTGATTCAGAGCTATTTGCTATTTGCGAGTGCTCGCGCTGAATCAGGGCGGGCCGGTTTTTTTTTTTCAACCCCGGCCTAAAGGCCGCTCGCTAAGCTGTGGGTGACCACCCACAAATTTAGCGGGCGGCCTGGCGATGGTCACGATTATCGCGACCATCAGGCTTGCGACGAGACCCTTGTGGTAGGGTCTCGTCCATCGTAAGCCCCAGTGAACTTCCTGCTCTAATAGAGCCGGAAGCTCACTACTGACATCACGTGTGATGTCAGTAGGGCCGGCTACAAATGGCAGGCGTTCCTTCGGGAAAGCCTCCGTTTGTGCAGCCACCCCCCCGACCCCCCTACAAAATGGCTGTTGATCGACAGCTTGCCCCGTCTTGTAGCGAGCCCCGGAGTGAGTGATTTTTCGCTCAATCCGGGGCTCGCGCCCGCCACACGTGTGCACTGCCCGGCCATCGTCCCGCTTGCGAGCGCTATGCTGAATCTGGCCCAGTATGCACACTGTATGACCCAACTTATCAGCAGTGTAAATAGTGCCTGTGAGTAGTGTTCCCAATGCTTGCTCCCAGGTCCCTGAATCGATGAGTGGGGGTGATGCTATTGCCTTTCTTCTCTGGAATGTCGGATGGCTTCTGACTGCCATGATAGAGCAGGATAGAGTGAGGGAGGACTACTGAATGGTGCTCCTATTCTCAGCCATACAGTACATCTGTCACAGCAAGTATTGGGGGTCATTCAGAGTTGGTGGCAAGCGCTGAGCGCTAGCAACCAACTCGATGTTGCCCCACTGGGCATGCGCACAACGAAGCCGGCTCCGTTGTGCGCATGCGCGAGACCCGGCTAACGACTGACGCTCCGCTGCTAGGGGTCTCGCAGCAGACGGGGCGAGCTGTCGATGGTGAGTGACAGCTCGCCCCATTTGGGAGGCAAGCGGCCGCCCTGATTCAGTACGACCGCTTGCAACTAACGACTGCCTCCGAATGAGGTCCATAGTCCCCCTGGAAGATGTATGGCTTGCAGAGGAGATTGTGGCTGATCATACATTGTAGTACTCAGGGCCTCATTCAGAGGTGGTCGTAGGATGTAAGCGGTCGTTCTGAAACAGGGCGGCCGCTTGCATCCTGAAGGGCCGCCTCCATGTCGGTCGTTAGGCTGGGGGTTAACACGTCAAAGGCAAAATAAGCAGGGCAAGTTTCCTGTGCGTGGCAGCGGCTTGCGCAGAATTTAAACTATATAGCCCTGTATTTTCTTTCTTGTTACCCATCGCTCTGTAAATATTTGTAGAGTTCTATCAAAGGGCCTGATTCAGCATGGATTGTAACCGCAGCAGCGTACGCAGATGGATCTGTGGTGCGTATTGCGCATGCATATGCAGTGCGCGTGCGTGAGTTAGCATTGCGATCGCTCTGCGATCACTCAAGCAGAATAAAAGCCATCGCAGAGTGAGTGACAGGCTGTGAGCGTTTGTGGGTGGTGACGGGGGAGTGGTCTGAGAAACGCAGGCGTGCCTATCCGTATGAATGGGCGTGCATAAATTAGCCACTGCGACGGCATACGCAGCTTGTGTACTCACTGCCTGCAACAAGACTTGCAGTTTCTGCGGCAGGTCACACCTGCTGTAATTGAGCGTGACGGGCCGATGTTACTAGATGTTCCCGATGTATATGCAGCACTGCGCGGTATTATAGACGTGAGATAGCGGCAGTGGGCGTCTCTATGCCGGCTGTGCGACGGCTTTGTGATTGCATTCATTAGCATATTTTTGCAGCAGACCTCTGTGCGATTACGGAGCTGCGATCGCAATAGCGATCCATGCTGAATCAGGCCCAAAGTACGAAGTGGCATTTGCCATGCCGTTTTGTCTGCCTTCAGACTTCAAATCTGCTTGTGCCAACGTTGTGAATTAAGATAACATGATGAGATAAAGGGGGCGAAGTACAAGGGAATTGGGGCAGGTATGGGCATAATTAATTGGATTTCCTGTGCCCAACGTGAAGTAGAACCTCAAAATCAAATCTGTGTTTTAATGATCTTATTTAACCCTTCATTTTTTTATGAACGTGACCGATGGCGATTAGCACATAATTGGGCTGATTCTGAGTCAGATAGATTAATGTGCACGGGTGTAAATTGCAGGGTTTTGCAGACAGCGATGCGCATATGGGAATTTACACTTTTTTAGCGTATCGGGGATTCATTGAATCAGATTTTGCTCAATACTGTCTGATTTTGTCTCCTGCGCGGAGCTGACTTTCCAGGATTTTAGCATATTATTATTATTATCATTTATTTATATGGCGCCATAAAAGATCCGCAGTGCCTTACACAGTACATAAACAAGTTGTAGATAAGCGACTTACAGAACAATACACTACAGGACCAGGACATGGATAATATATATTGCTACATTAGCGACCATAACACTCAGATAAGCAACAGAGCATAAGCAGCCAAGTGTTAGGTGCCCTAGTGGGGAGTAAGAAGTATATGAAACTAAAGTAGGGAGAAGCACAAGAGGGTAGAGGGCCCTGCTCGTAAGAGCTTACATTCTACCGCATTCCTGTGACCACATCGCGCTTTATGCAAATGAATGAAAATATATATGTGTTTCTGGACTAGTTAAGCTCTTCCACTCGTATCTGACTGGGGTGACATTTTACATTTTAAGTCATGAGTTCATAAACCAAGGAGAGACCTGTAAACATCTCTGTCCTCGTATGGTTTGTTCCCCATGTGCACCAAAGCAACCTCACTATTCATAACATTATACATGTAAGCCTGGCCTCTCCCAAGCACATTGATGCCATGTATGTATAACTCTCAACAACCTGTTCACATACCCAATAGTGCTTACCAATATGAGAATAACCTAAATTTACCATTCCAGTGTAGTACTTTTGTCCTTTAGGTTTAGAACCAACAGAGGGCCTGATTCACAGGCGCTCGCTCTGAATCAGGGCGTCTTTTTGTTTTTTTTGTTTCGCCTCCAGGCCGCTCGCAAAACTGTGGGTGACCACCCACAGCTAGTGCGAGCGGCCTGGCGATGGTCGCGATTATCGCGACCATCGGGCTTGCGTCGAGACCCTGTGGGAGGGTCTCGGCTCCCGCAAGCCCGAGTGGACTTCTTGCTCTAATAGAGCAGGAAGTCCGCTAATAACATCACGAGTGATGTCAGTAGTGTCGAAGCCGGATGGTTGACTGAGACCTAAATTGTAAAAATAATATTTGCACGACGCCATCTGGCGTAGTCAGTATAATATTATTGTGCACGGCGCTGTGTTACTGCACACTTTTAAAGTCTTTACATAATCATGAATACACATATATTTAAAGACTTTGACCCTCATTCAGTGCGGCCTCCTGGTCGCTAGCTAAGCTGTGGGTTACCACCCACAGCTTTAGCGACCGACCAGGTTGATGGTCGCGATGGTCAAGACCATCGCGACCATCGGGGCTTGCGACAAGACCCTAAGGTTGGGTCTCGGCAACCGCAAGCCCCAGGGAGCTTCCTGCTCTGATTGAGCAGGAAGCTCCCCACTGACATCACTGCTGATGTCAGTGCGGCCGCCCACAAAACAGGAACGCCTCTGTTTATGTAACCACCCCCTGCTCCGCCTACAAAACGGGGCGAGCTGTCGATCACCATCGACAGCCACCCCTTTTTTAGTGAGCTCCGGTGCAAGAGAATTTCTCTCTCGCTGCGGGGCTTGTGCACGCGCAGTGCGGCCGCTGCACGTGCGCAGGGTCTTAACATCGACCCGGCTGCGAGTGCTCAGCACTTGCAACCTGGTCTGAATGAAACCCTTTATATATTCAGTGCTGACAGACAAGTCTTGTGGACATGTCTGGGACTAGTTAAAGGAATACACAAAGATACAGTGAGTGTTTACTGCGCATACAGATACAGTATGTCTGTGGCAATTGAAGTATAACACAGACACTGATATGCTCATAGGGAGTGTTCTGAATGTGGATTTAGAAACAATTGTCAGAGGTTTAGATATTGTTAGCAATTGCAGGCCTTGTGTCCCATGCTGATGTGGTTAAGAAGAACTGACAATTGTATTCTGGATAAACATAGGAAAGCCTTTTGTTAAAGTTATCAGACTTCTTGCCAAAGCTTGCTTCACCTGTTAACAGGACAAACTCCATTGTCTGTAATTTTTTTAGTTCAGACAGAAGTAATATTACTGTTTGAAGCTATGTGTATATATATATATATATATATATATATATGTCCCATCTTGCGGCACTCCGTAGTAGAGAAAAAAATCACATCAGCCGTGCTTCACAGATCATAAGCAACGTTTCAGCGCTTTATTGCGCTTTTATCAAGCTTAAAATACATACATCAGGTACAACACTTACCAACATTAAATAGCACATGGACATAGTAAACACTCCCCACGTGGGACGCCAGCAACCTCCTCCCCGACCGGAAGTCACAGGGGCCGGAAGTGACGTCTCACCCTTCACATAGCGGTAACCATAGCAACCGCAATATACAAAACACATAACATAACGAACTTACAAACATTACATGCAATAAATCTACAATAAATAGGGCACCATATATATCCCCACTAATACTTTGTGGTAGTCAATTTACTATTTATACACAGTGTATGGCAAAAACACTATAATAAAATATATAATACGCAACATTTATAATGGCATAATTATTTATATAAGCAAAACAACAAAATGTGTCTAACTATATACATACCCATATAGAACATTCCTATAATGTACAGTTCTAAGTCACATATGCATATCAAAATACAATGCTACATCTATAAAGTAAGCACTAGCACATTACACCCCTCACTGGAGATTAAACAAAACTCCTAGTGTAAAGTTAAATACAACCTAGAGCCCTAGTGATCCATATCCTTTCATCAAAAATTAAACAAGCCTCAAGATGATTACGTGAAGCACTGTAACCGTAGTGATTCATTCAATCCTCTAGGGGCTAATGAATCAAGCCTAATGATCCACTGAGATTCGCATTGTAATAATTTACGTTGGCGATTTCCTCCCCTAACCAATGGTGGTACATGGTCAATAATTCTATAGCGCAAAGACGCTAAATTATGTGTATGGGTCGCAAAGTGTCTAGCCACCGGCTGTTCGCTGGAACCTGAAATAAGGGCAGCCCTGATGGCAGACCGATGCTGGGCCATCCGCTCCCTCAATGTACATTCAGTCTTGCCTATATAAATTTTCGAACACGGGCAAGTAATAGCATACACAATGAATTTTGTGGTACAGGTCACAAAGTGGTTGATATTATATTTAATACCAGAATACGGATGAAAAAACACCGATCCAGTTTGTAAGGCGCGACACGTTGTACAATTAGAACAACGAAAACAACCTACTTTAGGATTCCCCAAAAATGTCTCTTTGCGAGGTTTACCCATTACCGATATATCGTTATGGACTAAATAATCTTTCAAATTTTTCCCTCTCTTATAGCAAGACATCAACTTAGAATTCTGCAAAGGTTTTAGACCCTTATCGGTTGGTTGATATAACTACTCAAATGGTTATGCTTATTAACCCAAATATGTTTGTCCTTGACCTTATCATTTATTTTCTTATTTTTAAAGGTCAAAAGTTTCTCAACAGGTATAGCTAAGGCTGTTAATCAGGCTTTATCAAGGTCGTTTTTATTATATCCTCTAGCGGTGAATTTATCAAACATCCTATCCAGTTGTTCAATACCCTCATCTCTATTTCTAGAGATTCTGAGAGCCCGCAAAAATTTAGAGACTGGTAAATCATTTTTTAATGGGGCAGGATGGTCACTGCTTGCCAGCAGAATGTTATTCCTATCCGTTGATTTGGAGAATAATGATGGAACTAATTTACCATTGACCTTAGACATTGATACATCCAAGAAATTTACACAAGTAGTGTCAATAGTGTAAGTGAACTTGACGGGATTTGTGCGCTGATTATATCCCTCAATGACATCAATAAATTCTTGTGCTGAACCTCCCCAAACTGGATCAGTGTTTTTTCATCCGTATTCTGGTATCAAATATAATATCAACCACTTTGTGACCTGTACCACAAAATTCATTGTGTATGCTATTACTTGCCCATGTTCGAAAATTTATATATGCAAGACTTAATGTACATTGAGTGAGCGGATGGCCCAGCATCGGTCTGCCATCAGGGCTGCCCTTATTTCAGGTTCGCGACCCATAAACATAATTTAGCGTCTTTGCGCTATAGAATTATTGACCATGTACCACCATTGGTTAGGGGAGGAAATCGCCAACGTAAATTATTACAGTGCGAATCTCAGTGGATCATTAGGCTTGATTCATTAGCCCCTAGAGGATTGAATGAATCACTAGGGTTACAGTGCTTCACGTAATCATCTTGAGGCTTGTTTAATTTTTGATGAAAGGATATGGGCCCTCATTCAGAGCCGTACGCTCTGAGCAGAGCGCACGCTCTGAGCAGAGCGCACGCTCTGAATGAGAGCCGGGCTCCATTTTCATGGAGCGTCCTCCTGGACGCTCGTATAGCTGTGGGGCACCACCCACAGGCTATACGAGCGTGCATTGTGATGGCCGCGATGGTCGAGACCATCGCGACCATCGAAATTGCGAGTCGGAGCCTGCGGTTGAGGTTTTCAACCGTAAGCTCCGGAATGATTTTGGCTCTATCAGAGCCAAAATCACTCCCATTGACATCACTAGTGATGTCAGTGGGCCGGCTTCTGACGGGAGGCGTTCCCTTGGGAACGCCCCCATCAGGGAGGCACGCCCCCGGCACGCCCACCAAAGGGGGCGTGCTGTCAATCAACATTGACAGCACGCCCACTTTGATCAGACACAACGAGCGAAGGACTTTCCTTCGCTCGTCGCGTCTGGCGCATGCGCACGACGGAGCTCCCTCCGTTGTGCGCATGCTCAGTCCATAACATCGACCCACTTGCGAGCGGACAGCCGCTCGCGAGTGGGTCTGAATCAGGCCCATGGATCACTAGGGCTCTAGGTTGTATATAATTTTACACTAGGAGTTTTGTTTAATCTCCAGTGAGGGGTGTAATGTGCTAGTGTTTACTTTATAGATGTAGCATTGTATTTGATATGCATATGTGACTGAGAACTGTACATTATAGGAATGTTCTATGGCCCTCATTCAGAGCCGTTCGCTATTTGTGGTCGCTCGTTTAAAAACAAGGGGTGGCTATTCAAATGATCCGTACGCACATTGCAGTCTGTTCACACCTCTAAGTCTGAACGAGCGAGCAAAACATACGCTCGTTTATTTGTTAAAAACGCCCCCTGGCCGCTCGCATCCTACGTCATGTCCGCTATTTATTAGATTAATCGAGTACATCGACCAGCGTATGAACTGCTCGCTATTCTTGTGGTTGGTGTTTGCTACCACAAATTTGCGAGCAGTTCTGGCTATAAAATAACCCAGTGACGTGGTCAATGACGCTGCTGTTTTAAATATGCACACCCATAATACGCCCGTTTTGACCTTTAAGCACGCCTGCGTTCGGATCTCCACTCCCCATTTTCAAGCACCTTCCCCTGTTACCACCCACATACGCCTCATTCTGTCACTCAAAATAGCAGGCACTCGCTATATTGCGTACCAACGATTTTCGGCCGCACTGACTGGTTCGCGCATGCGTACTAAAAACCGTACGCATGCGCAGATGTGCAAACATCGCTCGGAACGAGCGTACTGCCGCTAACGAGCGGCTCTGAATGAGGGCCAATATGGGTATGTATATGGTAAGACACATTTAGTTGTTTTGCTTATATTAATAATTATGCCATTATAAATGTTGCGTATTATATATTTAATTATAGTGTTTTTGCCATACACTGTGTATAAATAGTAAATTGACTACCACAAAGTATTAGTGGGGCTATATATGGTGCCCTATTTATTGTAGATTTATTGCATGTAATGTTTGTAAGGTTTGCTATGGTTACCGCTATGTGAAGGGTGAGACGTCACTTCCGGCCCCTGTGACTTCCGGTCGGGGAGGAGGTTGCTGGCGTCCCACGTGGGGAGTGTTTTCTATGTCCATGTGCTATTTAATGTTGGTAAGTGTTGTACCTGATGTATGTATTTTAAGCTTGATAAAAGCGCAATAAAGCGCTGAAACGTTGCTTATGATCTGTGAAGCACGGCTGATGTGATTTTTTTCTCTACTACGGAGTGCCGCCAGATGGGACATATTATCGGTTTGTATGTATATACTCACTGTGGATGGCACCCGGACTGTATTATGCATTTGATCTCATGAGTGCCGGAGTTTGGATGTATATATATATATATTTATAAATGTATATATACACTTAAACGATCACATGGGTATCCACAATGCGTGCACATATATATATATATATATATATATATATACAGTTGCAATTATAAATAGAAACACACACAGCGCATGTCTTGCGCTGTACACAACCCCTGCATACAGCGCACCTTTTACGCTGCATGTAGACACACAACGCATACTTACATATAATCATAAACATACACGCACTCATAAAAGGTTCCTGCACTTTATGGTTTATATTAAAGTTATTAATTATGATGTAAAATGTATGTATTTGATATCTAAGGTTTAGTACATGATAAGCAGACCATGTTTGGTGCCATTCTAAACCACTGTCTATTTGCAGATCTCTGGTTCCATCGGCAAGGAGATCGCAACATGCGTCCGCAAGTTATGGATTATAGAGAATTAGGTGTTAGAATGTACTTTGTATGTTGTGTCTATTGATTAGTTAAAACACACACAAAGAGCCATTGGAGGGCTGAACTACCATTGTACCAACTGACCTATGACAGAAGAACCAAGAAGAAGAATCAATAGGATTCTGCCAACTCTTTTCTATTGTATTGCCCACTCTCTGTACTGTATATATTCAGGCGCTCTATTTCCAGTAGTTAGTCATCATATTCTTTCTTTTGATGGAGGCTTCACCTTTGATGGCAGAAATCTGGATCCAGAGCGCCTGCGTATGTATCGACTGTACCTTGTGAATGTATAATCTTTTGCACTAATTGTATTTAGATCACAGCGTGTAACTAAATGCTTTAATGTGAATAATAACTCTTTGTGCTTTGGAACCACACTCAAAGTCTGCAAAGCAATTATTTCTTGTGCGACTTACAACGCTAAATAGCGACATTTGGGTATAAAGATTATTAGGTATTCATAGTAGAGCCGACCAACAAACGGTAGATGTTCCTAAGGGAACGCCTGCGTTTGTACAGACACCCCCCCCCCTCCCCGTCTAGAAAACGGGGCGAGTTGTCAATCAACAACGACAGCCGCCTCGTCTTGTAGTGAGCCCCGTCGCTCGCTGGGGCTCGCGCATGCCGGAGGCGGGGCATGCGCAGTGAGGGAACATCGACCCGCTTGCGAGCGATGTGCGCTCGCAAGCGGGTCTGAATCAAGCCCAGACTCTAGATGGTCACAAAAGTCATAATATTTTCACAGTTCACACAAAGTTAGTTGGGGAGGGGGCAAGAATAAAATAATCTTATATAATAATTGTATGGGACTGATGTCTGCACTTGCGGACACTTTGCACCCGACTCAGAATGTGGCTTATTGTGTGCCTAGATTTACATATCCGCCCTCCTGGCAAAATAACGCAGACAAGGCTTTTTGGTGAAAATATATTTGGCCGCTTAATTCTATAGTCTTTCCGTCTCATGTTTATATGAGCAAATTGTACTGTCCTGTGCCACTTGTAGTGCCTCCGACTATAGTTATATCATATATCTGGCATATACTCCAATAATACATTTTGTAGAAAAAGATAAATGTGTTTGATGGATTAGGGCGACTGTCACTGGCAGTCATTTGGCTGTAGTTGTGCATAGGTGCTTAGGGTATTGCAGGTGGCACGATGGTATAGCCATGGGCAATTGAATAGGTGGCATTTTACAGTCAAAGCATTGCGCTCCAGGGATATTTCAGTCGTTCAGCCAATGGGCCTCCTGCACAAAGGCCTGCAGACGTTGATTGCCTTTGGTTCCCTGTATTTGGGGAGAGGGCTGACAGCAGTTGCAATCATTTTTGTTAATATATATTGATTACTTTTGAACCTCCCAGATGCTCAGCCCATATGTATGGAGGCTTGTTCCATGTGACGATATGATCACTGCACATGACCCAGACAGGGATTCTGGGTGTAAAAACTACCTGCTTACTGCTGGGATTGCTGACACCAGCGGGTAACCCAAGCTGCTAAGGTGTTCTGATCTCTCCAATGACAGCGCACCGACACTACTTGTTACTTACCGTAATATGGAAACCCACCAGCGCAATTGTGACATCACGACAGAGCGCTCGCTCTGAATCAGGGCCATCCCTCCTCGTTTTTGGAGCGGCCTCCTGGCCGCTCGCATAGCTGTGGGTGACCACCCACAGCTATAGCGAGCGGCCAAAATGATGGTCGCGATGGTCAGGACCATCGCGACTATCGGGCTTGCGACGAGACTCTTGTGGTAGGGTCCCGTCCACCGCAAGCCCCAGTGAACTTCCTGCTCTAATAGAGCAGGAAGTTCACTACTGACATCACTGGTGATGTCAGTAGGGCCGCCCACAAACGGCAGGCGTTCCTTCAGGAACACCTCCGTTTGTCCAGCCACCCCCCCTGCCCGCCTACAAAATGGGGCCAGCTGTCAATCACAATCGACAGCCACCCCGTCTTGTAGTGAGTCCCGCAGCGAGTGAAAATTCACTCGCTACGGGGCGCACTGCCCGGCCATCGACCCGCTTGCAAGCACTATGCGCTCGCGAGCATGTCTGAATCAGGCCCTCAGTCCCATTACAATCTGCACTCCGCTTAGTGTGACAGGGGAAAGCTGTACAATGAGATTTGATGCAGAAGTTAATGTTACTGAAACTGCTTTAGTAAAAAAAAACAACTGACTTTTAGGGGTATATTTACTACAGTGAGAGTTTTTAGAAGTGGAGATGCTACCCATAGCAACCAATCAGATTCTACTTAACATTTAACTAGCACCATCTAGAAGAAAATAGCTACAATCTGATTGGTTGCTATGGGCAACATCTCCACTTCTCAAAACTCTCACTTTAGTTATAGACCCCTTAAAGCTTTGCGCATTTGCCGATAAATTTTGTATATGATGAATAAAATTGTAATCACATAATAGAACAATTAGGGGTCAATTCAAGTAGGCGCAAATTACTCGCTGCTGCGAGCATGTGCGACTAAATGCTGCACTTATGGTATCTCCAGACTCGCTGATTTTTATCGGCGGGCTGTGTACAAAAATCCACGAGTACCGAGCGAGATCCGGCCACGAGGGAGGTAGAAATATGGGAATCATCACTTCCAAAGTCGCCATTACAAATGTCGGTCTTGGGCACAGCGCATTGGCATGGACGCACCCCTTTAGGAATTTTGGAACCCCATCCACATATGTTGCGCTGTCAGGTAATGGGGGCGTGGCCATACCATGTTGGGATCAAGACTGCACTAGGGATGGCCATTGTGTTGCCTTCGATGGTAACAGTGGAATGCACCGTCGATGGTATGAACCTGTGCAATGGCATACCATTGATGGTTTTTTATCATTGAAGGTTTGGGCATGCGCAAAAGAGACTCAGCCCGTGCTGATGTCAAAGTAGTCTGTAGTAGTCTGTAGTAGTCAGTAGTCTGTGAGTGAGCCGTGCTGTGCTCAGCCACTGTCAAGTCAGTGAGACGGGCCAGCCTCTCCCAGCCCACTGACTGACTGTGATTGTGTGTTGTTGAATTGTAATCCACCGAACTCGAGCCAGTGGCAGCGCATTACTACTGGATGGCAGCCTAGTAGATTTGCGCTGCAGTGCAAGTGTGAAAATAAAACCATCGGGTCCACGGCTGCCATCTATGACGGGAAACTATCTAGAACTCTGCCATAGATGGTAAAACTATCGACCATTGGTCAATAGCCATCCCTAGACTGCACCACTTTGGCAGGCTGGGCACCGTTTACCCACCATGAAACCTTTCAGCGTGTCAGTTAGGCGGTGGCCAGCCTGGCGTGGTTACTTCCATTGGACGGAATTTAAACTATATAGCCCTATATTTTCTTTCTTGTTACCCATCGCTCTGTAAATATTTGTAGAGTCCTATCAAAGGGCCTGATTCAGCATGGATTGTAACCGCAACAGCGTACGCAGATGGATCTGTGGTGCGTACTGTGTATGCGTATGCAGTGCGCGTGCGTGAGTTAGCATTGCGATCGCTCTGCGATCACTCAAGCAGAGTGAGTGACAGGCTGTGAGCATTTGTGGGTGGTGATGGGGGAGTGGTCTGAGAAACGCAGGCGTGCCTGTCCATTTGAACGCCGTTGCATGGCAGTGCATAAATTAGCCACTGCGACGGCATACGCAGCTTGTGTACTCACTGCTTGCAACAAGACTTGCAGTTTCTGCGGCAGGTCAGACCTGCTGTAATTGTGCGTGACAGGCCGATGTTACTAGATGTTCCAATGTATACACAGCACTGCGCGGTATTACGGATGTGAGATAGCGGCAGTGGGCGTCTCTATGCCGGCTGTGCGACGGCTTTGTGATTGCATTCATTAGCATATTTTTGCAGCAGACCTCTGTGCGATTACGGAGCTGCGATCGCAATAGCGATCCATGCTGAATCAGGCCCAAAGTACAAAGTGGCATTTGCCATGCCGTTGTATCTGCCTTCAGACTTCAAATCTGCTTGTGCCAACGTTGTGAATTAAGATAACATGATGAGATAAAGGGGGCGAAGTACAAGGGAATTGGGGCAGGTATGGGCATAATTAAGTGGATTTCCTGTGCCCAACGTGAAGTAGAACCTCAAAAGCAAATCTGTGTTTTAATGATCTTATTTAACCCTTCATTTTTTTATGAACGTGACCGATGGCGATTAGCACATAATTGGGCTGATTCTGAGTCGGATGGATTAATGTGCACGGGTGTAAATTGCAGGTTTTTGCAGACAGCGATGCGCATATGGGAATTTGCGCTATTTTAGCGTATCGGGGATTCACTGAATCAGATTTTGCTCAATACTGTCTGATTTTGTCTCCTGCGCGGAGCTGACTTTCCAGGATTTTAGCATATTATTATTATTATTTATTTATATGGCGCCATAAAAGATCCGCAGTGCCTTACACAATACATAAACAAGTTGTAGATAAGCGACTTACAGAACAATACACTACAGGACCAGGACATGGATAATATATATTGCTACATTAGCGACCATAACACTCAGATAAGCAACAGAGCATAAGCAGCCAAGTGTTAGGTGCCCTAGTGGTGAGTAAGAAGTATATGAAACTAAAGTAGGGAGAAGCACAAGAGGGTAGAGGGCCCTGCTCGTAAGAGCTAACATTCTACTGCATTCCTGTGACCACATCGCGCTTTATGCAAATGAATGAAAATATATATGTGTTTCTGGACTAGTTAAGCTCTTCCACTCGTATCTGACTGGGGTGACATTTTACATTTTAAGTCATGAGTTCATAAACCAAGGAGAGACCTGTAAACATCTCTGTCCTCGTATGGTTTGTTCCCCATGTGCAACAAAGCAAACCTCACTATTCATAACATTATACATGTAAGCCTGGCCTCTCCCAAGCACATTGATGCCATGTATGTATAACTCTCAACAACCTGTTCACATACCCAATAGTGCTTACCAATATGAGAATAACCTAAATTTACCATTCCAGTGTATTACTTTTGACCTTTAGGTTTAGAACCAACAGAGGGCCTGATTCAGAGGCGCTCGCTCTGAATCAGGGCGTCTTTTTGTTTTTTTTTGGTTTTCGGCCTCCAGGCCGCAAGTCCACTACTGACATCACGAGTGATGTCAGTAGGGCCGCCCACAAAAGGCAGGCGTTCCTAAGGGAATGCCTGCGTTTGTGCAGCCACCCCCCCTCCCTGCCTACAAAACGGGGTGAGCTGTCAATCAACATCGACAGCCGCCCCGTCTTGTAGTGAGCCCCGGAGCGATGGAGCTGCCGTCGCTTGCTGGGGCTCGCTTGCACCCGACTCAGAATGTGGCTAATTGTGTGCCTAGATTTACATATGCGCCCTCCTGGCAAAATAATACAGACAGGTTTTTTGATGAAAATATGTTTGGCCGTTTAATTCTATAGTCTTTCGTCTCATGTTTATATGTGCAAATTGTACTGTCCTGTGCCACTGGTACTGGCTGCGACTATAGTTATATCATATATCTGGCATATACTCCAATAATAAATTTTGTAGAAAAAGATACATTTGTTTGATGGATTAGGGCGACTGTCACTGGCAGTCATTTGGCTGTAGTTGTGCATAGTCAGGTGCTTAGGGTATTGCAGGTGGCACGATGGTGTAGCCGTGGGCAATTGAATAGGTGGCATTTTACAGTCAAAGCATCGCGCTCCAAGGATATTTCAGTCGTTGCAATGGGCCTCCCGCACAAAGGCCTGCAGACATTGATTACCCTCGGTTCCCTGTATTTGGGGAGAGGGCGGTCAGCAGTTGCAATCATTTTTGTTAATATATATTGATTACTTTTGAACCTCCCTGACGCTCAGCCCAAATGTATGGAGGCTTGTTCCATGTGACGGTGTGATCACTGCACATGACCCAGACAGGGATTCTGGGTGTAAAAACTTCCTGCTTACTGCTGGGAATGCTGACACCAGCGGGTAACCCAAGCTGCTATGGTGTTCTGATCTCTCCAATGACAGCGCACCGACACTACTTGTTACTTACCGTAATATGGAAACCCACCAGCGCAATTGTGACATCACGTGCTTACTTTTGTGCAAATGCGCCCATTGTAACAGTGAAGCGCACGGATCAGGGGACCAAGATGGCGACATGTAAGGGCAAACGTTAGCCCTGACCGACGGCATGAGCCAGGCAGATCAGGGCCATTTTTTGCTGAATGTTTATTACGTGGGAGAGGGCGCTTACGTGTGCTCTAAAGAGGAAAAACCAGATTTCATTTTGCAGGGTGGGATAATTCAAATCAGATAAAGGGTTGGAGACAGAGCATTTACAGGGGGCTTGTCAGGCTATGCGGTAGGGCACACCGCCTTCCTATCCATGCTAAGCGAGTTGAAATACTTATGACCTGGATGCATGTTGCACTTTTGTGGGAAAGCAACTTTCTATGCGAACGTTGGGAGACATAATAAACACACAAAAGTTAGCACACGTCAGTCCCGATATACCCTTACTTCCATGATTAATGCAATACACAATGGCCCTCATTCAGAGCCGTACGCTCTGAGCAGAGCGCACGCTCTGAATGAGGGCCGCCCTCCATAAAAATGGAGCGTCCTCCTGGACGCTCGTATAGCTGTGGGTCACCACCCACAGCCTATACGAGCGTGCAGTTTGATGGCCGCGATGGTCGTGACCATGGCGACCATCGAAACTGCGAGCCGGAGCCTGTGGTTGAGGTTTTCAACCGCAAGGCCCGGAGTGATTTTGGCTCTATCAGAGCCAAAATCACTCCCACTGACATCACTAGTGATGTCAGTGGGCCGGCTTCTGACGGGAGGCGTTCCCTTGGGAACGCCCCCGTCAGGGAGGCACGTCCCTGGCACGCCCACCAAAGGGGGCATGCTGTCAATCAACATCGACAGCACGCCCCCTTTGATCAGACACAACGAGCGAAGGACTTTCCTTCGCTCGTCACGTCTGGCACATGCGCACGACGGAGCTCCCTCCGTCGTGCGCATGCTCAGTGCAGACCATCGACCCACTTGCGAGCGGACAGCCGCCTGCGAGTGGGTCTGAATCAGGGCCAATGATTGCTAAGTTGTGCGGTATTGCAGGAGAAAATGAAATGAATGAAGTGTCAGTAGGTGGATTGTTACCTGATTTCTCTCTTGTTCTCACTGTGGTCATTTTCCAATCCATTGGGAACAGCCTGATTTTACCTTGGTGTAACAAAGAATGGAAAGGGAGGTCTCCCCAATATGAGTGGTAGGCGGGCACATAAGGAAGCTCTTTACTGTTACTGTATCTGTCTCTTGAACACACAGGAAGTTGAGTCACTGACCAGGATCACTCCACACATATCAGTAATACCTGGCATGGCTTTGCACTGTGGCCCTGATTCAGAGCCGGACGCTCTGACAGAGCGCTCGCTCTGAATCAGGGCCGTCCCTCCTCCTTTTTGGAGCGGCCTCCTGGCCGCTCGCATAGCTGTGGGTGACCACCCACAGCTATAGCGAGCGGCCAAAATGATGGTCGCGATGGTCAAGACCATCGCGACCATCGGGCTTGCGACGAGACCCTTGTGGTAGGGTCTCGCTGCCGCAAGCCCTGGAGTGCTTTTGGCTCTATCAGAGCCAAAAGCACTCCCACTGACATCCCTAGTGATGTCAGTGGGTCCGGCCCCAGATGGTAGGCGTTCCCATGGGAACCCCTCCGTCTGGGCAGACACGCCCCTGGCACGCCCACCAAAGGGGGCGTGCTGTCAATCACCATCGACAGCACGCCCCCTTTGGTGCGAGACCCATAACAACGGCTTGGCCGTCGTTATTCGGGTCTCGCGCATGCGCATGACGGAGAGCGCTGACTGAATCAGGCCCTGTGTCAGCTGGTGATCATTGGTAATGCACAAGTAAAGTGCTGTGGTGGTTCACCGATTCACAATTCCAACTCAGAGTGGCCGGCGATGTCTGACAGATGAACAAAAACAAACGGTCATTTTTGTTTTGTACACGCGGTGGTACACTAAGGGCCTGATTCAGACCCACTCGCAAGCGGCTGTCCGCTCGCAAGTGGGTCGATGGTGTGCACTGCGCATGCGCACGACGGCGGGAGCTCCGTCGTGCGCATGCGCCAGACGCGACAAGCGAAGGACTTTCCTTCACTCGTTGTGTCTGATCAAAGGGGGCGTGCTGTCGATGTTGATTGACAGCACGCCCCCTTTGGTGGGCGTGCCTCCCAGACGGGGGCGTTCCCAAGGGAACGCCTACCATCAGAAGCTGGCCCACTGACATCACTAGTGATGTCAGTGGGAGTGATTTTGTCTCTGATAGAGCCAAAATCACTCCGGGCCTTGCGGTTGAGAAACTCAACCGCAGGCCCCGGCTCGCAGTGGCGATGGTCGCGATGGTCAAGACCATCGCGGCCATCAACCTGCACGCTCGTATAGGCTGTGGGTGGTGACCCACAGCTATACGAGCGTCCAGGAGGACGCTCCATAATTATGGAGGACGGCCCTCATTCAGAGCGTGCGCTCTGCTCAGAGCTTCCGGCTCTGAATGAGGGCCTAAGTTCACATTCATCATGTCATCATTCGTAGCATAGCATGGCAGTCGGTATGAAAAGCCGGCTGCCGCATGACCGGCAGTTCGATTCCCGACTGCGGCAGCCCGACAAAACAGCAGAGCCCGGCAGCGGAGGCTGACAGCGGTGGAAATCCCGATCGTCCCTAAGGTAAGTATAAACTAACCTATCCAACCCCCCTAACCCTCCTTAGGGGTGCCTAACCCTAACCTCCCCCCCAAGTGCCTAACCCTAATCCCCCCTCTAAGTGCCTAACCCCCCCTTACCCGCTGCCTAAACCTAACCCCCCCGGGGGTACCTAACCCTCCCTCCCCCTAGCCTAACCCTCCCGAGGGGGGGGTGCCTAACACTAATTCCCCCTCGGGTGCCCTAAACCTAGCCCTCCCCCTGCGCGGCTGTCCGCTCGCGGCGCCCGGCATCCCTTCGATCGGGATAACGAGCGCCTGTCTCCCGGCGTCGGGAAAATGACAGGCGTCTAAATTTTAGACACCTGTCATTTAACCCTAGGCGGTATAGAGGATTCGGGTAGCCGGCAGTCGGGATTCCGGCCGCCGGCTTCCTAAATGTATCCCCATAGCATGTCAACTTTACCATGTAGACATTGATCATGTTGCCACTGCTGAAATGTCGACATAGTGTAATTTGTCGGCCACCCGTCCCAGGTGACCCAGCAGCCGGTCACTGACCTGGTCCAGATGGCTGCGGCGGCTTCTGGGTCCCAGCGGTCACCTAATGCCCAGTTACGGCGGAGTCATCTAATGCACCAGTGTTCTGGAAAGCACAGTCCCCCTACCCCTAAACCCCCCTCCAGTGCCTAACCTTAGCCCTCCCGTCCCGCTGCCTAATCCCAACTTTCCTTTTATAGCCTAACCCTCCCGCCAGTGCTTAACTCTAACCTCTCCCCCCATAGCCTAACCTTCCCCCTACTCCCTAATCATAACCCTCCTGTTGCGCTGGCTAATCTTAACCACCCCCCCATAGACTAACCCTCCCCCTACTGCCTTACCATAAATCTCCTATCCCATTGCCTAATCCTAACCTTCTCCCCATTGCCTAACCCTCCGCCTAGTGCCTAACTGTAGCCCTCCCATCACGCTACCTAATCCTAACCTCCCCATTGCCTAACCCTCCCAATAGTGCTTAATTTTAGCCCTCAGGTCCCACTGCCTATTCCTAACCTCCCCCCATAGCCTAACACTAACCACCTCCCTAGTGCCTAACCCCTAGCCCTCCCGCCCTGCTACCTAATTCTAACCTCCCCCCATAGCCTGACACTAACCACCTCCATAGTGCCTAACCCTAGCCCTCCCGTCCTGCTACCTAATACTAACCTCCCCCCATAGCCTAACACTAACCACCTCCCTAGTGCCTAACCCTAGCCCTCCCGTCCTGCTACCTATTCCTAACCTCCCCCCATAGCCTAACACCAACCACCTCCCTAGTGCCTAACCCTAGCCCTCCCGTCCTGCTACCTAATACTAACCTCCCCCCATAGCCTAACACTAACCACCTCCCTAGCGCCTAACCCTAGACCTCCTGTCCTGCTACCTAATACTAACCTCCCCCCATAGCCTAACACTAACCACCTCCCTAGTGCCTAACCCTAGCCCTCCCATCCTGCTACCTAATACTAATGTCCCCCCATAGCCTAACACTAACCACCTCCATAGTGCCTAACCCTAGCCCTACCATCCTGCTATCCTGCTACCTAATACTAACCTCCCCCCATAGCCTAACACTAACCACCTCCCTAGTGTCTAACCCTAGCCCTCCCGTCCTGCTACCTAATACTAACCTCCCCCCATAGCCTAACACTAACCACCTCCCTAGTGTCTAACCCTAGCCCTCCCGTCCTGCTACCTAATACTAACTTCCCCCCATAGCCTAACACTAACCACCTCCCTAGTGTCTAACCCTAGCCCTCCCGTCCTGCTACCTAATACTAACCTCCCCCCATAGCCTAACACTAACCACCTCCATAGGGCCTAACCCTAGCCCTCCCGTCCTGCTACCTAATACTAACCTCCCCCATAGCCTAACACTAACCACCTCCCTAGTGCCTAACCCTAGCCCTCCCGTCCTGCTACCTAATCCTAACCTCCCCCCATAGCCTAACCCTCCCCCTAGTGCTTAACTGCAATCACTTTCCCCAATAGCCTAACACTAACCCTACTGCTAATGCTTAACTCTAACCCCTTCCCCCATAGTATCACCCTAACTCTCCCCCTAGTGCCTAACTATAACCCTTCCGTCCCGCTGCCTAACCTTAATGTCGACATTCTGAAAATGTCGGGACTTCTGATATCGACATTATGAATGTCGACTCTATTGGGGGGCATCCACTAGACGATTTTATCCCTGTCCAACCTCTTAACGATTTTCCCTTGAAGTTTCCCTTGAAATATGACCTTCCACTCTGAACAATATGCAAAAGATCTAACAATAAACTATGTTGTTTTAATCTGTGATTGAGAGCGTTCAGCTATAGTGGGCAGACAGTGGTTCATCGTTTGATCGTTCAGCGTGAACGATGTGTAAACGATTTGTAAGCAATCAAGTGAAATTGACCTGTTCAGTCGATGGAGGAGACGATCAAACGACCAGCGGGAGCGCGCATCGTACATCGTTAGAAACAATTACTGCACGATTTGGAAACGATGTTTTAACGATTATCGAACGATTTTATCATTATCGTTCAATCGTTCAACTTTATCGTCTAGTGGATACCCCCCTTACGACTGCATCCCATCGTACACCACACAGGTGCACTCAAATTCTAAAAGCAGTTTTTATAATTTATTTATGGAAACATTGTATCTCCCCGTTATGTACACAAAAATGTCTTTTGCACTTGTGTCATTCTTACATTATCGGTTTCTCACACTTTGGCGGCTCCAGCATGTTGCTAGTTATGAGCAGACGTTTAAATGCAGCTAATTAAAGAGCTGCTGCAGCTTGTGTGGTTCCGTCCATCTGCAGCGCGAAGCTGATGGGATTAGTTGGTAAAAGCATTAGTGGGAATTATTGTTGGTGGAACTTTCATCCCCTGTCAGTCAGACGGCTTAGCACCCTGACCCCTCTGCTGAGAGTGCCCGTAAATCCCCCCATGCCATCTCTACGTGCGCCAATGACCACCTACCATTCCATATAGATAAATAGCTATAGTTAGGCTGATCTGCTTATCTGTTATAGTTTATTGTACACATGTAGTCTTTACATTTCAATTTCATACCATTTATTTAATGTGACTATGGATTAGTAGATTATGGGCCTGATTCAGACCCACTCGCGAGCGGCTGTCCGCTCGCAAGTGGGTCGATGTTATGGACTGAGCATGCGCACGACGGAGGGAGCTAGTCGTGCGCATGCGCCAGACGCGACGAGCGAAGGAAAGTCCTTCGCTCGTTGTGTCTGATCAAAGGGGGCGTGCTGTCGATGTTGATTGATAGCACGCCCCCTTTGGTAGGCGTGCCGGGGGCGTGCCTCCCTGACGGGGGCGTTCCCACGGGAACGCCTCCCGTCAGAAGCCGGCCCACTGACATCACTAGTGATGTCAGTGGGAGTGATTTTGGCTCTGATAGAGCCAAAATCACTCCGGAGCTTGTGGTTGAAAACCTCAACCGCAGGCTCCGGCTCGCAATTTCGATGGTCGCGATGGTCTCGACCATCGCGGCCATCAAAATGCACGCTCGTATAGCCTGTGGGTGGTGACCCACAGCTATACGAGCGTCCAGAAGGACGCTCCATTTTCATGGAGGCCGGCCCTCATTCAGAGCGTGCGCTCTGCTCAGAGCGTACGGCTCTGAATGAGGGCCTATGTTTTCATATAGCATGGTTTATGCTATTACCTCTATTACACTTTGTGTTACTGGGTTTGCCTCCTCTTACCAGAGGTTTGTTACTCTGCACCAGTAGTATTGTTATCATTATCATTATTGGTTGTGTGTTGTGCTGCTGCAGAACTTCTTTCCAGACCATTTTATATACTATAATATCTCAGTTACTCTTTTTGAACCTCGCCTGCGGTTCAGTGTCTTTTATTTATTTCTTAGACCAGATTGGGGTCCCGTGAGTTAAGGTGTCCACACACATACCGATGTCCTCACGATACGATTTTATGGCCAATTTCCTCATGAACTTTACGGGAGCTCCCTTGCCGTCGTGATCACGATTTGGAGTTAAAAATGTCCAATCTGACTAAAGATCTATCTTGCAGCCAATGCATTGTATCCCAGATTGACTAATCTGCCCTACAGCACGGCAGATCAGAAGATGCGATATACGACGAGCGGGGACGCGCATCGGCATCGTACTCGTGAGTATAAACTCACGATTTGTACTTTTTTTACCCGATTCGTCGTCACGATTCGTCGAAATCGGCCAAATCGTTTAAAATGTCGCTATGTGTGTGGGCACCTTCATAATTACACTAATCATTGATAAGTCATTAACTGCCCAAGCTGAAGTCCTGGCGGCACCATAGTACCAGTAAGAATACCTGGCTTTATGGGAAAGGTGGCACTTATAAGGTGAAGCGTATGGTTCTGGTTCTGAATGCTTTTAATAAGATGATGGGGCTGCGGACACAAATGCGCAAGTCCGGCGGTAAGTGCGGCATACATCTAAACTTACTCGCGATTGTGCAGTAAGACTGTTTTGATTTCCAAACTTTAATTTCTATTTTATTTTTTAAAAGCTTTTAGTGTGTTTTTGTGTTAAACTTGGCCCATAGTCAAGACAGAATTAAAACAATATTCAAAGGTGCTTCCATGGTGGTTTTGATGAGGCCCCTGTTCCCAAAATGTGGAGTCAAAATGAAAATGGTTCCTGCTGTGGTGTGACTTTAGCTTTTAATGGGCAGTATGTGACATCCGTCGTGCTAAGTGGGATAAGGCTGAGCCCGTTACTGATGTGGAATGTCTTAGCCTGGCGTCTGTCACAAGCCTACGATGACAAGTGTTCCACGCAGGTGTAAAGCAAAAATATAATTCCCACCCTGTCGGAGACATTCAGAAGCCTACGCCCATACAAAGTATATTGGAGAGGACCTGTTTCCCTTCATGAGAATGCTGCACATCAGATTTAATAAACTCAGCGGCATCTTCTGTCTGACAGGAATGATAATTGCCGATTTACCAAAACGTCTTTGACAGTTTTATTAAAACCATTTATCCGAGATAGACACAGAAAGGAAATGTTTCCCTTCTCTGTTACATCGCTACACTTTGATGGGAGCCGCTAATGTCATATCTGGAAAACCTAATGTTGTAGTCTGATTCCAGAAGCAGAGAATACACCAGACAGCAGGAGAACACTGTATATACAGTACAATCCTAGACTTACTGGGGCAGCACAGAACACACCAGGCAGCAGGAGAACCATGTATATACAGTACAATCCTAGACTTACTGGGGCAGCACAGAACACACCAGGCAGCAGGAGAACCATGTATATACACTACAATCCTAGACTTACTGGGGCAGCACAGAACACACCAGGCAGCAGGAGAACCATGTATATACAGTACAATCCTAGACTTACTGGGGCAGCACAGAACACACCAGGCAGCAGGAGAACCATGTATATACAGTACAATCCTAGACTTACTGGGGCAGCACAGAATACACAAGGCAGCAGGAGAACAATGTATATACAGTACAATCCTATACATATGGGTACAGCACAGAATAAACCAGGCAGAAGGATAACACTGTATATACAGTACAATCCTAGACTTACTGGGGAAGCACAGAATACACCAGGCAGCAAGAGAACAATGTATATACAGTACAATCCTAGACTTACTGGGGCAGCACAGAACACACCAGGCAGCAGGAGAACCATGTATATACAGTACAATCCTACACTTACTGGGGCAGCACAGAACACACCAGGCAGCAGGAGAACCATGTATATACAGTACAATCCTAGACTTACTGTGGCAGCACAGAACACACCAGGCAGCAGGAGAACCATGTATATACAGTACAATCCTAGACTTACTGGTACAGCACGGAATATACCATGCAGCAGGAGAACCATGTATATACAGTACAATCCTAGACTTACTGGGGCAGCACAGAACACACCAGGCAGCAGGAGAACAATGTATATACAGTACAATCCTAGACTTACTGGGGCAGCACAGAATACACCAGGCAGCAGGAGAACCATGTATATACAGTACAATCCTAGACTTACTGGGGCAGCAAGGAATACACCAGGCAGCAGGAGAACCATGTATATACAGTACAATCCTAGACTTACTGGTACAGCACAGAACACACCAGGCAGCATGAGAACAATGTATATACAGTACAATCCTAGACTTACTGGTGCAGCACAGAATACACCAGACAGCAGGAGAACACTGTATATACAGTACAATCCTAGACTTTCTGGGGCAGCACAGAACACACCAGGCAGCAGGAGAACCATGTATATACAGTACAATCCTATACTTACTGGGGCAGCACAAAACATACTAGGCAGCAGGAGAACCATGTATATATAGTACAATCCTAGACTTACTGGGGCAGCACAGAATATACCAGGCAGCAGGAGAACCATGTATATACAGTACAATCCTAGACTTACTGGGGCAGCACAGAACACACCAGGCAGCGGGAGAACAATGTATATACAGTACAATCCTAGACTTAGTGGGGCAGCACAGAACACACCAGGCAGCAGGATAACCATGTATATACAGTACAATCATATACTTACTGGGGCAGCACAGAATATACCAGGCAGCAGGAGAACCATGTATATACAGTACAATCCTAGACTTACTGGGGCAGCACAGAATATACCAGGCAGCAGGAGAACCATGTATATAGTTTATACAGTACAATCCTAGACTTACTGGTACAGCACAGAACACACCAGGCAGCAGGAGAACCATGTATATACAGTACAATCCTAGACTTACTGGGGCAGCACAGAATACACCAGGCAGCAGGAGAACCATGTATATACAGTACAATCCTAGACTTACTGGTGCAGCACAGAACACACCAGGCAGCAGGAGAACCATGTATATAGAGTACAATCCTAGACTTACTGGTACAGCACAGAACACACCAGGCAGCAGGAGTACCATGCAAGCACTTCTTTTATCACTGGCAAGGTGCACTTACGACTCCCTATGACAGACGTAAAGCACCCTTCTTTTCCCTCATCAACATCATCTTATTGATGCCCGATTCCCCTGTCGATGTCGGTAAGATAAATTTACACATTAGTGCCTTTTTGTGTTGACAGCTTTCATTGGGCGACTAACTAGGCATCCGCTCAGTGCTTTTTTAAGGACTTAAAGCCGGTACAGACTAGACGATGTCTAGTGTGTACCGACCCCATTAGCGATGCGTCCCGGCGGGGTGCCAGCATCTGCAAGTGCATACACACTTTCCGTTGCCGTGAGCAATGGCGCGAGAGCTTGCAGCATGAAACGAAAGCGCAGTTAGTTAAAAAGCACTAAATACGCCCGTAATTGGAAATGTGTGTGACTCAGGATTGGGTCCTGTGCTGGTGCCACATGCTGGAAGGCGAATCGGTATGAAATACTGACAATTGGGATACTGGCAGTTAGAATCCTGACAGGGTTAACATACTTGTTGATCGGTATGCTAACCCTTCCCCTCTCCCTACCCTAACCCTCCCTCTTTGGTGCCTAACCCTAACCTCCCCCCCTAATGCCGGAACCTAACCTCCCCCTCCCTGCACCCTAAACTGAACCCTCTGCCCTTAGTGCCAAACCCTAACCCCCCTAGTGCCTAACCTTAACCTCCTCCCGGTGGTGCCTAACCCTAATGCCCCCTTCCCGCACCCTAAACCTAACCCTCCCGGGGGTGGTGCCTGAACCTTACCCCCCCCCTCCTGGCGGCGTCTAACCCCAACCCCCCTCCCTGTAGCCTAACTCTCCTTGGGAGTGCCTAACCCTAAGTCTCCCTGGGATGCCTAAACCTAAGCCTCCCCCCTCCCCCCCTCGCTGCTAAGACCTAAGAAGCCCTGCTTACCTTCGTTCAGGATTCCGGCTGTCGAGATTTCGGCATGGGTCTAAAGATAGGCGACGGGATTTCAATGCCTATCTTTAGTCCCAAGTCGGGCTTCCAACGGCCGACATTCTGGCCGACGGTAATCTAACTACTATCCTGCTGGAAGAGCCAAGTGAGAATCTGCAGTCTCTGTATGTTTCTGCCCTGCGTCAGCGTGCATGAGGATTACCGGGTATTGCTGTGCTTTATATTTGCTGGACATGTTTACCGGCCTTGATTTTGCTGGGTACAATATTTGGTATAATTGCTTGATATAATCTTTGCTTGGCATTGCTGTCGCAGCAGTTAATACTGTGCATGATATTGATGGACACAAGATTGCTGGGCATAGCATATGATACGCTGCAAATTGCATTCGGGGCTGCCTGATTGCCATCATTGTGCCTGTTTCATTACGGATCGCGGCTGTGATTGCGCACGCAGGTCTGCTGCAAAATGATGCTAATTAATGCTATCGCAAAGCCGTCGCACAGCCAGCATAGAGACGCCCACTACCGCTATCTCACACCCGTAATACCTCGCATGCCTGTGTACACATCGGGAACATCGAGTAACATCGGCCCCTCACACACAATTACAGCAGGTCTGACCATACTTAGAAATTGCTAACCTCGTAGCACGCAGTGAGCTCTCAAGCTGCATAAGCAATCGCAGCGGCTAATTTATGCACGTTCATGCAACGGCGTTCAAGCGGACAGGCACGCCTGAGTTTCTCCAACCACTCCCCCGTCACCACCTCTAAACACTCAGGACCTCATTCAGAGTCGGTCGTTGCGGCCGCACGGTCGTACGCCACCGATGTTCGCTAAACTGCGCATGCGTAAAGTTCGCAATGCGCGTGCGCAAACTAGCTCTTACGATCAGAAATTTCTCTCTCCTTGAACACAGCCAGGTCGGTAGTTTGAGTGACTAATGAGGCGTTTGTGGGTGGTAACAGGGGAAGGTGCTTGTGAACGGGGGAGTGGAGATCCGAACGCAGGCGTGCCTAATTATGCGAACGGCGTTTTATGGGAGTGCATAATTAACAAAGTAGCGTCATGGCACTTGTGACATGGGAGGTTTTTACACTGACTTGATCGTAGTGCTTAAGAGAGGGTATGGTCAACCTTAAGCTCTACGACCAGCTCCGATGGTTCCCGATGCTCGCGATTAATCCTTATATCCCAGGAGATGACGTGTGTGGTGTACGAGAAGGGGGCGTTATTTAGTTTTACGGCCACTTCTTACCCTCGGTAGTTCAGCTAACGATCTCATCTTAGGACCGCAACTTGTGATTGCTTAATTTGCATATCCGGCCCCTTTCCCCTACGACCGTGCGGCCACAACGACCGACTCTGAATGAGGTCCTCAGAACCTGTCACTCACTTGCATACGCATGCATAGTACGCACCATCGACCGATCTGCGTACAGGATTACAATCTATGCTGAAGCAGGCCCTTTCACCTATTGTATTGTAGGTCATTACCATAAATTACTATATCATTTTATTTTGGACACATCTATGATCAAGGTCATATATAAAAAAAGTATTATGTTAATAGTATATTAAATATTATATTAGTATAATAATTATTAGTATTATTATTATTATTACAGTGCATAATGGCATTCTCGCTGTTCCGAGCCAGTCAACAAAAAGCACGTGCAGGTATGAAATCGCCTCCTATAACCAAAATATTTCATACACGAGCAGCCAGGCTGGAAATAGGGCTAAACTGAACCTGGCATCAGTTTGTGCTGTTTTTCCTTTTCTAAAGTACTGTATGTTTTCCATTATAAATCGCAAATGCCCAATCAACAGTGATTATTCATGATTGGGATCCGTTATCTTATTTCTGTATTTCTGATGGCGCTGGGATGTATGACTAGTATAAAGATCCGCAACAAAGGCAGTGACCGATATCTGGCATACAGTATGTTGAATATCTCAGGGTGATACTTTGTTATAAATCGCATGCTGATAGCCAATCACGCTTTCCCGTTTTGGCCCAGCGAAGTCCGAGTGTTACTTCTGGGGCACTGGAGGGTCACATTGGGGAGATCCCACATTCCCATTCTCCTCATGTCTTGTGACTTAGAAGTGTATTACACCCATTCTGTCTGAATAGAGTAAAACTTCACACGCCCGTGGGACGCAATCATTCATGAGCCTGTCGGGGGGTTTATCTGATATGAGGGAAAGCAACAAATCTCTCATATCCCACAAAGGAGTAAAGTTTTATGATCCGGATGTGTGCCAAGCATGGAGTCCAACTATGGGTTTCTCCTCACAGTTTTCCTAAGTGTCACAGCGCATTCACGAGAGCCAGGAAAAGTTATTTCTTGTTTGCTTCTTATGTGCTCGGGGAATGGGTATGAAATACCGCCGGCCGCATGACCGATTCCCGTCAATGGCAGCCCGACATGAGCAGAGTTCGAAGCAGTGGAAGCCCGACAGCGCTGGAAATCCCGATCGTGGATAGGTGAGTATTGTCTAACCTAACCCCCCTAACCCTAACTCCAGGGGCGTAGAGGGCCACGCGGGGCCCCGGTAAAGAGGGGGGCGTGGCCTAATTTCAGAAGGTGTGGCCACGCCCCCTTGAAAAAAAAATTGTTTCGCAGCGCCGAAGCGGCACTGCGTGCCGGGGAGGGGGCTCTGTGAGCCCCTCGGCCCGGCGCAAAGCCAGTGGGGGGCGCGATCAGTGTGATCGCTCCCCCCTTCAGGCATAGGAGATTGCTGTGGCTGCAGAGGGAGGGAGGGAGGAAGTGAGGGGGGGCGGCGCAAAACCCGGGCCCCCGCCGGGCCCCTCTGGAAGCCCGGGCCCTGGTAAACTGTACCCGCTCCCCCCCCCTCTCGGCGCCCCTGCCTAACCCTCCTTAGGGGTGCCTAACCCTAACTTCCCCCCCAAGTGCCTAACCCTAATCCCCCCTCTAAGTGCCTAACCACCCCCTTCCCCGCTGCCTAAACCTAAGTCCCCCGGGGGAGTGCCTAACCCTAAACCCCCCCCGGGGGTACCTAACCCTAACCCTCCCTCCCCCTAGCCTAACCCTAGCCCTCCCGGGGGGGTGCCTGACCCTAAGTCCCCCCCGGGAGCCCTAAATCTAACCCTCCCCCCTCCGCGGCTGTCCGCTCGCGGCGCCCGGCATCACTACGATCGGGGTGCCGGTCTCCTGGCGTCGGGGAAATGCGGGCGTCTACATCTAGACGCCCGGCATTTCACCTTTGCCGGGATATGACAGTCGGGAAGCCGGCTGCCGGTATTTAGGCAGTCGGCTTCCCGATTGCATACCGTGCTGGGGATATAGGTGTCATTGAACACTCAGATGAACATCAGATTACAATTTAGGTCATATTGATAAAGTAGCAAAGAGAGAATAAGTTTGACCCAGAGCTTTTCCTCTCATTTGGATGGTGCCACCGACCTCAGGCCGCTCCGCATTCACGTACAAGCGCCCACTCGCACAAAAGCCAATGTGGTGTCGTGAGGCACAATTCATTCGCATGCTGAAGTGTCCGTCGCAAACAACGCGCCATCTGCAATTAATTTCCAAACTTTCAATCACCTTTGTATGCATGTGAGAACCAGTGGTGTCACAAGGGGGGATGCGGGCCGCACCTGGGTGTCAACCTCTGAGGGGTGACACCAAAATGCTAACTCACCCTCAGTGACAGGAGCCGGGTGATGCACTGTAGCATTACGTGCAGCAGTCGGCTCCTGACACAGCGAGGGAGCCGGCACTGCACACAGAGTGGTCCCCTGGGGAAGTCGGCACCTCCGGAACCCCCTCCAAGTGATTCAAACGGGGGTGTGAGCCACGAGGCCACGCCCCCTACCGCAGGACCACGCCCTTTTTTACAGGCACTACAGTTCTCCCTTCAACGAGAGGGACGTCACTGGTGAGAACGGCCACATTCCATTCATTAGCACGGTGGGTGCAGTGGTTAGCCTTACTACCTCACTGCCCTGGGATCATGAGTTCAATTTCTAACCAAGGTACTATTTGGGTGGAGTTTGTACGTTCTCCCAGTGCGTGTGTGGGTTTTCCACAGTGCTCCGGCTTCCTCCGACATTCCAAAAAACATACTGGTAGGTTAATTTGCTTCTGGCAAAGGAATGAACCCCAGTGTGTGTGTCCATGTGATAGGGGATTTAGGGCCTGATTCAGACCCGGACGCTAGGATGCTTTTGCACGCGGCCGTCAGCAGCCATAGTATGCAAATCCCTCCATCGCTAGCAAGACATTAGCACGCCCACTATGTCTTGCCGTGCGATCGCGGTGTGTTTGATGCGTCTTAATTATGCACGCCCCTTAAACGCCGTTCAGACGCACAGACACCTGCGTTCACACCACCACACCCCGTTATCATCGACCATCCCCTGTCACAACCCACAAACGGCACGTCCTGTCACTCATGCTTGCGGAGCGTCTGTGTACATTGTGCGAACGCTTCCCGAACGCATGGACTAGTTTGCGCACGTACACTGCCTCTTGTACGCATGCACAGATTGCAAACATCGGCAGGCTACGTGCGAACGCAGCCTAGCGAACGTGTCTGAATCAGACCCTTTGATTGTAAGCTCCACTGGTTTAGGGACTAATATGAATGGCTGACACAATCTCTGTAAAGCGCTGCGTAATATGAGTGCTCTACATAATAACTGGTAAAAAATAATGGAGAACGAGACATGTAGAAAACATTTCTGGAGACAACTGGTACTAACAGTCACTGATGGTTGGAATTAGCAGAACCGGACCCCAAAAATGTAAATGCTGTTTTATAAACTGCTTGTGAGCGGATATCGTACACTTACGTTATATAGATGTATATTATTTGTACTTCTGCTTTTACTGACAGTAAGTTGCCGTAATGAGGTCTTCTTCGGTTGTGCCATACTCAGCGCCAATGCTTTAGAAATCCGGCATGACTGGGTATTAGTTTCCTGTGTGCTTGGTGCCTGTGGTTGTGCCACATAAGTGTTCAGCCTGGTCTCATGTATTTTTCTTTTAAGAAATCTTAATACAGTACTGTATGTACAGGATAGTCAGCTGTAGCATACTGTACATCACTAGCATGGTATTTCACCTAGTCAGTGACTTCTCATGTGGGTCTCACAGAAATATGGCAGTGCGCAGTGAATAACTGCAGATTGTTATTCCTATTAAATACTGGAGGAGAGGCAAGACAATACAAATCATCCACTAAAAATTTGTCAGAGGTGGTAATAAAAACTGATGGAACACAATGATATAGGAGGGAAGGAGTAAAGTGAATACAGTATTTGTAATAAATTAAGTCTGTGATGGCTTTGTCACAGTGCACCTGTGTGTAGTTATACCCTCATACTCATTACTCATTAGTGCATTACCAGACCGCATTCCAGTAAAAGCACATCTCCCCCCCCCCCTTGCTGTATAGGCCTGCATAGTACATGAGGAGGAGGGACTCAGGGCCTGATTCAGCAAGGAACGCACGCTTACATACGCACGCACCTGGCAGCTGCGAGAATATGCTAATCAATGCATACGCACAGAGGGCCTGATTCAGAGACGGACGCTCTTTCAGAGCGCTCGCTCTGAATCAGTGCCCGCCTATTGTATTTTTACAGCGGCCTCCTGGCCGCTCGTATAACTGTGGGTGACCACCCACAGCTATAGCGAGCGACCAGGAAGATGGTCGCTATGGTCAAGACCTGCCCAGACGGAGGCGTTCCCATGGAAACGCCTACCGTCTGGGGCCGGCCCCACTGACATCACAAGTGATGTCAGTGGGAGTGCTCTCGGCTCTGTTAGAGCCGAAAGCGCTCCAGGGCTTGCTGCCATGAGACCCTACCACAAGGGTCTTGTCGCAAGCGCGATGGTCTTGACCATTGCGACCATCATCCTGGCCGCTCGCAATAGCTGTGGGTGGTCACCCACAGCTATGCCAGGAGGCCGCAACTGAAAAAAACAACATCCGCCCTGATTCAGAGCGAGCGCTCGCTTTTTCTGAATCAGGGCCTGAATACTAAAACATGGCCCGACTTACGCTGTAATTGGCCAACAGCTACAAAATGCCCCCCCACTATGCAGACCCCAAAGGGGGATAATAAGGGGGATTTGTGAAAACTCAGACTCTTATCTGTCTGATAAAATCTCCAGCTCACCAATAGAGAATTTAGAAATAACTTTAATATAATAATGTTTCTGATATGCAAATAATATTATGTATACACAGGTGATAGGATCATACAGGAAATGTATGGATTTCCCATTTAAACAATCTGGTTCTGTTAAACTTTTCACTCTCTCATGCATGAGCTGAGCATGAAATACTGTTGTACGTCCCGCATGAGCTATGTCATTTATTACATCAGATTTATGTCTCAGGCTCGTATTACCCATTGCAGAGTGACATCCACCTTCTGAGATGGTATAAATCTAATTCATTGAGATAGCTGTGGTTTATTTATGAATATACTGTTCTCCAACAGGATGTTAACAATCCTCACAATAGCAGCGCTCAAAATAAAGTTAATGATCACTCGTCACTTTCCCAAGATGTATAGTCATTGACCTGACAAGGGGGCTGTATGCAACCATAAAGCATTCTCAGTATTGTTCCTGGTCTGTAAACCACTGAGTTATTAAACTTATTAGAAACATCTTCATCAGCTAATATCCCTTTCAGACATAAGCCAAAAACCCGGATTTTTGCACGTGAATGCGCGAATCGACCCCGGTCTGGCGTATGTCTGAAAGGTCCGAAACCAGGTTGACAGTCCCGGATCCGTGACCCTGGGCGCTATCAGGGTTTTTCCTGGGTTTCAAGACCCGGCTCATGTCTGTAAGGTGCGACTCGGGTCTTGATGACTCGGGTCACGTCTAAAAGAAATTGGATGGCTGGGGACAGTAGCGCTTGGAGATGATGTAACTGAATGCCGGAAGACTCGGGTCCGCTGTGAAGGGTGACGAGTCGGCACTAACCCGGGTCGTCACCCTAGTGCCAAAGGGGTCACCCGACTTCAACCCATGCTCAGTGTCCTGGGTCTGAGCCATGTTCAAGACGGAATTTTAACTCTTTCCTTTTAACTCCATGCCCGCTGCAGGTTATCTCGACTTTTTTACACACCTTAATTCAGTGGTTCCCAAACTTTCTTTAATCACGGTGCCCTGGAGTGTCAGCATATCTTTCATGGCACCCCTAGGCAGGGCCGGTAACAGAAATCTTGTGGCCCGGTACACTGATGTATCTGGGGGCCCCACCTTCTCACCACCACCCCCGATCCCGCACATCCCTCCCCTGCATGTGTGATATGTGAAGCATGATAATGTTAACTGAAATATATGCCAGCCTTTACATAAAATAAAAAATTACACTATGACTTACCACACCGGCTCTGTCACTGATGATGCAGCTGTAGATCTTCTCTGCCGTCTCTAGCAAGGTCTTCTTGCTTACAGTGCTGTGGATGCCTCAGGGGTAGGAGGGATGGTGTCTGCAGTCAGTCATCCTCAGTCCTCAGGCCCTCATCACCTTCCTCAAATTCAGCCTCTCATCACCATCCTCAGCCCAGAAGCCCCCCATCACCTTTCTCCGTTCCCAGCCCCCGTCCTCAGCCCCCAGCCCCTATCACCTTCTGCCCCCAGCACCACAGTACCTTCCTCCAGCCCCCATCACCTTCCTCTGTCCCCAGGCACCATCACCTTCCTCTGCGTCCAGGACCTGTCACCTTCTGCCCCCAGCCCCCTTCACCTTCCTCTGCTCCCTTTACCTTCCTCCGTCCTCAGGCACCAATACCTTCCTCCGTCCCCAGGCACCAATACCTTCCTCCGTCCCAAGGCACCAATACCTTCCTCCGTCCCCAGGCACCAATACCTTCCTCTGCTTCCAGCCTCTGTCACCTTCTGACCTAGCCCCCATCACCTTCCTCTGCCCAGCCTCCCTCATCTTTCTCTGCCCCCTTCACCTTCCTCTGCCCCCAGCCTCCCTCATCTTTCTCTGACCACTTCACCTTCCTCTGCTCCCAGCCTCCCTCATCTTTCTCTGACCCCTTCACCTTTCTCTGCTCCCAGCCTCCCTCATCTTTCTCTGCCCCTTCACTTTCCTCTGTGTCCAGCCCCTGTCACCTTCTGCCCCCAGCCCACATCACCTTCCTCTGCCCAGCCTCCCTCATATTCCTCTGCCTCAGCCTCCCTCATCTTCTTCTGCCCCCACCTTCCTCTGCCCAGCCTCCCTCATCTTCCTCTGCCCCAGCATCCCTCATCTTCCTCTGCCCCCTTCACCTTCCTCAGCGTCCAGCCCCTGTCACCTTCTGCTCCCAGCCCCTGTCATCTTCCTCCATCCCCAGCCCCATCCCTAACAGCAACCGCAATTCCTTACCACCGCGCGGGCAGGGAAGACTTGCGGCGACGTGACCTATGATGTCACGCCGTCGCATTGCAGAGTTAAAGGTCATGTCTCACCCGGGCCGCAGCTGAGCCACCTGGAAGAGCCCAGCGCTATCTGGGCCAGGCTACAAGGGACCTGGGGCTGGGCGGTGGCGATGGGTCCATCCAAGGCTTAGTAAATAGACCAATTAATGTATCGACTTGTACAAGAGCTCCTGTAACTTTTATTAAAAATATATTTACGTGTTGTTGTTTTGTTTTTCTGGTGCTTGTTGATTCTGCAGGAGAATGACAGGATGACAGAGTCCATGTTTTAAGTGGTTGTCATATAACTGACAGCATCTTTAGAGGAGGAGGAGGGTCCCACCCGAGGTGGCTTCAGGACACTGGGCCTGATTCAGAGCTGGACGCTCTGAAAGAGCGCTCGCTCTGAATCAGGGCGTTTGTTTTTTTTTCTTTTGTGCGGCCGCCTGGCCGCGTGCTTAGCAGTGGGTGACCACCCACAGCTATTGCGAGCGGCCAGGTGATGGTCACGATGGTCTCGACCATCGGGGCTTGCGACGAGACCCTTGTGGTAGGGTCTTGCGACGAGACCCTTGTGGTAGGGTCTTGCGATGAGACCCTTGTGGTAGGGTAGCGCTTGCGAGCGGGTCTGATTCAGGCCCACTGTCCATACCCAGCTGAGGATAAAACACAACTGTTCAGGTAGAATGTGTGGTTATGTGTCTGCACTGCAAACATGGGACCACCAGGGACACTAGAGAGCAGCGCTAACCCCAGGGCTGGTGGTAACACATGTGCCAGTCTTGCATGTGCTGGTAACGCCCATATATTCATTTATAACTACTACCCAATACATTAATGGAGCATACACACGGTCAGATTTGTCAGACTTGTCAGATTTGTCAGATGAACGATTGAACGATTTTACCAAAGTTTTGAACGATTGAACGATTTTTGACTGCATTAAAATGAATGGAATCGTCCAAGTCTGACTGCAAACCCATCAGATGTCAGATATCGTTATCTGACAAACGGGAACGCGCATTGTAGATCGTCCATCGTTCAGGCATGTCAGATATGTCAGTTTTTCCTTCAGATATGAACGACTGAACGATTTTTAAATCGTTATCGTTCATATCTGAAGGAAAAATCTGACCGTGTGTAAGCACCATAACTGTTAACATTTGTTTCCGCACCATCATTCTGCAATGCTGTTCCATATTTCCAAACCAGCAGTGACTTGTTTATCTTTGTAGACTATTTTTGTCTTACCACTAGTTTCCCTCTTTTTAAAGATATGTATATGGTGAACTTTATACATCTATCTGATCAATTTCACAGCTAATATGTTTTCCAAATACTGCTCAGAAATTGTTGTTTTTTATTTTTTAAAGATTGAATTAGGTCAAGAACACCTATAACTAACGTATCCATCATGATTTTATAATAAAAAAAACAGTTAAACACAGTATATCATAAAAATCATAAAAATAGTAACTTTTATGGTATACTGTACTGATGGCAATCGAAGGCTGTATCGTCAATGGCCAATAGTTTTAAACCATCATTAGAAAACCATTGATGGTTTAGATTCCCACATGTGCAGAGCACAGGCATTTTTTTTAACATCAGGCGTTGCCATCGATGTTCCTGATGTGCTGTCATGGATAACAAAATAAAACAATAAAACTTGCCGGGAATACGCTGCCTGAAGGTGCGGTCAGGCTGCCTGATCGTTACCACCAGCAGTGATCGGCACACACTGCCTGAGACCACCCACTGCATGGAAGCGTCTGTTGGTGGAGGGCTCAGGGTGAATTTAAGCCTAATTGTTAATGAAAATGTGTAAATGTTGGCCTGAATGAAGAGTGGTTATCCTACGATACCAGTAGGCAGGACGCTAGGAACATTGTTTCCTTTTCCATGAATTTTGAATCTGCAATTTTTTCACATAAATAAATTACCTTTAAAAAGCAAAACCATGTAAACGTTTACGTTATAGGTTAATTTACAATATAAAAGGGTCCTAGACTGCACACCCTGAATATATATAATGGGAGGTGCTACCTGTTGAGAATATTTTTGCAGGAACAGAAACAGACAAATCACAGGTGCACAACTCCAAACTCCTGATTATATATCAATACATTATGCAGTAAAATGTTGCAATAAATAAATAGAGGTTTTTAGCATAATCATGGCCAAGGTTATGGGCCTACCCACCATATCCAGGTAACCTCTGTAGGATAGGTCCTACCCTACAGAGGTTACCTGGATATGGTGGGTATCCCTAATTCAATAGTATCCCTAATTCAAACTATGCCACACAGTAGCACAATCTTATTCACATTACACTGCACATTGGGCATGATTCAGAGCCGGACGCTATTTGCGGACGGTCGTTCCAAAAAAGGGGCCGGCTATTTAAATTGAGCGCTCGCTCTTTGCTGTTTGTTGACGCCTCTATGTCTGAGCGAGCGAACGAAAAATGCACTCGCTATTTTGTAAAGACGCCCCTTTGCCGTTCGCAACACACGTCATCTCCGGTATTTATTAGATTAATCGGGAACATCGAAAGGCATCTGAACTGCTCGCAGTGTTTGTGGTAGGTTTTTCTTACCGCTATCACTGCGAGCAGTTCAGACTAAAAGACAACCAAGTGATGTGGTCGATGACGCTCCTTTACTAATTATGCACTCCCATTAAACGCACTTTTGACCGTTAGGCATGCCTCCGTTCAGATCTCCACTCCCCCGTTTTCAAGCACCTTCCCGTTACCACCCACAAACGGTACATTCTGTCAATCAAATTAGCAGCCCCTCGCTGTTTTGCGAGTGCACGATTTCCGACCGCAATGACTGGTTTGCGCATGCGCATTATGACCTATACGCATGCGCAGTTGTGCGAACATCGCTCAGAGCGAATGAGCAGCTGCTTACGAGCGGCTCTGAATCAGACTCATAGTGCCCCTGATTCACATTACACCACATAGTAGTGTCCCTTATTCATGTTATGACACACCGTAGTGCCCCTTATACACAATGGCCCTCATTCAGAGCCGCTCGTTAGCGGCAGTACGCTCGTTCCGAGCGATGTTTGCACATCTGCACATGCGTACGGTTTTTAGTACGCATGCGCGAACCAGTCAGTGCGGCCGAAAATCGTTGGTACGCAATATAGCGAGGGCCTGCTATTTTGAGTGACAGAATGAGGCGTATGTGGGTGGTAACAGGGGAAGGTGCTTGAAAATGGGGAGTGGAGATCCGAACGCAGGCGTGCTTAAAGGTCAAAACGGGCGTTTTATGGGTGTGCATATTTAAAACAGCAGCGTCATTGACCACGTCACTGGGTTATTTTATAGCCAGAACTGCTCGCAAATTTGTGGTAGCAAACACCAACCACAAGAATAGCGAGCAGTTCATACGCTGGTCGATGTACTCGATTAATCTAATAAATAGCGGACATGACGTAGGATGCGAGCGGCCAGGGGGCGTTTTTAACAAATAAACGAGCGTATGTTTTGCTCGCTCGTTCAGACTTAGAGGTGTGAACAGACTGCAATGTGCGTACGGATCATTTGAATAGCCACCCCTTGTTTTTAAACGAGCGACCACAAATAGCGAACGGCTCTGAATGAGGGCCAATGCCCACATTAGTGCCCCTTATACACAATGCCCACAGTAGTAGTGTCCCTAATACACATAATGCCCACAGTAATAGTGCCCCTTATACAATGCCTGCAGCAGTAGTACCCCTTATGCAATGCCTACAGTGGTAGTGCCTCTTCTGCAGAGCCCACTGTAGTGGTGCCTCTTATGCAGTGTCCCCAGGAGTGGTGCCACTTATGCAGTGCACCTAGTGGTAATGCCCCATTATTTGTGCCCTCAGTGTTAATGTCCCCTTTAGTAATGCCCCCCAGTAGTAATGCCCCCTAGTGCCCCCAGTAGTAATGCCCCAAGTGCTCCCAGAATTAATGCCCTCTGTAGTAGTGCCCCTGTCTGTAGTAGTACCCCCTGTAGTAATGCCCCTTGTAGAAATCCCCCCTAGTAGTAGTGTTCCTAGTAGTAGTGCCCCCTGTAGAAATTAACCCAGTAGTAATGCCCCCTAGTTCCCCCAGTAGTAGTGCCCCCTAAAGTAATGTCCCCAGTAGTAATGGCCCCTGTAGTAATGCCCACTGTGGTAATGCCCCCAGTAGTAGTGCCCCCTGTAGTAATGCCCCCAGTAGTAGGGCCCCCAGTAGTAGTACCCCCTGTAGTAATGCCCCCAGTAGTAGTGCCCCCTGTAGTAATGCCCCCAGTAGTAATGCCCCCAGTAGTAATGCCCCTGTAGTAATGCCCCCTGTAGTAGTGCCACCTGTAGTAATGACCCCTGTAGTAATGCCCCCAGTAGTAGGGCCCCCAGTAGTAATTACCCCTGTAGTAGGGCTCCCAGTAGTAATGCCCCCTGTAGTAGTGCCCCCTGTAGTAATGACCCCTGTAGTAATGCCCCCTGTAGTAGTCAGTGCCCCCTGTAGTAATGACCCCTGTAGTAGTGCCCCCTGTAGTAATGACCCCTGTAGTAATGCCCCCTGTAGTAATGCCCCCAGTAGTAGTGCCCCCTGCAGTAGTGAGTGCCCCCTGTAGTAGTGCCCCCTGTAGTATTGCCCCCTGTAGTAGTGCCCCCTGTAGTAATGACCCCTGTAGTAATGCCCCCAGTAGTAGTGCCCCCTGAAGTAATGACCCCTGTAGTAGTGCCCCCTATAGTAGTGCCCCCTGTAGTAATGACCCCTGTAGTAATGCCCCCAGTAGTAGTGCCCCCTGACGTAATGACCCCTGTAGTAGTGCCCCCTGTAGTAGTGCCCCCTGTAGTAATGACCCCTGTAGTAATGCCCCCTGTAGTAATGACCCCTGTAGTAATGCCCCCAGTAGTAGTGCCCCTCAGGGCCAGATTAACAATGGGGCGGATGGAGCTACAGCTACAGGCCTCCACATAAAAATAGGCCCATTGTCATGACATACATGATGTTGCCAGGTCATCTGCTCTCCACAAGGTCAGCCAAAAATCATAAGTAGTAAAAGTGTATTTCTATTTGCCTCACAAAATTAAGCATTTTTTTCCTTTTACATATTTAGGGAGACATTAGAGCTGAGAGTATAGGGGTGTACACGCCTACATGGCACTGGCCACACCCTCACAGCACTGGTCACACCTCCTCTGCTTCTCATAATAGGCCCTTGGTCATTTTCAGCTCCAGGCCCATGTGGCCCTCAATCTGGCCCTGGTGCCCCTGACACACAAAAAAACGCACAGTAACAATGCTCACCGTAAGCCTCGCTCCTGCATCCGCTGCCACCTGCTCCCTGGAACTATGGGAGAGACATCATGACGCCTCTCCCATAGTGCACACTGCGGGAACCGGAGCTCAGGAGTGAAGTCCAGCCTCCGGCTGCCATTGTATGGAAGGAGCCAGGTGCCCGCTATTAACAAAATCTCAGCGGGCACCCCGGCAACTCCCTGCGGCACAGTGCTGACAGGCCGGGTTAGGTGGACTGGAGGTATATACACACTAGCAGCAGACAGCACAATCTGTAGCAAACCCTCATGCAATGCCTGGGGTGACAATCCATTGGTCCACGATGGGCACCGAATCCATAGTCACACATTTGCAATTAGCAGGATCCACTCACCAGGGCTTTTCTTTATAATGAAAAACAACCTTACTTTATTGGTTCACACCAGTGGTGTTATAGTCGACATTTCGACCGCCAAAATGCGGCCTCTCTCAAGACGCCACCCATGCAGAGGACAAGGCAGGCACTATATATATATATATATATATATATATATATATTATATATGAGTGGAGAGCGGCAGACAAATACATACATATATAGGCTCACTCAGGCTGAAGTATGACAATGTTAGCATACATAACATCAGAAGGAGAATGCTAACATTGTCATGCTTCAGCCTGTTTTACTTATGAGTTTTGGTGCGACAGCGCACATTCTCTGTTTCATATAACATTTGTATTGTCATTTGTGATTGTCTTGTAGCCATAGTGACAGCACGGGTGTTTGACCAAGCCCCCTCAGCATGCACGAGCGCTGGTGTGTCCCAGGTGATGACGTCATCGCGCGGCGCAGCGGCTGGGGTTTCCGTGGTGGTGATGGACACTGGGTGAGTCTATATATGTATGTATTTGTCTTTTATTGTGTATGTCTTGATAAAAGCAGTTAGGACCTTATTCAGAGGCGGCCGTACGGTCTACGACCGCACGGCCGCCTCGATGTTTGGCCAGTGCGCATGCGCACGAGGGAGCCGGCTCCCTCGTGCGCATGCGTGAGACTCGCTACGACCGCCAGCGCCTCTGAATGAGGCCCTTAGTCTACTGAAACGTTGACCCATACACCGGCTCCGTCTGGCTTCATTACTTTTCAGTTGTTTGGTCCTGCCGCTCTCCATTCCATGCATTATTCCTCTGGCTGTGCACCCAGCAAGCTGTGTTGTATATATCCCTGAGTGCCAGACTATATCCAGTGATATATATATATATATATATATATAATATATATATATGTATACACATACATGCACATAATATACATATATATATATATATATATATATATAATAAATACTGTATACACTAGGGGTGTGCACCTGCCACTTTTCGTGTTTTGGATCTGGATCTTTCTTCGTGTTTTGGATCTGGATTGGTTTTGCCAAAACCACCCTTCCGTGTTTTGGGTTCTGGGTTTTGTGTTTTGGATCTGTATTTTTTTGAAAATTTGTGGGTTTTTCTGCTCCTATGCAATTATTAACCTCAATAACCTTCATTTCCACTCATTTCCAGTCTATTCTGAACACCTCACACCTCACAATATTGTTTTTATGGCCAAAAGATTGCACCGAGGTAGCTGGATGACTATGCTAAGCGACACGAGTGGGCGGCACAAACACGTGACCCATCTAGGAGTGACACTGCAGTGGCAGACAGGAAGGCAGTTTGAAAAACTAGGCCCCAAACACTACATAATGCAAAGAAAAAAAAGAGGTGCAAGATGGAATTGTCCTTGGGCCCTCCCACCCACCCTTATGCTGTATAAATAGGACATGCACACTTTAACAAACCAATCATTTCAGCGCCAGGGTTTGCCACATGACTGTGGCTGAAATGATTGGTTCGTTTGGGCCCCCACAAAACAAGCTGGCAATTAATGTGTCCCTGCACAAACTGGCTCTATGGAGGCAAGATGTCATCCTCATCCACCGATTCCTTGGATAAAACAGGAAAAAGGGGTTTAGGTGTCCCTGGACTGCTTACGGTCTTAGCCAAAGTTTCTGAACTTGACAGTAACTTTTTATGAACGCGCTGCAGGTGCCGTATAAGGGAGGATGTTCCTAGGTGGTTAACGTCCCTACCCCTACTTATTTCACCTTTACATATGGTACATATGGCAAGACAGTTGTTGTCCGGATTTGGATAGAAATATTGCCAGGCCAAAGAGGTGGAATGTTTGGTCTTCTGCCCAGGCATGACCGTGATGGGCTTTTTCATCCCACGGGCAACAACTGTCTCCCCCGGAGTCTGATTTAAACAAACCACATCACCATCAGAATCCTCCTCGCCAACTTCCTCCTCAGCGCCAGCTACACCAGTATCCTCATCCTGTTGTACTTCAACAGTGACATCTTCAATTTGCATATCAGCAAGTGGACTGTGGGTGCTCCTTTCAGCACTTGCAGGGGGCGTGCAAATGGTGGAAAGAGCCACCTCTTCCCGTCCAGTGCTGGGAAGGTCAGGCATCGCAACCGCCACCACACTTGGACTCTCCTTGGGGATTTGTGATATCTTCTTAGAACGCACAGTTCTTCGCTGTGCTTTTGCCAGCTTAACTCGTTTGATTTTTTTAGCGGGAGGAGGGCTTCCATCGTCATGTGAAGCTGAGCCACTAGTCATGAACATAGGGAAAGACCTTAGCCGTCCCTTGCCACTCCGTGTCGTAAATGGCATATTGGCAAGTTTACGTTTCTCTTCAGATGATTTAAATGTTTTTTTCAAGGTCATTTTCCTGAACTTTGTCATTTGGGATTGTATGTGGCCTCTACTATGACATTGGGCATCGGCATTGGCAGACGACGTTGATGGCATGTTATCGTCTATGTCATGACTAGTGGCAGCAGCTTCAGCACTAGGAGGAAGTGGTTCTTGATCTTTCCCTATTTTATTTTTATCTGAGAAAGTTTGATCCTCCATTTATGTTATATTGATATATACGTGCGGCTAAGGCGCACACAAACACAGAAAATAATTTTTTATTTTTGTTGGAGAGTAGTGCACTTTGTGGGTTACACCACCCTTTAAGAAATGAGCCAGCCGGCCCTTTACTTATGGGACACAGGCGCACGCTTGGCGCTGCTCCTTTGTTGATGCACGTGCAGCTACAGCCCACACAATTCACAAGCACAGAAAATATTTTTTTATTTTGTTTGGAGTGCCCTTTGGGGGTCACAGCACCCTTTAACGGACAAGTCAGCTGGCCTTTTACTTATGGGACACAGGCGCACGCTTGGCACTACTTTGTTGATGCACGTGCGGCTACTGCGCACACAATTCACAAACATAGAAAAATACATTTTATTTTGTTTGGAGTGCCCTTTGGGGGTTACAGCACCCTTTAGCGGTCAATCCAGCCGGCCCTTTATTTATGGGACACAGGCGCATGCTTGGCACTACTTTGTTGATGCACGTGCGGCTACTGCGCACACAATTCACAAACACAGAAAATATTTTTTTATTTTGTTTGGAGTGTACTTTGGGGGTTACAGCACCCTTTAACGGTCAAGCCAGCCGGCCCTTTACTTATGACACAGCCGCACGCTTGGCACTACTTTGTTGATGCACGTGCGGCTACTGCGCACACAATTCACAAACACAGAAAATATTTTATTTTTTTTGCACTTGGGGGAGCACCCCTGATGGACAGAGCACCCCCTGGACAACACTACAGCACCCCTTTAGGACTGGGACTCTGCACAGGACTTTGGAGTGGACACAGCCCCTATGGACAACTGACTGCACAACACAGTCCAGCCAGCCCCTATGGACTTTGGAGGAGTGGACACAGCCCCTATGGACAACAGCAGCACAGCACAACACAGCCAGCACCTATGGACTTTGAAGTAGTGGACACAGCCCTTATGGACAACAGCAGTACAGCGCAGCACAGCACAACACTACTCTGCACTACACTACACTACACTACACTACACAGCCCAGCCAGCCCTAACTTCCACCCTCCCTCTTCACTGTCCACAGCTGAGTGAGAAAATGGCGCCGACGCCGACTTATATAGGATCCAAAACCCGCGAGACCCGGAAGGCGGGATGATGACGTTTTGCCTCGATTTCAGATCCGAGTCAGGCGGGAAAAGTCGAGCCTGACTCGGATCGGCCTCGGATCGGGGGGGCTCGGGGGGGTTCGGATTTCAGAAATCCGAACCCGCTCACCCCTAGTATACACACACATATACATATCTCTGTCACAGTCATGTCTCTGTAGTCTGCACATAGCATACCTTTGCAGAGGCAGCGCAGCACCGCAGTAAACATTAGTAGGAGCTCCTGGCTCAGAGTCATATGGACGAGGTCTTGGTGAGGAGGAAGCCCGCGCTGCCTTCAGAGAACTCATCTTTAGCTGAACCACCTGAGCTTCTCACTGGCTGCCGCGGTGTGCCTGTCTCTTTGGGCGCATCGAGGCGTCACCTTGGACCCTATGAGGCGCAGGGAGGGCTTGTGAAGCCTTCCACCGTGCCGCCATTTGTATTACAGTATGCCTGCGATTCCCAGACCCTTGCGGAGTGGCGGCAATGGGGGCTGTCATGGGATTTAAATGTGCGGGACTTCAGATGGCCGCTGAGAAGCTGTGTAACAAAAAAAATTTGTTTCCTGTCTCCAGTGGATCCTGTGGGTCTCTTTTCATGGGAGGGCCTGGAGCTGCAGCTCCACCTGGCCCATTGTTAATCCGGCCCAATACGAGACTGACTGGTGTTCAAAATCCCGGGTCCGACCGGCGATTTTGGTGTAAAATGGGGGTGATTCCTGTGCTATAACTGTCTGTCTGACACACTTGCCCGGTGGATAAACTGAGGGTCTGATTCAAAGCCACTCGCTCGCGCTGTGCGTTCGCAAGTGGCCCGATGTTCTGTGTACACGCATGCGTGCGCTTCATTCTCCCCGTGCGCGAACTACACACTGCGATCGCTTCCCTCTCGCTCACCCAGCAAAGGCAGCCCAGGGTAATGAGTGACAGGAGAGGCCGTTTGTGGGTGGTAACAGGGGCAGGACACTAATAACGGGGGGTTGGAGGTGAGAACGCAGGCGTGTCTGAGTGTTTCAATGCCGTTTTAGAGGCGTGCATAATTAACAGGCAGCGTCATACTACACGTCACTTGCCTTTTTTTTACACTAATTTCTTCTCAATGCTTGCGGTAGGGTAAAGCTACCTCAAGCACTGCGTTCACATCCGATGGTGTTCGATGTACCAATGTTTTAATACACTTCCTGGAGATGACGTGTTGCTGGTGGGCGGCTCTGCCTGTGCGATTGGGCGTACACATACACAAAGTGGCCGCTCGCTAAGACATGGTGGGCGTGCTTATGCCTTGGCGAGCGATCGCTTCCCGTGGCGTCACTTTGACAAATTTGCATACGCATCCAGCGAGCATACGCAGATAGCGAACGGGTCTGAATCACGCCCTGAGCCTGGCCAGCTGAGACTGTCAATGAATAACTACAGGGAGTTGGCCAAATCCTTAAAACGATTTGATAAGAGGAAATAAAATAGCTGACGTCTGAGCGGTATGGCTGAGATTTTTCTATGGTGTTACAGTATGTAGCCTGGAAAAAAAATCGGATTCAGTTGACTAGTTGAAAGGAATAATCCCTACACCCATCTACATCGCCACTCACTTTACAATGACAATGAACTCCTCAGCGGTGGTGCAGCCTAGCGTCCTAATCCATATTGTGGTTACACCGACTCTCCCGAGAAGCCACCGTAGCCTGCCCAACACACACACAAGCAGATGGGACTGCTTTAAGTAGTTACATTTGCATTTTCATACACAAATCTGCTACAGGGTTATTAATCAATGTCTGCCAGCAACAAAAGAATGAAGCAACTTTCGCAAAGAAACTTCCCACTGCTTTAAGAGCATTCCTCTATATCTTTTACACCCATGCCAGCTCTAGCTATCAGTTTTGCAATGTAAAGACTTTGAAAAGTATCCCCCCACAATCCCTCGCGCCACCCAATATGCTGAACACTAGAAGGGGGTATGGAAGATGACTTTGGGTTTGCCCTGCTGGAGTTTTTTTTTTTGTTTTTGAAGTTTGATTTACATATGACCTTTCGCGACAGCTCGGAGAATTAACAAGGCGTTCAGCTGTTATGTGCCTGCAGTGGTACAAGGGGAGGCTGGGGGGTTCGGTTACTAGCACATAATCCCCCACTGAGAAAGGAGATTATCTCCTGAAATTCTTTATATAAAAATGGCTGAAACTTGAAAGTGCAATAACTGTCCTTTTGTCCTGTTTATTTAGTCTACGGCCTGCGGTGTAATTCTCCTTCTCAAGTGCCCCCAGATGGTGTCCTTCTGCAGGGCATGCGCCTGAGCTGGGGAGTCAATGCTCTGCATGCTCTGCTGTGGGGAGTCAGTGCTCTGCATGCTCTGCTGTGTCGTGATGCAGCGCCGTATTTAAAGAATTTGCCCACTTGTGGATTAAGGGCCTCATTCAGAACGGATCGCAAGTCTGCAATCGTACGAACCTGCTCGCTGCAAAATTATGCCATCGTAGCGTGATCTCAGTGTGATCGCAGCACTTCACCAAGATGCCAACCGCTGTATAAAGCCGCCCACTTCCCAGTACATACATCCGCAAGTCAGCGAAAAAACATGGAGTAACATCGGACCCATACGCACAGTTGTGGTTGAGCTGACCCTGACTCATAAACTGCGAAACGCCCTGTCGCCCTCTAGACCTCTGGCTGCGTACTCCATAGTAGGGGCTTAATTATGCATGCCCCTGTAACGGCGTTGAAACGCACAGGCCCGCCTACATTCCTTCCACCGCCCCACCTCTCCACCCCCAAACGGTCATTTCCTGTCAATCATTTCTCGAGGGCTCTGAGTATCCGCTGCATTCGCGATCGCAGCGGCCAGCTTGCGCACGTGCGGTTGCGGTGCATATGCATGCGTAGAACGCATACATCGTCCAGGTGCGTGCGTCCGCAGCCTTGCGATCTAAGCTGAATGAGGCCCTAAACCTTCTAAAAAAAATAAATTGTTGCCCATCTCTTCTTCATGGGCCCCAACCTCTGCTACTGTACATATCCTATTAGTAATTCAAACCACCTAGCGGGCAAGCCTGGGACTTATAGTTCTGCAGTAGTTGGAAAGCCACAGACTTACTGCTGTTCAACAGTATCATGCAGAGTGAAGCTGGTCAGAAAAACTGACGGAAAGTAATTATCGGTCTTTTTTTTAATGTTTTTTCTTTTTTTTAATAAGGACTGTAATGTGGCTGCCATTCGGACTGCTCATTCCGATCGGAAGTCCTATTCTGAGTCAGACGCTTCTATGCCACAGCGCCACCCATAGCTCTCCGCTGGTAAAAGCGCCAGTCGTCTCTATCATCGGTATTTGCACCGACCCCATCGAAACCAGACAGATCTCTGCGTACGCACAGCTCAGAATAGGACGCGGCTCAGAGCAAAATGAGTTAAAGTGCGAACGCCCCGCTGCCGCCATGCTGCCACCGAGTGATGCCCGCAAAGCCACTAGACAGAAGAGATATCAGAATCACTGATAAGTACTACATATACAGCCCACGACACATGCGCAGTTTGATAAAACTCGCTTGACCCGTGTGCAGTCGACATTGCGTGGAACTCGCAATCACACCCAAAGTGTATGTTTCAAACGTCCTGATTTAGGTGGCACGGTCCTCATTATGGTAGACTCTCCTGCAGTCCCAGCAGCCAGGATATTTGCAATGCCCCCACACGACCACGGCCTCTGATACCTGCGGCTGTGCGCCTGTGAACGCAGCCGCTGACGCGCCCTCGACACTCTCATAAAACGCCCGCTGAGCGGCCCATTTTTGTGCGCGCTAGTAGACACCACCCAGTCGCTGCCTCGGAACGCCCATCACTTTTCTGTTACACTTCTGATACCGCCTGTCCCCAAACGCAACAGCGCTTTTGTGCTTATATCCTGCGTACCGCCTGCTCCTTAGCTACTTTCAGAATTGTTTTTGCTCATGCACAATTTCAAATATTTTCTCATCTACGTGAACATGGGCTTCGCGTGTGGATTGCGTGTGCCTCATTATAAGACCCATAGGGGCCTATTCGTCATCGAAGGCCGCATGGCCTCCGATGATAAAAGTATTGAACTCGCTGCGAGGGATACTTAAGGGGGAAACGTGACACCGGAGCAATTCATCATTGCTGTAGCTGTGCTACTTACCTCCTCCCCGTCGTCCCAGCTACGCACAGCCGCCGGGGAGGTAGTGAGGAGGCGGCGGAGGGATCCCTCTTCTTCCCATAGCAAGGAGCAGGAATCCAAGAACAAGCGCCGTCTGAAGATGGCGCTTGTTCTCGGAGGCAAACTCCGAAAACTTTCAGTTTTCGGAGTTTGCTGAATATCAGGGGGTCCATTTGGAGCGCCTGCCACTAGGGGCGATGTTGAGTTGTAGCCAACTAAGGCCCTGATTCAGAGCCAGACGCTCTGACAGAGTGCTCGCTCTGAATCAGGGCCGTCCTTCTTAATTTTGGGAGCGGCCTGCTGGCCGCTCGTATAGCTGTGGGTGACCACCCACAGCTATAGCGAGCGGCCAGGAAGATTGTCGCGATGATCAAGACCATTGCGACCATCAGGCTTGCGACGAGACCCCTGTGGTAGGGTCTCGTTGCCGCAAACCCAGGAGTGCTTTCGGCTCTATCAGAGCCGAAGGCACTCCCACTGACATCACTACTGATGTCAGTGGGACCGGCCCCAGAAGGTAGGCGTTCCTAATGGGAGCGCCTCCATCTGGGCGGCCACGCCCCCGGCACGGCCACCAAAGGGGGCGTGCTGTCACTCATCATCGACAGCACGCCCCCTTCAGTACGAGACCCGGAGCGCTCATGCGCACTGGGCCAACATCGACCCGCTTGCGAGCGCTCAGCGCTCGTGAGCGGGTCTGAATCAAGCCCTCAGTCTCGACTTCCACCGATTGTTGAATGTGCGCATCTGGTTGGTCATGGGGCATATACGGGTACACACTTAGGCACAGTTTAAAATGGATGTGCCAAGGGCATGTTAATGGAATTGTGAGCTATGTCAAGTTGTGCGTATGGGTAATTACCCCTGTACTGGGGGGGGATCTATTGCACCAGGGATAAGGTTGGTGCCAGTGGACTCTAATAATGATGACGGCTATGAGACCAAGCGTAAGGAGTATAATGGTTGTATGATTGGTTGTTGAGCTGAGTACACACTTAACGATGTGTCTATCCAGCGATGCGACGGACGGCCGCACCGACGACGGGTTGACATATCGTTTGGGCAGGTACACATTACACAATTCACCAGCTGTATCCCGCTGCATGGGGTCGTCAGTCGCATTGATAGATTGAGCTGCATGTAGGGCCGACCTGACGATGCGACTGATGACCAAACAGGAGCGGGCATGGGCCGACATAGGGCCTGATTCAGCAAGGAGCGCACGCTAGCAGACGCACGCACCTGGCTGCTGCGAGAATATGCTAATCAATGAATACGCACGGAGACCGCAGCACAAGATGCAGACGGCCAGCCCCATACTAAGCCGCCCATCTCCCTTTACTCAAAGCCTGATCCGTTACACAAGATAGCGTAAACATCGGTAACATCGAGAACCATCGACCACATTTGCATAATAGTGGTTGACCAAACCTCGCGCATCTTGACAACTTGCACGGAGTCTCATCACTGCGTCCGTCGCCGCACTGGCTTAATTTATGCACGCACCTAAAACGGCGTCCCAACGCACAGGTACGCCTACCTTCGCCAGACCATCCCCTATCACTACCCACAAACAGCACTTCCTGTCAATCAATATGGGAAGGGGTATGCATGCACGCTGCATGTAGTCTGCGTGGGCTTACCCGTTCGCACTGGCTAGTTCGCGCATGCACAGTGTGATGCCTACGAATGCGCAGTACGAAACCATCGGCCAAGTGATGCGTGCGTTCTCTCCTGTGCGTTGCTTGCTCAATCAGGCCCTTAGTGGGTACAAATTAGCCGATTTTGACGATATGTTGGCCTGATTTATAGGATTGGGCAAAATATCGTCTAATCATGTGTACCCAGCTTAAGGACTTGTGTCTGTGTTCAACATTACTATATAGCTCTGAACAGAACATATACTGTATTCAGCATATGCTGTAAATGGTAACAGTTTATTTATTTTTTAAATTAATTTAGTGGTGATTAAAAGCTCAGATTCCTTCCTGCACCTGAAAGTCCTGCATTGTATAGATTCTCCCAGAAACGCCAGCATTTCTCTGCTGTCACCATATGTGAGCCTGAAGCCCCATGAGTCTCGGGTTCTTAAATCTGTTAAAAATTGACATTTTGGCCGATATGTTTAACCTGTCAGAAAGAAGAAGAATAACTTTTCAACTCTGACCGATGATCAGCTTAGAACCCCTACTGGCCGCATCCCTGGCTGGAGAGGAATGTGTATGGCAGGGTAGGTCAAGCTGGGCTCGGTGTCAAAGGTTCATGGGGGCATTTCTGCCTGGATGACCGAAAGCAGGAGAGGAAAATATTATGTATCCTAACGTGTCAATGGAGCGAAAACATGGAAATAATACGGGAAGTGATATTTTACATGTTCTGCGACTGTATCTTCTTCCCTTTGTTATGCAAAATTCATTTTATATTGAATTCATTTTATCGGATACATCTGTTTCACTCAACATTAAATAAATAAACAAATAAAGCAATCTAATGACACTATTACATTCGATTGAATATGCAATGGTTTTTTTTATGATTAGAGAGAATTCCCGGAACTTTGGGGGTCATTCAGACCCGTTCGCGAGCAAAGGACGCTTGCAAACGGGTCGATGTTGCCCCACTGCGCACGATGGAGGGAGCTCCATCGTGCGCATGCGCGAGACCCGGATAGCGACGGGCTCTCCATCGCTCCGGGTCTCGCACCAAAGGGGGCGTGCTGTAGATGTTGATTGACAGCACGCCCCCTTTGGTGGGCGTGCCGGGGGCGTGACTGCCAGACGGTAGGCGTTCCCATGAGTCCAGCCCCACTGACATCAGTAATGATGTCAGTGGGAGTGATTTTGGCTCTGATAGAGCCAAAATCATTCCTGGGCTTGCGGAAGCGAGACCCTACCGCAGGGTCTCGTCGCAAGCCCGATGGTCGCGATGGTCTTTGACCATCGCGACCATCTTTTTGGCCGCTCACATAAGCTGTGGGTGGTCACCCACAGCTATGCGAGCGGCCAGGAGGCCGCTCCAAATTTAGCTGGGACGGCCCTGATTCAGAGCGAGCGCTCTGGTCAGAGCGTTCAGCTCTGAATCAGGCCCTTTGCTCACAGGGGATTATAGCATACGCTGAATTGGGAAATTTTATTTAAAAAAAACAGTCAATAAAAATACTTTTTTAAAATGTTTAGAACATTTTGCGGAAACATACTACTGGCCCAATATCACTAATAATTACAGTAGAAACAGACACGGGGGATGAACGTCAATCTCAAAGCGCACACAGTGCCGCTTGTTTCTGAAAAGTTAGAACAATGTGACCGTGTTTCTGTTTGCGGTAATACGCTATTTATCCACTTCATACAGGGCAGGACCACTGGTTTTGAAAATCTATATAATGAAATCGACAGCTGATAAAAATGATGTAATGACAGTTTCTAAGCACCGACCAGATCAAAACCAGATCTGCGTACGCACAGCTCAGAATAGGACGTGACTCTGTGTACAAAAGGAGGGTTAGGGTTAGCGGGGGGTACAGGGGAGGGATGGTATACTTACCAGCCAGTCGGGATTTTGCCCTTGCCGGGCTTCCAGGGTCGGGATTTCAGCCGCTGATATTTCATACCCATTCCCTATAGGAGAAAAGGCGAGGCTATCCCTGTTGGATAAGGAGTGCTTCTGCAACAGGCAACTGAGCCAGCGATCTCTAGGACCGGCTGGAGCTCAGCAGGAGGCCTGACCTCCGACATGCTCTACTGGCCATGTTTGCACGTCTTTCCTCCCTGGCGTTCCTCCTGAATGCAGGCACCTCTGAGACTCCCGCAGACATACCAATCCTGCAGAGTCCAGAGAGTACTGCAAATACACTACAGTATATCCCCGCTGCTACATTGGATGGGTATAGTACTAGTATCCCGCCAGTGTTTTACCTCACTAACACCCAGCGCACTACAAATGCAGCAATACCCTAATGCTCCAGGCTGCATTAATACTAATACTTGTAAACCTGTTATATCCCTGTGTCTTATGCTACTTGTTGTTCTATCTGGTGCAATAGACCTGGCTAAGCTGTACCACGTGTGGACTAACCTCCACCAGCGCCAAACAACTGCGCTACACAGTTATCACCTTATACACTCTGGCCCAGTGTATTGTCTGTTATCTAGTGGGACTATTTATATAACATTAACTCCACCCAATGTCATTCCGCTGCAGATCTGCGCTACCGCTACTCTGGTAATAAGTTATAGGACCGGCAGCCTCAAGCTAATAGGTTCTTATCTCTATACACTGACACTAACAACATTAATAGGTTCTTATCTCTATACACTGACACTACCAACAGTCCCAAACAGTGCAATAGTATATGAGAGGAAAAAAGGTGCATATACTACTGCTCATTCCAGGAGTAAACCAGGCGCATCTACTACAGCTCATTCCAAGAGTATACCGGGTGCATATACTACTGCTCATTCCAGGAGTAGACCAGGCGCATCTACTACAGCTCATTCCAAGAGTAAACCGGGTGCATATACTACAGCTCATTCCAGGAGTAAACCAGGCGCATCTACTACTGCTCATTCCAGGAGTAAACCAGGTGCATCTACTACAGCTCATTCCAGGAGTAAACCAGGCGCATCTACTACTGCTCATTCCAGGAGTAAACCAGGCGCATCTACTACTGCTCACTCAAGGAGTAATCCGGATGCATATACTACAGCTCATTCCAGGAGTAAACCAGGCGCATCTACTACTGCTCATTCCAGGAGTAAACCGGGTGCATCTACTACTGCTCCTTCCAGGAGTAAACCGAGTACATATAGTACTGCTCATTCCAGGAGTAAACTGAGTGCATATACTACAGCTCATTCCAGGAGTAAACCAGGCGCATCTACTACTGCTCACTCAAGGAGTAAACCGGATGCATATACTACAGCTCATTCCAGGAGTAAACCAGGCGCATCTACTACTGCTCATTCCAGGAGTAAACCGGGTGCATCTACTACTGCTCCTTCCAGGAGTAAACCGAGTACATATAGTACTGCTCATTCCAGGAGTAAACTGAGTGCATATACTACAGCTCATTCCAGGAGTAAACCAGGCGCATCTACTACTGCTCATTCCAGGAGTAAACCAGGCGCATCTACTACTGCTCATTCCAGGAGTAAACCAGGCGCATCTACTACTGCTCATTCCAGGAGTTAACCAGGCGCATCTACTACTGCTCATACCAGGAGTAAGCCGGGGGCATATACTACTGCTCATTCCAGGAGTAAACCAGGTGCATATACTACTGCTTATTCCAGGAGTAAACCAGCTGCATATACTACTGCTCATTCCAGGAGTAAACCAGATGCATCTACTACTACTCATTCCAGCAGTAAACCAGGTGCATCTACTACTACTCATTCCAGGAGTAAACCGGGCACATCTACTACTACTCATTCCAGGAGTAAACCATGCGCATATGCTAGAGCTTATTCCAGGAGTAAACCAGGTGCATCTACTACAACTCATTCCAGGAGCAAACCAGGCGCATCTACTACTGCTCATTCCAGAAGTAAACCAGGTGCATATACTACTGCTCATTCCAGGAGTAAACCAGGTGCATATACTACAGCTCATTCCAGGAGTAAACCAGGTGCATATACTGCAGCTCATTCCAGGAGTAAACCAGGTGCATATACTACAGCTCATTCCAGGAGTAAACCAGGTGCATCTACTACTGCTCATTACAGGAGTAAACCAGGTGCATATACTACTGCTCATTCCAGGAGTAAACCGGGTGCATCTACTACAGCTCATTCCAGGAGTAAACCAAGCGCATCTACTACTGCTCATTCCAGGAGAAAACCAGGCGCATCTACAACTGCTTATTCCAGGAGTAAACCGGGTGCATCTACTACTGCTCATTCCAGGAGTAAACCGAGTACATATACTATTGCTCATTCCAGGAGTAAACTGAGTGCATATACTATTGCTCATTCCAGGAGTAAACCGAGTGCATATACTACAGCTCATTCCAGGAGTAAAACAGACGCATCTACTACTGCTCATTCCAGGAGTAAACCAGGCGCATCTACTACAGCTCATTCCAGGAGTAAACCAGGCGCATCTACTACTGCTCATTCCAGGAGTAAACCAGGCGCATCTACTACTGCTCACTCAAGGAGTAAACCGGATGCATATACTACAGCTCATTCCAGGAGTAAACCAGGTGAATCTACTACTGCTCATTCCAGGAGTAAACCGGGTGCATCTACTACTGCTCCTTCCAGGAGTAAACCGAGTACATATAGTACTGCTCATTCCAGGAGTAAACTGAGTGCATATACTACAGCTCATTCCAGGAGTAAACCAGGCGCATCTACTACTGCTCATTCCAGGAGTAAACCAGGCGCATCTACTACTGCTCATTCCAGGAGTAAACCAGGCGCATATACTACTGCTCATTCCAGGAGTAAACCATGCGCATATACTAGACCTTATTCCAGGAGTAAACCAGGTGCATCTACTACAACTCATTCCAGGAGCAAACCAGGCGCATCTACTACTGCTCATTCCAGAAGTAAACTAGGTGCATATACTACTGCTCATTCCAGGAGTAAACCAGGTGCATATACTACAGCTCATTCCAGGAGTAAACCAGGTGCATATACTGCAGCTCATTCCAGGAGTAAACCAGGTGCATATACTACAGCTCATTCCAGGAGTAAACCAGGTGCATCTACTACTGCTCATTACAGGAGTAAACCAGGTGCATATACTACTGCTCATTCCAGGAGTAAACCGGGTGCATCTACTACAGCTCATTCCAGGAGTAAACCAAGCGCATCTACTACTGCTCATTCCAGGAGAAAACCAGGCGCATCTACAACTGCTCATTCCAGGAGTAAACCGAGTACATATATTATTGCTCATTCCAGGAGTAAACTGAGCGCATATACTATTGCTCATTCCAGGAGTAAACCGAGTGCATATACTACAGCTCATTCCAGGAGTAAAACAGACGCATCTACTACTGCTCATTCCAGGAGTAAACCAGGTGCATCTACTACTACTCATTCCAGGAGTAAACCAGGTGCATATACTACAGCTCATTCCAGGAGTAAATCAGGTGCATATACTACAGGTCATTCCAGGAGTAAACCGGGTGCATCTACTACTGCTCATTCCAGGAGAAAACCAGGCGCATCTACAACTGCTCATTCCAGGAGTAAACCGGGTGCATCTACTACTGCTCATTCTAGGAGTAAACCGAGTACATATACTATTGCTCATTCCAGGAGTAAACTGAGTGCATATACTATTGCTCATTCCAGGAGTAAACCGAGTGCATATACTACAGCTCATTCCAGGAGTAAAACAGATGCATCTACTACTGCTCATTCCAGGAGTAAACCAGGCGCATCTACTCCTGCTCATTCCAGGAGTAAACCGGGTGCATCTACTACTGCTCATTCTAGGAGTAAACCGAGTACATATACTATTGCTCATTCCAGGAGTAAACCGAGTGCATATACTATTGCTCATTCCAGGAGTAAACCGAGTGCATATACTACAGCTCATTCCAGGAGTAGACCAGGCGCATCTACTACTACTCATTCCAGTAGTAAACCGGATACATCTACTTCTACTCATTTCAGGAGTAAACCAGGTGCATCTACTACTACTCATTCCAGGAGTAAACCAGGCGCATATACTACAGCTCATTCCAGGAGTAAACCAGGTGCCTATACTACAGCTCATTCCAGGAGTAAACCAGGTGCCTATACTACAGCTCATTCCAGGAGTAAACCAGGCACATCTACTACTGCTCATTCCAGGAGTAAACCAGGCGCATATAGTACAGCTCATTCCAGGAGTAAACCAGGCGCATCTACTACTGCTTATTCCAGGAGTAAACCAGGTGCATCTACTACTGCTCATTCCAGGAGTAAACCAGGTGCATATACTACAGCTCATTCCAGGAGTAAACCGGGTGCATCTACTACTGCTCATTCCAGGAGAAAACCGGGTGCATCTACTACTGCTCATTCTAGGAGTAAACCGAGTACATATACTATTGCTCATTCCAGGAGTAAACTGAGTGCATATACTATTACTCATTCCAGGAGTAAACCGAGTGCATCTACTACAGCTCATTCCAGGAGTAAAACAGACGCATCTACTACTGCTCATTCCAGGAGTAAAGCAGGAGCATCTACTCCTGCTCATTCCAGGAGTAAACCGGGTGCATCTACTACTGCTCATTCTAGGAGTAAACCGAGTACATATACTATTGCTCATTCCAGGAGTAAACCGAGTGCATATACTATTTCTCATTCCAGGAGTAAACCGAGCGCATATACTACAGCTCATTCCAGGAGTAGACCAGGCGCATCTACTACTACTCATTCCAGTAGTAAACCGGATACATCTACTTCTACTCATTTCAGGAGTAAACCAGGTGCATCTACTACTACTCATTCCAGGAGTAAACCAGGCGCATATACTACAGCTCATTCCAGGAGTAAACCAGGTGCATATACTACAGCTCATTCCATGAGTAAACCAGGTGCCTATACTACTGCTCATTCCAGGAGTAAACCAGGCACATCTACTACTGCTCATTCCAGGAGTAAACCAGGCGCATATAGTACAGCTCATTCCAGGAGTAAACCAGGCGCATCTACTACTGCTTATTCCAGGAGTAAACCAGGTGCATCTACTACTGCTCATTCCAGGAGTAAACCAGGTGCATATACTACAGCTCATTCCAGGAGTAAACCGGGTGCATCTACTACTGCTCATTCCAGGAGAAAACCGGGTGCATCTACTACTGCTCATTCTAGGAGTAAACCGAGTACATATACTATTGCTCATTCCAGGAGTAAACTGAGTGCATATACTATTACTCATTCCAGGAGTAAACCGAGTGCATCTACTACAGCTCATTCCAGGAGTAAAACAGACGCATCTACTACTGCTCATTCCAGGAGTAAAGCAGGCGCATCTACTCCTGCTCATTCCAGGAGTAAACCGGGTGCATCTACTACTGCTCATTCTAGGAGTAAACCGAGTACATATACTATTGCTCATTCCAGGAGTAAACCGAGGGCATATACTATTTCTCATTCCAGGAGTAAACCGAGTGCATATACTACAGCTCATTCCAGGAGTAGACCAGGCGCATCTACTACTACTCATTCCAGTAGTAAACCGGATACATCTACTTCTACTCATTTCAGGAGTAAACCAGGTGCATCTACTACTACTCATTCCAGGAGTAAACCAGGCGCATATACTACAGCTCATTCCAGGAGTAAACCAGGTGCATATACTACAGCTCATTCCAGGAGTAAACCAGGTGCCTATACTACTGCTCATTCCAGGAGTAAACCAGGCACATCTACTACTGCTCATTCCAGGAGTAAACCAGGCGCATATAGTACAGCTCATTCCAGGAGTAAACCAGGCGCATCTACTACTGCTTATTCCAGGAGTAAACCAGGTGCATCTACTACTGCTCATTCCAGGAGTAAACCGGGTGCATCTATTACTGCTCATTCCAGGATGATAGGGGCCCATCTTATGGGGTTCACCTTGTCGCAGTGGATGGGAAAACATTTTTGGCCAAACATGTACTAAGAACCTCACTTATACTCCATGTTAATTGTAGAGTTTATCAGGATTTTTTTGTTTTGTCCATTGTTCTTAGTCCCTAGAGTGTGCGCGTGCATTCTATGTCCCCTGTATTGTACTAGAAGTCTCAGCATGGCAGCACCTCCTATTATGTTTAAAATTAGGGTGTGTAGTCCAAGCCCTTTCCCCCATCCCCCCTAACCATTCCAGGAGTAAGTGCATTCCCTACTTTATAGCAAGCGGCAGTACATTCTGACGATCAGGTGACCAAGCCCTGTTGGCGAAACGCGCGTCCTGCTCTATTTGCTGCTGACAGCAGCCGGATACCACACACTGCACTGCAGCTCCTGTCAGGTACTTCTCTATCGCTCAGGGCGCTCTCTCATCTGAGTGTCCGGCAGATGACTCCCCCTGCAATGCTTTTTCAGTAACAGGGGAGAGACTCTGCCCTATCTCAGACAGCAGAAGCGCTGGCTGTTGTTTCATTTGGGTTAATACGCTGTTTGCACTCTCTCATCCCCCGTTTTACTTGATGGGGGACAGTAGAAGTGATTACACGTTTTCTATACCCCAAACTTACTTTTTTCATCTTATGTGAATAATCTCATGATAATAATATCTAATTGATATGTTTGCAATGCAATGCAGACGCACATGATCATTTGCACATGTCACTTTATGTATTGTTAGATATAATATACAATTTTCTTATTTAGGATGTCATCTAATGCATATTATTTATTTTATATATGATATAGTGCATCCAACTTGTCAATACATGAGAGTCATGGTACTACTTGTTTTGATTCACAGCCTGAGATTGAGTCAAAAAAACTTCTTTTAGGTCCTGTTCGTCTATGTGTTCATGAATTTCTGTTCAGAATAAATTTAGATGTAGGCTTATTTTTGAGATCTTGATTATTTGGCTGCAGCATATTAATATTCATTTTATATGTCTCTGGAAGAGTGTATTTAAGCACTGTAGTCCTACACACTCTGATGTTCTACAGTTATCTACCTGAGCATTTCAATTGATTTAACAGTGTGTGAGATCCGTTGTATTTATTGTATTTTCGCCATAATTTTGATTCATTTTTCCACTATATGTTTATTTGTTATAACATTTACTTGCATATTGCTAATTTAGCATAAATTCTATGTACCGTATATACTCGAGTATAAGTCGACCCGAATATAAGCCGAGGTACCTACTTTTACCACAAAAAACTGGGAAAACTTATTGACTCGAGTATAATCCTAGGGTGGGAAATGGCAGCAGCTGGTAGTGCCCCCAGTAGTAATTCCCCCTGGTTGTGCCCCCAGTAGTAATCCCTCCTGGTAGTGCCCCCAGTGGTAATCCCCCCTTTCACTGCCTCTAGTAGTAATCCCCCCCTGGTAGTGCCCCCAGTGGTAATCCCTCCTTTTAGTGCCCCCATAGTAATCCCCCCCTGGTAGTACCCCCAGTGGTAATCCCCCCTTTTAGTGCCCCCTGTAGTAATCCCCCGCTGGTAGTGCCCCCTGTAGTAATCCCCCCCTGGTAGTTCCCCCAGTGGTAATCCCCCCTTTTAGTGCCCCCTGTAGTAATCACCCCCTGGTAGTGCCCCCAGTTGTCCCCCCCCAGTAGAGAGAGACGTAATAAGAATAAAAAAAAAAAAATCACTTACCTGAAACTCCCGCTCCTGGTCCCGCCGCTAACAGCTCCTCCGGCCGCTTTGCATGGGAGAGACGTCGTCATGACGACGTCTCTCCCATTACCCACTGCGGGAGCCGGAAGATGGCTCCCGCAGTGGGAGCAGCAGCAGCCGATGAGAGTCTGACAGACTCTCATTGGCTGCTGATTACATCAAACACACAGCTGCCGGCTCCGGCGGCTGTGTGTTTGTGCTGTGTAGCGCTGACCGAACTCCGTCCGGTCAGCGCTACACTTCACTCGAGTATAAGCCGAGGGGGTACTTTTTCAGCACAAAAAATGTGCTGAAAAACTCGGCTTATACTCGAGTATATACGGTATACATTATCATATGCTTCAAATGAGAGAATTTATTTTAGGTTATGCATTAAACGCTAAGTTTTAAATCTTACTAGTTACTTACCATTTACTTTTTGCTAATTAATTTGTTTTTTAAGAGTGCCCCACATAGGCATATTTGTCTTTAATCTTGATTTTTTTTTGTCCTATGCAAAAAATTCTCCTTTCTTTGTCATTGTGTATTGCACAAATTCTGTGGGTGCACCACCAACCCTGTGTCATTTCATTATTAAATATATATAAAAAGACCTCCTATGTTGGGTTTTGTAAATGTAATCGAATCAATTAAATTCTATCTATTTACTTGTGAACTTGTGCGGACTCTTCTCCCCCCTTTTTTGTATCCAGGCACATCTACTACTACTCATTCCAGGAGTAAACCAGGCACATCTACTACTACTCATTCCAGGAGTAAACCAGGCACATCTACTACTACTCATTCCAGGAGTAAACCAGGCGCATCTACTACTAATCATTCAGGAGTAAACCAGGCACATCTACTACTACTCATTCCAGGAGTAAACCAGGCACATCTACTACTACTCATTCCAGGAGTAAACCAGGCACATCTACTACTACTCATTCCAGGAGTAAATCAGGTGCATCTACTACTACTCATTCCAGGAGTAAACCAGGCACATCTACTACTACTCATTCCAGGAGTAAACCAGGCACATCTACTACTACTCATTCCAGGAGTAAACCAGGCACATCTACTACTACTCATTCCAGGAGTAAACCAGGCGCATCTACTACTACTCATTCAGGAGTAAACCAGGCACATCTACTACTACTCATTCCAGGAGTAAACCAGGCACATCTACTACTACTCATTCCAGGAGTAAACCAGGCACATCTACTACTGCTCATTCCAAGAGTAAATCGGGTGCATATATTACTGCTCATTCAGGAGTAAACCAGGCACATCTACTACTACTCATTCCAGGAGTAAACCAGGCACATCTACTACTACTCATTCCAGGAGTAAACCAGGCGCATCTACTACTACTCATTCCAGGAGTAAACCAGGCACATCTACTACTACTCATTCCAGGAGTAAACCAGGCCCATCTACTACTCACTCCAGGAGTAAACCAGGCACATCTACTACTAATCATTCCAGGAGTAAACCAGGCACATCTACTACTACTCACTCCAGGAGTAAACCAGGCGCATCTACTACTACTCACTCCAGGAGTAAACCAGGCGCATCTACTACTACTCACTCCAGGAGTAAACCAGGCGCATCTACTACTACTCACTCCAGGAGTAAACCAGGCGCATCTACTACTACTCATTCCAGGAGTAAATCGGGTGCATCTACTACTACTCACTCCAGGAGTAAACCAGGCGCATCTACTACTACTCACTCCAGGAGTAAACCAGGCGCATCTACTACTACTCATTCCAGGAGTAAACCAGGCACATCTACTACTACTCATTCCAGGAGTAAACCAGGCCCATCTACTACTCACTCCAGGAGTAAACCAGGCACATCTACTACTAATCATTCCAGGAGTAAACCAGGCACATCTACTACTACTCACTCCAGGAGTAAACCAGGCACATCTACTACTACTCACTCCAGGAGTAAACCAGGCGCATCTACTACTACTCACTCCAGGAGTAAACCAGGCGCATCTACTACTACTCACTCCAGGAGTAAACCAGGCGCATCTACTACTACTCACTCCAGGAGTAAACCAGGCGCATCTACTACTACTCATTCCAGGAGTAAATCGGGTGCATCTACTACTACTCACTCCAGGAGTAAACCAGGCGCATCTACTACTACTCACTCCAGGAGTAAACCAGGCGCATCTACTACTACTCACTCCAGGAGTAAACCAGGCACATCTACTACTACTCATTCCAGGAGTAAACCAGGCACATCTACTACTACTCACTCCAGGAGTAAACCAGGCGCATCTACTACTACTCACTCCAGGAGTAAACCAGGCACATCTACTACTACTCATTCCAGGAGTAAACCAGGCGCGCATGCTACACTTGCTGAGCTGGATGCAATCTTGTGTACGGGGACAGCTCTGCAAATGTAACACAATGCACCTTTTTTCGCTGTTCATTTTGTGTTTGCAGTTTAGAGGCCAGCTCCATCCAACTCCAGGAGTAAACCAGGCGCATCTACTACTACTCACTCCAGGAGTAAACCAGGCGCATCTACTACTACTCACTCCATGAGTAAACCAGGCGCATCTACTACTACTCACTCCAGGAGTAAACCAGGCGCATCTACTACTACTCACTCCAGGAGTAAACCAGGCGCATCTACTACTACTCACTCCAGGAGTAAACCAGGTGCATCTACTACTACTCACTCCAGGAGTAAACCAGGCGCATCTACTACTACTCACTCCAGGAGTAAACCAGGCACATCTACTACTACTCATTCCAGGAGTAAACCAGGCACATCTACTACTACTCATTCCAGGAGTAAACCAGGCACATCTACTACTAATCATTCCAGGAGTAAACCAGGCACATCTACTACTACTCATTCCAGGAGTAAACCAGGCGCATCTACTACTACTCATTCCAGGAGTAAACCAGGCCCATCTACTACTCACTCCAGGAGTAAACCAGGCACATCTACTACTACTCACTCCAGGAGTAAACCAGGCGCATCTACTACTACTCACTCCAGGAGTAAACCAGGCGCATCTACTACTACTCACTCCAAGAGTAAACCAGGCGCATCTACTACTACTCACTCCAGGAGTAAACCAGGCGCATCTACTACTACTCATTCCAGGAGTAAATCGGGTGCATCTACTACTACTCACTCCAGGAGTAAACCAGGCGCATCTACTACTACTCACTCCAGGAGTAAACCAGGCACATCTACTACTACTCATTCCAGGAGTAAACCAGGCACATCTACTACTACTCACTCCAGGAGTAAACCAGGCGCATCTACTACTACTCACTCCAGGAGTAAACCAGGCACATCTACTACTACTCATTCCAGGAGTAAACCAGGCGCGCATGCTACACTTGCTGAGCTGGATGCAATCTTGTGTACGGGGACAGCTCTGCAAATGTAACACAATGCACCTTTTTTCGCTGTTCATTTTGTGTTTGCAGTTTAGAGGCCAGCTCCATCCAACTCCGTACATTACGTTTATCAGAAGTGTAATTACTATTTAGCATTGACTAGATACATTTATGTTCCACATTATGATATATCAGTACAGTAAAACGGTGTCATAATACAACATTCCTTATCATTTTCCACAGCTACGCCATTTGGTGATGTTATTTTGCACTGTCCATTTGATTATTTTGATCATTTGCTATAACAGAAGCCGCATTGCTTTTCCCACCGTAGCAACTAACTGTCCACAATCTAGTGTCGACCTATTGCTTGTCGACCTTTTTACTGTTGACTTTTCATCCGGAACCCTTCAGAGAATTATGTGAGCTTCTGGGTATAGTTTTCTGCTAACTATCTATTGATTCTCCCCTGAATGTGATGGATGCGCAACCATTATATATATTATATGGAAACATGGGTTGGCTGTTTATAGCTCAGTATAATTCCCTGCACGATAAGACGTGAGTACTAGCAGTAAATGTTTGCAATGCAGATTGTTCGTCTTATAATGACCCAGCTCAGACATTCAGGTCAGTGACTGGGATATTAGGTATGACTGTAACTAGACTCTTTGGGGCCCAGTGCCAGAGAGAGCATTGTTGCCCACCTCCCCCCAACTATTTTTTAAAGAGGGACATAATATAGTGCACCTGAGAGAGGGCCATGACCTCATGGGGAAGGGCCAGGGAAGAGATAGGAGAGGCCAGGAGATGCTGGGGATAAATAGGGACATTATATAGTGCACCTGAGAGAGGGCCATGGCCTCATGGGGAAGGGCCAGGGAAGAGATAGGAGAGGCCAGGAGATGCTGGGGATAAATAGGGACATAATATAGTGCACCTGAAAAAGGGCCGTGGCCTCATGGGGAAGGGCCAGGGAAGAGATAGGGGAGGCCAGGAGATGCTGGGGATAAAAGAAGAGGAAGCTACAAGTGAGAATGATAATAAACAGAAAATTGACAGGCACAAACAGCGCCCCCTGCCCTGCTGTGCCCTGTGTCATGGCACTGGTCGCACTACCCTGGTTACGGCCCTGTTTGGGGGTCATACCCGTCATATGAGTGTAAAATAACTGAGGCTTCTGCTTTCAGATACTGAGAGAACAAGTAGCATATGAGCAGATTGCAGGGGTCACAGGCAGCAGTCAATGGCCAATCTGAGCTTTGGGCTTTGAAGACATTTGGGAAGAGGACTCTCAGGAGATTGCCGGTAACAGAAACTATAGTATTGGTCATTTTTAAAACAATATTCAGAAAGATTATTTTAAAAAAATAAAACAGCCTGTGCCAAATATATGAGATATCCTCAGAAATGCATTGCAGATTTAGTAGGTACTAAAAATTTATAAAAATATGGTGTTGTAAAGGTTTTTTATAATACAGACATTCCTCACTTAATGACCGAGTTCCGTTCCTACGACTTGGTCGTTAAAATGATTCGATCGTTAAGCGAGGACATATAGTGGCCGGGAAGTAGCAGGACCCAGGCTGAGGGTGCCATGTGCCTGTGTGTGCCCCACCTCCTCCGAGAGTGCGCCGCTGTCCTTGCAAGGTGTCCTGGGTGTCTCGCGGCACAGCCAGGGCTTCCTCTTGCGGCAGAGTCTGTCTTTTTTTTATTATAACTGCAAGTCACACTTAGCTGGTTGGAGCGCCGGTCGTAAGTTTGAACGGTCGCCAAACAGGTAGGTCGCTAAGTGAGGAATGTCTGTATATTGTTAAATATATTTTTTCGCAGTGTTGTTGTTTGTTATACAAACAGGCTTTGAGGCCAATGTATCAGTGGTTTTCTTTGCAAAAACTCAATGGTTCGTACGGTATTATTGAAATGTTACAAAAGGCATGTACAACTCCAATGGTGGCCGATCAACACATGTGCAGGATCTGTACTGCACATGTGCCGATCGGTGTCTGCGATGATGGCTGCAGAGCCCCCCATGCTGCAGCCGTTTGGAGGTTGGTGAGGAGGCGGTGACTGCCAGCATCCCAGGTGTCAGCTCTGTTTTTTGGATATGCCGAAGCCAGTTGCTGCGTCTTCCGGCACAGCTTCACTGGCCCTGGCATTCTGAATTTCACGGCCATCCTGAGTAAGTTGAGGGTTACTCAGTTTGCCGATGTTCACACAATTGATCTGATGCTGCATTCTAGAACCTCCCTCTGATCTTGCAAATCCTTCACTCTCTTGGTCTGCATGACACTTCCCTCACCTGGCTGTCCTCCTACCTCTCTGACCGTTCCTTCTCTGTCTCCTCTCGTGACTCCACTTCTACCCCACTTCCTCTACCAATAGGTGTTCCCCAAGGTTCTGTTCTTGGACCTCTCCTATTCTCCCTCTTTAGGTGAACTCATCAGCTCTTCTGGCCTTCAATATTATCTCTATGCTGATGATACTCTACCTCTCCTCCCCTGACCTCTCCCCTCTCTCCTCACTCGTATTTCCAACTGTATCTCTACTATCTCTTCCTGGATGTCCCAGCACTTTATTAAACTTAGCATGTCTAAAACTGAGCTGATAATCTTCCCAGCCTCCCGCATAACCTCACTTCCAACAATTTAATTATCTATTAATGGCACAACTCTCTCCTCTAGCCTCCAAGTGCGCTGTCTCTCTTTCAAACCACATATCCAGAGCCTTTCACAGTCCTGCCGTTTCAATCTCAGAAACCTCTTTGGGATTAGACTGTTTCTCACCCTGGAGGCAATTTAGACCCTCATCCATTCACTGGTCATCTCCCAACTGGACTACTGTAACCTCCTCTTATCTGGCCTCCCTGACTCCCACCTTTCTCCACTCCAATCTGTCCTCAATGCTGCTGCCTCTGCAAATATTCTACATCTGCCTCCCCTCCTACAAGCCCTACACTGCTTCCCCTTCAGAACCCAATTCTAACTTCTCACACTTACTTACAAAGCCCTCACCCATTCTTCTCCAATTACATGTATGACATTATCTCCCTTCACACTCCTGCTCTCCCACTTCGCTCCACATATGAATGCCACCCCTCCTCCTATCTGATTACTTCCTCCCACTCCCGATACCAAGATTTTGCTTGTGCTGCTCCCTACCTCTGGAACTCTCTCCCTCCCCCTATCAGACTCTCCACCTCTCTACAAATCTTCAAACGGGCTCTCAAGATTTACTTCTTCATCAGAGCCCTCCAGCTCTCATCCTAACCCTCTGCTCCATGCTCCTTCCTCACTGTCTCTCCCCCCTGTGTCACCCCTGTCTCTCTGCCCCTCCTCTTAAGACTGTAAGTTCCGATGAGCAGGGCCCTCTAACCTCATGTCTTTTCCTTCCCTCACTTTTACCATAATCTCGTCCCCACTGCCTAAACCTTCGGTTATGCTGCCCTACTGCTTATTTTAGTATTTTGACTACCGATGTAGCAATGTTTATAAACCATGTCCTACAATGTTCTGTACTGTAAGTCATTTTTTTTCTTGTTTTGTTCATACTGTTCAATTGTTTTGTATATTGTAAGGCTCTGTGGACCCAGGGCCGCAACTAGGGGGGGGCTAGAGGTGCACGTGCACCGGGTGCTGGAATGCAGGGGGTGAAAAAAGCCTGACTTGCGGTGGCTTAGGGGCTGCAGATTCAGAAAACGGCCATCCAAAAATGGCCGCCGCCAAGGAGGAGACAGATGCTAGAGGTCCTACTGGACCTCTAGTGTCTGTTAGGCCAGCGCAATGCACACGGTGTTCCCAGAAGTGCCGGGAATGCTGGCGCTGCCAGGAGAAGATGCTGAAAGCTGCATCTTCTCCCGTGAAATCCCCTGGCAAAGAACATAAACCCCCTGGCAATGAGCATGAAACCCCCCTGGCAACGAGCATAAACCCCATGGCAAAAATCATGTAACCCCTGGCAATGAGGGTGAAACCCCATGGCAACGAGCATGTAACCCCTGGCAACGAGCATAAACCCCCTGGCAATGAGCATGGAAATGGTAATGAGCATAAAACCCTTGAAAACGAGCCGGTAATATTAAAGTAATAAGCCTTACTGTGGGGCATAAAATGGTGTCGGGCAAATATGTAAGTGGCACTTTGGTAATAGGCATTACAGTGTGTAGCATAATGTGTAATGAGCATTATGGTGTGTGGAATAATGTAAGTCACTATACCAGGGACGTCTGAGTAGTGCACTGCCTTATGGAGGAGCAAGGACAAAATCCAGGTACAGGAAGGGGGCGCAAAATTGCTGCCTTGCATCGGGTGACCAATATCCTAGTTTCGGCCCTGGTGGACCCCTTGTGGCGTCATATAAACAAAGCATAATAATAATAGTAATAATAATAATCCATGCCTTGGTCCTCCCTACAACGTCAGCATTCCCACAAAGCCGTCCTTACTGTACTCATTCTCTGAAAGGCAATGCAAGTTTTGGGGGTTGGTGTTTCTGGAGAACTTCTTTGTCGACTTTCTAAGTATTACTAGGATTAAAAAGAAAACGGTTATAGCCAACAATGACAGCTGTATAGAGATACAGTATATGGTGTGTGCTATTAATTCAGGGCCTAATTCAGACCCGCTCGCGAGCGCTGAGCGCTCGCAAGCGGGTCGATGGTGCCCTAATGCGCATGCGCACGATGGAGGGAGCTCCGTCATGCGCATGCGCGAGACCCGCATAGCGACAGCCAAGCTGTCGCTATGGGTCTCGCACCAAAGGGGGCGTGCTGTCGATGGTGACTGACAGCACGCCCCCTTTGGCGGGCGTGTCGGGGGCGTTGCTGCCCAGACGGAGGCGTTCCCATGGGAACGCCTACCGTCTGGGTCCGGCCCCACTGACATCACTAGTGATGTCAGTGGGAGTGCTTTTGGCTCTGATAGAGCCAAAAGCACTCCTGGGCTTGCGGCAGCGAGACCCTACTGCAAGGTCTTGTCGCAAGCCCGATGGTCGCAATGGTCTTGACCATCGCGACCATCTTTTTGGCCGCTCGCATAAGCTGTGGGTGGGCACCCACAGCTATGCGAGCGGCCAGGAGGCCGCTCCAATTTTAGGTAGGAGGGCCCTGATTCAGAGCGAGTGACTTTCATGATGTAGAAATAGCATAAATATCTAGATCTGTACATAGAATGTAGGAAAACTTACCAGACTTTTCCTGATGACCTCTATACTGTGAGTGACGCCCCTTTCAGGAGTTGCTGTGATTGCGCTCGCAGTGCTGGACTAAGCCTTGGGACACGTAAAGACGGATTTACTAATACTAAGTGCATCCTATATTTCTATGGGATCAGGTCAGAAGGCTGACATTCAGCAAGTCGACAGTTAGAAAGTCAATAGGTTCTGAATGGTGACAGTCAGAATGCCGACATGGACTTTTAAGTCAACAACCGATATGTTGACATTCAAAAATGTCAAAATGGTTAACATGTCAACATGTTCGTAATGTCGACATTTAACATGCTGACACCAGAATGTTGTAATGCATGTTTTTTGCTTATTTTTAGGCTTAGGGGTAGGTTTTGGGGTAAGGATTAGGCTTTGGCTAAAATAAGAAAAAAAACAAAACTGTATGTCGACAGTCTGGTGTCGATGTGTTAAATGCTCTTTCCTTCCTATCTTCCCCTTCTGTGTCACGCCTGTCTGTCTGCCCCTCCCCTTAGAATGTAAGCTCTCATGAGCAGGGACCTCTTCCCTCATGTGCTTCTCTTTACATTTTCTTCTACTCTCTACTCCCCATTAGGGCACCTAACACGGGACCGCCAACTCCCGGCAGCTTATTGTGAGTGCTTTAATCACTATTTCAGCAATGTATATAAGTTGTGTCCCTGTCCTGCACTGTAATGTACTGTAAGTTACTTGTTTCTTGTTCACTTATTAGTTCTATGTACTATGTAAGGCGCTGCGGAACACTTGTGGCGCCATATAAATAAAGGATAATAATAATAATAATGAACACGTCGACATTAACCATGTCATCATTTTTGAATGCCGACATATTTGGTTATCAACTTAAAGTCCATGTTGACATTAAGAACCTTTTGACAATCTGGTGTCAACATTTTGACAGTCGACTTTTCATACCACACCCATTTCTACTGATGGACATTTCAACATTGTGGCGAACCAGCCAGGAGGTGAACGGCCGGTACTGAAAAGTAACAGCCCATCCGTGAGAGATGATCACCCCTCCGAACCCATTACAAATTCTGAGAAAAAATCAACACTATGGGCAAAATTTACTAAGCGGCGGGTTCTAAACCCCAGCGGTTTGGTGGCAGTTTGGCGGCGGGTTCTAAATGACACTAAAACCGCTGCCTAATAATGTTAGCCCTAGGCCTGTTCTATTCTATTCTAAAATATGTTTTGATGGCGGTTTTGCAGTGGTTTTGTAGCGGTTTTGGCCTTAGTAAATTTGCCGGGAGCAAAACCACTGCTAAACCGCCACCAAACCACTTAGTAAATTTTGGCCTATGAATTGATGGCAAGAATTGCTGCCACACAGGAAGGAAGGATTAGAAACACATTCTGTATTTGCAAGTGATCTTTTGAGAAATGACAAATGAAAGTGATTATTATGCTAAATTGCTCAAATGGACCAGAGGGGAATCTCTAGGGAATGAAGAAACGCATCAGAACATTGGCGTCCAGGGGACTTTAAACGGGAGGAGGTTCTCAGACAGACTCTGTGAATAGGAGGGGTCTAGTTCAGCCACATCTGAGAAGAAAGGAAGTTCCACTGTAGAAGTGTGAGTTTTAGCATTTATATATTTAAAAGATATACAGTACGATAAGAACATGGCATGTATTAAGCAAATTAATCATAATAAATGTGATATACAGTTATTGGGCCACAGTGCAGTGTTTGCCAAATCCAGTCCAGTGGGCAACATTACATTATATATGCTCCAGGTCTCCTCACAAGCAAAATAATTAGTACCACCAGCTCAGATTCTAAAATGTGCCAGTCAATAATGAGTACACCTGTGCTTACATGCACTGTTAGGGGGCCCTGGTTACTAAATTTTGGGCACATGGCCTATTACAAAATTTACTAATGCTCAATATGCCCAGTCTGTGGGCAATACCAGAAAAACATAAGAGTATTAGTGGAAAGTGAAAAATCCCTGATGAATAGTGCATTGCTGTATGTGTCACACTGGAAGGTATCTGGCCCCACCCACATCCTTTACAGCGACTTCAACACTATAGATGAGCACAGTCATTGAAACAGCCTATAAATTCCAGTGTTTTGCGGCTGAACCAGCCAATCACTTTGTGCAGGTTGCATGGAACAGAAACAGCCAACAAAAATGTCTTTTAACCAAATTAGTGCTGAGGATGAGTGGTACTGCTCCTGCGCATATACCTCAGAAGTGCTAAGGACGAGTCCCGGCTCATTGTTTGCACACATTGGTTTCATTCCCCACCTGTACTTCCCATCAGTACTTCCAATTGGCTGGATTTGGGAGAAGAGGCAACGGAATGGTGACATCATTGTGCCAGCACATAATGACATCACAGAACATGACACTACAGAAAAAAAATCTGCAGAGCTAGGGCATGGGGGAGGGCACTAAAGGTTTCCAATCTCCCCCCATCCTGACACCTCTTTGAAACAGTGTGGCCCCTTTCAAGTTATGGGGGGCAGATTTACTAAAGCTTCTAAAACAGACAAGTGGAGGTGATTCCCAGAGCAACCAATCAGATTCTGTCTATTATTTTCTAGAATGCGGTAGAGAAATGATAGCTATAATCTGATTGGTTGCCATCGGCAACACCGCCACTTGTCTGTTTTAGAAGCTTTAGTAAATGTAGTAAATGTCCCCCATCATCTGGTAATCATACAGTATGTATTCGCCAGACACCACAGACGTCATTACGAAGTCCATGGACGGGAGTGGATTTCCTCCATCTTGGTTTCAGTAAACAAGTGAGCTCCCTCATCTAAATGAGGGGAGTCCCTTCTTTCAATTGATGTTATTGTTGGTGATCACATTATTATTATTTGCAGTTACTTATATAGCGCCAGTATATTCCGTTGTTACATTTGGGAACACACAGTAATAGAACAAGATTGAGTAATAACAGACAGACTTAAGGCCCCCATACACGGTGCGATATGCAGTTTGCGATGCGACTTGCGACTTGCGATCCGACAGCCAACATATCAGGCGGTCCCCACACACGGAGCGATCGGGTGGTCGACCGCTCGATATGCCGGGACCCCTCTCCCCCACCGCATAGCGCTGCATGGGATGGTACACAGGGGCTGGCTGGCAACTTTTAGCCTGGGGGGCAAATGCATGCAGGCGGCCCTGGCAGAGGGGTAGCGTGTAGCCAGGGTGCCCGAAGAACATGCGTGCTACGGCGCCCCCCCCTAAAGATTAGGAACAGCCCCGTCGTGGTGCCCATATGCAGTGCCCCCCTGTGGCCCAGGAGAGGATCCCCTTATTTAGGCCTCCAGTAGTGCCCCCAGTAGTGATCCCCCTATGCAGTGCCCCCAGTAGTGGTCACCCCTGTGCAGTGCCCCTTGTGCCCCCAGTAGTAAGCCCCTTATGTAGTGCCCCCATTAGTGGTACCCCCTATGCAGTGCTTCTTATATAGTGCCCCCAGTAGCAGTCCACACCCCATGCAGTGTCCCCAATAGTGGTAACCCTTATGCAGTGCCCCTTAAATTGTGGCCCCAGTTGTAGTCTCCCCCCTATGCAGTAGCCCTAGTATTGCCCTTTTTATAGAGCCCCCAGCAGTGGTCCCTCGATGCAGTGCCCCAGTGGTAATCCCCTCCCCCCTATGCAGTGCCCCTAGTAGTTGTCCCCTCCCCTTGTAGTGCCCCTAGTAGTAGTAGTCCCCCCTTTGTAGTGCCCCCAGTAGTAGTCCCCCCCTTGAAGTGCCCCTTGTTATAATCCCCAGTAGTGGTCCCCCCTTGTAGTGCCCCCCCCTGTAGTGCCCCCAGTAGTGATCTCCCCATTGTAGTACCCCCAGTAGTGGTCTCCCTCTTGTAGTGCCCCTAGTCCAGTACTGGTTCCCCCTTTGTAGTGCCACCAGTAGTCCCCCCCCTTGTAGTGCCCCCAGTAGTAGTAGTCCCCCACTTGTATTGCCCCCATTAGTAGTAGTCCCCCCTTGCAGTGCCTCCAGTAGTGGTTCCCCCCTTGTGGTGCCCCCAGTAGTGGTCTCCCCCTTGTAGTGCCAGCCTCCCCCCCAGTAGACACACGTAGTAAAAAAAACCAAAAAAACACTTACCTGAATCCCTGCTCCCGCCGTCGCCATCCGCTCCTCCGTCTGTCCTTCCCGGGCATTATGAGAGAGACGTCATATGATGTCATGACGCCTCTCCCATTGCCCACTGCGGGAGCCGGAAGATGGAGCGGCTCCTGCAGTGGGCGCAGCAGCAGCTAATGAGAGTCTGACAGACAAAAGTCCAGGAATGATGATGTTTGTCCATGCAAGATGACATTTTGCCTCTTTCTGAGTTCCGTTTTTTTGGAGGGAAAAATCCGAACTCAGCGTGCAAACTCGAACCTATCCGAGCCTGCACATCCCTAGTTCTAATTCGTCGTCCGGCTTTGGATTTGGATTTGCCAAACTGCGGTGACTGGCTTTGGATTTGGATTTGGATTTGCATTTTTTGCCAAAATTCGCAAAAACATCTAAAATGATATAAATTGGGCTTTTTTTTTTTCCTAGAGTGTTATTTACCTCAATAACATTAATTTCCAGTAATTTACAGTCAATTTAGACCACCTCACAGCTTAAATTATTGTTTTCACCATTATTGGCCAAGGGTTGCATTGAGCTGACTGTTTACCAAGCGTCAGAGCAGCGGCGCAGTGGCACAGACACCACAGTTTAAAGCACATCTATGAAACTATGCCACACAGCAGTGGCAGAAATGAAAGGTAGTGGAAGATGGAATTGTCCTTGGGCCCTCCCACCCAGTCAGTGGGGTACGGCCAGCAGAGTCACAGTACTTGTATACACAGTGGGCTACATCCCAAGGAGACATAGGGGGTCATTCAGACCCGGTCGTTAGCACCGATGCGCTCAGACCGGGTCGATGGCCCCCCACAGAGCATGCGCACGACGGCGCCGACGCTGTCGTGCACATGCGTGAGACCCGCTATGACCGACAGCGCCGGTCTTAGCAGGTCTCGTTCCAAAGGGGGCGAGCTGTCGATGTTGATCGACAGCTCGCCCCGTTTGGAAGGCGGGCCGGGGGGGGGGGGCAGCCCAAACGGAGGCGTTCCCATGGGAACACCTACCGTTTGGGGGCGGCCCCACTGACATCACTAGTGATGTCAGTGGAGAGCTTCCGGCTCTGACAGAGCCAGAAGCTCTCCGGGGCTTACGACAAGGGAGACCCTACCCTAGGGTCTCGTCGTAAGCCCCGATGGTCGCGATGGTCTGACCATCGCGACCATCACCGGAGCGGTCGTTAGAGCTGTGGGTGTTAACTCACAGCCTAACAACCGCAACAGAGGCGGGCGGTCAGGATGCAAGTGGCCGCCCAGTTTCTGAGCGACCGCTTGCATCCTCCTACCGCCTCTGAATGAGGCCCATAGTGCTTGTATACACACAATGGGCTTATGCCCAGTAACTGAGCTTGTATAATACACTCAGTGGGCTATGCCCCTTCACGGAGCTTGTATGCACTCACTGGGCTTATGCCCAGTCACGGAGCTTGTATAATACACACAGTGGGCTATGCCTCTTCACGGAGCTTGTAGAATAGACACAGTGGGCTATGCCCTTTGACAGAGCTTGTATAATACACTCAGTGGGCTTATGCCCTGTCACGGAGCTTGTAGAATAGACACATTGGGCTATGCCCTTTCACAGAGCTTGTATAATACACTCAGTGGGCTAAGTCCAGTCACGGAGCTTGTATAATACACAGTGCACACAGTTGGCTAAGTCCAGTCACGGAGCTTGTATAATATACACACAGTGGGCTAAGTCCAGTCACGGAGCTTGTATAATACACAGTGCACACAGTGGGCTAAGCCCAGTCACGGAGCTTGTATAATACACACACAGTGGGCTAAGCCCAGTCACGGAGCACACAGTGGCAAGAAGTAGAACTACTCTCTCTAACTAATCTAACTCTAGTCTCGCTTTTCCCCTCTCTATCACTAACTAACAAAGCGTGACTGTTCCGTCTGGATACAGTCACGCGAAATGGCGCCGACAGCCGGGCGCCGCGCCTTTTATAGAGGCCGAACATCACCCGGCTCTCGCGAGGTCTCGCGAGAATCCGACGCCGGAAGGGTGACGTTCGGCCTCGAGGTGGAATCCCAGTCAGGCGGGAAAACCCGAACTTGCGTTCGGGTGGATTCAGATTCCACCTGTTCGGAGCGGTTCGGATTCCTCAGAATCCGAACCACATATCACTAATATATATATATATGTATAGAAATGTAAATTTCTATACATTCCATAGTGTTACCGCTTACAATGATATTGCCTTTCCTTTCAGCCTTTAAAATTGTGTTTGTAGTCACAGTGATAACGCCATAGCTCCCGTCGTCTCAATGTGTCACTTGTATTATGCAAGTCTCAACTTGGTACCAGAACTGTGCACAGTACATACGTGTGGTCCAGCCTACCGGGCCATCTAAGGTCCACTGGCTGCCACCAAATCTGTTTTCCCCTGCAAGTCTTCACGCAATTAGAAGAAAGATGTATTTTCAACAGTTATGCTTTTAATTCATCATCATCCTATTTGCCCAGGTGCGTACACAAGTCATTTATTAACACCGTGGTTAACAAAAAAATAAATTGAAATCACAGGTAGGAGAGTGTGAGGTGCCAGGAGTTTGATAGATGTCAGCTTTTCATGTCAAACACAATGGCCGAGATGGGTGGGGTGGTGTATGCACATTCTGTTCGGAGGTGACATATGTTTTTATTCCATTAAAAAAATTAGAACAGTTACTGTTTTGTAGTATAAAGAATTCTTGTTCCACCAAGTAAAGAAGTTAATTTTGAGTGCTCTAAAGCTTATTTTTACTACTCGTTTCAGTTATTCAAAGAAATGGCAAAATATCTAAAGAGTGACCTTACCATCCAATAGGGTAGAAAGACATGTGAGACATAGGGACTATAGTGGAAGAAGCGTAGGGTGTAGGGCGCGGACTTCCCTAAAGATCTGGGTTTTCAGGGAAAGTGATAATGATGCACAGCTGGTGGGATGTTGGATGAGTAAAGTGTTCTACAGATAATGGAACCGTCTTTGAAATGTTCCTGAGAAAAGATTATAATAGAGTAGAGAACAGATGGACTATTGACAGAACACAGCGAACATGGAAAGGGTCTACTTGAAGATCTGGAAAATAAGTATAGCGTAAGGGCTTTATAAGACAGAAATCCATAATTAATGACAAATAAGGGCTGATCTTGAAAGCAAGGTGTCAATTGAACCATTTTGTGAAGATGGAACAGTTCCTGAGTTATTTGGGCCATACATCTAGCGGGACAATTCACCGATGCCGATCTGCCATTTCTAAGGAGATCGGCACAATACCATACTCTCTGATTTGGGTCGGAATCGACAAATCAAGATAGTCCAACATCTCGGATTTTGCCGATCGTCTGACCCAGGCATCAGCAGAAGGTGGAATTTCCCCGATAGGTGTAAGATGTGTGGCCAGCTTTAGTTGGTGGGTTATCATAATACAGTTGTGTTGACCCCCCACACTGCCTTGTGCGTTACACGTTGCTACCTCAGTGAAAGTTATGGTGATGCCCGATGTGCCAGATTTGTAAACAAATATACCCCCGGTGTCGGAATGGAGCCTGAAGTGTCCACTGGGGAATACAGTGGTAGGGGCCCATGCTTAAGGGGTGTGGTCATCCACCAGAGGGGGTGTGGGGGTGGCCAGCCACCACTGAGGCTTGGCTAACCATTAGAGAGTGCGTGGTCTGGGCCTCTTTATAAATATATAGAGTAAATACTAATAGTGCATGCATGATAATGTACCAGATTGATAACTACAATGCGTTGTAGTGAATACACTATAATCCTGGGAATGCACTATAATATATATATATATATATATATATATATATATATATATAGTCAGGTGCATAAATATTGGGACATTGACAGAATTTTCATATTTTGGCCTCTATTCACACCACAATGGCTTTGAAATGAAACGAACAAGATGTGCTTTAACTGCAGACTTTCAGATTTAATTTGAGGGTAATTACATCCAAATCATGTGAACGGTGTAGGAATTACAATGGTTTCTATATGTGCCTCCCACTTTTTAAGGGGTCAAAAGTAATGGGACTATCAACTCAAAAGCTATTTCATGGACAGGTGTGGGCTATTCCCTCGTTATTTCTTTATCAATTAAGCAGGTAAAAGGTCTGGAGTTGATTCTAGGTGTGACATTTGCATTTGGAATCAGTTGCTGTCGACTCTCAATATGAGATCCAAAGAGCTGTCACTATCAGTGAAGCAAGCCATCATTAGGCTGAAAAATCAAAACAAACCCATCAGAGAGATAGCAAAAACAGGTGTGGCCAAATCAACTGTTTGGAACATTCTTAAAAAGAAAGAACGCACCGGAGAGCTCAGCAACACCAAAAGACCCGGAAGACCACGGAAAACAACTGTGGTGGATGACAGAAGAATTATTTCCCTGGTGAAGAAAAACCCCTTCACAACAGTTGGCCAAATCAAGAACACTCTCCAGGAGGTAGGTGTGTATGTGTTAAAGTCAACAATTAAGAGAAGACTTCACAAGAGTGAATATAGGGGGTTCACCACAAGATGTAAACCATTGGTGAGCCACAAAAACAGGAAAACCAGATTAGAGTTTGCCAAACAACATCTAAAAAAGCCATTACAGTTCTGGACAACATCCTATGGACAGATGAGACAAAGATCAACTTGTAACAGAGTGATGGGAAGAGAAGAGCATGGAGAAGGAAAGGAACTGCTCATGATCCAAAACATACCACCTCATCAGTGAAGCATGGTGGTGGTAGTGTCATGGCGTGGGCATGTATGGCTGCCAATGGAACTGGTTCCCTTGTATTTATTGATGATGTGACTGCTGACGAAAGCAGTCAATGAATTCTGAAGTGTTTCGGGCAATATTATATGCTCATATTCAGTCAAATGCTTCAGAACTCATTGGACGGCGCTTCACAGTGCAGATGGACAATGACCCGAAGCATACTGCAAAAGCAACCAAAGAGTTTTTTAAGGCTAAAAAGTGGAATGTTATGCAATGGCCAAGTCAATCCCCTGACCTGAATCCGATTGAGCATGCATTTCACTTGATGAAGACAAAACTTAAGGGAAAATGCCCCAAGAATAAGCAGGAACTGAAGACATTTGCAGTAGAGGCCTGGCAGAGCATCACCAGGGATGAAACCCAGCGTCTGCTGATGTCTATGCGTTCCAGACTTCAGGCTGTAATTGCCTGCAAAGGATTTGCAACAAAGTATTAAAAAGTGAAAGTTAGATTTAGGATTGTTTAGTTTGTCCCATTACTTTTGGCCCCTTAAAAAGTGCGAGGCTCATATAGAAACCGTTGTAATTCCTACACCGTTCACCTGATTTGGATGTAATTACCCTCAAATTAAATCTGAAAGGCTGCAGTTAAAGCACATCTTGTTTGTTTTATTTCAAAGCCATTGTGGTAGTGAATAGAGGCCAAAATATGAAAATTCTGTCAATGTCCCAATATTTATGCACCTGACTGTATATATATATATATATATATATATATACTGTATATATGTATAAAATCAGATGTCCTGACTGACTGTCTGATGGACTCATCAACGCCCAACCCGGACCCCTCGACCTAGAAACATGAAAATCGGGGAGTATATTACTTCCATGACATTGGTGCCCACTAAGAAGGGATTTTTCAAAATTTGGCTCCTAAGGAAGTGAAAAGGGCTATTATATTTCCTCCCCCTGTGCAGTGTCCTGCCTGACTTTCTCATCCTGGCTGTAGCACAGTTCATATTCAAACACCAACTGTCACCCCAAGTGCTGCCAAACATCACTGACAGTTGGTGTGGGCTCCCCTATTTGAATAGTGAGGGAAGGGAATGTGTTACTAAAGAGGTGATAGAGGAATATGTGGCAATGTTAAAACGGGGTAAAGGAAGGGAATGTGTTACAACACGGGCGAGGGAGGGGGATGTGTTACTACAGGAGTGTGTGGGGTTAATGTTTTACTACAGAGGTGAGGGAGGGGAATGTGTTACTACAGAGGTGAGGGAGGGGAATAAGTTGATACTGGTGTGAGTAAGGGTAATGTGTTACTACAAAGGTGAGGGAGGGGAATGTGTTACTCCAGACGTGAGGGAGAGGAATAAGTTGATACTGGTGTGAGTAAGGGTAATGTGTTACTACAGGTGTGAGGGAGGGATAGTATTTCTACACAGGTGAGAGAGGGAATTGTCAAATTTGTTACAACACAGGTTAGGGAGGGAAATGTATTACTACAGAGGTGAGGGAGTGGAATGTGTTAGTACACAGGTGAGGGAAGGTAATGTGTTACTATAGCAGTGATGCATTACTATAGAGGTGATGGATTAATGTGTTACTGGAGTGGTGAGATGGACAAGGAAAAAGCAAAAATCTAAGGTCTACCCGGGTGAGACCAGGTTTATCAGCTAGTTCAGCATTTGTATAATAATTAAGCATATGATCTTTATCCTGCCTATACAGTATATACTACATTAACACATTATACATGTGACCCCAGTACTGTCCACCCAGTGTGTAAAACTGCATTAAGTCTAGCTAATACACGCCATATAAATAACATCAACTATCTAAGCCAGTGTTGGCTAACCTTGACACTCCAGCTGTTATGGAACTACATAACCCAGCATGCACTGCTACAGTTTTGCTATTAGGGCATGCTAAAACTGTGGCAGGGCATGCTGGGATATATAGTTCCACAACAGCTGGAGTGTCAAGGTTAGCCAACACTGATCTAAGCCAATAGAGGCTTTGATCAGCCTACAATGTATGAACCTTTCCCCTGGTCTCCATTTCCCTGGGACAGCGATTAGCACACTAATATAATGTACTAGAAAAAGAAGGAAAGATTCCGCACAGAACCTATTAGTTATATTTTTACCAACCAAATTATAAATTCTTTATTATAATAAATTATTGTAAAGCATTGGTGGTTCTCCCATAGCCCACATGTACAATCAGATACACAAAGAAAGAGAAAATGAAGGGCTAGTTGCTGGGGCAATCTTAAGTAACTATCTATAGTGTAAGTATAAAATAAAATATAACTTTTATTTGGGTATCTTTAAAATGGCATAGAGACCTGTACTGCACAGACCTAAAATAACACATGAACAAATAAGTAATAATAATATAAGTATTAAATTATATAAATGGCGAACATATTTTAGAAAGAGGTAACAGTTCTCCTGCAATTTAATATTCTCCTTATATTGATGTAATCATATGGGTTAGATCAAATACAGACAGAAGAGTACCCAATCATACCCTGACCTATACCAGCATCTTGATAGATATGTATAAAAAAAAGGAATAAACAAAGATGTATGAATCCTCTACTGTGTTACCAATGTGTCCCAATACTCCTTGATGTACTACCTACAATACCTGGTATTTCCTGGTGGTCTCCCATCCAAGTACTAGCCAAGCCCAATACTGTATAGCTTCCAAGATCAGACGAGATTGGGCACATCCATGTTTGAACTTTGTAGGTATGTAAATATTTGGGGGAAAAGTGGAATGCCGAGGTAAACACAAAAATAGTTAATTGTAGGTCTATCTCAATGGAAGAGTCCACTTTGTTAAGATTTACACAATTCCAGGAAAAGTATTTGCATGATCATACTATCATTGATCCCCAGTGCATGTAATATGGATGTATAATCAATCAGATTAACTCAGTGGCACCACAGAGAGTGGTATCATACGCCTACAGATATATAGAGATAGTGGTATTACAGAGTTTATTTATGCTCCTACGTGCCATATGTTGATACATAGGTACTTTCAAAGTAACACAGATGGTATATAATATACCTAGCAAACCTGGCTTTTAATAGGGTTGTAAAAAGAGCAAATAATCATATAGAATGCCACAGTCATAAAACTGAGCGCATATAAATTCCACATAAATCTCAGTGAGACAAGTGCAACTAGATGCTATAACTGTAATGGGAATCAGGCAATTTGTGCATATAAGCATGGGAGTGTGTAAAGGGTTAAATACCCATACGGCTATATCAGAATGCCTGGCTTAAACGTGTACATAAAATATGGTAGTATAGACTAAAAATCACATATTCAGAACAAATGAAATAATTATTGACAGGCAACCCGATTCTGTAGTGTAGATGCCGGCTTTCGGCATTGTGACCGCCGGCATCATAAACGTATACCAACCAGAGCACTCAGAGGAAACCCAAGAGCTACATAATTTGTTGGTGGTATATAAATAAAGATTAATAATAAATGCTAATTATAGCCCCTGCAATCCCTCTGCTCTACGTCACCTGTCTACAGTAATGAGAAGTCCCGGCATGGATCAGGGGGTTGCCGGATGAGGAGTGGAGCACTGCTTGGTATGCAGTAAGCCACTTCCTATCTCCATCTATGGCAGTACAGAGAGGGGAAATTGTACAAATGTAATTGATTGACCTGTATTGTACTTTAACAGCCAGTAGAAGAACAAGTATCAGTGAGATAACGGACACGTCACTATCACAGAATCAACCTTAAGGGCCGTACACACTGGATGATAAAAGTGAACAATATGAACGATAACGATATCATTCAACGATATGTCGTTCATGTAGTCCAGTGTGTATGCACTGAACGATCGACTATGCGCGCTCCTGCTGGGCGGTATCGATATGGCCCCGCCCCCCCTGTCATCGCTCGTCGTGGCCAACATCGGCATATGTGTATACACGTACCGATGTTGGCACTCTCGGCGGGCCCGCCGCGTCCCATATCGCTCATCACACACATCATCTAGTGTGTATGAGTCTTTAGTTACGGAGGCATGCAAATCAATGATCTGCCTAAATTATGAATGTAACGACATATAATCTGAGAAAGCAAAATGTGAACAGTGCTGTCATTGTTCATGGGTCTACAGAGAATAATTCTCGGTGCTAAGCTGCACTAGTGTCTTGCAGCAAATAATATTGAAGCACCATTTAATTACATGGAAAACCATGGAAGACCTTGCAGACAGCATGATGAAGTATCCTACGGTGCTTAAGTGCATTACAGTTATATTGGCCATGGACGAGAGGATTAAGTTGCATTAAAACCTACGTATGAAGGAATTCCAGAATCCGTACTGGTGATTATAAGGCAGCTGCAGTGTTTTGCATCCTTCTCACTCTTGTTAATCAGAAACCAGAAAAGCGCGGTGTTTCCCAGGGATCCGTTCAGCGTGTCAGTGACAGGCCGCAGTTATCGCACGCTGGGCTAACGGTCTAATGTCACTCTGCTGTGCGGAGCTCAGGACCGGTTTAATGGAAAGGCATAACCAGACTTGATAGTTATTATGGGTGTGGGTTTTTTGCCTGTAAACCTGCAGGGTGTTGATGAGCTGGACATGTCCTCTAGCATAACATAAATACTGGCAGGACAGTTATAAAGTTCTCCCCAATCCATACTTGCCAACTCTTCCTGATTGTCAGGGAGACTCCCTAATGCTGCCCATCCGCTAGCAGACTTGTCCCTGAAAGATCAAAAGTTCTTCACAAATCGTTCATCAATTCCTGATGATCGTTATTGTTCATGTCCATGAACGATTGCACAAAACGACCAAAGACCAACGATTTTCATGTATTTTCTGTAATGTATCAGTGTGTTTTCATCAACAAGTAGATTTACATTTATTTTATTTATTTAGATTTACATTTAGATGTAAGGCAATTGTATGACACGCCTCTTAGATGTAGCAGTACACACCTATCACATGTATGACACGCCTCTCAGATGTAGCAGTACACGCCCATCACATGTATGACACGCCTCTCAGATGTAGCAGTACACGCCCATCACATGTATGACATGCCTCTCAGATGTAGGAGTACACGCCCATCACATGTATGTCACGCCTCTCAGATGTAACAGTACACGCCCATCACATGTATGACACGCCTCTCAAATGTAGCAGTACACATCCATCACATGTATGACACGCCTCTCAGATGTAGCAATACACGCCCATCACATGTATGACACGCCTCTCAGATGTAGCAGTACACGCCCATCACATGTATGACATGCCTCTCAGATGTAGGAGTACACGCCCATCACATGTATGTCACGCCTCTTAGATGTAGCAGTACACGCCTATCACATGCATGACACGCCTCTCAGATGTAGGAGTACACGCCCATCACATGTATGTCACGCCTCTTAGATGTAGCAGTACACGCCTATCACATGCATGACACGCCTCTCAGATGTAGCAGTACACGCCCATCACATGTATGACACGCCTCTTAGATGTAGCAGTACACGCCCATCACATGTATGACATGCCTCTCAGATGTAGCAATACACGCCCATCACATGTATGACATGCCTCTCAGATGTAGCAGTACACGCCCATCACATGTATGACACGCCTCTCAGATGTAGCAGTACATGCCCATCACATGTATGACACGCCTCTCAGATGTAGCAGTACACACCCATCACATGTATGACACGCCTTTTAGATGTAGCAGTACACGCCCATCACATGTATGACACGCCTCTCAGATGTAGCAGTACACGCCCATCACATGTATGACACGCCTCTCAGATGTAGCAGTACACGCCCATCACATGTATGACACGCCTCTCAGATGTAGCAGTACACGCCCATCACATGTATGACACGCCTCTCAGATGTAGCAGTACACGCCCATCACATGTATGACACGCCTCTCAGATGTAGCAGTACACGCCCATCACATGTATGACACGCCTCTCAGATGTAGCAGTACACGCCCATCACATGTATGACACGCCTCTCAGATGTAGCAGTACACGCCCATCACATGTATGACACGCCTCTCAGATGTAGCAGTACACGCCCATCACATGTATGACACGCCTCTCAGATGTAGCAGTACACGCCCATCACATGTATGACACGCCTCTCAGATGTAGCAGTACACGCCCATCACATGTATGACATGCCTCTCAGATGTAGCAGTATACACCCATCACATGTATGACACGCCTCTTAGATGTAGCAGTATACACCCATCACATGTATGACACGCCTCTTAGATGTAGCAGTACACACCTATCACATGCATGACACGCCTCTCAGATGTAGCAGTACACGCCCATCACATGTATGACACGCCTCTCAGATGTAGGAGTACACACCCATCACATGTATGTCACGCCTCTTAGATGTAGCAGTACACGCCTATCACATGCATGACACGCCTCTCAGATGTTGCAGTACACGCCCATCACATGTATGACACGCCTCTCAGATGTAGCAGTACACGCCCATCACATGTATGACATGCCTCTCAGATGTAGCAGTACACGCCCATCACATGTATGACACGCCTCTCAGATGTAGCAGTACATGCCCATCACATGTATGACACGCCTCTCAGATGTAGCAGTACACGCCCATCACATGTATGACACGCCTCTTAGATGTAGCAGTACACACCCATCACATGTATGACACGCCTCTCAGATGTAGCAGTACACGCCCATCACATGTATGACACGCCTCTCAGATGTAGCAGTACACGCCCATCACATGTATGACACGCCTCTCAGATGTAGCAGTACACGCCCATCACATGTATGACACGCCTCTCAGATGTAGCAGTACACGCCCATCACATGTATGACACGCCCCTCAGATGTAGCAGTACACGCCCATCACATGTATGACACGCCTCTCAGATGTAGCAGTACACGCCCATCACATGTATGACACGCCTCTCAGATGTAACAGTACACGCCCACTTTACCGCCGCGCTCATAGGTGATGCTCTCACAATCTCCATGAAATACTTTTTCAAAAGTAATGTACTTTTCTGTCTTCCTCCCCCCAGTGTCAAAGTATGTCCTCTTGTTTTACAAACCTTGGCTCCGATTCGAAGCTGCACGCCAGTCACCGGCCCTGCCCATCCACTTGTTACAGTAGCCGTCATCGATATATGCTCGCATCTGCACAGATGTCTGGATACTCTCGGCTCTAAACAGCCCGCGATTCCACATACACACCATGGCACATCCTCAGAACACTTCGAATACCCGGCTGCCTTCCAGTTATATCCACTGAGTCCCAAATGGAAATGGCTGTATAGAAGTGGTCTCCGAACCCGTAGCTCGCACGCTACTGGTAGCTCGCAGTCTTAATTTTGGTAGCTCGCCCAGCTGCAGTACTGCCGAGTCAGCTAGGAGCCCACTAGGTGGAAGTGACCTCTGATGCATGCTCCCCTGTGGCATGGACGTCGTGGGTGGAGCCACGAGGAAGCGAGTCAAGTGATTGCCATCGCTGCTACGCTCACCTGATGTGCTTCCCCGTTGGTTCCACCCACGGCGTCTTCGCCACAGTGGAGCGGCACAATACGTGACAAGCACCGCAAGTGTCCAGCCCTCCCGGAAAATCACACAGCTGCCCTGCCTATATCTTTTGCTCCTCTACTGCACTTACCTCCTTGGAGCCGGTAATTAAATTTGCCTGTTCTTAAACTTTATTTACAAATTGCAACAGTATCACGATATTAATTAAATGCATTGTTATTTTCATTGAAACATTTTTTTCATTTTCAATTGTTCAGTTCTTATTATTAGCCAGATTTTATTTTTCTACCATTTTAGAAGCTCTTCAGGAAGTATAATTTGTCTCGAGTAGCTCACACCCCAATTAAGGTTGACGACCACTGTTGTATAGTGTAGTGTGATACCCTGCAGGTTCGTGGTATCATTTAAGACCTGCCCCAGCCACAGATAATACATCGCAGACTATTATTTTACAGGCAATCGCTCTGGGATGCCTCATGCAGGTCCGGATTTTAGGCAGGCCGACTGGGGGCGGTCGTCACACATAGGGGGTCCCCACATCCTGTCCCCTGCCACTACTAAGACGGGCAGAGTACAGCATTTAGCTGTCTTCGCTGCGGTCCTCGCGCTGCCCCGGCCAGCGGGCAGGCTGTGCGGTGGGCTGTACGGCAATGCAGTCGTGACGTCAGAGGTCATACTGCGCAGGCCCATGCAAGCCCACCCCCTCAACAGCCGCGTCTGAAAGCCCGCGGAGGTGAAAAGAAGACAGGAGCTACAGCTGCTGTGTGATTGCCTTGTTTTTTTTTTAAGTGTGGTGCTGCTGCTGGTGGGCTGGTTGTGGCGTTGGGGGGGGCACACTATTAAAGGAAATATATATACATATGGATCACTTATAGTGGCCCCCACAAGTTTGTTGCCCAGGGGCCCCCACAGACCTTAATGCGGCCCTGACCTTATGGAGAGGTTGGGGTCCCGGTCGGACCTCGCGGCGGAGTGCGCCGGGCAGAACGTTGACGCAGGGAGCCTGTTCTGGCGCTTCCACCTCATGGATTTAGACAACATTACAAAAACTTCACAGAGTGGTAACATTGGATGCCAGAAGACATACTAGGGGGCAGGATCAGTCAGGTTATTGAGCATAGTCCAAAAAAGGGGGGCTGGGTTGCACATCCTAATCGTAAACATAATAAGAGGTGCTGCCATGCTGAGACCTGTAGTTCTACAACAGAGAAAATGGGGGGAGATGCAGTTGCACACTAGAAGCACTAAGAATTCTAATGATCAAAATATTTACAATAAAGTCCAACACTGAACATGATTTTTTAAGTAAGGTTTCTTAGTACATGTTTGGCCAAAGATATTTGCCCTCCAACCACGTCACGGTGAACCTCATAAGGTGGGACCCTAACATCCCTAATACTGACACATTAAATAATTTATCTAGTAAATATAGTCCATATAGGACTGACTTGTTTTCGAGCTGCATAGGAGCTCTTGTACGGGCAGGTGACACCTGCCTTGGCGGCAGGGGCGTATCTATAATGGGTGCAGTTTGTGTGGGGCACACGGGCCCCCTGGGTCTAGTGCCCAGAGTTTACTGCTTCTGCGGTGGCCGGCCAGCCACTGGGGAGAGAGGAGGGGGCCCTGCACGGGGAATGCACACGGGTCCGCTCCTCTCTTAAATGATTGTTGTAACCCTTCTGTGATATCTATCCTGCTACAAATCTTTGTATTATTTGCAAAATGACACCTTTTTTTTTTTTGCAGACCGCAGATGGTACTCAGCTGGTAACCAGCCTTTCATCTGACCTTACACCATTATCTGCAAGTCTCCTGTCCCCTAGGCACAACTCTATCCGTTCCACTATCTGAGAGTCAATTACAACCCATGTGATCAGACCGATCAATGCTCCACGTGAGCCATTAGCAGAGTCCGCTTCCAGCTACCTGTTACAGGTAACTTACGGGTAACTTGGTATAGTTAATTTTTTATTTTTTTTGTAAACAGTTATTATTAATTTTTATAACAGCATAAAGCATAAGATAATGACATTTCATAGTGCACCCTTAATGTTTTCAGGATCTAACTTTCCTAACCCTAACCCTTGATAACCTTCCTGTAGATACTTTCTCTCATACCCAGTTTCTCACGGTCAGGCTACACATACTGTGGGCGCGATGTAACAAGCTTTGGAGAGAGATAGTGGCGAAGTTGCCAAACGCAGCCCGTAAGCCTCTGACTGTCATTCCAAAGACTGGGCTAGATAAGTGAGCTATAAGCTGATTGGTTACTTTGGGAAACTTCTATATTTTATCTCTCTCCAAGGCTTGATACATATCCTCATGTATGTTTTAGACTTAAGCTGGGTACACACTTGTCGATATACCGCGACCACGTCTGCGGGTGTGTACCAGCGATATGTCTGCGGGCGACGTTGTTCGGAGACATATGGCATCGGCGGTGCGGCACACCAGATGGCCGCTTTATCGCCAGATATATTAGTGCATCTGCTGGTGTGCCTGCCGATTGCCCGTACATATGCTGCATGGACCCGGCGGTGAGTGACAGCTCAACTGGGTTGGCAACTTTAAATGCCTGTCCAGTTCTGACATCAGGCCCGACACAACGGGCGATTGGTAAGTGTATATGCACTTAACAATCGTCAGATAGGTTGAGCCGTCGACCAAGTGTGTACCCAGTATAAGTCTCCAACCAATCTCTTTTCTAGCCTCATTCTGCTACTGCCATAGATGTATCTGTATTCCAACAATCTATTATTTCAATTAAAGCTATGACGAGCTCTTGTGACATCTCTTTTTTAGGTGTCTTGCTAAAGGCCTCCTGATCCGTCTGCCATTTATTTGTATTTAAGAAACAGGCTCCACCCACATATTAGACAGGCAGTCAACATACGAGGGTGGATCCAAAAGTCGGTGTCTTGACCATGAATGACAGAGAAATTTAAGTTCAGACGGCATTTATTTTTGACATAGTCTCCATTTACTTCAATACACTTCTCCCATCGATGCTCCAAACTCTTGATTCCATTAAGGAAAAAGTCCGGTGATTGGTCCTCAATCCAATCCTGTACAGCAGCCATGACATCTTCATCAGACGCAAAAGTCTTCTCGCAAATGTGTTCCTTGAGCATTGGAAAGAGGAAGAAGCCACTAGGGGCCAGGTCTGGTTAATAGGGGGGATGGTCAACAAATCCAACCGACAGCTCGAATTTGAGTGTTCTCCATTTTTTTAAACTTTTAGCGATGTTGTTCCTGATATTATTCAATATCTGCAAAGATAAAAATAGAATTGCTGTCATTTTCCACAGTGTTCTACTAAGACCTCTAGTACATACATACAGAGAATCACCGCGGGGCGACCTCTACGGCGACGTCAAGACACAGACTTTTGGATCCACCCTTATACATTGGGGTCTATGTACTAGGCTTTGGAGAGAGATAAAGTGGATGGAGATAAATACCAACCAATCAGCTCCTAACTGTCACTTTGCAGGCTGTGTTTGAAAAATGACAGTTAGGAGTTGATTGGTTGGTACTTGGGGCCTGATTCAGAGATGTACTGTACGTTCACCCGAGAATGAACGCACAACTCCGACATTTTGGGGTCTGGGTCTGAGACTGTGATTTCAAACGCACGCAGAAACTGTAGTGGGCGTTCCCAGGCAGGTGACAGGGAGGTGTCTTAGCGCATGTACAGAGACGGTCCGCCTTAGGGGTGTGTGGCGCGGGCATGCCGGTGATATTGGCTGTGTACCCAGACGCTCCACCGATCACATAGGAGTCCGTACTCAGACGGAGAGACTGCACCTGCAAGAGGGCTGGTGCAAGTATTGATGGCGCGATGGATGATGACGTCTAAGGACGCAGTAATTGGTATTACAGCGTGCACGGACGCTGACAGTGGGCGTCTCACTCCTTGCACATTTGGACGCACGGATGTACACAAGGGAAGGAATGTGTATCAGCATTTGCATAAAGTCACAGTTGGGTGACCGCCCCTAGCCGTAACAGCGGGCACTTCAGCGCCCACCTCTGAATACGGCCCTATATGCACTAATTTATAACACAGTTTTGTACATTTCTAGTTACAATCCCCAGTAATCAGCCAGTGACCGTGACCCAGACATTGCACTATACAAACTTTTTCTACCTAACCCAGAATCCCTAATTGGTTTCACCTAAAAATGCACCTAAAAATGTGGGGCTTAGAAAATGTTCTGACTTTCGTAAGTTTTTGGGAAATCCAGGGGAAGGTCAGAGATGATGTCCAGCGAATCGGGGTTGTGCAGCAGCTGGCCCCAAATTTTTGACCTCCAGGTTTGGTAGGTGTAATAAACGTTTCTCTTGTTAGTTCACACATCGCAATGTCGATAAATGTCCAAAAAACTTGTAAACATGGGGTGCCTTTGTCTCATACATCAAAATAAGCTCCGCAAAGCATGGACCGGTCTCGAAATAAAGGACCTTATTCAGAGGCGGCCATACGGTCTACGACCACACGGCCGCCTCGATGTTTGTCCAGTGCACATGCGCACGAGGGAGCCGGCTCCCTCGTGCGCATGCGTGAGACCTGCTACGACCGACATCGCTGGTCGTAGCGGGTCTCTTTCCAAAGGGGGCGAGCTGTCGATGTTGATTGACAGCTCGCCCCGTTTGGAAGGCGGGCCGGGGGGGTGGCAGCCCAAACGGAGGCGTTCCCATGTAAACCCACAGCCTAACGACCGAAACAGAGGCGGGTGGTCAGGATGCAAGCAGCCGCCCAGTTTCTGAGCGACCGCTTGCATCCTCCGACCCCCTCTGAATGAGATCCAAAGTGTTTTTCTATTCAAACAGGCTTGAAAATAAGAGGGAAATTAATCTGTGTATGTTCTAAATTCTATGGATGTTTGAAGCTGTTGGATTTTATATTTTGCCTTCATCTCTATTCTGCACGATTATCAATTCTGTTTTGGCTGTGTCCCATACCCCCACACACAGCTCCCATCCACTCTCCGCAGCAGACAGCACTAATCTGTAAATCACGGCTTCTCTGAGGGAGATTAGTGCTGTCTGCTGTGAGAAGTGACGACTGATGCCTCCCCCTTATTTGTGCGCGCCATTATCTGATTATTTTTTTTTCTGTCTCGCATGAGAACATGTTGTAGCATCATTGCACGAAAGAAGATCTGAGCAATTGTAGCAACGGTATCATTTTAATACGGGTAACCCTCCCACTTGTGTGGCTAAGGATTTATTGGTGGACTTTATACTCAACAGCAGTGATAATAATTTCATTGATGGAGAAAAAAAAACAGAATTTGTCTGACCGAGTAAGCCTGATAGAAAGATACATAGGAGGGCTTAATGTATTAAGGCTTGAAAAGTGATAAAGTGGAGAGTGATAAAGTACCAACCTATCAGCTCCTAACTGCCAATATTAAAGTGACAGGAGCTGTTTGGTTGGTACTTTAGCACTCTCCACTTTATCACTTTTCAAGACTTAGGGCCTGATTCAGCATAGCGCTAGCAAGCGGGTCGATGGTCGCGCACTGCGCGTTCACGAGTCTTGGAGCGAGTGAGAACTTCACTCGCTCGGGGCTCGCAGAAAAACGGTCGATGTTGATTGACAGCTTGCCCCGTTTTGTTGGCGGGGAGGTGGGTTGGCTGCACAAATGGAGGCATATCCAAAGGAACGCCTGCCGTTTGTGGGCGTCCCTACTGACATTACACGTGATGTCAGTAGTGAACTTCCTGCTCTATTAGAGCAGGAAGTTCACTGGGGCTTGCGGTGGATGAGATCCTACCACAAGGGTCTCATCGCAAGCCCGATGGTCGCGATAATCGAGACCATCGCCAGGCCGCCCGCACAAGCTGTGGGTGGTCACACACAGCTATGTGAGCGGCCTGGAGGTGGATTTTTAGATTTAAAATATCCGCCCTGATTCAGAGCGAGCGCTCGCAAATAGCGAGTGCCTCTGTATCAGGACCTTAGTACATCTCCCCCATATTCCTATATAACCAGGGACAAAAAAATAATTGACAACAGGCAGGAACTCAGTACATGAGGTCCTAGGCTCGGTGGTGTCTTCCAACATCTTAATTGAAACGTTTAGGAATCAATTCTCCAATTTTTTTTTTTCAAAAGGATCTCAATTTCTACAAACCGATACACTGGGATCTCTACTTAAATAAGATCAGTATATAGTATGCACGGGATGCGGTCAATATCCCGACTGCGGGGATTCCGGCAGTCAGTTGTCCGGTGCCGGAATCCCGACACCTGTCAGAATCCGAGATGCCGGGGGCCGGCATCCCAAATACCGGAATTCCAAAGTTAAATACCAGGTTTAGGGGGAGGCTTAGCGTTAGGTGTTAGGGTTAGGCACTAGGGGGAGGGTTAGGCACTAACCCTGTCGGAATGCCGGCGTCGGGATTCTGACCGCTGGGATCCTGAGGGCCGGCATCCCGTACCGAGGATACACATGGAATCTTGTGCCTGTAATCACAAATCTGTGGCTCCCAGAAGCGGCATATGGGAATGGCGCCAGTTCTGTCCAGCCGCGAGCAGCAGGATACTTTGATGTCAGTTGATACGGAACGTCTTGTTAGTGTAAAAGTACTTTATAGTAGCTCTCCGATATTCTTAGTTAAAGTAACAGTGAGATCACCTTGGACCCCCAGCTGTTGTATGGAGTAATATGTTCAGAGGGTTTAATGGAAATGGAGACTGCCTGTAAGAAAAAGATTTCCCTCCCCACACACTTGTGTCTCATTATCAATGGCGGCGAACAGTGGCAGATCTACATTTTTGGGGCTCTGAAGCTTGAACTTTTATGAGGGCCCCTTTGCAACCAGCAAAAATAGAGCGACATCCAACAAGGTCCATTGCAGCCCTTGCAAGGACCTTGAAGCCCAAATGGTGGAGATGTAGAATCCCCCCAGATGTGAGAGACTGTAGATAGATAGATAATAGACAGATAGATAGATGTAGAAACCCCCTAGAGAGTGAGAGACTGTAGATAGATAGATGTAGAAACCCCCAGAGATGGAGATAAATATAGATAGATATAAGATAGATAGATGTAGAAATCCCTCAGAGAGTGAGAGACTGTAGATAGATGTAGAAACCCCCCCAGAGAGTGAGAGACTGTAGATAGATAGATGTAAAAAAAACAAAAAAACGAGAGAGCGAGAGACTGTAGATAGATGTAGAAACCCACCAGAGAGTGAGACACTGTAGGTAGATAGATAGATGTAGAAACCCCCCAGAGAGTAAAAGTCTGTAGATAGATATAGAAACACACCAAAGAGTGAAACACTGTAGATAAATAGATGAATACCCCCCCCCCAGAGCGCTCCTTTGTAACTATCTATGGGCCTGATTCAAGTCTGAACACTAATATGGGTCCTCACACAGTTTTCTGGTTATCTTGGAAAAGTTTGCATGCGCTTGTGCAGTATGGGTTCTGTGATCTCGCACACAGATCCCTTATTCTGTGGTGTTTGGGGGATGGAGCGGGGGAGTGCTTGGGCGATGTTCCCGGCAAGTACTAAGGCCAGGGTCAATGTTGATGGACGTAGATTTCCTCACCGCGCAGGCTGCCAGCTTGAGTAAGCTGGAGCCTACTGTACTTCTGTAGAAAGGAAGTGATGGAGAGTAAAGGTAACGCAGGAGATGACACTGGTATCTCCTGACCTTCTAGTCCACTTACAATAGTTTGGGGTCCTAAATTCATCAAGCTCTGAGAACACAAAATGTTCCGCACTTGACCGCGGGAACTGACACCATCCTCAGATGCTGCAAGCAATTGTAGTAAGTAAGCAATTGTAGTTAGTAAGCAATTGTAATAAGTAAGCAATTGTAGTAAGTAAGCAATTGTAGTTAGTAAGCAATTGTAATAAGTAAGCAAATGTAGTAAGTAAGCAATTGTAATAAGTAAGCAATTGTAGTAAGCAAGCAATTGTAGTAAGTAAGCAATTGTAGTAAGCAAGCAATTGTAGTAAGTAAGCTATTGTAGTAACCAAGCTATTGTAGTAAGCAAGCAATTGTAGTAAGCAAGCTATTGTAGTAAGTAAGCAATGTAGTAAGCAAGCAATTGTAGTAAGTAAGCAATTGTAGTTAGTAAGCAATTGTAATAAGTAAGCAATTGTAGTAAGCAAGCAATTGTAGTAAGCAAGCTATTGTAGTATGTAAGCAATGTAGTAAGCAAGCAATTGTAGTAAGTAAGCAATTGTAGTTAGTAAGCAATTGTAGTAAGCAAGCAAATGTAGTAAGTAAGCAATTGTAGTTAGTAAGCAATTGTAGTAAGCAAGCAATTGTAGTAAGTAAGCAATTGTAGTAAGCAAGCAATTGTAGTAAGTAAGCAATTGTAGTAAGCAAGCAATTGTAGTAAGTAAGCAAATGTAGTAAGTAAGTAATTGCAGTAAGTAAGCAATTGTAGTAATCAAGCAAATTTAGTAAGTAAGCAATTGTAGTAAGTAAGCAAATTTAGTAAGTAAGCAATTGTAGTAAGTAAGCAATTATAGTGAGTAAGCAAATGTAGTAAGTAATCAATTGTAGTAAGTAATCAATTGTAGTAAGTAAGCAATTGAAGTAAGTAAGCAAATGTAGTAAGTAAACAATTGTAGTAAGTAAGCAAATGTAGTAAGTATGCAATTGTAGTAAGTAAGCAATTGTAGTAAGTAAGCAAATGTAGTAAGTAATCAATTGTAGTAAGCAAGCAAATGTAGTAAGCAATTGTAGTAAGTAAGCAAATGTAGTAAGTAAGCAAATGTAGTAAGCAAGCAAATGTAGTAAGTAAGCAATTGTAGTAAGTAAGCAAATGTAGTAAGTAAGCTATTGTAGTAATTAAGCAAATTTAGTAAGTAAGCAATTGTAGTAAGTAAGCTATTGTAGTAAGTAAGCAAATGTAGTAAGTAAGCAATTGTAGTAAGTAAGCTATTGTAGTAAGTAAGCAAATGTAGTAAGTAAGCTATTGTAGTAAGTAAGCAAATGTAGTAAGTAAGCAATGTAGTAAGTAAGCAATTGTAGTAAGTAAGCAAATGTAGTAAGTAAGCTATTGTAGTAAGTAAGCAAATGTAGTAAGTAAGCAATTGTAGTAATTAAGCAAGTTTAGTAAGTAAGCAATTGTAGTAAGTAAGCTATTGTAGTAAGTAAGCAAATGTAGTAAGTAAGCTATTGTAGTAAGTAAGCAAATGTAGTAAGTAAGCAAATGTAGTAATTAAGCAATTGTAGTAAGTAAGCAAATGTAGTAAGTAGGCTATTGTAGTAAGTAAGCAAATGTAGTAAGTAAGCAATTGTAGTAATTAAGCAAATGTAGTAAGTAAGCTATTGTAGTAAGTAAGCTATTGTAGTAAGTAAGCAAATGTAGTAAGTAAGCTATTGTAGTAAGTAAGCAATTGTAGTAAGTAAGCAATGTAGTAAGTAAGCAATGTAGTAAGTAAGCAATTGTAGTAAGTAAGCAAATGTAGTAAGTAAGCTATTGTAGTAAGTAAGCTATTGTAGTAAGTAAGCAAATGTAGTAAGTAAGCTATTGTAGTAAGTAAGCTATTGTAGTAAGTAAGCAAATGTAGTAAGTAAGCAATGTAGTAAGTAAGCAATTGTAGTAAGTAAGCAAATGTAGTAAGTAAGCTATTGTAGTAAGTAAGCTATTGTAGTAAGTAAGCAAATGTAGTAAGTAAGCTATTGTAGTAAGTAAGCTATTGTAGTAAGTAAGCAAATGTAGTAAGTAAGCAATTGTAGTAATTAAGCAATTGTAGTAAGTAAGCAAATGTAGTAAGTAAGCAATGTAGTAAGTAAGCAATTGTAGTAAGTAAGCAAATGTAGTAAGTAAGCTATTGTAGTAAGTAAGCTATTGTAGTAAGTAAGCAAATGTAGTAAGTAAGCTATTGTAGTAAGTAAGCTATTGTAGTAAGTAAGCTATTGTAGTAAGTAAGCAATTGTAGTAAGTAAGCAATGTAGTAAGTAAGCAATTGTAGTAAGTAAGCAAATGTAGTAAGTAAGCTATTGTAGTAAGTAAGCTATTGTAGTAAGTAAGCAAATGTAGTAAGTAAGCTATTGTAGTAAGTAAGCTATTGTAGTAAGTAAGCAAATGTAGTAAGTAAGCTATTGTAGTAAGTAAGCTATTGTAGTAAGTAAGCAAATGTAGTAAGTAAGCAATTGTAGTAATTAAGCAATTGTAGTAAGTAAGCAAATGTAGTAAGTAGGCAAGTGTAGTAAGTAAGCAATTGTAGTAATTAAGCAAATTTAGTAAGTAAGCTATTGTAGTAAGTAAGCAAATGTAGTAAGTAAGCAATTGTAGTAATTAAGCAATTGTAGTAAGTAAGCAAGTGTAGTAAGTAAGCAATTGTAGTAATTAAGCAAATTTAGTAAGTAAGCAATTGTAGCAGGGGCATAACTAGTTATTTGAAGGCCCCTTAGCAAAAGTTTGTAAGGGCCCCTGTGTACCTCCCAGTGGTGAAAAGTTTATACAACACATGTAACTTTGACAAGGGAAAAGGGTCCCCCCTCAGCTCTGGGCCCATAGCAGCTGCACCCATTGTACCTATGGTAGTTACACCCATGATTTGTAGTAAGCCAGCAATTGCTATCACAAGAAACTGTAGTAAGCAGCAATTGCTGTACCGAGCAATTGTATTAAGCAAGCAGTTGTAGTACGCAAGCAATTGCTATACCAAGCAATTGTGGTAAGCAAACGATTGTAGTGAGCAGCAATTGCTATCCTAAGCCATTGACTTAGTGCCTGATTCAAAGTTTCAAGCAAATGCAATGCCGTACGCAGACTCTTCTACACCTCTGTCTGACTTGACAGGCAGAGGCATTTAAGGGGAGGTGGGGGGGCAGGGATGGCTGGCGTTCCTGGAAACGGGGGCACGATGGCCCTGTTTACCAGGAGTGGCAAGGCCAGGATCTGCATCTATGGACGTAGTTTCCTGGCCATGCAGGTCGGCCCGCCTGGTAAGCTTCAGCTTACTCGGCAGACCGGCGGCCTGGCACTGTCCACCATCGCGACTGTTGGTCACGATGGTGTTCCCAGCCTGTGAACTCGGTCGCAGTGCTGGGATCGCAATTGCAACAGGGTGTGTCATACATGGGGTGTCATACACCTCCTGCTGCATTTGCATATTAGCAAGGACAGAACTGCAAAGCTGCCTGCGTGCCTGTGTGCTGCCTGCCTGCCTGTGTGCTGCCTGCGTGCCTGTGTGCTGTCTGTGTGCTGCCTGCCTGTGTGCTGCCTGCGTGCCTGTGTGCTGCCTGCGTGCCTATGTGCTGCCTGCCTGTGTGCTGCCTGCGTGTTGCCTGCGTGCCTGTGTGCTGCCTGCCTGTGTGCTGCCTGCCTGTGTGCTGCCTGCGTGCCTGTATGCTGCCTGTGTGCTGCCTGCCTGTATGCTGCCTGTGTGCTGCCTGCGTGCCTATGTGCTGCCTGCGTGTTGCCTGCGTGCAGCTTTGCAATTCCGTCCGAAGCTGAATCTCCCCCTTAGGTTGAATTGCTCGCAAGCAATTATTTGCATTAGCAATCCATTAAGATAATCTTTAAAAACTCTTGGGTTCTGTTTGTGTTAAATTTATTTATTTTTCTTAAATGCATTTCAGGCTTAGTTACCATGACCTATTCTCTTTAATGTTTACATTTTAATCTGCAGAATAAATTGAAATAGTGTATTCATAGCGCATACATTAGCTAATATAGGAACAGTACGTCCAGAACAAATTAACTCACTTAAACTCACTTGGACATAATAACATTTGGAAGGCATAACGCACCTGTTTCGTGGACAAAGTTAATATTTAATTGGATTATCTGAGAAAACTTGGATTCACTTTCCAGGGACCACAGAGACCGGGGAGTGTGAATTTACGAGTTATGTCTCGCAGGTTGGATGACTTTAATTTCCATGTCTAATAATAAGATTTTGGCGGACACTGAGCTCACACTTAGGAGGGAAAATCCTACAGAAATCCAATGGACGCAGGGCACAGATGTTTTTTTATATGTGAGTCAATCTGATCGGTAACAATGTATCAAAAAGACATCAAAATGTCTCCCAGATAAGGCTTGTGGATTTATGCTACACCAGGTTAGAGTTGCATGAACTCAATATAAAACGCATATATTGTAAGGCTGTTTATGGTTAAATGTTAGGAAAAGCTATATTGTCCTAGGTGCTATTCCATAAGATGTCAGCTATGTATCAGCACAAGAAGGGAGAATACTTCCAGTTGTCAGGGAACTTCTCAACAGGCGTAGTATAGGCTCCCCCATAGCGGTAGCTTGAGCAGGTTTTTGTATAATATTACGCGGGCTGTACCAAGCAACTGTCGTAAGTAATTGCTATACCAAGCAACTGTAGTAAGTAATTGCTATACCAAGCAACTGTAGTAAGTAATTGCTATACCAAGCAACTGTAGTAAGTAATTGCTGTACCAAGCAACTGTAGTAAGTAATTGCTATACCAAGCAACTGTAGTAAGTAATTGCTATACCAAGCAACTGTAGTAAGTAATTGCTGTACCAAGCAACTGTAGTAAGTAATTGCTATACCAAGCAACTGTAGTAAGTAATTGCTATACCAAGCAACTGTAGTAAGTAATTGCTGTACCAAGCAACTGTAGTAAGTAATTGCTATACCAAGCAACTGTAGTAAGTAATTGCTAAACCAAGCAACTGTAGTAAGTAATTGCTATACCAAGCAACTGTAGTAAGTAATTGCTATACCAAGCAACTGTAGTAAGTAATTGCTGTACCAAGCAACTGTAGTAAGTAATTGCTATACCAAGCAACTGTAGTAAGTAATTGCTAAACCAAGCAACTGTAGTAAGTAATTGCTATACCAAGCAACTGTAGTAAGTAATTGCTGTACCAAGCAACTGTAGTAAGTAATTGCTATACCAAGCAACTGTAGTAAGTAATTGCTAAACCAAGCAACTGTAGTAAGTAATTGCTATACCAAGCAACTGTAGTAAGTAATTGCTGTACCAAGCAACTGTAGTAAGTAATTGCTATACCAAGCAACTGTAGTAAGTAATTGCTGTACCAAGCAACTGTAGTAAGTAATTGCTATACCAAGCAACTGTAGTAAGTAATTGCTATACCAAGCAACTGTAGTAAGTAATTGCTATACCAAGCAACTGTCGTAAGTACTTGCTATACCAAGCAACTGTCGTAAGTAATTGCTATACCAAGCAACTGTAGTAAGTAATTGCTATACCAAGCAACTGTAGTAAGTAATTGCTAAACCAAGCAACTGTAGTAAGTAATTGCTATACCAAGCAACTGTAGTAAGTAATTGCTGTACCAAGCAACTGTAGTAAGTAATTGCTATACCAAGCAACTGTAGTAAGTAATTGCTAAACCAAGCAACTGTAGTAATTGCTATACCAAGCAACTGTAGTAAGTAATTGCTGTACCAAGCAACTGTAGTAAGTAATTGCTATACCAAGCAACTGTAGTAAGTAATTGCTAAACCAAGCAACTGTAGTAAGTAATTGCTATACCAAGCAACTGTAGTAAGTAATTGCTGTACCAAGCAACTGTAGTAAGTAATTGCTATACCAAGCAACTGTAGTAAGTAATTGCTAAACCAAGCAACTGTAGTAAGTAATTGCTATACCAAGCAACTGTAGTAAGTAATTGCTGTACCAAGCAACTGTAGTAAGTAATTGCTATACCAAGCAACTGTAGTAAGTAATTGCTATACCAAGCAACTGTAGTAAGTAATTGCTATACCAAGCAACTGTCGTAAGTACTTGCTATACCAAGCAACTGTCGTAAGTAATTGCTATACCAAGCAACTGTAGTAAGTAATTGCTATACCAAGCAACTGTAGTAAGTAATTGCTAAACCAAGCAACTGTAGTAAGTAATTGCTATACCAAGCAACTGTAGTAAGTAATTGCTGTACCAAGCAACTGTAGTAAGTAATTGCTATACCAAGCAACTGTAGTAAGTAATTGCTAAACCAAGCAACTGTAGTAAGTAATTGCTATACCAAGCAACTGTAGTAAGTAATTGCTGTACCAAGCAACTGTAGTAAGTAATTGCTATACCAAGCAACTGTAGTAAGTAATTGCTAAACCAAGCAACTGTAGTAAGTAATTGCTATACCAAGCAACTGTAGTAAGTAATTGCTGTACCAAGCAACTGTAGTAAGTAATTGCTATACCAAGCAACTGTAGTAAGTAATTGCTATACCAAGCAACTGTAGTAAGTAATTGCTATACCAAGCAACTGTCGTAAGTACTTGCTATACCAAGCAACTGTCGTAAGTAATTGCTATACCAAGCAACTGTAGTAAGTAATTGCTATACCAAGCAACTGTAGTAAGTAATTGCTAAACCAAGCAACTGTAGTAAGTAATTGCTATACCAAGCAACTGTAGTAAGTAATTGCTGTACCAAGCAACTGTAGTAAGTAATTGCTATACCAAGCAACTGTAGTAAGTAATTGCTATACCAAGCAACTGTAGTAAGTAATTGCTATACCAAGCAACTGTCGTAAGTAATTGCTGTACCAAGCAACTGTAGTAAGTAATTGCTGTACCAAGCAACTGTAGTAAGTAATTGCTAAACCAAGCAACTGTAGTAAGTAATTGCTATACCAAGCAACTGTAGTAAGTAATTGCTGTACCAAGCAACTGTAGTAAGTAATTGCTATACCAAGCAACTGTAGTAAGTAATTGCTAAACCAAGCAACTGTAGTAAGTAATTGCTATACCAAGCAACTGTAGTAAGTAATTGCTGTACCAAGCAACTGTAGTAAGTAATTGCTATACCAAGCAACTGTAGTAAGTAATTGCTATACCAAGCAACTGTAGTAAGTAATTGCTATGCCAAGCAACTGTCGTAAGTACTTGCTATACCAAGCAACTGTCGTAAGTAATTGCTATACCAAGCAACTGTAGTAAGTAATTGCTATACCAAGCAACTGTAGTAAGTAATTGCTAAACCAAGCAACTGTAGTAAGTAATTGCTATACCAAGCAACTGTAGTAAGTAATTGCTGTACCAAGCAACTGTAGTAAGTAATTGCTATACCAAGCAACTGTAGTAAGTAATTGCTAAACCAAGCAACTGTAGTAAGTAATTGCTATACCAAGCAACTGTAGTAAGTAATTGCTGTACCAAGCAACTGTAGTAAGTAATTGCTATACCAAGCAACTGTAGTAAGTAATTGCTAAACCAAGCAACTGTAGTAAGTAATTGCTATACCAAGCAACTGTAGTAAGTAATTGCTGTACCAAGCAACTGTAGTAAGTAATTGCTATACCAAGCAACTGTAGTAAGTAATTGCTATACCAAGCAACTGTAGTAAGTAATTGCTATACCAAGCAACTGTCGTAAGTACTTGCTATACCAAGCAACTGTCGTAAGTAATTGCTATACCAAGCAACTGTAGTAAGTAATTGCTATACCAAGCAACTGTAGTAAGTAATTGCTAAACCAAGCAACTGTAGTAAGTAATTGCTATACCAAGCAACTGTAGTAAGTAATTGCTGTACCAAGCAACTGTAGTAAGTAATTGCTGTACCAAGCAACTGTAGTAAGTAATTGCTATACCAAGCAACTGTAGTAAGTAATTGCTATACCAAGCAACTGTCGTAAGTACTTGCTATACCAAGCAACTGTCGTAAGTAATTGCTATACCCAAGCAACTGTAGTAAGTAATTGCTATACCAAGCAACTGTAGTAAGTAATTGCTATACCAAGCAACTGTAGTAAGTAATTGCTGTACCAAGCAACTGTAGTAAGTAATTGCTATACCAAGCAACTGTAGTAAGTAATTGCTAAACCAAGCAACTGTAGTAAGTAATTGCTATACCAAGCAACTGTAGTAAGTAATTGCTGTACCAAGCAACTGTAGTAAGTAATTGCTATACCAAGCAACTGTCGTAAGTAATTGCTATACCAAGCAACTGTCGTAAGTACTTGCTATACCAAGCAACTGTCGTAAGTAATTGCTATACCCAAGCAACTGTCGTAAGTAATTGCTATACCAAGCAACTGTAGTAAGTAATTGCTATACCAAGCAACTGTAGTAAGTAATTGCTGTACCAAGCAACTGTATTAAGTAATTGCTAAACCAAGCAACTGTAGTAAGTAATTGCTATACCAAGCAACTGTAGTAAGTAATTGCTATACCAAGCAACTGTCGTAAGTAATTGCTATACCAAGCAACTGTCGTAAGTAATTGCTATACCAAGCAACTGTATTAAGTAATTGCTAAACCAAGCAACTGTAGTAAGTAATTGCTATACCAAGCAACTGTAGTAAGTAATTGCTATACCAAGCAACTGTCGTAAGTAATTGCTATACCAAGCAACTGTCGTAAGTAATTGCTATACCAAGCAACTGTATTAAGTAATTGCTAAACCAAGCAACTGTAGTAAGTAATTGCTATACCAAGCAACTGTTGTAAGTACTTGCTATACCAAGCAACTGTCGTAAGTAATTGCTATACCCAAGCAACTGTAGTAAGTAATTGCTATACCAAGCAACTGTAGTAAGTAATTGCTATACCAAGCAACTGTAGTAAGTAATTGCTGTACCAAGCAACTGTATTAAGTAATTGCTAAACCAAGCAACTGTAGTAAGTAATTGCTATACCAAGCAACTGTAGTAAGTAATTGCTATACCAAGCAACTGTATTAAGTAATTGCTATACCAAGCAACTGTATTAAGTAATTGCTAAACCAAGCAACTGTAGTAAGTAATTGCTATACCAAGCAACTGTAGTAAGTAATTGCTATACCAAGCAACTGTAGTAAGTAATTGCTATACCAAGCAACTGTCATAAGTAATTGCTATACCCAAGCAACTGTAGTAAGTAATTGCTATACCAAGCAACTGTAGTAAGTAATTGCTATACCAAGCAACTGTAGTAAGTAATTGCTGTACCAAGCAACTGTATTAAGTAATTGCTAAACCAAGCAACTGTAGTAAGTAATTGCTATACCAAGCAACTGTAGTAAGTAATTGCTATACCAAGCAACTGTCGTAAGTAATTGCTATACCAAGCAACTGTCGTAAGTAATTGCTATACCAAGCAACTGTATTAAGTAATTGCTAAACCAAGCAACTGTAGTAAGTAATTGCTATACCAAGCAACTGTAGTAAGTAATTGCTATACCAAGCAACTGTAGTAAGTAATTGCTATACCAAGCAACTGTCGTAAGTAATTGCTATACCAAGCAACTGTATTAAGTAATTGCTAAACCAAGCAACTGTAGTAAGTAATTGCTATACCAAGCAACTGTCGTAAGTAATTGCTATACCAAGCAACTGTATTAAGTAATTGCTAAATCAAGCAACTGTAGTAAGTAATTGCTATACCAAGCAACTGTAGTAAGTAATTGCTATACCAAGCAACTGTAGTAAGTAATTGCTAAACCAAGCAACTGTAGTAAGTAATTGCTATACCAAGCAACTGTATTAAGTAATTGCTATACCAAGCAACTGTAGTAAGTAATTGCTATACCAAGCAACTGTCGTAAGTAATTGCTATACCAAGCAACTGTATTAAGTAATTGCTAAACCAAGCAACTGTAGTAAGTAATTGCTAAACCAAGCAACTGTAGTAAGTAATTGCTATACCAAGCAACTGTAGTAAGTAATTGCTATACCAAGCAACTGTAGTAAGTAATTGCTATACCAAGCAACTGTCGTAAGTAATTGCTATACCAAGCAACTGTATTAAGTAATTGCTAAACCAAGCAACTGTAGTAAGTAATTGCTATACCAAGCAACTGTAGTAAGTAATTGCTATACCAAGCATTTTTTTCCTTTGCTCCCTACTCAGAATCAGCCAAATAGCCAATAATTATGGGAGATAAACTACTCTCCAACCAGCTCCCAATGTGCACAGCTCTTTATGTGCCTCATTGTAAAAGTACCAAAGTATTGTCTACATCAGAGGTTCTCAAACTCGGTCCTCAGGACCCCACACAGGTCACATTTCCCAGGTCACCCAGCAGGTGCACAGGTGTAGTCATTACTCACTGACGCATTTTAAAAGATCCACAGGTGGAGCTAATTATTTCACTTGTGATTCTGTGAGGAGACCTGGAAAACATGCACTGTGTGGGGTCCTGTGGACCGAGACTGAGAACCTGTGATCTACATTTGAACTCCTTTTGAGCCTTGTTAAATCAAAAATGGACTCATAACAGTAACGCTGGGTACACACTATACGATGGTGTGACCCAGTGACGGCGTGTTGCGATGTAACGATACATTGCGTGCGCCATACACACTGCACGGTCAGGTGGACGACGGCGCGATGTGTTGTTACATGCCATGTGTAACAGCGCCACGTCGTTCATTGCATGGACCCGTCTGTCGGGCAGAACAGCAGATGGGAAGATGCGATGAACGACGAATCGGGAGTACACACTATATACGATGTGTATGCTATATCGTTCCTGATGTGCGTTGTAACGATATATGGTACGATATATCATATAGTGTGTACCCAGCTTAAGGAGAGAGAGTTGAATTATAAGTGGAATTAAAACAATTAGCTAAGTAAAGAACTTCATCTCAATACTTCATAGAAATAGTTTGTTTAAATTAAATAAAATGTTTTTTTTTTAGTTGAGCCGCTTAATATCTTCATATGGTGTTCCAATGGTTGCCTCTCTATGTATCTTCCCGTTTCCTGTTAATTGATAAAGAGACTAGTACGACTAGAATTAAGAAATTAAATAGATAAAATAATTTAAGGTTAAACTCTTTAAATGTTTGCTGAAGAGTGATGAGCGTAGATCAGCTTTCTTAATACCAAGTTGGATTTATGACCATTGTAAAGTATTATATTATTTATCTTAATCATTAAGAGTTTCATTCTGCGAATAGGCAAACAGTTGTTTCCATGTAAACGTTATGTAAGTCTACCTACTCTGTCTATCGGGTCTATGTGCTAAGCCTTGGAGTGGGTGGAGATAAAGGGCCTGATTCAGACCCGGTCGCAAGCGCTGAGCGCTTGCAACCGTGTCGATGGTGGCCCAGAGCGCATGCGCATGACGGAGCCGGCTCCGTCGTGCGCACGCGCGAGACCCGAATAGCGATGGGCAATCCGTCGCTCCGGGTCTCGCACCAAAGGGGGCGTGCTGTCGATTTTGTATGACAGCATGCCCCCTTTGGTGGGCGGGCTGGGGGGGTGGCTGCCCAGACGGAGGCGTTCCCATGAGAACGCCTACCGTCTGGGGGCGGCCCCACTGACATCACAAGTGATGTCAGTGGGAGAGCTTTTGGCTCTATTTGAGCCAAAAGCTCTCTGGGGCTTGCGGCCACGAGACCCTACCACAAGGGTCTCGTCGCAAGCCCGATGGTCGCGAAATTCTTGACCATCGCGACCATCATCCTGGCCGCTCGCATTACCTGTGGGTGGCAACCCACAGCAATGCGAGCGGCCAAGAGGCCGCTCCATAAAAAAAAAAAGACACCCTGATTCAGAGCGAGCGCTCTGTCAGAGCGTCCGGCTCTGAATCAGGGCCAAAGTACCAATAAATTAGCTCCTAACTGTCACTTTGGGTGAGTTTAAAAAGTGTGAGAGATTACTGCTAAACTGCCACATTTTCTAAACTCTCACCCTATTACATTTGGCCCCATATGTTTGGTAAGAATGTCATTTTGGGGAACTGCAACCTTTAGAGTGATTCTCTGTGTGACGCATTTGGACATTTGCATACATTCAAGTACGTGAACTGTTTCTTTGTCACTTTTTTTTCCCCCAAGTCATAAATATATCGTTGGTAGAAAATATACACCAGAAAAAAATTCACTACACTAAATTGTTCCTTCTGGAATTTTTAAAAACTCTGCGTGGTGCACGGGGCTCAGAGTAAAAAAATCTGTTTCTGGGAGGGGATAAATAATGGGACTAGCGCTACCATTGCTGGCATATTCAATTAGCCGCGATAAGCCGTTTTCGGCGGAAAAGTTTCACCGATGACGTCATTTTCCCAGGCGAAAACTTATCCCCGTATTCAATTCCAAAGATTTTTCGCCTACGCGGAAAGTCAATGCATTGGACTAGGCGAAAAAGATTTGCCTATGAAAGCAGGTGGAAAAAAGTGCAGAATTGCGGTTTTGGGGTGCAAAGGTGGAGAAACCACCCTGCACCCATGGGACAGGCCCCCAAAGCTTAACTGCATAAAAAAAAAATCCCCCAAAAAATTAAGGAACACCTCAAAAAATTACTTTGAAAAAGGGGGCAAAAAGTACAAAGTTGGGGTACAAACTTAAAAACTAGAGAAATAAGCATTTGGGGGGTCTGCAAGTATGGGGGAGGTGTTTTTTTTTATTGCAGGTGCTTGCTGAAGGTACAGTCAGGTGCATAAATATTGGGACATTGACAGAATTTTCATATTTTGGCCTCTATTCACCACCACAATGGCTTTGAAATGAAACAAACAAGATGTGCTTTAACTGCAGACTTTCAGATTTAATTTGAGGGTAATTACATCCAAATCAGGTGAACGGTGTAGGAATTACAACGGTTTCTATATGTGCCTCCCACTTTTTAAGGGGCCAAAAGTAATGGGACTATCAACACAAAAGCTATTTAATGGACAGGTGTGGGCTATTCCCTCGTTATTTCATTATCAATTAAGCTGGTAATAGGTCTGGAGTTGATTCTAGGTGTGATATTTGCATTTGGAATCAGTTGTTGTCGACTCTCAATATGAGATCCAAAGAGCTGTCACTGTCAGTGAAGCAAGCCATCATTAGGCTGAAAAATCAAAACAAACCCATCAGAGAGATAGCAAAAACAGGTGTGGCCAAATCAACTGTTTGGAACATTCTTAAAAAGAAAGAATGCACTGGAGAGCTCAGCAACACCAAAAGACCCGGAAGACCACGGAAAACAACTGTGGTGGATGACAGAAGAATTATTTCCCTGGTGAAGAAAAACCCCTTCACAACAGTTGGCCAAATCAAGAACACTCTCCAGGAGGTAGGTGTGTATGTGTTAAAGTCAACAATTAAGAGAAGACTTCACAAGAGTGAATATAGGGGGTTCACCACAAGATGTAAACCATTGGTGAGCCACAAAAACAGGAAAACCAGATTAGAGTTTGCCAAACAACATCTAAAAAAGCCATTACAGTTCTGGAACAACATCCTATGGACAGATGAGACAAAGATCAACTTGTACCAGAGTGATGGGAAGAGAAGAGCATGGAGAAGGAAAGGAACTGCTCATGATCCAAAACATACCACCTCATCAGTGAAGCATGGTGGTGGTAGTGTCATGGCGTGGGCATGTATGACTGCCAGTGGAACTGGTTCCCTTGTATCTATTGATGATGTGACTGCTGACAAAAGCAGCAGAATGAATTCTGAAGTGTTTCGGGCAATATTATATGCTCATATTCAGTCAAATGCTTCAGAACTCATTGGACGGCGCTTCACAGTGCAGATGGACAATGACCCGAAGCATACTGCAAAACCAACCAAAGAGTTTTTTAAGGCTAAAAAGTGGAATGTTATGCAATGGCCAAGTCAATCCCCTGACCTGAATCTGATTGAGCATGCATTTAACTTGATGAAGACAAAACTGAAGGGAAAATGCTCCAAGAACAAGCAGGAACTGAAGACATTTGCAGTAGAGGCCTGGCAGAGATCACCAGGGATGAAACCCAGCGTCTGGTGATGTCTATGCGTTCCAGACTTCAGGCTGTAATTGCCTGCAAAGGATTTGCAACAAAGTATTAAAAAGTGAAAGTTAGATTTAGGATTGTTTAGTTTGTCCCATTACTTTTGGCCCCTTAAAAAGTGGGAGGCACATATAGAAACCGTTGTAATTCCTACACCGTTCACCTGATTTGGATGTAATTACCCTCAAATTAAATCTAAAAGTCTGCAGGTAAAGCACATCTTGTTTGTTTCATTTCAAAGCCATTGTGGTGGTGAATAGAGGCCAAAATCTGAAAATTCTGTCAATGTCCCAATATTTATGCACCTGACTGTACGTTTTATAAGTTTATTAAAACTTCACTTTTGCGATTTCTAACCATGCTTGCACCCATTTTCATGTACCCCAAATTTGCTGGGACTACTTATTTTCTTAAAAAACCCCTGCTAAATGTTATTCTTCACCACTTGTGCAAAGACGCTAATTAGCAGCTATTAAGTACCCCAAATAGCTTCAGCAGGGCTATTCGGGGGCATCTACATTGTTCCCCAATGTTAGTGCATCTTTTGGGGGGTGTCAGGTTGATTTCCCCAAATCTGACAGCACTGTTTGCGTTCGCTGGGTCCCATTTTCGCATCCTTTGGAATTGAATAGGTCGAGTAGCGGGGCCGCGCAAGAAAAGTTTTTGCCTCCAAAACACGCGAAGGCGGCGAAAAGTACGGCAGGCGAAACCTTTCCGACTTTTCGCGTCTAATTGAATATGCCCCTTAGATGGAAAATAGTGCTGGGTATAAAGAGAAAAATTTAAAAATAAAATTCAAGAGGGGTAATGAGGATGTAACACTAAGGGGGCAATTCAATTCAGTGCGCTGTGTGGTCGGAGAATGCCGGTTATCGTGCCTATCGCGCCTTAACAAGGGTGTTAAGGCACGGTAACTGGCATTCTCTGACCAAAGTGCCAGGCGTGCGGCTGTCTAAGCAGAAAAACTGCTGTGTGCCTGGCACTTTGGTCGGATTTCTCCTCGTATCCCCAGGGGGGGTGCAAGAAAAAATCCTTAGTGCGCCCAAACAGCGCGGTGTATCGAATAGCTGCGGGAGCTCCCTCCCGGGCTATTCAACATCGCCTTGAATTGAATTCCCCCTAAAAAGTCTGAAAGGGGTCGATTTAGGTAGGAGCAATACCGGCGATACAGTGCGCACGAGGAGTTGCTGAGGACTGTGAATTAAAGTGCACGATTTAGTGGTGAATTCAGGGTGAAACAACTTAGGGTGCCGTTCCAAGACCATCGCAATGGCACATCGCATGCACAGAACCATCGGAGACCATCTCCGGCGCTAAGAAGTGCACTTTAGTGATCAGAACTTCATTGCGAGACGTCTGCTATGCAAAACTAATCCCATGCTCTCCAAAAATGGGAGCCGAGCAATGTAGGGCTTGTGAAGGTCAAGTCAGCACTTAAGATATAAGTGTTGTAACAATTTCTTACCCAAACATGAAATATGGGCTGAAATTGGCAAATAAGGGGTGACCCAACAAAAAAAAATGATAATTAATAATATAGTGATTGGCATCTTAATACAACTCACTATTGTCACGGATAAACGAAATTTAACAATAACAAAATTGTGTTCACTTTTGTAGACAAAAATGGTTAGAGGCATAATTAGAGACACAAATAATTTTAAAATAATTTAAAAACACAGTATCACAAGTTAAAAATCGGGCATAAAGATAAAGATAAAGCCTAAAAGAAAAAAATATTCTCACTTAAAACTGCGTCACGTTGCACAGCACCTGGCCTCTTCCTCAGGCAGTAATGAATTAAGTTTGATCTATAAAGTACCGTTCTCCACAACGGCAATACTCTCCTGTATTCAGTTCTATTTCCTTTGGGTTAAGTTGGGAAAGCAACTACTGTAGTTCTCCTTAGGTTGCAGAGATTGGGCACTCATTGGTGCCGCCCCACATCACAGGCACCGCCCGCAACTCACCCCAAATGAATTCAGCTGTGATAGTTCCTAGGTTTTAATATAGTAACGTTCGGTTTATTTGGTGTAAATATAGGTCTATGCTTAATGTGTAAAGTGCTGTATGTTAGTCCACCAAGTTGTAAAGTTAATGTAGAATAGAGATGCTGCTTTGCACATATTAGCAAAACAAGTTAGAGATGTAAAGTTGACATCTCTAAATGAACTTACTTTCTGTACAAACCAGTGTCTCTGTTCCCTCTCATCCATCTGTACAGCTTGCTTTAGACATTGTCCCTTTAGCCCCACCTCTACTGTCCCTATAAGGTAGTGCTGTTCGGGAAGCAACCGGGAAGCCGACTGCCTATATACCGGCAGCCGGCTTCCCGACTGTCTTATCCCGGCAAGGGTGAAATGCCGGGCGTCTAGATGTAGACGCCCGCATTTCCCCGACACCGGGAGACCGGCGCCCGGCATCACGATCGTAGTGATGCCGGGCGCCGCGAGCGGACAGCCGCGGGGGGGGAGGGTTAGGTTTAGGGCTCCCGGGGGGGACTTAGGGTTAGGCACCCCCCCGGGAGGGTTAGGGTTAGGCACCCACGGGGGGGACTTAGGGTTAGGCACCCCCCCGGGGGACTTAGGTTTAGGTAGCGGGGAAGGGGGGGGTTAGGGTTAGGCACTTAGAGGGGGGATTAGGGTTAGGCACTTGGGGGGGAAGTTAGGGTTAGGCACCCCTAAGGAGGGTTAGGGTTAGGGGGGTTAGGTTAGTGGATACTTACCTATCCACGATCGGGATTTCCAGCGCTGTCGGGCTTCCGCTGCGTCACACTCTGCTACTGTCGGGCTGCCATTGATGGGAATCCCATTCCTGCTGGTCAATTTGCTACTTATCTCCCACTATGCGTGTGGAGCACTAATGACTTTAGCGGCTGCTGACCACCATAGAGCAGACCACAGGCAGACGTCATTCCTTACAGACTATAGCTGGGACCTACAGCATCACGTGCGCAGGTAACTTCTGCTGAATCACCAGGCTGAGATTGTGTCCAGCATTCAGCGTTCTCATCCAGGCCAACATCATTCAGCCGACATAGGCGGAGAGCTGCACGTTATAGAGGAAGCCGACGCGGGGGGCACTTGGGAGATCGCTCCTGGGCCAGCTTGCGCTATACCGTGCAGCAGCCGCTTTTTATGAATTTAGATGGCAGGGTCAAAGTGGGTGATTTCTGGGCACCACGAATCTGGATGTCCCATTCTCACTCTGGGTGCAGGAAGGCCAGCAAGTCAAAAAAATGTGGTGGGGCCATCTTTACTCTGTGCTATCCACATCCATCACCCATTATACTGTAGGTAGACTGTGTCTTATTGGAGACTGAAGGGGCCACCGGGGGAATGCAGTGGTAGGTGTCCATGCTTAGGGGGTGTGGCCAGGCACCAAAGGGGGTGTGACCAGGCACCACAGGGGCTTGGCCAACCACTAGAGAGGCCTGAAGACAGCATGGATACTACAGGGCATGGTCTGGGCCCCTTATAAATATATATAGCAAATACTTATACAGTAGTTCAGACACCAATGCTGTATAATGTAACATATGTATAATAATTCCGCACATGATGGTGAGCCTGTCTATATAGACCACATTTTAATTGGCAGGAGGGCGATCTTGGTGGGTGGTTCAACATGCGGACCTCCAGCTGTTGTGGAACTACACATACCAGCATTCCCTGCCATAGTTTTGCTATGCTAAAACTGTGGCAGGGTATGCTAGGATTTGTAGTCCCACAACAGCTGGAGGGGCGCATGTTGAATACCCTTAGAAAAATAAACTAAGCACCCATGTTCATCCATGTTACTGCGCTCCACCAGGTAACTGACCCCGTAATATAATAACAATGTATAATTCAAATGTAGTCTGGAACTTGACATGATAGAAAGGGGTACCCCTCCCCTGTACCCCTGTAGGCCAGTCCGATCCCGTAGATAGATCCGTGTCTTCCTGCCTTACTGCTGTGCAGTCATAATGATCCTAAACTGGCAGAGAGCATTGTGCATTACACATACTATAAGGAGACCTGGGACGGGATGCATCAATGAGAAAAATGCGGTCAAACCCCCAAAAAATGCGCAGAAGGATGCCGGAGGGGCTTCTGGGTCATAGACCCGAAAGTCCCTCCTTCACAAAGGGCCATTCTTACCGACCGAGCGGTTCTTTGCAGGGATCGCCATGCATACTAGCGTTACCAACGCCGGCATGCATGCGATGGCCGGTGGAATACATCTCACCCCGCATGATGAGGACGGGAAGCACTAGAACAGGACTGAATTTAATTGAATAGATGAAGGTGGGTTCTGCCAATTGGATGAGTCTTTTTGTTATATATGAGAGTACCAACACTGGAGATGATTCGGGAATCTGCGGCCGGGCAGAAACCGGTCTGCGCACGTGCAGAACAGGACCTGTGTGATCGCAAGCAGCACCTGCTATGTCTCTGTCTGATTGACAGACAGAGGTATTTACGGGGTGTGATGTACCGATGCTTGATATTCCGATATATTGCCGGTCGATAGTTAAAAAAAAATCAATGTTAATGTTGATGTGTCTCAAAAAATATATATTTTTTAATAAAATCGTGTTGGATAAGTTTTAAATAGGTGTTCTTCACCTAATTCAATGTAAAAAACACCCCGACAATTTCTGAGCATCTTGTGGAAGAAATGTTTGCCAGCTACAGTAAGTGGTTAACTACACATTCTGCTTCTTAAAGCATTTTGCTGTCTGTGATGGTTAATTGTTAACTGGTCTAAAGTATCATCCTATATAAAATGCCACAATGTAACTGTTCTACAGCCCAGGTTTATAGCACAAAGTGCACGTGCAGAGTGTCTCACACATCCATCTATTTAAGGGAATGTCTGAATGCATTAAGTGTCCCTCACAGTATAAACTATGTGCTGCTTTAATTGGTCAGACAAACTGCTTATATACGGTATGTATATATATGGTAGTGATGAAAGGTATTCACCCTACTTGGGCTTTATCACATCTTGTTGTGTTATACTGAGGACAGGGCTGCATGTGACAGGGGCAGTGACATGATGGGAGGAGGGGAATGGAGGCAGCAGGAAGCCACAGACTGAGAGTTATATAGTGGGAGGAGCTGAGTCCCCAGCAGCACAGAGTATATCAGGAGATGAGTGATGTGTTAGTGAGGACAGGGCTGTATGTGACAGGGGCAGTGACATGATGGGAGGAGGGGAATGGAGGCAGCAGTAAGCCACAGACTGAGAGTTATATAGTGGGAGGAGCAGGGTCCCCAGCAGCACAGAGTATATCAGGAGATGAGTGATGTGTTAGTGAGGACAGGGCTGCATGTGACAGGGGCAGTGACATGATGGGAGGAGGGGAATGGAGGCAGCAGGAAGCCACAGACTGAGAGGTATATAGTGGGAGGAGCAGGGTCCCCAGCAGCACAGAGTATATCAGGAGATGAGTGATGTGTTAGTGAGGAGAGGGCTGCATGTGACAGGGGCAGTGACATGATGGGAGGAGGGGAATGGAGGCAGCAGTAAGCCACAGGCTGAGAGTTACATAATGGGAGGAGCAGGTTTCCCAGCGGCACAGAGTATATCAGGAGATGAGTGATGTGTTAGTGAGGACAGGGCTGCATGTGACAGGGGCAGTGACATGATGGGAGGAGGGGAATGGAGGCAGCAGTAAGCCACAGGCTGAGAGTTACATAATGGGAGGAGCAGGTTTCCCAGCGGCACAGAGTATATCAGGAGATGAGTGATGTGTTAGTGAGGAGAGGGCTGCATGTGACAGGGGCAGTGACATGATGTGAGGAGGGGAATGGAGGCAGCAGGAAGCCACAGACTGAGAGGTATATAGTGGGAGGAGCAGGGTCCCCAGCAGCACAGAGTATATCAGGAGATGAGTGATGTGTTAGTGAGGAGAGGGCTGCATGTGACAGGGGCAGTGACATGATGGGAGGAGGGGAATGGAGGCAGCAGTAAGCCACAGACTGAGAGTTATATAGTGGGAGGAGCAGGGTCCCCAGCAGCACAGAGTATATCAGGAGATGAGTGATGTGTTAGTGAGGACAGGGCTGTATGTGACAGGGGCAGTGACATGATGTGAGGAGGGGAATGGAGCAGGGGCATATCTATAATGGGTGCTTGGTGTGCGGGGCACACGGACCCCTGGGTCCAGGGAGGCCCCGCACCGCACACCCTGCACCCATAGTATTACTTACCTCTCCGGAGTCCCACGTAAGCGCAGGATTCCGGTGCTGTAAAAACAACTGGAAAATGGCAACCGTGGCCATTTTCCCGGTGACCTGTGCATACTCTATAGACTGGGCACACTCTAGTGCCCAGAATCTATAACTCCGGCACTGGCCGCGTACAGCTCAGTGCGCTGCCAGCCGCCGGGCAGAGAGGAGGGGGCTGTGTCGGAGACTGCACACGGGCACCTCCTCTCTAGAAAGCTCCCTGGAATGGAGGTAGCAGGAAGCCACAGACCGAGTGTTATATAGTGAGAGGAGCAGTGCCCCCAGCTGCACAGAGTATATCAGGAGATGAGCGATGTGTCAATGAGGACAGGGCTGCATGTGACAGGGGCAGTGACAGGATGTGAGGAGGTGAATGAAGGGGGAGGGGAATGAAGTCCAAACTTGCCCAGTCTCTTGCAATGTCTGGCAGACATTTTGGTGTGAAATGGGCACATGATTTGCGATTCTCTGCAAATCATGACATCACAGCCACACCCCCATGATGCCAAGATCACAGCATTGATTTACCAAGGATGGAGCCAAATGACACAATCTACCCACCTCTCCACAGTGACCACCTCCATCTCCCCTCCTGGACGTCTCTCAAAGTAGAACTACAAAATGTTGGCAAGCATGATGAAGTCCCTGCAGGCTGAGAGTTATATAGTGGAGGAGAAGGGTCCCCTAATGATGGAGGAGAAGGGTCCCCTAATGTTGGAGAAGGGTCCCCAAATGATGGGGGAGAAGGGTCCCCTAATGATGAAGAAGAAGGGTCCCCTAATGATGGGGGAGAAGGGTCCTCTAATGATGAGGGAGAAGGGTCCCCTAATGATGGGGGGAGAAGGGTCCCCTAATGATGGGGGAGAAGGGTCCCCTAATGTTGGAGAAGGGTCCCCTAATGATGGAGGAGAAGGGTCCCTTAATGTTGGAGAAGGGTCCCCTAATGATGGGGGAGAAGGGTCCCCTAATGATGGAGGAGAAGGGAGAAGGGTCCTCTAATGATGGGGGAGAAGGGTCCCCTAATGATGGGGAGGAAGGTCCCCTAATGTTGGAGAAGGGTCCCCTAATGTTGGAGAAGGGTCCCGTAATGATGGAGGAGAAGGGTCCCCTAATGATGGAGGAGAAGGGTCCCCTAATGTTGGAGAAGGGTCCCCTAATGGTGCGAGAGAAGGGTCCCCTAATGATGGAGGAGAAGGATCCCCCAATGATGGAGAAGGGTCCCCTAATGATGGGAGAGAAGGGTCCCCTAATGTTGGAGGAGAAGGGTCCCCTAATGATGGAGAAGAATTGTCCCCTAATGTTGGAGAAGGGTCCCCTAATGATGGGGGAGAAGGGTCCCCTAATGATGGAGGAGAAGGGTCCCCTAATGATGGGGGAGAAGGGTCCCCTAATGTTGGAGAAGGGTCCCATAATGATGGAGGAGAAGGGTCCCCTAATGATGGAGGAGAAGGGTCCCCTAATGTTGGAGAAGGGTCCCGTAATGGTGGGGAAGAAGGGTCCCCTAATGATGGGAGAGAAGGGTCCGCTAATGTTGGAGAAGGGTCCCCTAATGATGGAGAAGATTTGTCCCCTAATGTTGGAGAAGGGTCCCCTAATGTTGGAGAAGGGTCCCCTAATGATGGAGGAGAAGGGTCCCCTAATGATGGGGGAGAAGGGTCCCCTAATGTTGGAGAAGGGTCCCATAATGATGGAGGAGAAGGGTCCCCTAATGATGGAGGAGAAGGGTCCCCTAATGTTGGAGAAGGGTCCCCAAATGATGGGGGAGAAGGGTCCCCTAATGATGAAGAAGAAGGGTCCCCTAATGATGGGGGAGAAGGGTCCTCTAATGATGAGGGAGAAGGGTCCCCTAATGATGGGGGGAGAAGGGTCCCCTAATGATGGGGGAGAAGGGTCCCCTAATGTTGGAGAAGGGTCCCCTAATGATGGAGGAGAAGGGTCCCTTAATGTTGGAGAAGGGTCCCCTAATGATGGGGGAGAAGGGTCCCCTAATGATGGAGGAGAAGGGAGAAGGGTCCTCTAATGATGGGGGAGAAGGGTCCCCTAATGATGGGGAGGAAGGTCCCCTAATGTTGGAGAAGGGTCCCCTAATGTTGGAGAAGGGTCCCGTAATGATGGAGGAGAAGGGTCCCCTAATGATGGAGGAGAAGGGTCCCCTAATGTTGGAGAAGGGTCCCCTAATGGTGCGAGAGAAGGGTCCCCTAATGATGGAGGAGAAGGATCCCCCAATGATGGAGAAGGGTCCCCTAATGATGGGAGAGAAGGGTCCCCTAATGTTGGAGGAGAAGGGTCCCCTAATGATGGAGAAGAATTGTCCCCTAATGTTGGAGAAGGGTCCCCTAATGATGGGGGAGAAGGGTCCCCTAATGATGGAGGAGAAGGGTCCCCTAATGATGGGGGAGAAGGGTCCCCTAATGTTGGAGAAGGGTCCCATAATGATGGAGGAGAAGGGTCCCCTAATGATGGAGGAGAAGGGTCCCCTAATGTTGGAGAAGGGTCCCGTAATGGTGGGGAAGAAGGGTCCCCTAATGATGGGAGAGAAGGGTCCCCTAATGTTGGAGAAGGGTCCCCTAATGATGGAGAAGATTTGTCCCCTAATGTTGGAGAAGGGTCCCCTAATGTTGGAGAAGGGTCCCCTAATGATGGAGGAGAAGGGTCCCCTAATGATGGGGGAGAAGGGTCCCCTAATGTTGGAGAAGGGTCCCATAATGATGGAGAAGGGTCCCCTAATGATGGAGGAGAAGGGTCCCCTAATGTTGGAGAAGGGTCCCCTAATGGTGGGGAAGAAGGGTCCCCTAATGATGGGAGAGAAGGGTCCCCTAATGATGAAGAAGAAGGGTCCCCTAATGATGGGGGAGAAGGGTCCCCTAATGATGGGGAGAAGGGTCCCCTAATGATGGAGGAAAAGGGGCCCCTAATGTTGGAGAAGGGTCCCCTAATGATGGGGGAGAAGGGTCCCCTACTGATGGGGGAGAAGGGTCCCCTAATGATGGGAAGAAAGGTCCCCTAATGTTGGAGGAGAAGGGTCCCCTAATGATGGAGGAGAAGGGTCCCCTAATGTTGGACAAGGGTCCCCTAATGGTGGGGGAGAAGGGTCCCCTAATGATGGAGAAGGGTCCCCTAATGATGGAGAAGGGTCCCCTAATGATGGGAGAGAAGGGTCCCCTAATGATGAAGAAGAAGGGTCCCCTAATGATGGGGGAGAAGGGTCCCCTAATGATGGGGAGAAGGGTCCCCTAATGATGAAGGAAAAGGGTCCCCTAATGTTGGAGAAGGGTCCCCTAATGATGGGGGAGAAGGGTCCCCTAATGATGAAGAAGACGGGTCCCCTAATGATGTGGGAGAAGGGTCATGGAGGAGAAGGGTCCCTTAGTGATGGGGGAGAAGGGTCCCCTAATGATGGGGGAGAAGGGTCCCCTAATGTTGGAGAAGGGTCCCCTAATGATGGGGGAGAAGTGTCCCCTAATGATGGAGGAAAAGGGTCCCCTAATGATGGGGGTGAAGGGTCCCTTAATGATGGGGAGAAAGGTCCCCTAATGTTGGAGAAGGGTCCCCTAATGTTGGAGGAGAAGGGTCCCGTAATGATGGAGGAGAAGGGTCCCCTAATGATGGAGGAGAAGGGTCCCATAATGATGGAGGAGAAGGGTCCCCTAATGATGGAGAAGAAGGGTCCTCTAATGATGGGGGAGAAGGGTCCCCTAATGATGGGGGAGAAGGGTCTCTTAATGATGGGGGAGAAGGGACTCCTAATGATGAAGAAGAAGGGTCCCCTAATGATGGGGGAGAAGGGTCTCCTAATGATGGAGGAAAAGGGTCCCCTAATGTTGGAGGAGAAGGGTCTCCTAATGATGGGGGAGAAGGGTCCCTAATGATGGAGGAGAAGGGTCCCCTAATGATGGGGGAGAAGGGTCCCCTAATGATGAAGACGAAAGGGTCCCCTAATGATGGGTTAGAAGGGTCCCCTAATGTTGGAGAAGGGTCCGCTAATGATGGGGAGAAAGGTCCCCTAATGTTGGAGAAGGGTCCCCTAATGTTGGAGGAGAAGGGTCCCGTAATGATGGAGGAGAAGGGTCCCCTAATGATGGAGGAGAAGGGTCCCCTAATGATGGAGGAGAAGGGTCCCCTAATGATGGAGGAGAAGGGTCCCCTAATGATGGGGGAGAAGGGTCCCCTAATGATGAAGACGAAAGGGTCCTGTAATGATGGGGGGAAGGGTCCCCTAATGTTGGAGGAGAAGGGTCCCCTAATGATGAAGAAGAGTCTCCTAATGATGGAAGAGAAGAGTCCCCTAATGATGAAGAAGAAGGGTCCCCTAATGATGTGGGAGAAGGGTACCCTAATGGTCAGAATAGTGTCGTGCAGCCTCTGTAAAACTGTTGTGGGAAAATTGTGAAATCGGGCATCAGCTTTGTTCCTCCTATATCGCCAGCTGTATGTAGGTGTGATTCCGTCACCCTGACTCAGAAGTCTGCCATGGAACGGAACAACTGAATTTCTCTAAAGTAAAGCTCCTGTAATTCAGTTGCTTATTTGCCTGTTGCCACTGAAGAGAAGCACAAAGGTGTCTCTAAAACGTTTTGTTGTTTCAGCGAGGCCGTCTCTATAGTGCTTAACATGCTGCGTAGTAACCCCCTATCCCGCGCTGATGAGCTGCAAACAGGGTGCAGCAGTTTGCCTGTAGATGGAATTCTCTGTCAGAACTGGCTGGATTCATGCTCTGTACACCCAGTCATTACAACACTTCAGTCTCACTCCCAGAAGACACTTCTCACAAATTGCTATTACTTATTTCCAAGCATCTTTGGAATTCTCTGGTGCAGCGATGTCACGCGGAGCTTGGACCATGCAGAGATGAGACAGCAGCAGATTGCAAAACACAAACACGCCAGCCATGTAACTCTTCTTATTTTTTTTTATGACAAACATGAACATGCCATAACAACCATATATAAGTTATGTTAAAATGTAGAAAAGCAATAAACATAAAAAGCATGCGGGAACAGAAGCGAAACAAGTGACCCCAACAACGTTTTAAACCTTAGTTCAGGCTGTAGCCAGTCCCTGCTGTGACAGATGGTGAACAGGATAAAGCATCTCTTTGTCGACTCACTTAACCCGTCAGCAGAGGTACATATAATTCCTACCAATATTAAGGGGTCATTGGGAGACCTGGCAAGGTTTAAAATGCAATCACGAGCAGGGCCCTCGTCCGTCATGTGCTTTCCCTGCTCTTAACTACCATCATCTCCTCCCCACTGCCTACAATGGCACCTAACCGTTGTGTTCTGCCCCCTATGTCCTGCAGTAAGGTGGGTACACACTAGACGATGTGCTTACGATGTGACATTGTGAACGATTTCCCGTGAAGTCTCCCCGGCACTCCAGGACACGAAAAAAGGTGCTAAAAAGTGTCCAATCTGACCAACGACCTATCGTGCATCCTTAACGATTTCCAATGCGTCGTGTACGAGATTGGCAGATCTTGCCTGCTGTAGGCAAGATCTGAAGATGTGATGTATGACCCCGCAGGTACGCGCATCGTGATTGCGAGCGGACACTCACGATGTGGACATATTTTACACGATTTGACGTTCCGATTCGTCGAAATCGGGCGAATCGTGCAAAATATCGTCTCGTGTGTACGCACCTTTAGTCACTAAATTCTTGTTTTGTTCATACTGTTTCTGTCTATGGGCCCTGATTCAGAGCGCTCGCTCTGAATCAGGGCCCTACTCCATGAAAATGGAGCGGCCTCCTGGCCGCTCGTATAGCTGTGGGTGACCACCCACAGCATATGCGAGCGGCCAAAAAGATGGTCGCGATGGTCTTGACCATCGCGACCATTGGACTTGCGATGGAGTCTCCCTGCCACAAGCCCTGGAGTGATTTTGGCTCTATCAGAGCCAAAATCACTCCCACTGACATCACTAGTGATGTCAGTGGGGCCGGCTTCAGACGGTAGGCGTTCCCATGGGAACGCCTCCGTCTGGCAGGCACGCCCCCGGCACGCCCACCAAAGGGGGCGTGCTGTCAATCAACATCGACAGCACGCCCCCTTTGGTGCGAGACCCGGAGCGATGGAAAGCCCGTCGCTCCCCGGGTCTCGCGCATGTGCACGACGGAGCTCTCTCCGTCGTGCGCATGCGCAGTGGGGAACATCGACCCGCTTGCGAGCATACTGCCGCTCGCGAGCGGGTCTGAATGACCCCCTATGTACCTTATGAGGTGCTGCGGACCCCTTGTTGCTACATATAAATAAGGAATAATGATAGATATGTTATTTATACTCATTGTCCCTCAATTAATATATACAGAACAAAACGCTATAATATCACTGTGTACATCGCTCTGTACATAAACGCCGATGCACTCATCACAAAATGATTATTTTCCCTAAGAGAAAGGTTTACAATATATTTAATTGGAAGGTAATTAAACTGACATCTAACTACTTAAGGAATAAATGGCAATAACAGCTAAAACATATACTATCAGATATATGTTATCCAATTATACGTAAATACATAATTACTTTAAAAAAAAAGCAAAGCCTGTACCAGGAAACATGTTCGATAAATTGTATTACAGCCAACCAATCAGCTCCTGTCATTTTACAGACTGTTTTTGAAAAATAACAATTAAAAGCTGATCGGTTGGTACTTTGTAAAATGAAATATAGTTGAAATTTGCAATTTGTTTGGAGGGAACATTATATTTCAATCCGTTATATTAATTTTCACACATCGCGCCAAACATTGTATCATATATATATATATATATATATGTACTGTATATATACATGGCACTCTGGAGTACTGTAGTGAATGACAATATACATGTGTAGAGAGAGAGAGTCTAATTGATAGATAAACAGATATGAGGCAGGCTGATATAGTTGTAAGTAATATATACAGTACATAATGTGTGCTGACAATTTGCCTGTAACTCAGCCACTTAGCAGCCCATTAATACAGCATTGTGTGAGCGGCGTACCTCACTGGAGGTGTTGGTACAAGCTTTATGTCTTGTTTCCTCTGCTATGTAATGTCACAGGACTGTCTGCATTCAGATGTAAATGACAAATCATTAACTGGTAATTAGGGTATTACAATGTGCCTGTTTATTGCCACTTGCAAGATACAAAGGTCACAGAGCGACTGGTGACTACATATTTAGGTCATTCACATTTCCAGCTTTGGGGTTGCCATGTGTCACTGCAGAGTGAGGTAGGTACAATTGTTTCTTTTTATAATCAAACATATTTATTTATATCCCGTTGTGTCTTTTACATTGTGGAGCTTCTGCTCTATTGCCCAATGTTATCAGATAGATATAAGAGGATGTTTAAGTATGAACTTTAAACAAACACACAGCTCAGTAGTATGATAAATAATGCTACCAGGTGTTACTTTACCTGCATATCTTATACAACGTTTCCAGTTTATCTATCTATCTATCTATCTATCTATCTATCTATCTATCTATATATCTCATATCTACCTATCTATCTATCTATCTATCTATCTATCTATCTATCTATCTATCTATCTATCTCATATCTAACTATCTATCTATCTCATATCTATCTATCTATCTATCTATCTATCTATCTATCTATCTATCTATCTATCTATCTCATATCTATTTATCTAGCTCATATCTATCAGTCTATCCCATATCTATCTATATATCTATCTATCTATTTCATATCTATCTATCCATCTATCTATCTATCCATCTATCTATCTATCTACTGTATCTTATATATATCTCTATCTATCTCATATCTATCTATCTGTCTATCTATCTATTTTTATATATTTATTTATTAATGTATTTCCTAATAAAATGGATAAAACAAGAGAACATATTCGTGGATTAACAATTACCTTTCATGTAGTCTGCATTGTGCAACTTATACTGTACATGTAAAAATATTTTGCAATAAAAGTAGAAGAGGTACGGTATGAAGATATATAGAATACATGGTTAAATATGTTCAGTCAGCTTCCATTTACTAAATGTGTATTCACGAAAAGGTCACGTTAGTAATAACAATATAACTGTCATGATCTGTATTAAAAATGTAATGAAAAAAATAAATCTATCTCATATCTATCTATCTATCTATCTATCTATCTCACATCTATCTATATATCTATCTATCTCATATCTATCTATCTATCTATCTATCTATCTATCTATCTATCTATCTCATATCTATCTATCTATCTATCTCACATCTATCTATCTATCTATCTATCTCATATCTATCTATCTATCTCACATCTATCTATATATCTATCTATCTATCTCATATCTATCTATCTACCTATCTCATATCTATCTATCTATCTATCTATCTATCTATCTATCTATCTATCTATCTATCTATCTACCTATCTCATATCTATATATATTGAAGTGATTAATAGATTTATTACTTTTGTTGTATCTGTTCTCAATGCTCTATCTATCTATCTATCTACCTATCTCATATCTATCTATCTATCTATCTACCTATCTCATATCTATATATATTGAAGTGATTAATAGATTTATTACTTTTGTTGTATATGTTCTCAGTGCTCTATCTATCTATCTATCTATCTATCTATCTATCTATCTATCTATCTATCTATCTATCTATCTATCTCATATCTAATTATAGTGAAGTGATTAATAGATGTATTACTTTTGTTGTATCTGTTTCTCAGTGCTTTATCTATCGTTTTGAAGTAGAACACACACAAAAATAATGTTATAGGATTTGCAAATAGTTTAGTGGGTCATAGGAAAGACTTTTAAAAACTCTGGCAGGTACTGATGCCTTTCAGTGAAGGTGATGAATACGTTGATTCCTGGTTAATAGACCAAGTACAAGAATGTCATTTTCTTTTGACCTTGGAGAAATCCCTTTATCACTCTGTGACTCACCCTGTCCAGGGTAACACTGGCCAGCGTGTAAAAAATAAAAATAAGTATAAGTAAGAGTTGTAACACGGCCTTATTAAAACCCACCACATTTACTCACAAGCAGTACAGGAAAGGTTTTAAATCAGACATATTAAAATAGCTGAAACTTCCGAAAACATCTTCAACTCATCCTCCCTCCCAAAAACAATAACAGCAATAACTTTAGTAAATATTTTTGTAATTTATAAAAATAATAATATAAAAAAGTGTAAATAAATAAATAAATAATAATAATAATAAAAAAAAATAAAAAAAAAATAAAAATAAAATATATATATATAACATTCTATTTTTATTTTTCTGGAGGTGTTTGGTGTAGGCATGTTGTAAAATATGCTGTTGAGCCACTGGTTTCTGTCAGGCTATGCTTGGACTTGTAGTTCTAACACAGTTATAAAGCCAGAGGTTACCTACATCCAAAGTAGTTGACATTTTGATGAGAATTCCATCAAATATGATTTAATTTGCTTGGTCTACACCTAGCTGAATGCTAATAAGGACACATGCTAAATATACAGGTGGGGTATGTATATAACACTATCAGTTACACACATTACGATAATATTGTGACCTCAGTATGTAAATATTTTTTTTTCATAAATATGGCCAAAAAAAAAACAATTTATAAAAATATATTCCTGAGAGTTACAATTTTCTGCAGTTGGGATCTTTCATAAAGTCATTTAAATAGTGGGAGGTTATAGGACCTGTGTTCTTCTCTGTCAGGTATAGGAGACCTTTAGTCCTCCTGTATCCCCTCTCTCTCTCTCCCTCTCTCTCTCTCACCTCTCTATCTCTCTCTCCCCCCTCTCTCTCTCCCCCCCCCTCTCTCTCTCTCTGCCCCCCCCCTTTCTCTTCCTTCCTCCCTCTCCTCTCCCCCCCCCCCCCCCCCCATGGCAGAGCCCAGCTAACCTGCAGCAGGTCCCATCTTCTCCCCTGTCCCTACTGTTGTTGCAGGAGGTGCTGGCCTGGAGTAGAGGATATCAGCAAAGTTACTGAATAGATCAAACACTGATTTGTCCCGTTTGAAGCTGCAGATCCGGAGCACTTTGTTATGCTAATGAAGTCTGACATCACTCCTGTGATCAAAGCCAATGACACTGAATATAAGGCAGGTTCCTGGTGCAGTGAGAGGCATATTGGCCTCTAGCTGGCAGTGTCTTCTAGGAGAAGATCATTATTGCTGGGACTCCTCACCCAGGCAGCAGATCTCACACACTCCTGCTGCTGCTGCTGCTGCTGCTGCTGCTGCTGCTGCTGCTGCTGCCTCCCTGTCTTACCATGGATCTGGCTCTGCAGACTTTATCCCCCTGAAATGTGTTTTTTTGCACGAAGGAGTTGACCATTATCCTGTCTTCTGAAAGCCTGGAGGGCAAAAGGGACCTGGAACAGATCAGTAGGGACTCCCACTTGCTGGAGAGCTAGCCTGGACCTCTGACACCATGGTAAGTTGCAGCAGATACAGAAACTTCTCAGTGTTTACTCTGCATTATTTCCAGATTTCATGTTGCAAAGTGTCTCTCAGTAGGATGAGCTCAGCTCAGACACAATTGCCAATTGCTCAGGACTTTCACAGGGTGCAACTTTTATATTTCTATACTCAAACCAGATACTCATCATGACATTCTCCTGTCACCTTCCCGGGGCTAGAACCTAATCACAGAGGCTAGGCTTTTTTTAAGTAGTAATAATAATAATAATAATAATAATAATTATTGTTATTACACAGTGTTTTAGTAGACACATTTTCTCATGGGTTAAATTTCTATTGGGAATTTAGAGATAGATATTTAGCTATAAAATGCACATTTTTAAAATATTGTTTTATTATGCAAAATATATTTACTCGTAATTCTCTATTTGCTATTCGGCCAAATATACTGCTATTTACATGAATAATATTTGATTACTCTGTTTGGATACAATATTTATGGACACATATACAGTGCATTATTATTTGCCTACCAGAACATTTTGGATTTTAAGTGGCAAGTGTATGGTCTAAACAAAGTGTTGCTCTTAAGCATATTTAGCTGAGATAGATAAATTAATTGAGACATGGACAGAGATAGACAGACAGACAGACAGATAGATAGATAGATAGATAGATAGATAGATAGATAGATAGATAGATTAGATAGATAGATATGAGATAGATAGATAGATGATAGATAGATAGATAGATAGATAGATAGATAGATAGATATGAGATAGATAGATAGATAGATAGATATGAGATAGATAGATAGCAAGATATGAGATAGATAGATAGATAGATAGATAGATAGATAGATAGATAGATAGATAGATAGATAGATAGATAGATATGAGATAATAATAATAATAATAATAATAATAATAATAATAATTTTATTTATATAGCGCTTTTCTCCTAAAGGGCTCAAAGTGCTTTACATTTACAGTACAAAATACAAAATAAGCTTAAACAAGGGACATTAGTGAAATGCTTGGGTGAAGAGGTGAGTCATGAGGCTATTTTTGAAGGATTCTAGAGTGGATAGATACATAGATAGATAGTTAGATAGATAGATAGATAGATAGATAGATAGATAGATATGAGATAGATAGATAGATAGATAGATAGATAGATAGATAGATAGAATGGGGACATGCTGAGTGGATAATGAAAGTGATGGATACTGGTACTGGGTACAGACAGGGTTGAAAGAAGCAAATTAGATGAGAAAAGGCAGTAAAAGAGAATAGGGGAATAATGGGGTAGGAACAATAACAGGCGGACAATACAAAGAATGCCTGAGAGGGTAATCATTACAAGAGGAGAACAGTTGTTGTCAAATTAATGGGGGGAAGTTATAAAAGAGTGTGGGAACAAGGACGTAACAAAACTTAAAAAAGAAAATAAATGTATGCAAAACTTCCAAGTGCAAATAAAGGCAAATGAAATTCCAATAGATCCTGAGAAGTTTTAGTTTATGTGAGCAGGTTTTTGCAGCGTCTGTCACCTGCACATTGGTAAAACGCTGTGATTATTTTTAAAATGTATTTTAATTTTTTTAATATGACAGTAACTGCTATAAATACATATATCCCAATTGTAAAGAACAACGGAATATGCTTTATAAATAAATGCTGATCATGCTGATATAAGCCAGGAGCATAGATGCAGGGACGAGTCTGCCTCCCCCAGTGTGTGGATCCCAGCTCGCCCATCCTTGTCCTAATACTTCCCTCTCCCTGCTTAGCACAGAGAACGTCCTGAGGGCTCCCACAGCAGGTACCCTGGCCCATCACACGCTTACACTAGGAATCCCAGGGCCAAGCGGTTGCTTTCCAGGGACCCAGACCCCCACTCGTCACCCTTCCAAACCATTCCACATTTTTATGCCACAATCACAATAACTTTAATCAGACCGAGGCTGGTCCCAAAGAGCCTGGTGCGGCCGATAGAGACTAGTGGGGTTACTGTGATTACATATGAAAAGGTGTAAGAGGGGGGAGGGGTCGCCATATGAAGATTACACAGGCTTGTGCTGGATCTATTTTAATAACTACAAACGTGCTTCTCTCACAAGTATCCTGCACGCTGGAAAGAAAGTCTGGGGCGTATCGGTTCTCTGTAATCTTGCCCTAATTAAAAAGAAATGTCACCACTATAATTAAAGTCTATGCAAGGCATCCACCCACACTGCCACTGTGTTAATAGGGCGAGGGGCTTTAGGGGGCTTTCAAGAGCATTTGCTGCAAAAGACCTTTATGGAGATAAAATCTCCAAAAATAGTCCAAGGTGCAATTAAGAGCCTAGAACAGCACTGGTTTAGGAGGCCCGGCCCTATCGCTCCTGACTGATAAAGTGCCGAAAAGAACACTTCCACATTTAGGGGGAGATGTATCCAGCCGGGGAGAGAGATCAAGGGTAGAAGTTGTGCAGAGCAACCAACTGTCACTTATCTAGCACAGTCTTGGAAGTGACAGTTAGAAGCTGATTGAATGCTTTGGGCTATGTCTTCACTGTATCTCTCTCCAAGCCTTGATACACCTCCCCTTATATCTTTTTCAATCGTCTTCTCAGGGAAGATGCTTCTTAATGGGTTTTCACCTTACATATAAATACCAAAGGTAATCCCTGAGACAAAAACAGAAAGTTTCCTGGCGCACACAAGGCATTACTAGAAGCCTGGCCTCGGCTTTACCCTACAGACACCCAGCATGATCTACACACGGCTCTTACAACATGTCCCACTATTCTTAACAAACATGTTTCATCCTCACTAAGTCATTGTTTATAGGGATTATTTTACTGACTTGGCGGCTTTCTCTTTTTAAAGGCTTATCCCAGTTAAACACTGTTTAGGCATTCCGCCTTACCTATATCCCCTGCAGATAAGAATTGTAGCTGCATTATTTAGTATCGGTAACCTAATACAATAGGACAAGCTTAGAGGCGCTGACTTTTAGTTCTATGGGGTAGAAATCGCTCCCTTACATCCTTGAATTGTTTTTTTTTTTTTTTTAAATCAGCAACCAGCTGTTTTGGAGACAAAAATGTGAGAAAATGAATTGCAACAGTCATTTATTTAGCACAAATACTGTACACTGCAATATATCGCAACCAATCAGATTTCTTCTTTTATTCGTTTTACTTTCCTGCTAACTAATACCCGATTTGCTTTTGCAAGTTGTGTTTTTGACCCATGTGTTAAATTAATCCTATCTGGCGTGTGCATGTGCTTGTACTAGGCATATATAATTTATTTTATTTTTTTAAATCAAATCTACATATAAAATTATCTTTGCTCCTCCCTGAGTCTATGGTTAGTACTACTAGCCATAGACTCAGGGAGGAGCAAAGATAAGTTTATATGTAGATTTGATTTAAAAAAATAAAATAAATTATATATATATATTTTTATATTTTTTTAATCAGCCTGCGGCGCTCACGCTAAAGCAACATTTATCTTAGGTAAAGTTGGGATAAAAAAAAAACATTTGGTTTGTGGTCATCTTCCATAGGGACACAAAAAAACAGAGATTGAGATTTGATGTAGTCTGCCCTTAAGTTGGCGTCTTTTTTTCCTCACTTTTGCATTAGTTTGATTTTCCGTGGAAACCAAAATGACACAGATATCATATCGCCATACACTCATAGTGACAGCGCGCATTGCTATTTGTGCAGTGTGCAGTGTGACAACTAGAGGATGCATTAAGCAGTGTGCAGTGTGAGAACTAGATGATGCATTAAGCAGGGTGCAGTGTGCAGTGTGAGAACTAGAGGATGCATTAAGCAGTGTGCAGTGTGAGAACTAGAGGATGCATTAAGCAGTGTTCAGTATGAGAACTAGAGGATGCATTAAGCAGTGTGCAGTGTGAGAACTAGAGGATGCATTAAGCAGTGTGCAGTGTGAGAACTAGAGGATGCATTAAGCAGTGTGCAGTGTGAGAACTAGAGGATGCATTAAGCAGTGTTCAGTGTGAGAACTAGAGGATGCATTAAGCAGTGTGCAGTGTGAGAACTAGAGGATACATTAAGCAGTGTGCAGTGTGAGAACTAGAGGATGCATTAAGCAGTGTGCAGTGTGAGAACTAGAGGATGCATTAAGCAGTGTGCAGTGTGAGAACTAGAGGATGCATTAAGCAGTGTGAGAACTAGAGGCAGTGTGAGAACTAGAGGATACATTAAGCTGTGTGCAGTGTGAGAACTAGAGGATGCATTAAGCAGTGTGCAGTGTGAGAACTAGAGGATGCATTAAGCAGTGTTCAGTGTGAGAACTAGAGGATGCATTAAGCAGTGTGCAGTGTGAGAACTAGAGGATGCATTAAGCAGTGTGCAGTGTGAGAACTAGAGAATGCATTAAGCAGTGTGAGAACTAGAGGCAGTGTGAGAACTAGAGGATACATTAAGCAGTGTGCAGTGTGAGAACTAGAGGATGCATTAAGCAGTGTGCAGTGTGAGAACTAGAGGATGCATTAAGCAGTGTGCAATGTGAGAACTAGAGGATGCATCAAGCAGTGTGCAGTGTGAGAACTAGAGGATGCATTAAGCAGTGTGCAGTGTGAGAACTAGAGGATACATTAAGCAGTGTGAGAACTAGAGGATGCATTAAGCAGTGTGAGAACTAGAGGATGCATTAAGCAGTGTGAGAACTAGAGGATGCATTAAGCAGTGTGAGTACTAGGGGATGCATTAAGCAGGGTGCTGCGGAGAATCCTGTACAGATAGCTCCTGGCCCCACTAGCAGAGGTGAGGGAGATAGTGAAGCGATCTGACTGCAGTTGTTTTCTTACTGACGTGTAATAAATGCTGGAGGCATAGGAAAAAGTCTTTGCCTGACGTGGTGCAAGGACTTGGAAATCGTAGCTTAGAAATTATATGAAGGGAATTTTAAATAAATGCAGGTTATTGTTTCCGTTCTGTGAGTCGTTACTATAGTCACCGGAAAAGGATGTTAGTATTTAGTAGTGAATGAAAATGTCAGTTTGTTTGTGAATGCCCAGGCGGCAGTTATGTAATAGTGAGTTTGGATAGTGTTGTGTTAGAGTTGGAGTGACATAAATAAAACTAAATGCAGTTACAATATCTGCTAGTCTTGGATGGTATTTGTACTTTATACAGATCTGTCCTCTTGTATCTTTGCCGATCGCACTACAAACATGCGCACGAATTGTGCCATGCAATTAGCCGAGGCCGCATGCGCTACGCCATGACCATTGATTGCCATGCAATCCTGTGGAGTGGCAGGTGCGAGCGCAGCACGCGTATCCGCTCAAGGGTACGCATCTCCGTGTGGTGCGATTTGCAGCGAAAGTGCCAAAGATGCAAGAGGACACATCTGTATGTCATCATTGGTAGGATAATAGATAGGCACTGTAGATGAGGCCAGGACAAGGGATAGGTAGATGAGGCCAGGACAAGGGATAGGTAGATGAGGCCAGGACAAGGGATAGGTAGATGAGGCCAGGACAAGGGATAAGTAGATGAGGCCAGGACAAGGGATAAGTAGATGAGGCCAGCACAAGGGATAGGTAGATGAGGCCAGGACAAGGGATAGGTAGATGAGGCCAGGACAAGGGATAGGTAGATGAGGCCCGGACAAGAGATAGGTAGATGAGGTCAGGACAAGGGATAGGTAGATGAGGCCAGGACAAGGGATAGGTAGATGAGGCCAGGACAAGGGATAGGTAGATGAGGCCAGGACAAGGGATAGGTAGATGAGGCCAGGACAAGGGATAAGTAGATGAGGCCAGGACAAGGGATAAGTAGATGAGGCCAGCACAAGGGATAGGTAGATGAGGCCAGGACAAGGGATAGGTAGATGAGGCCAGGACAAGGGATAGATAGATAGATAGATAGATAGATGAGGTCAGGACAAGGGATAGGTAGATGAGACCAGGACAAGGGATAGGTAGATGAGGCCAGGACAAGGGTTAGGTTGATGAGGCCAGGACAAGGGATAGGTAGCTGAGGCCCGGACAAGAGATAGGTAGATGAGGTCAGGACAAGGGATAGGTAGATGAGGCCAGGACAAGGGATAGGTAGATGAGGCCAGGACAAGGGATAGGTAGATGAGGTCAGGACAAGGGATAGGTAGATGAGGCCAGGACAAGGGATAGGTAGATAAGGCCAGGACAAGGGACAGGTAGATGAGGCCAGGACAAGGGATAAGTAGATGAGGACAGGACAAGGGATAAGTAGATGAGGACAGGACAATTGATAGGTAGATGAGGCCAGGACAACGGATAGGTAGATGAGGCCAGGACAAGGGATAGGTAGATGAGGTCAGGACAAGGGATAGTAGATGAGGCCAGGACAAGGGATAGGTAGATGAGGCCAGGACAAGGGATAGGTAGATGAGGCCCGGACAAGAGATAGGTAGATGAGGTCAGGACAAGGGATAGGTAGATGAGGCCAGGACAAGGGATAGATAGATAGATAGATAGATGGATAGATAGATGAGGTCAGGATAAGGGATAGGTAGATGAGGCCAGTACAAGAGATAGGTAGATGAGGCCAGGACAAGGGATAGGTAGATGAGGCCAGTACAAGGGATAGGTAGCTGAGGCCCGGACAAGAGATAGGTAGATGAGGTCAGGACAAGGGATACGTAGATGAGGCCAGGACAAGGGATAGGTAGATGAGGCCAGGACAAGGGATAGGTAGATGAGGTCAGAACAAGGGATAGGTAGATGAGGCCAGGACAAGGGATAGGTAGATAAGGCCAGGACAAGGGACAGGTAGATGAGGCCAGGACAAGGGATAAGTAGATGAGGACAGGACAAGGGATAGGTAGATGAGGCCAGGACAAGGGATAGGTAGATGAAGCCAGGACAAGAGATAGGTAGATGAGGCCAGGACAAGGGATAGGTAGATGAAGCCAGGACAAGGGATATGTAGATGAGGCCAGTACAAGGGATAGGTAGATGAGGCCGGGACAAGGGATAGGTAGATGAGGCCAGGACAAGGGATAGGTAGATGAGGCCGGGACATGGGATAAGTATACTGTATGAGGTTGGAACAAGAGATAGGTTGATGAGATCAGGACAAGGGATCGGTAGGCGAGGCTAGGACAAGAGATAGGCAGATGAGGCCAGGACAAGGTACAGGCAGGTGAGGCTGGGACAAGGATTTGATAGCTTAGGCCATGACAAAGTATAGGCAGATGAGTTCAGAGCAAGGGATAAACAGATGAGGTCGAGAAAAGGGATAAGCAGGTGAGGCTGGGCAGGAGAGGCCAGGATAAGAGATAGGTATGTGAGGCCAGTACAAGGGATAGGGAGGTGAGGCCAGGACAAAGTATAGCTAGATGAGGCCGGACAAGGCAGGTCAGTTGGTTCTATTATTTTATTTATTTATTGTTTTAATATTATTATCAATATTATTTTAATTTGCATTTCTCAATACCACTGGGCATGTACAGCTATGCTGTCTAGCCTCAGTACGCCATGCAGCACGACTTGCCTGGTGTTAGTGAGCCGCCAGGTCACGTACTACTCTACTAGCGCTGGGGTCGTGTTCTTTTTGCGCACCAGCAGACTGTGCTGATTAATGTGATGTGTGACACTTGTATATCTGTGTGCACCCGAGTCTCGATACAAAACACAACAGAACTTGGAATGCAAAAAGCCTCGTCCGCTGCATTGTAACACTTTGTATATGGGTTCAGCGACTCAGTCACACTCAGATATACACGTGTCGCGTATCAAATGATTCAGCACAGTCTGCTGGCGCATACTAATCGCATTGCATTGCGACATAGATGCATTTTCTAAAAACAAAAGAACAAACTGCCAGGCGCTAATATAATCCAAAATAATAAAATATAGCAGCAACCTTCCAAAAAGTGCCTGTGTGGGCTCAAAACAGTTGTCAGAAGCCTCTTTTAAAGTGCACAATATAGGTGGTGCACTAATGAGGTATAATATACAATACTGCTTTCATCTACTGGGATTTTGTAATGGCAGAAGATGAATGAGTGAAGGCTCTAATTCAATTACCAAACAATTTATAAACATAGTCAATATACACATACACAAATATAACATTAATAATAAGCACTGGCACTGGTATACGGTGTCCTTCTAATATCAGAGACTTTTTATTCTGTAGATGTACCAGTGCTTATTCTTAATATTATATTTGTGTATATTGACTATTTTTAGAAATAGTTTGGTAATTGAATTAGTGACTTGCCTTATCATCTTCTGCCATTACAAAACCCCAGTAGATAAAAGCAGCATTGTATATTATATGTCATTAGTGCTCCACCTATATTGTGCATTTTTGATGCATTTTCGAAACAAAAAGAGATGGCAGACGCTATCAGAGTCTCACAGGACCTGGCGCTTTGAGAGGGGCATTTTAGCGTCACCGCAGCAAAGATGTGTAAGGACACATCTATACTTATACCCTGAGAGCGGCCGTATCAACCAAGCAGCTGAGGAAGAGGACTCTGAGAGAATTCATTGTTGAGATTGAGTTTGATGTAGTTTGGCTGTAAGTTGGTGTTTTTTCTTCTCACTCTTTCATTAGTTTGACATCATATCGCCGTACACTCAGACTGACAGTGCTCATTGGGCCTGATTCAGACCCGCTCGCAAGCAGGTCGATGGTGGGGCATTGCGCGCGAGCGGCGTGCGCAATGCACATGCGCAAGCCCCGGAGCGAGAGAGAAATTTGCTCGCTCCGGGGCTTGCTACAAACAGGGCGGCTGTCGATGTTGAGGGGGGGGGGGTGGCTAGACATTTGTGGGCAGCCCTACTGACATCACGTCAGTAGGGCTGATGTCAGTAGTGAACTTTCGGCTCTATTAGAGCCGGAAGCTCACTGGGGCTTGCGGCAGACGAGACCCTACCACAAGGGTCTTGTCGCAAGCCCGATGTTCGCGACCATCACCTGGCAGCTCGCTAAAGCTGTGGGTGGTCACCCACAGCTTAGCGAGCGGCTAGGATGCCGGGTTTTTGAAAACAAAGCGGCCGCCCTGATTCAGAGCGAGCGCTCGCTTTTTGCGAGCGGCTCTGAATCAGGCCCATTGTTATTTGTGCAGTGTGAGAACTAGAGGATCCATTAAAGTAGTATAGATGTCCGTCACCTACACAGCATGCATACAAATTATGTCATATATTTATAATGTCATGACATAGTTTTGCACAGTACAATTCACAACTGCTGACCGCGGTCCGATGATGCGCCTGCAGGCCTTTGCGCCATTTCCTGCTCCCGCCCCTGATGCATCAAGAAAAAAATTGATTTTAGTAACGTCAGCAATGTCGGATACGTTCTTTTAGGGGCTGTATCTAACAAATGACTCGGGTAGATCGGGATTTACAGTAATTCAACTTGAAAAAAAAAATTATGGGCCATTTATATTTCAACATAAAAAATATCATTAAAGGTAACACAACGATACTTAAATACAAAATATCTACAAAACCTCCTATGAATTTGCGCCAGTATTTTATTCTTATTAATGGAGCTTTGTTGATGAATGACGACTAATGATATAAGAATAATAATTGATTTTCCCTTGAACTGGAAAGCGAGCAATCACTTAGGCTTTACATTTATAATCAGAGTGGTCATTACAAAAAAAGTCACAATTTAACCCGTTAAATTGGAGTTAGTGGCATATTTCTGAAATTGCTAAGTACTTTTTATGCAGACAAATTCCTCTTTCTGTTTACTGACAGCAGAAATTGATTCCTGATGGAAAGCAGAACATTTCCGTATCGTTAATATATCATAGATGATAAGACAATAGCGGGTGTACTGAGGTGAACTCCGCTATACCACTATATAATTGACTTTGTTTGATCAGTTGCCGATTCGCTAAATACCATTTCTTTCATCGCTTATGACAGGTATAGGAGAAAAATGCAACATCTGTGAGGAATTAGTCGCGCAATACAAAACAAATTGTACAAAACATGTTAGTAACAAGTTACACAGTGACTGCTGATAGATTTCCCCATACTGTATAGTAAATTCATCTTTAGTCAGTTATACCCCTTTTACACCAGAGCAAAAACCTGGGTTATTGCTGGGTCTACCCAGGTCGCAGCTCAGTGTAAAAGGGTCCCTGAAAAGTAACCCGGGTCAAGTGACCCGCAGTCCAACCCAGGTAGCTACCAGGGTCGAACCCAGGATGGACCCAGGTAATGGTGCAGTGTAAACAGCGCAACCGGGTTATCCGACCTGGGTCATGCCTAAAATGAGCTGATTGGTGGTTGTGGAGCAGTCACCTCCCACTTTTTATGACCTCACAAGTTTAGCAGGGCAGACCCAGGTTCAGTGTGAACGGGGCTGACCTGAGAATAACCCAGATCGATGGTGTTGTGCAAACGGTGTCTGACCTGGGTTGGAACCATCTCTGAAAACCGAGGTCGGACCCAGGTTTTTTGGTGGGAAAGAGGTATAACTGTGCAATCAATTGTATGCTCTCTTTCTGTATTGAGAGGAATGTACAGAAGTGTTCTTATGCAGCAAGCCTCAATTCGCCATACGGCGTAAGACGCCAGGTGCGACTGAGCCACACAAAGCGTTGCAGCATAGTAACTTTTTCTGTAAATTTTGTGTCTTATTCACATCGCAGATGCAGCGAAAAGCAGCTCACAGTGTACTACAGACGCTGGGCAGCGATTTTAACCGCACAGGAATTTGTTTTATACACATAAAAAGTCGCAGTTGAAGCCCAACGGGACTTGGCGTGAGAAATAGCCGCGGCCAATGCATCGCAGCACTTTGTATACAGATTGAGACTCATTCGCACACAGATGTACAAATGTCGCACATCAAATTGATCAGCGCAATCTAATAAGAGCAGTTTTTTCTCTTTTAGTTATTTTATTTGTGTGAATATGATGCACATTTTGAGCAAATAAGACGCTTGGCACAACCTGGGCTCCAGAGGGGCTGTGAGGGGCGACTGAAGCCACAGTGTATGGGGTCACATCTGTAGGTAGAGATGACAAAACCTCCTGCGGTAGATTTGGAGTAATTCTTAGGTTGGGTACACACTAGACAATATCTTGCCCAATTCCGACGCATCGGAATGACAAATCGTACATATCGTCCAGTGTGAACGCACGATGCGCGCTCCCGCCGGTCGTCCGTCGCATCCTCAGATCTTTTGTACATGCAGAAAGATCTGAGGATGTCTCTAGCGATGCCATGCAGCCGAACGCAGCATGCCCCCACTATCCCCCCCGCCGCCGCTCCGTCGCTGCCGGCATCGGTAAGTGTGTATGCACCCCCGCCGGGTCCGTTGCTAACGAGGCTGGTACACACTAGACCTGGTTTAGTGTGTGCCGGCCTTTGCACTGCCCGATAGTTCTATATTTGGCATATTGATCCAATTTATTTAATTTTTTCAACTATTTCTGCAAACAAGAACATATGTTTCTGAATCGGACGCATGTAGCGTGTTTTTTTGCGTACTGCGCTGAGACCACACCATGCATACGCATATATACACACCGTGAAAGGTGTGCAGCTACCTTGTGAACGCGTGCAATAGATCCGTTTCGTGGGGGCTTCGTGGCCGTGTAGCCGGACTTTACTAAGCAGCGTGTGTACGGCAAAGCGACACCTGTCTCTCATGCATTTTTTTTGGCACCCAGCATAGGGCAGGTGTGAGTGGCGATACTAATGATGGCAGCTGAGGCTGCGTACGGAAACGCAGCGAGTGGTGCGACCATACGCATGAATCCGCATAGATTATCACATTGACATAAGGGATTAAATCCGGCTCCTGCGGCTGTCCGTGATTGCGAGCTCTTTGCGTCCAACTCAGAATCAGACAGAGAATGTCGTTTATAGTCTATCTCAGTGCATTTTGTTTTTGAGGCTGCTGTTCAGAAATGACATTTTAGTAGACAGTTCTTTGTTCCAAACCGCAGAGCATCTCGCTATTCCAAATTTTTTTACCAGCCGTAATCATTGGAATTTGTATCAGCTCACGTCCTGCCAAAGCATTTCCCGGCATCATCTTTCCTTCTGGTGCTCTGCAAAACTAGGCGCACGATGGCTACAGCTCCGCACTATGCAGCGCCCTCAGGACCTCATTCAGAGCCGGACACTATTTGCGCTCGTTCGTTCAGAAAAAGGGGCTAGCTATTTAAATTGAGCGCTCGCTCTTTGCGGTCTGTTGACGCCTCTATGTCTGAGCGAGCATCCAAAACATGCGCTCGCTATTTTGTAAAGACGCCCCTTGGCCGCTCGCATCATACGTCATCTCCGCTATTTATTAGATTAATCGAGTACATCGAAAGGCGTCTGAACTGCTCGCAATTCTTGTGGTTGGATTTTCCTACCGCAATCATGCGAGCAGTTCTGGCTAAAAGACAACCAAGTGACGTGGTCGATGACGCTGCTTTGTTAATTATGCACACCCTTAAAACGCGAGTTTTGACCGTTTGGCACGCCTGCGTTCGGATCTCCACTCCCCGTTTTCAAGCACCTTCCCCTGTTACCACCCACAAACGCCTCATTCTGTCACTCAAATTACCAGCCCCTCGCTATTTTGCGAGCGCTCGATTTCCGACCACACTGACTGGTTGGCGCATGCGCATTCCGACCCATATGCATGCGCAGATGTGCGAACATCGCTCGGAGCGAGCGAGCGGCCGCTTACGAGCGGCTCTGAATCAGGCCCTCGGTCCGCCCAACTCCTGACGTCCGCTGCTGCAAAGTTCTGCCTCTCTGCAATCACAGCCATCTTGCTTCGTACATCAGTGCGCTTTGGCGCTAAACTAGGCTCGCAGCGCCACCAAAGACGATCTTGTGCTGCCCATCAGCCTTACGGTGCTTCGTAAACGTCCTACGGTGTCTCCTGAACGTCCGTCTGTGGCTGACCTCCCTGTGGGCGGAGGAGACTAGGTGGTCCTCATACAGTAGGTGGCCTTCACGCAGTACACAAATAACGGAGACTTTCATATCGAATGTTGTTTGATGTGCGGCACGTTATAAACTGTACGACCATGGATGCTCTGGGACCTGCTGCTGTGGAGTCAGGACGCCACGTCACATTCCAGTCTCGTCTCTTATGTGGCTCTAATCGCTGTATTCCCCGGGCACCAAAAAATTAAGACAACAAACCCCACCTAGCAGACACTGCGCACCTATCTGGCACTCTCTAATGGAAGCCCACTGAATGCCAAGTAAGGAAAGGTGTCTAAAGACTTCGGCCTTACTGACTTGTTACTTGTGAGAGCGAAACACTGGCTGCTTAGAAGCTTTATACCTAGGCCCAGCTCCTACTAATATTAATATTTATTTGACTAATGTGTGACTGTTGACAGAACGGCAGGGGAGATGGATGGCGGACCTATAGCCGGCCGTCTCCGCCGCGTTTTGATACGTGTGTCTCTCGCTGATCAGATGAATACACTCGATGCTGTTTGTTCATCAAATGGTTAAAACCGTCTTTTCTGAAACCTGGATTTTTAAAGATAACATATACACATCCTCTAAATGGCAGCAGTATAACACCAGCCTGAGCTATCAAAAGACTTTCACATCCTTCTGTGTGTTAGGTGGAGCTGTGAAGGGGGCTGTGGGAGGAGGGGGCAAAAACATTTGATGCTCTTGATGCGGATACAGATGATTTGCTGTCACCCGCCCCCAATCCTCATTTAAAGGCACAGCAGGAAACATAACGTCTACTGGAAGCCATCGGACAGGAGACTGGGCCTGATTCTGCACGGGTCGCAAGGCTGCGTTCGCACGCGCCCACTCGCAGCAAAAGTATGCCAATGGATGCAATCGCACGGCAACCGCAGCGCTATACCAAGACGCCCACCACTGTATAAAGCCGCCCACTTCCCATGGCATGCATCCGCAAGTCAGCGAAATCGGTAACATCGAGTGACATCGGAACCAGTCGCATAGTTGTGGTTGACCTGACTCTACCGCACCGTGGGGTCTATTTACTAAGCAGTGTTAGGAGACAGAGTAAAAAGTGATAAGTCTGTGATAAGGTGCCAGCCAATCAGCTCCCAACTGTCATCTCACAGGCTGTGTTTGAAAAATGACAGATGGGAGCTGATTGGCTGGCACCTTATCACTTTCTTATCACTTTTCACTCTGTCTCCTAACACTGCTTAGTAACTAGACCCCCAACTGCTAAACTTCCCGCCACCATCTAGACCTTTGCCAGCGTATGCAGTCGCAGGGGATTAATTATGCACGCCCCTGTAACTGGCGTACAAATGCACAGGCACACCTGCGTTCCGACGACCACCCCCCCTCCACCCCCAAACGGTCATTTCAGGTTAATCACTATGCGATTGGGCTCCGTGTTCACTGCGATTGCTTCCCAATCGCAGCAGGCGGTTCGCGCACGCACACTGGGACGCATACGCACGCGCAGAGCACAAACATCTCCCGGCTGCGTGCGAACGCAGCCTTGCCGTCCGACCTGAATCAGGCCCACCACAGACTTCTGGGAAACACCATTTAGATGGCAGCCTCTGAGACAATGCATTACCCCGAGCATGCCATCGCACTGCCCCAGCCGTCCGTGCACAAGAGCAGCTGCCATCGCTATCAGCGACACTTGCACTTACCCCATGCTAGGGGCAGGAGATAGGTGCCTACACACTAGGCACCTTAAGATTTCCCTTGAACTCCCCCGACAACTCTTACTGCATGTAGGTAAGATCTGAGGATACGTCAAACGAACCGCGGGACCGCGCATCGTCACCGTTATTGGACACTGCGCGATTTGTAATTCCGATGTGTCGGAATCGACCCAATCGTGCAAAATATCATCTATTGTGTACGCACCTTTAGTTTGGCGTCCACTTTGCATATGCACGAATGGTGAATAACTTTGGCTACACACCCACGGAACAGTTCTGTTACATGCAAAGTCCCTCTGAACATCCAAGTTGACACCCGGTAGCGCTTGTTCAGTGAATTGGCTGGGATCCGTACCACGCTGAAACGCTTGTTAATTCGCCAAGATTCCTGGTCTCAGTTTGTCAAAAAATACATAGATAAATTGCTACCGCATTCTACAGGAACTTGTGACTTAGGGCTGGGGCACCATTTATCATAAATGGCGAGTTTTATCACTCGTTGTGAATGATACAACTTGTTGATAAATGATGCCCTGAGAATCAGGACCTATGACACAGCCAGAAGCAGCTCTATAAGCAGATTGTTTCGCCCTTCTGAGCACTCAGCAGTGAAAGATCAGATTCTCTGCTGAGCGTGTAAAATATAGAGATGTGCGCCGACCCCCGTGTTTTGGTTTTGGAACTGGATCGATTTTGACAAAACCGCCCTGGTGTGTTTTGTTTTTGGTTTTGGATCTGTATTTCTTTCTAAAAAAAAAAATGATAAAAACAGCTAAAATCACATAATTTGGGCCTGTTTTTGTTCCTACAGTATTATTGTGCTGCCCATCAGCCTTACGGTGCTTCGTAAACGTCCTACGGTGTCTCCTGAACGTCCATCTGTGGCTGACCTCCCTGTGGGCGGAGGAGACTAGGTGGTCCTTATACAGTAGGTGGCCTTCACGCAGTACACAAATAACAGAGACTTTCATATCAAATGTTGTTTGATGTGCGGCACGTTATAAACTGTACGACCGCGGGGGATGCTGCCAGTGGGGGGCGGCAGCAGGGGGTGCCGGCGGTGTCGGCAGCGGGAGGTGCCGGCGGTGTGAGGCAGCCGGGGATGGGCGGGCGGCATCTTCCTTACTTCCTCCTATGCCCATATTCAAAGGGCTTAACGCTGAAACGCTGATTGGCTGAAAGCCGTGACAGATGGCTCTATCAGCCAATAATCATCAAGCCTGCTCGCGATCCGACAGCTGTGGCTCAGATCACCCCGGTTCCCCGAAATTTAGGTGGGTCCGGTTCTCTGAGAACCGGACCCGCTCATCTCTAGTAAAATATATTCCCCTCTAATTTATTTTCTCATGTTTGCAAGTAAAATTTAAATGTATACAGTGATGCTTGATATGGCAATCGGGGCGGAGTGGGGGGCGGGCCACGGAATTGCATCATTTTGGCCCGACCCCGCTACACAATGACGACATTTACGGCATTGTGAAGCAGGGGGTGGGGGTCATGGTGGCGCAATTCAGCGGGTCCGAGGGGTCGGCGGCTGACCGGGAGGGCTACCAACTTTTCCGGAGGGCTGTGTGCGCCACGCGATTTTTAGGAGGCTCCTGGCCAAATCGGGAGAGTAGGTAAGTATGGCCTGATATGGAAGTGGACGCAATGCTGATGGTTGCGCAGTTGAGCTACTGTGCATGCGCGAAAAGTCCTGAAAACTCCTATGGCGTATGCCAGGTCTGACCAACCTGTTTCTCTCCAGCTGTTGTGAAACTACAAGTCCCAGCTTACCCTCCCACCAGTTAGCTGGTGAAGGATGATGGGACTTGTAGTCACACAACAGCTGGAGCACCACCGGTTGGCCAGGCCTGGCGTATGCGTACCACTGAGTGTACGCAGAGACCATGTGTGCATACAAAGTCGCTGGCATATGAATTGGCGGTGTGACTGGGAGGTGACCTGAAGTGAACACAAGAAAGGCCGTCTCCTGGGCGTGTTATGGGAGTGTCCCTGGCGTCTCAGTGACCGCGCTTGCGTTCCCAAATACAGATCCACAATCACCAAGGCTATGTTTAGAATCACTGTGAATCAGGCTCTAAGGTGCATATATATATATATATATATATATATATATATCATAAGTTCTACGGCCAATAAAAGTTGTTGTTATACTGGTGATAGGGCTTCACTTTATACATCAAGGTAGCCCCACTGGTGAGAAGATTCTCTATGCAAGCAATTAATAATTATCATGGCGACCTACAGGTAAGAACCGCCATAATCCTTATTTTATTATCGCCTCCTCAGGATGGCGATAACAGAAGAATATCAATGAAAAAAATATTTATTCCTTATTTTGTTCCCCAACAGACAATATATATTAGAAAAATATGTATTTTTTTTTAGCTAATTTTTATTATTATTTTTTATTTCAATTTTTTTTTTTTAATAAATGGAGGTGATACCTTTTAACACATAGCTTTTGAATTATAATTATTAACACTTACTAACACCTTAGCCTCTCACAGGTGTGCTGTCCTGGGGTGGCTGGCCCCTGTCGGCTTTTTGGGGTTCCGCACCCAGACTTAAGGTGGCCACACAGCCAGGAGGCTTGTCTGTCTTTCCAAGGAACGGCACCCGATTTTTGGGAGGCTCCTGGCCGAATCGGGAGGGTAGGCAAGTATGGCCCAGGCGCACTCCGCTATACTCTGCCAATTGGTCACATGACCAGGCGCACTCCGCTATACTCTGCCAATTGATCACATGCCCAGGTGCACTCTGCTATACTCTGCTAATAGGTCACATGCCCAGGTGCACTCCTCTTTAATCTGATAATAGGTCACATGCCCAGCTGCACTCTGCTATACTCTGCTAATAGGTCACGGACCCAGGCGCACTCCGCTATACTCTGCTAATAGGTCACATGCCCAGGTGCACTCCTCTATACTCTGCTAATAGGTCACATGCCCAGGTGCACTCTGCTATACTCTGCTAATAGGTCACGTACCCAGGTGCACTCCTCTATACTCTGCTAATAGGTCACATGCCCAGGTGCACTCTGCTATACTCTGCTAATAGGTCACGTACCCAGGTGCACTCCTCTATACTCTGCTAATAGGTCACATGCCCAGGTGCACTCTGCTGTACTCTGCTAAAAGGTCACGTACCCAGGTGCACTCCTCTATACTCTGCTAATAGGTCACATGCCCAGGTGCACTCCCCTATACTCTGCTAATAGGTCACATGCCCAGGTGCACTCCCCTATACTCTGCTAATAGGTCACATGCCCAGGTGCACTCCCCTATACTCTGCTAATAGGTCACATGCCCAGGTGCACTCCCCTATACTCTGCTAATAGGTCACATGCCCAGGTGCACTCCACTATACTCTGCTAATAGGTCACATGCCCAGGTGCACTCCGCTATACTCTGCTAATAGGTCACATGCCCAGGTGCCCTCCGCTATACTCTGCTAATAGGTCACATGCCCAGGTGCACTCCTCTATACTCGGCTAATAGGTCACATGCCCAGGTGCACTCTGTTATACTCTGCTAATAGGTCACATGCCCAGGTGCACTCCCCTATACTCTGCTAATAGGTCACATGCCTAGGTGCACTCTGCTATACTCTGCTAATAGGTCACATGCCCAGGTGCACTCCACTATACTCTGCTAATAGGTCACATGCCCAGGTGCACTCCCCTATACTCTGCTAATAGGTCACATGCCCAGGTGCACTCTGCTATACTCTGCTAATAGGTCACATGCCCAGGTGCACTCCCTTTTACTCTGCTAATAGGTCACGTGCCCAGGTGCACTCCCCTATACTCTGCTAATAGGCCACATGCCCAGGGGCACTCCACTATACTCTGCTAATAGGTCACATGCCCAGGTGCACTCCCCTATACTCTGCTAATAAGTCACATGCCCAGGTGCACTCCTCTATACTCTGCTAATAGGTCATATGCCCAGGTGCACTCCTCTATACTCTGCTAATAGGTCACATGCCCAGGTGCACTCCTCTATACTCGGCTAATAGGTCACATGCCCAGGTGCACTCCTCTATACTCGGCTAATAGGTCACATGCCCAGGTGCACTCCTCTATACTCGGCTAATAGGTCACATGCCCAGGTGCACTCCCCTATACTCTGCTAATAGCTCATATGCCCAGGTGACCTCCCCTATACTCTGCTAATAGGTCACATGCCCAGGTGCACTCTGCTATACTCTGTTAATAGGTCACATGCCCAGGTGCACTCCCCTATACTCTGCCAATAGGTCACATGCCCAGGTGCACTCTGCTATACTCTGCTAATAGGTCACATACACAGGTGCACTCCCGTATACTCTGCCAATAGGTCACATGCCCAGGTGCACTCCCCTATACTCTGATAATAGGTCACATGCCCAGGTGCACTCTGCTATACTCTGCTAATAGGTCACATGCCCAGGTGCACTCTGCTATACTCTGCTAATTGGTCACATGCCCAGGCACACTCCCCTATACTCTGCTAATAGGTCACATGCCCAGACGCACTCCCCTATACTCTGCTAATAGGTCACATGCCCAGGTGCACTCCCCTATACTCTGCTAATAGGTCACATGCCCAGGTGCACTCAACTATACTCTGCTAATAGGTCACATGCCCAGGTGCACTCCCCTATACTCTGCTAATAGGTCACATGCCCAGGTGCACTCCACTATACTCTGCTAATAGGTCATATGCCCAGGTGCACTCCACTATACTCTGCTAATAGGTCACATGCCCAGGTGCACTCCTCTATACTCTGCTAATAGGTCACATGCCCAGGTGCACTCTGTTATACTCTGCTAATAGGTCACATGCCCAGGTGCACTCCCCTATACTCTGCTAATAGGTCACATGCCCAGGTGCACTCCCCTATACTCTGCTAATAGGTCACATGCCCAGGTGCACTCTGCTATACTCTGCTAATAGGTCACATGCCCAGGTGCTCTCCCCTATACTCTGCTAATAGGTCACATGCCCAGGTGCACTCCCCTATACTCTGCTAATAGGCCACATGCCCAGGTGCACTCCGCTATACTCTGCTAATAGGTCACATGCCCAGGTGCACTCCCCTATACTCTGCTAATAGGCCACATGCCCAGGTGCACTCCGCTATACTCTGCTAATAGGTCACATGCCCAGGTGTACTCTGTTATACTCTGCTAATAGGTCACATGCCCAGGCGCACTCCTCTATACTCTGCTAATAGGTCACGTGCCCAGGTGCACTCTGCTATACTCTGTTAATTGGTCTTGTGCCCAGGTGCACTCCCCTATACTCTGCTAATAGGTCACATGCCCAGGTGCACTCCACTATACTCTGTTAATTGGTCTTGTGCCCAGGTGCACTCTGCTATACTCTGCTAATAGGTCTTGTGCCCAGGCGCACTCCGCTATACTCTGCCATTATGTCTTGTGCCCAAGTGCACTCCCCTATACTCTGCTAATAGGTCACATGCCCAGGTGCCCTCCTCTAAACTCTGCTAATAGGTCACATGCCCAGGTGCACTCCACTATTCTCTGCTAATAGGTCACATGCCCAGGTGCACCCTGCTATACTCTGCTAATAGGTCTTGTGCCCAGGTGCACTCCACTATACTCTTCTAATAAGTCTTGTGCCCAGGTACCCTCCACTATAGTCTGTAAATAGGTCTTGTGCCCAGGCGCTCTATCCTATACTCTGCTAATAGGTCTTGTGCCCAGGTGCACTCCGCTATACTCTGCTAATAGGTCACATGCCCAGGTGCACTCTGCTATACTCTGCTAATAGGTCTTGTGCCCAGGTGACCTCCCCTATCCTCTGCTAATAGGTCACATGCCCAGGTGCACTCCCCTATACTCTGCTAATAGGTCTTGTACCCAGGTGCCCTCCGATATAATCTGCTAATAGGTCTTGTGCCCAGGTGCACTCCCCTATACTCTGCTAATAGGTCACATGCCCAGGTGACCTCCCCTATACTCTGCTAATAGGTCACATGCCCAGGTGCACTCCCCTATACTCTGCTAATAGGTCACATGCCCAGGTGCACTCCTCTATACTCTGCTAATAGGTCACATGCCCAGGTGCACTCCGCTATACTCTGCTAATAGGTCACATGCCCAGGTGCACTCCACTATACTCTGCTAATAGGTCACATGCCCAGGTGCACTCCACTATACTCTGCTAATAGGTCACATGCCCAGGTGCACTCCACTATACTCTGTTAATTGGTCTTGTGCCCAGGTGCCCTCCCCTATACTCTGCTAATAGGTCACATGCCCAGGTGCACTCCACTATACTCTGTTAATTGGTCTTGTGCCCAGGTGCACTCTGCTATACTCTGCTAATAGGTCTTGTGCCCAGGCGCACTCCGCTATACTCTGCCATTAGGTCTTGTGCCCAAGTGCACTCCCCTATACTCTGCTAATAGGTCGCATGCCCAGGTGCCCTCCTCTATACTCTGCTAATAGGTCACATGCCCAGGTGCACTCCACTATACTCTGCTAATAGGTCACATGCCCAGGTGCACTCTGCTATACTCTGCTAATAGGTCTTGTACCCAGGTGCACTCTGCTATACTCTGCTAATAGGTCTTGTGCCCAGGTACCCTCCACTATAGTCTGTCAATAGGTCTTGTGCCCAGGTGCTCTATCCTATACTCTGCTAATAGGTGTTGTGCCCAGGTGCACTCCGCTATACTCTGCTAATAGGTCACATGCCCAGGTGCACTCTGCTATACTCTGCTAATACGTCTTGTGCCCAGGTGACCTCCCCTATCCTCTGCTAATAGGTCACATGCCCAGGTCCACTCCCCTATACTCTGCTAATAGGTCTTGTGCCCAGGTGCCCTCCGATATAATCTGCTAATAGGTCTTGTGCCCAGGTGCACTCCCCTATACTCTGCTAATAGGTCACATGCCCAGGTGACCTCCCCTATACTCTGCTAATAGGTCACATGCCCAGGTGCACTCCCATATACTCTGCTAATAGGTCACATGCCCAGGTGCACTCCGCTATACTCTGCTAATAGGTCACATGCCCAGGTGCACTCCCCTATACTCTGCTAATAGGTCACATGCCCAGGTGCACTCCCCTATACTCTGCTAATAGGTCACATGCCCAGGTGCACTCCACTATACTCTGCTAATAGGTCACATGCCCAGGTGCACTCCCCTATACTCTGCTAATAGGTCACATGCCCAGGTGCACTCCACTGTACTCTGTTAATTGGTCTTGTGCCCAGGTGCACTCTGCTATACTCTGCTAATAGGTCTTGTGCCCAGGCGCACTCCGCTATACTCTGCCATTAGGTCTTGTGCCCAGGTGCACTCCACTATACTCTGCTAATAGGTCACATGCCCAGGTGCACTTCACTATACTCTGCTAATAGGTCACATGCCCAGGTGCACTCCTCTATACTCTGCTAATAGGTCTTGTGCCCAGGTGCACTCCGCTATACTCTGCTAATAGGTCTTGTGCCCAAGTACCCTCCACTATAGTCTGTCAATAGGTCTTGTGCCCTGGCGCTCTATCCTATACTCTGCTAATAGGTCTTGTGCCCTGGTGCACTCCGCTATACTCTGCTAATAGGTCTTGTGCCCAGGTACCCTCCACTATAGTCTGTCAATAGGTCTAGTGCCCAAGTGCACTCCCCTATACTCTGCTAATAGGTCTTGTGCCCAGGTACCCTCCACTATTGTCTGTCAATAGGTCTTGTGCCCAGGCGCTCTATCCTATACTCTGCTAATAGGTCACATGCCCAGGTGACCTCCCCTATCCTCTGCTAATAGGTCTTGTGCCCAGGTGCACTCCCCTATACTCTGCTAATAGGTCTTGTGCCCAATTGCCCTCCGATATAATCTGCTAATAGGTCTTGTGCCCAGGCGCTCTATCCTATACTCTGCTAATAATTTCCAGTTTATTCAAAGCTTCCAAAATATCTTAAACTCAAGTGAATTCTGAACTATACTGAACTAATTTACTTACGCCTTATTGTCGCCAATATTATTCTTTGTGTATAATGGGAGAATATTATTTCCTATATGTGTGTGCATAGCTTTCCTTCTACTACGCTGCTTATAGTGTTCTGATACTAATATCTTTCTCCAATGTAATAAAATTCGCAGGAAGATCTCTCACGTCAGCTGGGGCGGGCACCATAACTGAAGTGATCAGAATGACGGCTTTATAGGCTATTTATCACTGGTTGCAGTGGGCAGGGCTGATGAGACATCCATGGGACCTGGGTACTGGGGGGACATGGGCAAACCCGGGAGGCGCGGCCATGCCCTCTCCCCATAGTACCCATTATAAATTACAATGCACGGCGCCATTTAATGGCACCATGCGTTCCAAAGTGAAACATTTGTTCCCGAACCCCTCCAACAGCCCGGGTAATTAGTACCCAAACCCCTCCTTGGCACTCATGGCAATGCAGCCCGAGAAAGTATTATTTCTTATTGCTGTCTATCACAGCGATTAAAAAAAATATATATATATATATATATATATATTTTTTTTTTTGTGGTTATTTATCTGACTCTGCGTATATACTGCAATATATTGGTATATTGGACCAGATCGCAGTCCCTGTTCAGAATAAGGAGGACTGGGGTCCGCAGAATTAGTTTCCTTAGTGCAAGAGGTATTTCCTGCGGAATCGGTATGATTTACCGCCGGACCGATGCCCGGCGGTTGGAATCCCGACAGCGGCATCCAGGCAGAAGAGGAAATCCCGATCTTCCTAAGGTAAGTACTAACTAACCTATTTCTACCCCGTAACCCTAACCCTCCCTTAGGGGTGCCTAACCCTAACCTTCCCCCCCAGTGCCTAACCCTAATCCCCCCTCTAAGTGCCTATACCTAACCCCCCCTTCCCCGCCGCCTAATCCTAAATCCCCCCCGGGGGTGCCTAATGCTAACCCTTCCTTCCCCTAGTCTAAACCTAACCTCCGGGAGGGTGCCTAACCCTAAGTCCCCTCCGGGAACCCTAAACCTAACCCTTCCCCCCCCCGCGGCTATCCGCGCTCGGCGCCCGATCGGGATGCTGGGCGTCAGGCTCCCGGCGTATGTCTAATGACAGGCGTCGACCCTTGCTGGGATGTGAAGGTCGGAAAGCCGGCTGTCGGGATTAGGTCCGTCGGCTTCCCGACTGCTTACCTTTCCTGCGTTAGTCTCTTCATAATTAGCAGGGACACTAAAAATACCTAATCCATGCAGAAGCGGCTGCTTTAGGCTTAATACATAAACTCCTTTACCTTTTACCCCCAGATAATGTTATGTATATCATGGAGCCTGCTGATTCCGATGCAGCTTTGTATTGTCCGGGAGGTGTCCCTGGAGGCTCTTCATCACAGTGCCATTGGTTTTGGTACCGATCCAGGTTATCACCCTTCAGATAGCTTTATTATCTTCTCAAATTCCTCTCTGCTTTTCAGCCACATGTTTATATCACCGGTCAGAGGGTTTTATTTTTCCCAGCGCGGTTGCATACAAGTCTGCTGTGCTCTCTGTAGTGAATATATCTTCATTCAAAGAGTAACTTTGTGCTGAATCTCAGCCAGCAACAATAAACATCTCTTCCTGATAATTTAAAACCATGGCTGTGAGACACAGAAGATTGTCAGAACCATAAAGCAATGCGTTGGGTAAAAGCTGCTAGTGGCCGTGCACTAATCAAACAAATGAAAGTGGTTAGAAAGTGTCATATTATGAAAATAAATGGTCTTTCAGAAATCATTATATTTTATATGCTAATACACAGGCTCTCAAATTCGGTCCTCAGGACCCCAAACAGTGCATGTTTTCCAAATCTCCTCACAGAATCGCAAGTGAAATAATTCAGTCCACCTGTGGATCCTTTAAAATTTATCAGTGAGTAATGACCACACCTGTGCACCTGCCAGGAGACCTGGAAAACGTAACATGTGTGGGGTCCTGAGGACCGAGTTTGAGAACCTCTGTGCTAATGGGTCAAGAAGTACCGCAGGGCAGTGCGGGTGCCAACACAATACTACAGTGGGTTAGAATGGTATCCTGAATGACTTACATGTTACTGGAAGAATATGTCCTGTGAATGGACTGAAGGAATCACTTACAGACAGTATGTAAAAATGAATAAATTAAAGTGATCTGAGGGCGCTGTGCCCATAAAGGGGTTGTTTCGTGAGTGGGACCGCAGAGGTCCTTGCACCTTTCTCTGCATTAATCTGTGACTTTATCCTAATGTTGCTGCAAAACCCTTCCCTGGTGTAAACCGTGCGTCTGAATGTGCAAGGACCGAGACGCCCACTCTGAGCGTCCCTAGACGCTGATATATACCGCTTGGTGCGTCTTCAGATGCCACCATCGGTCTCACCATCGAAACTTGCACCAGACCTATGGCGGGTGCAGTCTCTCCCTCTCATTATGGCCTCCTAGGCATACCGGCCACATTTGTGATGAAAAACTTGGCCCCAGCGCCTGACATCACCGCTGCGTCCGATTCGGACCATAAGGTCTAGCAACCCTCACACACATATATGTAATAGTTTCATTAGACGCGTAATACACCTAGAAAACATCCCTGTGTTGCACTGGCAGGCGTCTCTGATATTTACCCACAGAGAGTTAAGCTGTAATTTGAAAATAAAGAGAGAAGGAATTTGAGGTGGGTCTGTGCGCACTTTGCAGGAACCGATACGCTCTCAGCCACATGTTTGTATATTAGAGCGAGAAAGTTAATGAGGTGAGAAGGAAAATAATGGCTGTCACTCTATACAGTACATTCCTTCGTACTGTATCAGGATTGTCAGCATCTGCAGGTCAGGGGGGACCCTAAATCCTGGGCACCGGAGAGGGAAGGGGGAAGCACCAGGGTCCTCAGTTCCTCTACGCTGACGATCACTTCCAATGTACTGGGTTTTAAATTTGATTTTCACTTCCCTGGCATGTAAACCTATATGGAGAAAAAATAAACAGACATTTGAATCCTACCATATGTAGAGGGTTAATGAAAAAAAGAAAAGGGAAAACTTCATGCAATCAGTAGATTAATTCAAGCCATACGTCGGGTCTTGTCCTTATAGAAAGGGGAAAAGTCTTAAAGGGCTGCGAGAATCATTACAGAATAGAATAGGGCACAGAAACCTTACATTATGTCAACATCATGGTAGGAAATATAGATTCAGGGTTGGACTGGCCCACAGGGGTTCAGGGGGACATCCTCGGTGGGTTCCACTGCCTGAGGTCCCCACCTCCTCTTCCTATGTCAGGTTTCAGACAGTGCACTTGAATTATACATTGTTCCTCTATTACAGAGTCAGTTCCCTGCTAGAGCAGGAATATGGATGAACAGACCACGCTCTGTTGTATCATGTTATCTGTAAGGTATGTCCTCTACAATGGTTGGCCAATTCTCTGGGGTGACTGGCCACACTTTTTAAGCATGGGCCCCTACCAATGCCTTCCCCTGGGGGGCCCTTCATGCCCCCAGTCCAGCACAGTATAGATTGTAAGTTCCATAGGGGAAGGGACTAATGTGAACGACTGAAATATTCTCTGCAAAGCGCTGTGGAGTATATGAGCGCTGTGAGTAATATAATAATGATAATAATAATAGGCGCGTGTTTGAGAAATGTGAATCTGATGAATAGGTTTCATATACCGACTTGCATCATTTGTGAGATAGCTCTATCTCACAGGTTCTCAAACTCGGTCCTCAGGACCCCAAACAGTGCATGTTTTGCAGGCCTCCTCACATAATTACTACTGAAATAGTTAGCTGTAGATCTTTTAAAATGTGTCAGTGAGTAATTAATACACCTGTGCTCCTGCTGGGTGAGCTGCAGAAAGTGAACTGTGTGGGGTCCTGAGGACCGAGCTTGAGAACCACTGCTCTATCTGATAGACTGATGCCAAGACAGAGGGGTCTATGGACCTTATTCAGAGTCGGTCGCGAGCGCCGATGCGCTCGTAACCGACTCGATGGTTAGTCCTGCATACGCGCAGCGGCTGCACTGCGCGTGCGCAAGCCCTGGAGCGGCAGAGAAACTCTGTCGCTAAGGAGCTCGCTACCAAAGGGGCGGTTGTCGATGTTGATCGACAGCTGCCCAGGTTTGGTAGGCGGGCCGGGGGGGTGGTTTCCAAAATGGAGGCGTTCCTTTACGAACGCCTACCGTTTTGTGGGCGGCTGCACTGACATCATCAGTGATGTCAGTGGGGAGCTTCCTGCTCCATCAGAGCAGAAAGCTCCCTGGGGCTTGCGAGTGCCCAGACCCAACCTTAGGGTCTGGTCGTAAGGCCCGATGGTTCCGATGGTGATCACTACAGCTTAACGATCGACAAGGTACGGCCGTTCAGGATGCAAGCGGCCGCCCTGATTCAATGCGACCGCTTGCATCTAACGACCGCCTCTGAAGGAGGGCCTGTGTGCTAAGCCTAGGAGAGAGATAAAGTGGACAGAGATAAATTACCAGCCAATCAGCTCCTAACTGCCATGTTACAGGATGTGTTTGAAAAATGACAGGAGCTGATTGATTGGTACTTTATCTCCGTCCACTTTATCTCTCTCCTAGTCTTAGTACATAGACCCCATAGTCACACACAGCTCCGTATGCAGCAAATGATAGCATACAGCGCATGCGCTATAGAGAGTGACCATACGCATCTTTGCATCTCTGAGTTGGTTGGATCGCGGCTGTTTCTCTGTGGCCGCCATGTGGATATTTCTGGGTGGAAACTTGGCGGCAACAATGCAAAAGACACACAAAAGACGCACAGAAGGCACACAGAAGGCACACGCAAGGCACACAGAAGGCACACACTAGGCATACTGAGGGCACACAGAAGGCACACACTAGGCACACAGAAGGCACACACTAGGCACACTGAGGGCACACACTAGGCACACAGAAGGCACACAGAAGACACACAGAAGGCACACACTAGGCACACAGAAGGCACACAGAAGGCACACAGAAGACACACAGAAGGCACACAGAAGGCACACACTAGGCACACAGAAGACACACAGAAGACACACAGAAGGCACACAGAAGGCACACAGAAGACACACAGAAGGCACACAGAAGGCACACAAAAGGCACAAGGCACACTGAGGGCACACAGAAGGCATACAGAAGACACACAGAAGACACACAGAAGGCACACAGAAGGCACACTGAAGACACACAGAAGGCACACAGAAGACACACAGAAGGCACAGAAGGCACACACTAGGCACACACTAGGCACACAGAAGACACACAGAAGGCACACTGAGGGCACACAGAAGGCACACAGAAGGCACACATAAGGCACACAGAAGGCACACACTAGGCACACACTAGGCACACAGAAGGCACACAGAAGACACACAGAAGACACACACTAGGCACACAGAAGACACACACAAGGCACACAGAAGACACACACTAGGCACACAGAAGACACACACAAGGCACACAAGGCACACAGAAGACACACACTAGGCACACAAGGCACACAGAAGACACACACTAGGCACACAGAAGACACACACTAGGCACACAGAAGACACACACAAGGCACACAGAAGACACACACTAGGCACACAGAAGACACACACAAGGCACACAGAAGACACACACTAGGCACACAAGGCACACAGAAGACACACACTAGGCACAGAAGACACACAGAAGAACCATTTTGTGGGTGTGTAGCCAGAACTGAATCCTTTTCTGCGTATGCCAAGTATTTCACGACCGCTGCGTCTGCTGATGGATACATTGGAGCAGCGCGCTGCGAGTGCATGAAGCTGGGCGTATCGTCACATTAGCATTTCGTTAGCAAATTATTTCCATTCCGACTGCTGCCCTAGATGGAGATTTTTGCGACTCTCTTTTAATCAGTTGAATGGTTTTTAGCTGCATGCGCTCACCGCATAGAACACGCCATGACAGCTGAAATGTGGTGATTTCATTTATTTTAATAAAGGGCCATGTGAGCGAACCATAGGATTCATCTTTAGTTTATATATTGAACCAAGTCAGTGACTTTGGTTGTGCAATGGACTTTCACAATAATATGGCAACATGTTGTGAGAGACTATTAAAGACCCATTGCAAATGTTTCAGTTTTATTTAGCATTCTCTTTATGCCAGGACAGCTGTTCCCATAAGTTAACAGCAAAACATTACGCTTCCAGGTTTCGATCCAGCTGTGTTCCTGCTCCTACGCTTCCATTGGTCAGTGCAGGTGCTTATACTACATAGGAAGGTTGGACTGGATCTGAAGCTTCTCTCTATAATCTGGGATTTTTCTTACTGTGGGTGGGATACATTTTTGGAGTCTTGGCCACATTTCCATAAGTACCAAACATTGACCCAGTGGGTAAAGCCATCCTTAGTGGGCATTACCCAATAGGAATCTATGGGCTTCTTTGTGCACCCCCCGTGGTCTGCGCATGTGCAGAAGGACTCCAGGAAGACCTCTGGGTCATAAACCCGGAAGTTCCTCTATAACAGGTCTTATCGGGAGAACTCGTCCTTTGCGAACGGGGCAGATGCGATGCTTAGTACATCCCACCCTATAGGAAATAGCAGCTAGAGCCACATTCAGAAAAGTTATGCTTTGTGGCGAGTGTTAAATTGGACAAGACAGCCATTCCCATACGGGACGTGCATGGCTGCGATAAATACAGTATTCCTGTCACTTACATGTCAGATATTTGTGCGGAAACAGCCATTTCTGCCTGAATGTAGGGGAATACAACTTTAATAAATAGGCCACTGGTTGGGTCATTCTGCTCTATGCTGCAACATACATATTTAACCGACGACGTACAGGACTATTATCTTATTACTTTGTTGATACGATGTTGTTACGCTGTGCAAAACAATTAGCCATGATACAATGTGACGTTGTTTTGCTGGTAGCAGAACATGAATAACAATATTTACAAATCATCTGTGTCTGTGTGATCAGTTGGATATAGGAATAATGGAGCGTACACACGGTCAGATTTGTCAGACTTGTCAGATTTGTCAGATGAACGATTGAACGATTTGAACGATTTTACCAAAGTTTTGAACGATTTGAACGATTGAACGATTTTTGACTGCATTAAAATGAATGGAATCGTCCAAGTCTGACTGCAAACACATCAGATGTCAGATATCGTTATCTGACAAACGGGAACGCGCATCGTTGATCGTCCATCGTTCAGGCATGTCAGATATGTCAGATTTTCCTTCAGATATGAACGACTGAACGATTTTTAAATCGTTATCGTTCATATCTGAAGGAAAAATCTGACCGTGTGTATGCACCATTACTTTGCATTTTGTATTTGGCTTTTTTTCAGGGCCAATGTTTTCACACTACGGGGTAAATTTACTAAAGTGAGAGGTTTTAGAAGTGGAGATGTTGCCCATAGCAACCAACCAGATTCTAGCAATTATTTTCTCGAATGTGCTAGTTAAATGTTAAGTAGAATCTGATTGGTTGCTATCGGCAACATCTCCATTTGTAAAACCTCTCACTTTAGTAAATTTACCCCCTACGTGACCTCTGGTCAAGTGAGGCTAAAACATTCTTGCTGACAATCAGCTCCAGCCTTCCGGGAGGGAGCTGATTGTCGGCTAATAGCGGGGGGCGGGGGCGGCCATTGGGGGCGGAGCCGGGGGTGGGGCGGCCATTTTGGGTCACACTGGGGGTGGAGCCGGGGGCGGAGCCGCACGATAGCGTCATCGTGACTCCGCCCCCTCTTCACAATGCAGTGATTTTCGGCATTGTGAAGCAGGGGGCGGGGCCACGATGACGCGATTCTGCACGAATTGCGTCACCAGGCCCCCCGCTGCGGGGATTTCTGTTTTTTTCAGGGGGGAGGTGGGGAGGGTGTGAGACTTCCGGGAGGCTTGCCTGCCTTTCCGGGGGGCCGGGAGCGGCACCTGAAAATCGGGAGGCTCCCGGCCAAATCGGGAGGGTAGGCAAGCCTGGGATAAAAGTTAAATATTTGTGGGTTTTGTTTCCTAATTTAAACTTTGGGTCAGCGTCACAGACTAATGCTTGTTAGTAAAGTCAGATGTCAGTAAGTGATTTTATTGTCATACATACATATTGAATGTCATGTTTCCTCCTATAGGTTCTCCTCTTGAGGCAGAGGTCCTAATAGCGATTCAGGAATACTGTAGACACCCGGATTGCAGCAGCCTGTGACTGTTTATACTTCCTCACCTGGATTATTGTGGCTCTGAAAATGAAGATTCATCTATTAATTGGGGCTTTACTAACCCTCATTCTGCATACGAGGATTTGCCGGGGCATCAAATGGCTGTGAGTATCTGTCTCCTCTATGTATTATGCAGGATATATACGGGATGACGACCCTCGGGATCCGGGCGGTCATAATCCCGACGCTGGCACCCCGACTGGGTTAGGATACCTACGCCTTTCAGTATGTATCCTAACTCTCCCCCTCTGCCTGCCCCTAACCATCCCTCCCCGGTGCCTGTACCTAACCTCCTCCCTAGTGCCTAAACCTAACCTCCCACTCCCCGCACCCTAAATCTAACCCTCCCCCCTAAGTGCCTAACCCTGACCCTAATGCCTAACTCTAAACCCTAATGCTAACCCTCCCCTTAACCCCGCTACTTACCTTCGGGATTCCGGCAGTTGGAATATTGACTGCATTCCGTATTATGCTGAGAATTATCAACAGACTTGTAACATATCATTTGTGTCAGCCTTCCGACAGATGTGTCCTCATAGACCTATCCTCAAATTGCGCCAAAAAGCCATGAGATTTTGCAACTAAACCGCGCCATGAGACTTCGTAATTTATCCACACCGGGATGAAGTCAGGATGCCGGCGGTCGAAATGCTGACCGCCAGAATCCCGACACTGAAAGCCCAGCATGGGACTAAAGATAGGAGTCTAAATGCTGATGCCTATCATAAGCCCCACGCCGAAATACCGATGCCCAGCATACCGAGCATAGGTAAGACAGGCGTCGCGAGCTGTTAGCCGGGGGGTGTGTGTGTGTGTTAGGTACCCCCCCCTTAGCTTTAGGCTAGGGGAAGGGGGGGGGGGTTATTGTTAGGCACCATCGGGCGGAAGGTTAGGGTTAGGCACCCCCCTACGGGAGGGTAAGGGTTAGGCACCACGGGGGGGATTTAGGGTTAGGCACCAAACCCAGAGTCTTAGGGTTGGGCACCCCCAATGGAGGATTAGGGTTAGAAGGGGGAGATGGGAGGATTAAATATACTTACCAGCCGGCATTCTGGATTTTGATCTGTCGGGCTTCCAGGGTCGGGATTTAAACCGGCGGCTCTGCACCACGAGACTTGGCAACCTATGCGCATCATGAGACTTTGCAGCTTACCCGCGTCATGATACTTTGCAGCTTATCCGCATCATGATACTTTGCAACGTATCAGCACCATGAGACTTTGCAGCTTATCCGCACCATGAGACTTTGCAGCTTACCCGCGTCATGATACTTTGCAGCTTATCCGCGCCATGATACTTTGCAGCTTATCCGCATCATGATACTTTGCAACGTATCAGCACCATGAGACTTTGCAGCTTATCCGCACCATGAGACTTTGCAGCTTACCCGCGCCATGAGACTTTGCAGCTTATCCGCGCCATGAGACTTTGCAGCTTATCCGCACCATGAGACTTTGCAGCTTACCCGCGTCATGATACTTTGCAGCTTACCCGCGTCATGAGACTTTGCAGCTTATCCGCGTCATGAGACTTTGCAGCTTATCCGCGCCGTGACTTTGCAGATTATCCGCGTCATGAGACTTTGCAGCTTACCCGCGCCATGAGACTTTGCAACTAATCCGCACCATGAGACTTTGCAACTAATCCGCACCATGAGACTTTGCAGCAAATCCGCGTCATGAGACTTTGCAACTAATCTGTGCCATGAGATTTTGCAACTAATCTGTGCCATGAGACTTTGCAACTAATCTGCGCCATGAGACTTTGCATTTTATCCGCGTCATGAGACTTTGCAGCTTACCCGCGCCATGAGACTTTGCAACTAATCCGCACCATGAGACTTTGCAACTAATCCGCACCATGAGACTTTGCAGCAAATCCGCGTCATGAGACTTTGCAACTAATCTGTGCCATGAGACTTTGCAACTAATCTGCGCCATGAGACTTTGCAACTAATCTGCGCCATGAGACTTTGCATTTTATCCGCGTCATGAGACTTTGCAGCTTACCCGCGCCATGAGACTTTGCAACTAATCCGCACCATGAGACTTTGCAACTAATCTGCGCCATGAGACTTTGCAGCTTACCCGCGCCATGAGACTTTGCAACTAATCCGCACCATGAGACTTTGCAACTAATCAGCGCCATGAGACTTTGCAACTAATCCGCGTCATGAGACTTTGCAGCTTATCCGCGCCATGAGACTTTGCAGCTAATCCGCACCATGAGACTTTGAAGCTTATCTGCACCATGAGACTTTGCAGCTTATCCGCGCCATGAAATTTTGCAACTAATCCGCGTCATGAGACTTTGCAGCTTACCGCGCTATGAGACTTTGCAACTAATCCGCACCATGAGACTTTGCAACTAATCTGCGCCATGAGACTTTGCAGCTTATCCGCGCCGTGAGACTTTGCAGCAAATCCGCGCCATGAGACTTTGCAACTAATCTGCACCATGAGACTTTGCAGCTTATCCGCGCCATGAGACTTTGCAACTAATCCGCGTCATGAGACTTTGCAGCTTATCCGCGCCATGATACTTTGCAACTAATCCGCACCTTGAGACTTTACAGTTTATCCGTGCCATGAGACTTTGCAGCTAATCCGCACCATGAGACTTTGCAGCTTATCCGCGCCATGAGACTTTGCAACTAATCCGCGCCATGAGACTTTGCAGCTTATACGCGACTTGAGACTTTGAAGCTTATCCGCACCATGAGACTTTGCAGCTTATCCGCGCCATGAAATTTTGCAACGAATCCGCGTCATGAGACTTTGCAGCTTACCGCGCTATGAGACTTTGCAACTAATCTGCACCATGAGACTTTGCAACTAATCTGCGCCATGAGACTTTGCAACTAATCTGCACCATGAGACTTTGCAACTAATCTGCGCCATGAGACTTTGCAGCTTATCCGCGCCGTGAGACTTTGCAACTAATCTGCACCATGAGACTTTGCAACTAATCCGCGTCATGAGACTTTGCATCTTACCGCGCTATGAGACTTTGCAACTAATCTGCACCATGAGACTTTGCAGCAAATCCGCGCCATGAGACTTTGCAACTAATCTGCACCATGAGACTTTGCAACTAATCTGCGCCATGAGACTTTGCAGCTTATCCGCGCCGTGAGACTTTGCAGCTTATCCGCACCATGAGACTTTGCAACTAATCCGCACCATGAGACTTTGCAGCTTATCCGCGCCATGAAATTTTGCAACTAATCCGCGTCATGAGACTTTGCAGCTTACCGCGCTATGAGACTTTGCAACTAATCCGCACCATGAGACTTTGCAGTTTATACGCGCCTTGAGACTTTGCAGCTCATCCGCACCATGAGACTTTGCAACTAATCCGCGTCATGAGACTTTGCAGCTTATCCGCGCCATGAGACTTTGCAACTAATCCGCACCTTGAGACTTTACAGTTTATCCGTGCCATGAGACTTTGCAGCTAATCCGCACCATGACACTTTGCAGCTTATCCGCGCCATGAGACTTTGCAACTAATCCGCACCATGAGACTTTGCAGCTTATACGCGCCTTGAGACTTTGCAGCTTATCCGCACCATGAGACTTTGCAACTAATCCGCGCCATGAGACTTTGCAGCTTATACGCGACTTGAGACTTTGAAGCTTATTCGCACCATGAGACTTTGCAGCTTATCCGCGCCATGAAATTTTGCAACGAATCCGCGTCATGAGACTTTGCAACTAATCTGCACCATGAGACTTTGCAACTAATCTGCGCCATGAGACTTTGCAACTAATCTGCACCATGAGACTTTGCAACTAATCTGCGCCATGAGACTTTGCAGCTTATCCGCGCCGTGAGACTTTGCAACTAATCTGCACCATGAGACTTTGCAACTAATCTGCGCCATGAGACTTTGCAGCTTATCCGCGCCGTGAGACTTTGCAGCTTATCCGCACCATGAGACTTTGCAACTAATCCGCACCATGAGACTTTGCAGCTTATCCGCGCCATGAAATTTTGCAACTAATCCGCGTCATGAGACTTTGCAGCTTACCGCGCTATGAGACTTTGCAACTAATCCGCACCATGAGACTTTGCAGCTTACACGCGCCTTGAGACTTTGCAGCTTATACGCGCCTTGAGACTTTGCAGCTCATCCGCACCATGAGACTTTGCAGCTTATCCGCGCCATGAAATTTTGCAACTAATCCGCGTCATGAGACTTTGCAGTTTACTGCGCTATGAGACTTTGCAACTAATCCGCACCATGAGACTTTGCAACTAATCTGCGCCATGAGACTTTGCAGCAAATCCGCGCCATGAGACTTTGCAACTAATCTGCACCATGAGACTTTGCAGCAAATCCGCGCCATGAGACTTTGCAACTAATCCGCGCCATGAGACTTTGCAACTTATCCGCGCCATGAGACTTTGCAACTAATCCGCGTCATGAGACTTTGCAGCTTATCCGCGCCATGAGACTTTGCAACTAATCCGCACCTTGAGACTTTACAGTTTATCCGTGCAATGAGACTTTGCAGCTAATCCGCACCATGAGATTTTGCAGCTTATCCGCGCCATGAGACTTTGCAACTAATCCGCGCCATGAGACTTTGCAGCTTATACGCGCCTTGAGACTTTGCAGCTTATCCGCACCATGAGACTGTGCAACTAATCCGCGCCATGAGACTTTGCATCTTATACGCGACTTGAGACTTTGAAGCTTATCCGCACCATGAGACTTTGCAGCTTATCCGCGCCATGAAATTTTGCAACGAATCCGCGCTATGAGACTTTGCAGCTTACTGCGCTATGAGACTTTGCAACTAATCTGCACCATGAGACTTTGCAACTAATCTGCACCATGAGACTTTGCAGCTTATCCGCGCCGTGAGACTTTGCAGCAAATCCGCGCCATGAGACTTTGCAACTAATCTGCACCATGAGACTTTGCAACTAATCTGCGCCATGAGACTTTGCAGCTTATCTGCGCCGTGAGACTTTGCAGCAAATCCGCGCCATGAGACTTTGCAACTAATCCGCGCCATGAGACTTTGCAGCTAATCCGCGCCATGAGACTTTGCAGCTTATCCGCGCCATGAGACTTTGCAACTAATCCGCGCCATGAGACTTTACAGCTTATACGCGCCTTGAGACTTTGCAGCTTATCCGCACCATGAGACTTTGCAACTAATCCGCGCCATGAGACTTTGCAGCTTATACGCGCCTTGAGACTTTGCAGCTTATCCGCGCCATGAAATTTGCAACTAATCCGCGTCATGAGACTTTGCAGCTTACCGCGCTATGAGACTTTGCAACTAATCCGCACCATGAGACTTTGCAGCTTACACGCGCCTTGAGACTTTGCAGCTTATACGCGCCTTGAGACTTTGCAGCTCATCCTCACCATGAGACTTTGCAGCTTATGCGCGCCATGAAATTTTGCAACTAATCCGCGTCATGAGACTTTGCAGTTTACTGCGCTATGAGACTTTGCAACTAATCCGCACCATGAGACTTTGCAGTTTATACGCGCCTTGAGACTTTGCAGCTTATACGCGCCTTGAGACTTTGCAGCTCATCCGCACCATGAGACTTTGCAGCTTATCCGCGCCATGAAATTTTGCAACTAATCCGTGTCATGAGACTTTGCAGTTTACCACTCTATGAGACTTTGCAACTAATCCGCACCATGAGACTTTGCAACTAATCTGCGCCATGAGACTTTGCAGCAAATCCGCGCCATGAGACTTTGCAACTAATCTGCACCATGAGACTTTGCAGCAAATCCGCGCCATGAGACTTTGCAACTAATCCGCGCCATGAGACTTTGCAGCTTATCCGCGCCATGAGACTTTGCAACTAATCCGCGTCATGAGACTTTGCAGCTTATCCGCGCCATGAGACTTTGCAACTAATCCGCACCTTGAGACTTTACAGTTTATCCGTGCAATGAGACTTTGCAGCTAATCCGCACCATGAGACTTTGCAGCTTATCCGCGCCATTAAATTTTGCAACTAATCCGCGTCATGAGACTTTGCAGCTTACCGCGCTATGAGACTGTGCAACTAATCCGCGCCATGAGACTTTGCAGCTTATACGCGACTTGAGACTTTGAAGCTTATCCGCACCATGAGACTTTGCAGCTTATCCGCGCCATGAAATTTTGCAACGAATCCGCGTCATGAGACTTTGCAGCTTACCGCGCTATGAGACTTTGCAACTAATCTGCACCATGAGACTTTGCAACTAATCTGCACCATGAGACTTTGCAGCTTATCCGCGCCGTGAGACTTTGCAGCAAATCCGCGCCATGAGACTTTGCAACTAATCTGCACCATGAGACTTTGCAACTAATCTGCGCCATGAGACTTTGCAGCTTATCCGCGCCGTGAGACTTTGCAGCAAATCCGCGCCATGAGACTTTGCAACTAATCCGCGCCATGAGACTTTGCAGCTAATCCGCGCCATGAGACTTTGCAGCTTATCCGCGCCATGAGACTTTGCAACTAATCCGCGCCATGAGACTTTGCAGCTTATACGCGCCTTGAGACTTTGCAGCTTATCCGCACCATGAGACTTTGCAACTAATCCGCGCCATGAGACTTTGCAGCTTATACGCGCCTTGAGACTTTGCAGCTTATCCGCGCCATGAAATTTTGCAACTAATCCGCGTCATGAGACTTTGCATCTTACCGCGCTATGAGACTTTGCAACTAATCCGCACCATGAGACTTTGCAGCTTACACGCGCCTTGAGACTTTGCAGTTTATACGCGCCTTGAGACTTTGCAGCTCATCCGCACCATGAGACTTTGCAGCTTATCCGCGCCATGAAATTTTGCAACTAATCCGCGTCATGAGACTTTGCAGTTTACCGCGCTATGAGACTTTGCAACTAATCCGCACCATGAGACTTTGCAGTTTATACGCGCCTTGAGACTTTGCAGCTTATCCGCACCATGAGACTTTGCAACTAATCCGCGTCATGAGACTTTGCAGCTTACCGCGCTATGAGACTTTGCAACTAATCCGCGCCATGAGACTTTGCAGCTTACCGCGCTATGAGACTTTGCAGCTAATCCGCACCATGAGACTTTGCAGCTTATCCGCACCATGAAATTTTGCAACTAATCCGCGTCATGAGACTTTGCAGTTTACCACGCTATGAGACTTTGCAACTAATCCGCACCATGAGACTTTGCAACTAATCTGCGCCATGAGACTTTGCAGCTTATCCGCGCCGTGAGACTTTGCAGCAAATCCGCGCCATGAGACTTTGCAACTAATCCGCGCCATGAGACTTTGCAGCTAATCCGCGCCATGAGACTTTGCAGCTAATCTGCGCCATGAGACTTTGCAGCTTATCCACGCCATGAGACTTTGCAACTAATCCGCGCCATGAGACTTTGCGGCTTACCCGCGCCATGAGACTTTGCAACTAATCAGCGCCATAACACTTTGCAGTTTTATACGAATTCCTATTGTGCAAAAATATTAATCCTGAACACCTAGTACTGTGTACACTATAAGCAAATTTATATATGACTAAGATGCAGAATTCGGAGAAAAGTATACAAGCATGGGAATCGCTACCTGTGGTGGAGCGTCTAAGTCATAGTCATGCAAGGCATCTTGCGCTATATGGCAAAAAAGGGGATAGGTGTATGAGGACACATCTGTTAGCCGTCACTGCCCATATAGTGTTCTAGGTGGTAGTGGTCATGCGGTAATGGGCAGTATTGATCCAAGGGTCCAGGGTGTAGGTAGGAATTGATTGGTTCTAGTCCCGTTCTAATGATTGCTAGAACACAACACTTAATATTGGGGCAGATGCACTAAGCTCTGGAAAGTGATCAATTGGAGAGTGATAAACAACAAACCAATCAGCTCCTAACTGTCATTTTTCAAACACAGCCTGCAACATGACAGTTAGGAGCTGATTGGCTGGTTATTTATCACTCACCAATGTATCACTTTCCAGAGCTTAGTTCATCTTCCCCTAATATGAGCTATTTGGAAAAGGCAGATGAGGTCCAGCATTTCCTTTAGATGTGGTGAATCCTATTTGTGTGCAATGCATTCATGTGAGCGTATGTATGTATGTATGTGAGCAGGGCCCTCTTCCTCTTTATCTGTTCGCTAATACCCAGCTTTGTTATATTACCGGGTGTGTTCCCTATTGTACAGCGCTGTCGTGTAAGATGGCGCGATTTAAATAAGATACAGGGGCTGATTGTGAGATGGACAGATCCCTGGATGCATGGGCGCCAATGGCGAGTTCTTGCATACAGCTGATGCGCAGATGCCAAGTAACGCATTTTTGTCTATGTGTGTCCTATTCTGTGTCGGGCGGATCCTCCCTGGTTTTGTCTTTCAGTGAAATTAGGCATTCCAGGACATGAACCGGGCGGTGACAATGTGACTGCACGGAACCACCCTGTCTTGTGGCACTGTCATACTGTAGGAGTGTATCTATAGCTCTGCGCTATTCTGAGTCATGCGCATGTATGCTTTCTATAGTGTCCCCCTCTGTATGCTCTGTATAGTGCCCCCATCTGTATGCTCTGCATAGTGCCCCCCTCTGTATGCTCTGAACAGTAGCCCCTGTATGCTCTGTATTGTACCACCACCTCTATATGCTCTGTGCCACCTCCCACCCTCTATAGGCTCTGTATTGTGCCATCCCCTCTGTATTCCCTGTACAGTACCCCCTCTGTATGGTCTGTATTTTGCCACCCCCTCTGTATGCTCTGTATAGTGCCACACCCTGTATATGCTCTGTGCCGCCTCCCACTCTCTGTATGCTCTGTATTGTGCCACTCCCTCTATATGCTCTGTATTGTGCCACCCCCTGTATATGCTCTGTGCCACCTCCCACCCTCTGTATGCTCTGTATAGTGCCCCCCTCTGTATGCTCTGTATAGTGCCTCCCTCTGTATGCACTGTATAGTGCCCCCTCTGTTTGCTCTGTATAGTGCCCCCTCTGTATGCTCTGTATAGCGCCCCCTCTGTATGCTCTGTATTGTGCCCTCTGCTGTATGCTCTGTATAGTGCCCCCTCTGTATGCTCTGTATAGTGCACCCGTATGTATGCTCTGTATAGTGCCGCCCTCTGTATACTCTGTATAGTGCCCCCCTCTGTATGCTCTGTATTGTGCCCTCCACTGGATGCTCTGTATAGTGCCTCCCTCTGTATGCCCTGTATAGTGCCCCCCTCTGTATGCTCTGTATAGTGCCCCCCTCTGTTTGCTCTGTATAGTGCCCCCTCTGTGTGCTGTGTAGAGTGCCCCCTCTGTATGCTCTGTATAGTGCCCCCCTCTGTATGCTCTGTATAGTGCCTCTGTATGCCCTGTATAGTGCCCCCCTCTGTATACTCTATATAGTGCCCCCCTCTGTTTGCTCTGTATAGTGCCCCCTCTGTATGCTCTGTATAGTGCCCCCTCTGTATGCTCTGTTTTGTGCCCTCCGCTGTATGCTCTGTATAGTGCCCCCTCTGTATGCTCTGTATAGTGCCCCCCTCTGTATGCTCTGTATAGTACCCCCTCTGTATGCTCTGTATAGTGCCTCCCTCTGTATGCTCTGTATCGTGCCTCCCTCTGGATCGTGCCTCCCTCTGTATTCTCTGTATCGTGCCCCCTCTGTATACTCTGCATAGTGCCCCCCTCTGTATGCCCTGCATAGTGCCCCCCTCTCTATGCTCTGCATAGTGCCCCCCTCTGTATGCCCTGTACAGTTCCCCCCTCTCTATACTCTGCATAGTGCCCCCCTCTGTATGCTCTGTATAGTGCCTCCCTCTGTATGCTCTGTATAGTGCCTCCCTCTGTATGCCCTTTATAGTGCCCCCCTCCGTATACTCTGTATAATGCCACATGTGTTTGCTCTGTATAGTGCCCCTTCTGTATGCTCTGTATAGTACTCCCCTCTGTATGCTCTGTATAGTGCACCCATATGTATGCTCTGTATAGTGCCCCCCTCTGTATACTCTGTATAGTGCCCCCCTCTGTATGCTCTGTATTGTGCCCTCCACTGGATGCTCTGTATAGTGCCTCCCTCTGTATGCCCTGTATAGTGCCCCCTTCTGTATGCTCTGTATAGTGCCCCTCTCTGTTTGCTCTGTATAGTGCCCCCTCTGTGTGCCGTGTATAGTGCCCCCACTGTATGCCCTGTATAGTGCCCCCTCTGTATGCTCTGTATAGTGCACCCATATGTATGCTCTGTATAGTGCCCCCCTCTGTATACTCTGTATAGTGCCCCCCTCTGTATGCTCTGTATTGTGCCCTCCACTGGATGCTCTGTATAGTGCCTCCCTCTATATGCCCTGTATAGTGCCCCCCTCTGTATGCTCTGTATAGTGCCCCTCTCTGTTTGCTCTGTATAGTGCCCCCTCTGTGTGCTGTGTATAGTGCCCCCTCTGTATGCTCTGTATAGTGCCCCCTCTGTATGCTCTGTATAGTGCCTCCCTCTGTATGCCCTGTATAGTGCCCCCCTCTGTATGCTCTGTATAGTGCACCCCTGTATTTGCTCTGTATAGTGCCCCCTCTGTATGCTCTGTATAGTGCCCCCTCTCTATGCTCTGTTTTGTGCCCTCCGCTGTATGCTCTGTATAGTGCCCCCTCTGTATGCTCTGTATAGTGCCCCCCTCTGTATGCTCTGTATAGTGCCTCCCTCTGTATGCCCTGTATAGTGCCCCCTCTGTATGCTCTGTATAGTGCCACCCTCTGTATTCTCTGTATCGTGCCCCCTCTGTATACTCTGCATAGTGCCCCCCTCTGTATGCCTTGTATAGTGCCCCCTCTCTATACTCTACATAGTGTCCCCCTCTCTATACTCTGCATAGTGTCCCCCTCCGTATGCCCTGTATAGTGCCCCCCTCTCTATACTCTGCATAGTGCCCCCCGCTGTCTGCTCTGTATAGTGCCTCCCTCTGTATGCTCTATAGTGCCTCCCTCTGTATGCCCTGTATAGTGACCCCCTCTGTATACTCTGTATAATGCCACATGTGTTTGCTCTGTATAGTTCCCCCTCTGTATGCTCTGTATAGTACTCCCTCTGTATGCCCTGTATAATGCCCCCCTCTCTATACTCTGTATAGTGCCCCCCTCTGTATGCTCTGTATAGTGCCTCCCTCTGTATGCTCTGTATAGTACCCCCTCTGTATGCCCTGTATAGTCCCCCTCTGTATGCTCTGTATAGTGCCCCTGATCTGTATGCTCTGTATAGTGCCTCCCACTGTATGCCCTGTATAGTGCCCCCCTCTCTATGCTCTGCATAGTGCCCCCTCTGTATGCCCTGTATAGTGCTCCCTCTGTATACTCTGCATAGTGCCCCCCTCTGTATGCTCTGTATAGTGCCCCCCTCTGTATGCTCTGTATAGTGCCCCCCTCTGTATGCTCTGTATAGTGCCCCCCTCTCTATACTCTGCATAGTGCTCTCCTCTGTATGCTCTGTATAGTGCCTCCCTCTGTATGCTCTGTATAGTGCCTAGCTCTGTATGCTCTGTATAGTGCCCCCCTCTGTATGCTCTGTATAGTGCCTTCCTCTGTATGCTCTGTATAGTGCCCCCCTCTGTATGCTCTGTATAGTGCCCCCCTCTCTATACTCTGCATAGTGCTCTCCTCTGTATGCTCTGTATAGTGCCTCCCTCTGTATGCTCTGTATAGTGCCTAGCTCTGTATGCTCTGTATAGTGCCCCCCTCTGTATGCTCTGTATAGTGCCTTCCTCTGTATGCTCTGTATAGTGCCTCCCTCTGTATGCCCTGTATAGTGCCCCCCTCTGTATACTCTGTATAATGCCACATGTGTGTGCTCTGTATAGTGCCTTCCTCTGTATGCTCTGTATAGTGCCACCTCTATATGCTCTGTATAGTGCCCCACTCTGTATGCCCTGTGTAGAGCCCCTCTCTGTATGGTTTGTATAGTGCCCCCCTCTGTATGCTCTGTATAGTGCCCCCCTCTGTATGCTCTGTATAGTACCCCCTCTGTATGCCCTGTATAGTGCCTCCCTCTGTATGCTCTGTATAGTGCCTCCCTCTGTATGCTCTGTATCGTGCCTCCGTCTGTATTCTCTGTATCGTTCCTCCCTCTGTATACTCTGCATAGTGGACCACTCTCTATGCCCTGTATAGTGCCCCCCTCTCTATGCTCTGCATAGTGCCCCCCTCTGTATGCCCTGTATAGTGCCCCACTCTCTATACTCTGCATAGTGCCCCCCTCTGTATGCTCTGTATAGTGCCTCCCTCTGTATGCTCTGTATAGTGCCTCCCTCTGTATGCCCTGTATAGTGCCCCCTCTGTATAATGCCACATGTGTTTGCTCTGTATAGTGCCCCCTCTGTATGCTCTGTATAGTACCCCCCTCTGTATGATCTGTATAGTACCCCCCTCTGTATGATCTGTATAGTACCCCCTCTGTATGCCCTGTATAGTGCCCCCCTCTGTATGCTCTGTATTGTGCCTTCCTCTGTATGCTCTGTATAGTGCCCCCCTCTGTATGCTCTGTATAGTGCCCCCCTCTGTATACTCTGTATAATGCCACTTGTGTTTCCTCTGTATAGTGCCCCCTCTGTATAGTACCCCCCTCTGTATGCTCTGTATAGTACCCCTTCTGTTTACCCTGTATAGTGCTCCCCTCTATATGCCCTGTATAGTGCCCCCCTCTGTTTGCTCTGTATAGTGCCTTCCTCTGTATGCTCTGTATAGTGCCCCCTCTGTATGCTCTGTATAGTGCCCCCTCTGTATGCTCTGTATAGTGCCCCCCTCTGTATGCTCTGTATAGTGCCCCCCTCTCTATGCTCTGTATAGTGCCTTCCTCTGTATGCTCTGTATAGTGCCCCCCTCTGTATGCCCTGTATAGTGCCTCCCTCTGTTTGCTCTGTTTAGTGCCCCCTCTGTTTGCTCTGTATAGTGCCCCCTCTGTATGCTCTGTATTGTGCCCTCTGCTGTATGCTCTGTATTGTGCCGCTGCTGTATGCTCTGTATTGTGCCCTCTGCTGTATGCTCTGTATAGTGCCCCCTCTGTATGCTCTGTATAGTGCACCCATATGTATGTTCTGTATAGTGCCCCCTCTCTATACTCTGTATAGTGCCCCCCTCTGTATGCTCTGTATTGTGCCCTCCACTGGATGCTCTGTATAGTGCCCCTTCTGTATGCCCTGTATAGTGCTTCCCTCTGTCTGTATGCCCTGTATAGTGCCCCCCTCTGTATGCTCTGTATAGTGCCTTCCTCTGTATGCTCTGTATAGTGCCCCCTCTGTATGCTCTGTATAGTGCCCCCTCTGTATGCTCTGTATAGTACCCCCCTCTGTATGATCTGTATAGTACCCCCCTCTGTACGCTCTGTATAGTGCCTTCCTCTGTACGCTCTGTATAGTGCCCCCCTCTGTATGCTCTGTATAGTGCCCCCCTCTGTATACTCTGTATAATGCCACATGTGTTTGCTCTGTATAGTGCCCCCTCTGTATACTCTGTATAGTACCCCCCTCTGTATGCTCTGTATAGTACTCCTTCTGTATGCCCTGTATAGTGCCCCCCTCTGTATGCCCGGTATAGTGCCCCCCTCTGTATGCCCTGTATAGTGCCTCCCTCTGTTTGCTCTGTATAGTGCCCCCTCTGTTTGCTCTGTATAGTGCCCCCTCTGTATGCTCTGTATAGTGCCCCCTCTGTATGCTCTGTATAGTGCCCCCTCTGTATGCTCTGTATTGTGCCCTCTGCTGTATGCTCTGTATAGTGCCCCCTCTGTATGCTCTGTATAGTGCACCCATATGTATGCTCTGTATAGTGCCCCCCTCTGTATACTCTGTATAGTGCCCCCCTCTGTATGCTCTGTATTTTGCCCTCCACTGGATGCTCTGTATAGTGCCTCCCTCTGTGTGCTGTGTATAGTGCCCCCTCTGTGTGCTCTGTATAGTGCCTCCCTCTGTGTGCTCTGTATAGTGCCTCCCTCTGTATGCCCTGTATAGTGCCCCCCTCTGTATACTCTGTATACTGCCCCCCTCTATTTGCTCTGTATAGTGCCCCCTCTGTATGCTCTGTTTTGTGCCCTCCGCTGTATGCTCTGTATAGTGCCCCCTCTGTATGCTCTGTATAGTGCCCCCCTCTGTATGCTCTGTATAGTGCCTCCCCCTGTATGCCCTGTATAATGCCACCCTCTGTATGCTCTGTATAGTGCCTCCCTCTGTATACTCTGCGTAGTGCCCCCCTCTGTATGCCCTGTATAGTGCCCCCTCTCTATACTCTGCATAGTACCCCCCTCTCTATACTCTGCATAGTGCCCCTCTGTATGCCCTGTATAGTGCCCCCCTCTCTATACTCTGCATAGTGCCCCCCGCTGTATGCTCTGTATAATGCCTCCCTCTGTATGCTCTGTATAGTGCCTCCCTCTGTATGCCCTGTATAGTGCTCCCTTCTGTATGCTCTGTATAGTACCCCCTCTGTATGCTCTGTATAGTGCCTCCCCCTGTATGCCCTGTATAATGCCCCCCTCTGTATGCTCTGTATAGTGCCTCCCTCTGTATACTCTGCGTAGTGCCCCCCTCTGTATGCCCTGTATAGTGCCCCCTCTCTATACTCTGCATAGTGCCTCCCTCTCTATACTCTGCATAGTGCCCCCTCTGTATGCCCTGTATAGTGCCCCCCTCTCTATACTCTGCATAGTGCCCCCCGCTGTATGCTCTGTATAATGCCTCCCTCTGTATGCTCTGTATAGTGCCTCCCTCTGTATGCTCTGTATAGTGCCCCCCTCTGTATGCTCTGTATAGTGCCTCCCACTGTATGCCCTGTATAGTGCCCCCCTCTCTATGCTCTGCATAGTGCCCCCTCTGTATGCCCTGTATAGTGCCCCCCTCTCTATACTCTGCATAGTGCCCCCCTCTGTATGCTCTGTATAGTGCCCCCCTCTGTATGCTCTGTATAGTGCCCCCCTCTGTATGCTCTGTATAGTGCCCCCCTCTCTATACTCTGCATAGTGCCCCCCTCTGTATGCTCTGTATAGTGCCTCCCTCTGTATGCTCTGTATAGTGCCCAGCTCTGTATGCTCTGTATAGTGCCCCCCTCTGTATGCTCTGTATAGTGCCTCCCTCTGTATGCTCTGTATAGTACCCCCTCTGTATGCTCTGTATAGTGCCTCCCTCTGTATGCTCTGTATAGTGCCTCCCTCTGTATTCTCTGTATCGTGCCCCCTCTGTATACTCTGCATAGTGCCCCCCTCTGTATGCCCTCTATAGTGCCCCCCTCTCTATACTCTGTATAGTGCTCCCCTCTGTATGCTATGTATAGTGCCTCCCTCTGTATGCTCTGTATAGTACCCCCTCTGTATGCCCTGTATAGTCCCCCTCTGTATGCTCTGTATAGTGCCCCTGATCTGTATGCTCTGTATAGTGCCTCCCACTGTATGCCCTCTATAGTGCCCCCCTCTCTATGCTCTGCATAGTGCCCCCTCTGTATGCCCTGTATAGTGCTCCCTCTGTATACTCTGCATAGTGCCCCCCTCTGTATGCTCTGTATAGTGCCCCCTCTGTATGCTCTGTATAGTGCCCCCCTCTGTATGCTCTGTATAGTGCCCCACTCTCTATACTCTGCATAGTGCTCTCCTCTGTATGCTCTGTATAGTGCCTCCCTCTGTATGCTATGTATAGTGCCTAGCTCTGTATGCTCTGTATAGTGCCCCCCTCTGTATGCTCTGTATAGTGCCCCCCTCTCTATACTCTGCATAGTGCCCCACGCTGTATGCTCTGTATAATGCCTCCCTCTGTATGCTCTGTATAGTGCCTAGCTCTGTATGCTCTGTATAGTGCCCCCCTCTGTATGCTCTGTATAGTGCCTTCCTCTGTATGCTCTGTATAGTGCCTCCCTCTGTATGCCCTGTATAGTGCCCCCCTCTGTATACTCTGTATAATGCCACATGTGTGTGCTCTGTATAGTGCCTTCCTCTGTATGCTCTGTATAGTGCCACCTCTATATGCTCTGTATAGTGCCCCACTCTGTATGCCCTGTGTAGAGCCCCTCTCTGTATGGTTTGTATAGTGCCCCCCTCTGTATGCTCTGTATAGTGCTCCCCTCTGTATGCTCTGTATAGTACCCCCTTTGTATGCCCTGTATAGTGCCTCCCTCTGTATGCTCTGTATAGTGCCTCCCTCTGTATGCTCTGTATCGTGCCTCCCTCTGTATTCTCTGTATCGTTCCTCCCTCTGTATACTCTGCATAGTGGCCCCCTCTCTATGCCCTGTATAGTGCCCCCCTCTCTATGCTCTGCATAGTGCCCCCCTCTGTATGCCCTGTATAGTGCCCCACTCTCTATACTCTGCATAGTGCCCCCCTCTGTATGCTCTGTATAGTGCCTCCCTCTGTATGCTCTGTATAGTGCCTCCCTCTGTATGCCCTGTATAGTGCCCCCTCTGTATAATGCCACATGTGTTTGCTCTGTATAGTGCCCCCTCTGTATGCTCTGTATAGTACCCCCCTCTGTATGATCTGTATAGTACCCCCCTCTGTATGATCTGTATAGTACCCCTCTGTATGCCCTGTATAAGTGCCCCCCTCTGTATGCTCTGTATTGTGCCTTCCTCTGTATGCTCTGTATAGTGCCCCCCTCTGTATGCTCTGTATAGTGCCCCCCTCTGTATACTCTGTATAATGCCACTTGTGTTTCCTCTGTATAGTGCCCCCTCTGTATACTCTGTATAGTACCCCCTCTGTATGCTCTGTATAGTACCCCTTCTGTATACCCTGTATAGTGCTCCCCTCTATATGCCCTGTATAGTGCCCCCCTCTGTATGCTCTGTATAGTGCCTTCCTCTGTATGCTCTATATAGTGCCCCCTCTGTATGCTTTGTATAGTGCCCCCTCTGTATGCTCTGTATAGTGCCTCCCTCTGTATGCTCTGTATAGTGCCCCCCTCTGTATGCTCTGTATAGTGCCCCCCTCTGTATGCTCTGTATAGTGCCCCCCTCTCTATGCTCTGTATAGTGCCTTCCTCTGTATGCTCTGTATAGTGCCCCCCTCTGTATGCCCTGTATAGTGCCTCCCTCTGTTTGCTCTGTATAGTGCCCCCTCTGTTTGCTCTGTATAGTGCCCCCTCTGTATGCTCTGTATTGTGCCCTCTGCTGTATGCTCTGTATTGTGCCCTCTGCTGTATGCTCTGTATTGTGCCCTCTGCTGTATGCTCTGTATAGTGCCCCCTCTGTATGCTCTGTATAGTGCACCCATATGTATGCTCTGTATAGTGCCCCCTCTGTATACTCTGTATAGTGCCCCCCTCTGTATGCTCTGTATTGTGCCCTCCACTGGATGCTCTGTATAGTGCCCCTTCTGTATGCCCTGTATAGTGCCTCCCTCTGTCTGTATGCCCTGTATAGTGCCCCCCTCTGTATGCTCTGTATAGTGCCTTCCTCTGTATGCTCTGTATAGTGTACCCTCTGTATGCTCTGTATAGTGCCCCCTCTGTATGCTCTGTATAGTACCCCCCTCTGTATGATCTGTATAGTACCCCCCTCTGTACGCTCTGTATAGTGCCTTCCTCTGTACGCTCTGTATAGTGCCCCCTCTGTATGCTCTGTATAGTGCCCCCCTCTGTATACTCTGTATAATACCACATGTGTTTGCTCTGTATAGTGCCCCCTCTGTATACTCTGTATAGTACCCCCCTCTGTATGCTCTGTATAGTACTCCTTCTGTATGCCCTGTATAGTGCCCCCCTCTGTATGCCCGGTATAGTGCCCCCCTCTGTATGCTCTGTATAGTGCCTTCCTCTGTATGCTCTGTATAGTGCCCCCTCTGTATGCTCTGTATAGTGCCCCCCTCTCTATGCTCTGTATAGTGCCTTCCTCTGTATGCTCTGTATAGTGCCCCCCTCTGTATGCCCTGTATAGTGCCTCCCTCTGTTTGCTCTGTATAGTTCCCCCTCTGTTTGCTCTGTATAGTGCCCCCTCTGTATGCTCTGTATAGTGCCCCCTCTGTATGCTCTGTATAGTGCCCCCTCTGTATGCTCTGTATTGTGCCCTGTGCTGTATACTCTGTATAGTTCCCCCTCTGTGTGCTCTGTATAGTGCCTCCCTCTGTGTGCTCTGTATAGTGCCTCCCTCTGTATGCCCTGTATAGTGCCCCCCTCTGTATACTCTGTATACTGCCCCCCTCTATTTGCTCTGTATAGTGCCCCCTCTGTATGCTCTGTTTTGTGCCCTCCGCTGTATGCTCTGTATAGTGCCCCCTCTGTATGCTCTGTATAGTGCCCCCCTCTGTATGCTCTGTATAGTGCCTCCCCCTGTATGCCCTGTATAATGCCCCCCTCTGTATGCTCTGTATAGTGCCTCCCTGTGTATACTCTGCGTAGTGCCCCCCTCTGTATGCCCTGTATAGTGCCCCCTCTCTATACTCTGCATAGTGCCCCCCTCTCTATACTCTGCATAGTGCCCCCTCTGTATGCCCTGTATAGTGCCCCCCTCTCTATACTCTGCATAGTGCCCCCCGCTGTATGCTCTGTATAGTGCCTCCCTCTGTATGCTCTGTATAGTGCCTCCCTCTGTATGCCCTGTATAGTGCTCCCTTCTGTATGCTCTGTATAGTACCCCCTCTGTATGCTCTGTATAGTGCCTCCCCCTGTATGCCCTGTATAATGCCCCCCTCTGTATGCTCTGTATAGTGCCTCCCTCTGTATACTCTGCGTAGTGCCCCCCTCTGTATGCCCTGTATAGTGCCCCCTCTCTATACTCTGCATAGTGCCCCCCTCTCTATACTCTGCATAGTGCCCCCTCTGTATGCCCTGTATAGTGCCCCCCTCTCTATACTCTGCATAGTGCCCCACGCTGTATGCTCTGTATAATGCCTCCCTCTGTATGCTCTGTATAGTGCCCCCCTCTGTATGCTCTGTATAGTGCCTCCCACTGTATGCCCTGTATAGTGCCCCCCTCTCTATGCTCTGCATAGTGCCCCCTCTGTATGCCCTGTATAGTGCCCCCCTCTCTATACTCTGCATAGTGCCCCCCTCTGTATGCTCTGCATAGTGCCCCCCTCTGTATGCTCTGCATAGTGCCCCCCTCTCTATACTCTGCATAGTGCCCCCCTCTGTATGCTCTGTATAGTGCCTCCCTCTGTATGCTCTGTATAGTGCCCAGCTCTGTATGCTCTGTATAGTGCCCCTCTCTGTATGCTCTGTATAGTGCCTTCCTCTGTATGCTCTGTATAGTGCCACCTCTATATGCTCTGTATAGTGCCCCACTCTGTATGCCCTGTATAGTGCCCCTCTCTGTATGCTTTGTATAGTGCCCCCCTCTGTATGCTCTGTATAGTGCAACCCTCTGTATGCTCTGTATAGTACCCCCTTCTGTATGCTCTGCATAGTGCCCCCCTCTGTATGCTGTGTATAGTGCCCCCCTCTGTTTGCTCTGTATAGTGCTCCCTCTGTATGCTCTGCATAGTGCCTCCCTCTGTATGCTCTGTATAGTACCCCCTATGTATGCTCTGTATAGTGCCTCCCTCTGTATGCTCTGTATAGTGCCTCCCTCTGTATTCTCTGTATCGTGCCCCCTCTGTATACTCTGCATAGTGCCCCCCTCTGTATGCCCTCTATAGTGCCCCCCTCTCTATACTCTGCATAATGCCCCCCTCTGTATGCTCTGTATAGTGCCTCCCTCTGTATGCTCTGTATAGTGCCTCCCTCTGTATGCTCTGTATAATGCCACATGTGTTTGCTCTGTATAGTGCCCCCTCTGTATGCTCTCTATAGTACCCCCATCTGTATGCTCTGTATAGTACCCCCTCTGTTTGCTCTGTATAGTGCCCCCCTCTGTATACTCTGCATAGTGCCTCCCTCTGTATGCTCTGTATTGTGCCACCTCTGTATGCTCTGTATAGTGCCCCTGTCTGTATGCCCTGTATAGTGCCCCCCTCTGTATGCTCTGTATAGTGCCCCCCTCTGTATGCTCTGTGTAGTGGCCCCCTCTGTTTCCTCTGTATAGTGCCTTCCTCTGTATGCTCTGTATAGTGCCCCCCTCTGTATGCTCTGTATAGTGCCCCCCTCTGTATGCTCTGTATAGTGCCCCCTCTGTTTGCTCTGTATCGTGCCTTCCTCTGTATGCTCTGTATAATGCCCCCCTCTGTGTGCTCTGTATAGTACCCCCTCTGTATGCTCTGTATTGTGCCACCTCTATATGCTCTGTATAGTGCCTCCCTCTATATGCTCTGTATAGTGCCTTCCTCTGTATGCTCTGTATAGTGCCCCCCTCTGTATGCTCTGTATAGTGCCCCCTCTGTTTGCTCTGTATAGTGCCCCCTCTGTATGCTCTGTATAGTGCCCCCTCTGTATGCTCTGTATTGTGCCCTCTGCTGTATGCTCTGTATAGTGCCCCCTCTGTATGCTGTGTATAGTGCCCCTCTCTGTATGCTTTGTATAGTGCCCCCCTCTGTATGCTCTGTATAGTGCAACCCTCTGTATGCTCTGCATAGTACCCCCTTCTGTATGCTCTGCATAGTGCCCTCCTCTGTATGCTCTGTATAGTGCCCCCCTCTGTTTGCTCTGTATAGTGCCTCCCTCTGTATGCTCTGTATAGTGCCTCCCTCTGTATTCTCTGTATCGTGCCCCCTCTGTATACTCTGCATAGTTCCCCCCTCTGTATGCCCTGTATAGTGCCCCCCTCTCTATACTCTGCATAGTGTCCCCCTCTGTATGCTCTGTATAGTGCCTCCCTCTGTATGCTCTGTATAGTGCCTCCCTCTGTATGCTCTGTATAATGCCACATGTGTTTGCTCTGTATAGTGCCCCCTCTGTATGCTCTCTATAGTACCCCCTCTGTATGCTCTGTATAGTACCCCCTCTGTTTGCTCTGTATAGTGCCCCCCTCTGTATACTCTGCATAGTGCCTTCCTCTGTATGCTCTGTATTGTGCCACCTCTATATGCTCTGTATAGTGCCCCCCTCTGTATGCCCTGTATAGTGCCCCCCTCTGTATGCTCTGTATAGTGCCCCCCTCTCTATGCTCTGTATAGTGCCCCCCTCTGTTTGCTCTGTATAGTGCCTTCCTCTGTATGCTCTGTATAGTGCCCCCCTCTGTATGCTCTGTATAGTGCCCCCCTCTGTATGCTCTGTATAGTGCCCCCTCTGTTTGCTCTGTATCTTGCCTTCCTCTCTATGCTCTGTATAGTGCCCCCCTCTGTGTGCTCTGTATAGTACCCCCTCTGTATGCTCTGTATTGTGCCACCTCTATATGCTCTGTATAGTGCCTCCCTCTATATGCTCTGTATAGTGCTTTCCTCTGTATGCTCTGTATAGTGCCTCCCTCTGTATGCTCTGTATAGTGCCCCCTCTGTTTGCTCTGTATAGTGCCCCCTCTGTTTGCTCTGTATAGTGCCCCCTCTGTTTGCTCTGTATAGTGCCCCCTCTGTATGCTCTGTATAGTGCCCCCTCTGTATGCTCTGTATTGTGCCCTCTGCTGTATGCTCTGTATAGTGCCCCCGTATGTATGCTCTGTATAGTGCCCCCCTCTGTATGCTCTGTATAGTGCCTCCCTCTGTATGCTCTGTATAGTGTCTCCCTCTCTATGCTCTGTATAGTACCCCCTCTGTATGCCCTGTATAGTGCCCCCCTCTGTTTGCTCTGTATAGTGCCTTCCTCTGTATGCTCTGTATAGTGCCCCCCTCTGTATGCTCTGTATTGTGCCACCTCTATATGCTCTGTATAGTGCTCCCCTCTGTATGCCCTGTATAGTGCCCCCCTCTGTATGCTCTGTATAGTACCCCCTCTGTTTGCTCTGTATAGTGCCTTGCTCTGTATGCCCTGTATAGTGCCACCTTCTGTGTGCTCTGTATAGTGCCTCCCTCTGTATGCCCTGTATAGTGCCTCCCTCTGTATGCTCTGTATAGTGCCCTCCTCTGTATGCTCTGTATAGTGCCTCCCTCTGTATGCTCTGTATAGTGCCCCCCTCTGTATTCTCTGTATCGTGCCCCCTCTATATACTCTGCATAGTGCCCCCTCTGTATTCTCTGTATCATGCCCCCCTCTCTATACTCTGCATAGTGCCCCCCTCTGTATGCCCTGTATAGTGCCCCTTCTGTATGCTCTGTATAGTGCCTCCCTCTGTATGCCCTGTATAGTGCCCCCCTCTCTATACTCTGCATAGTGCCCCCCTCTGTATTCTCTGTATCGTTCCCCCCTCTATATACTCTGCATAGTGCCCCCTCTGTATGCCCTGTATAGTGCCCCCCTCTCTATACTCTGCATAGTGTCCCCCTCTGTATTCTCTGTATCGTGCCCCCTTCTCTTTACTCTGCATAGTGCCCCCTCTGTATTCTCTGTATCGTGCCCCCTCTGTATACTCTGCATAGTGCCCCCCTCTGTATGCCCTGTATAGTGCCCCCCTCTCTATACTCTGCATAGTGCCCCCCTCTCTATACTCTGCTTAGTGCCCCCCTCTGTATTCTTTGTATCGTGCCCCCCTCTCTATACTCTGCATAGTGCTCCCCTATGCATTCTCTGTGCTACCTCCCACTCTCTATATGCTCTCTTTTGGGTTCCACCTTCCCAGTAGGTAACTTACCTTAGGCTTTATCTCTCCTCTTGACTCAGCTCCTCCATTTAAAAAACTTCCTTGCCTCACATCTGTCACCCAGACATGTGCTGGGGTGTAGCTGGCTGGCGTGGCCCAAACTCAAGCAGCACACCTGTGGACCATTCACGGCAGACTGGTGTGCCGTGGCACAGCAGGTGACAAATCATTGCTACAGAGTATAGTAAGAAAAAATGACAGTAATACAAATATGAAAAATAAAGTTGGTAAAAGTAAAAAAATAAAAACAAATCTTCCATAGACCGACCCCCCCCATCCCAACATTTGTCCTCCCAACCACTACGCCCACTGACTTACACCATAAGCGTTTGTATATATGGGTGCTCTGTGTACATGGGCAGAGGAAGCAAAGGAATGATGTGTGATTGACGCCTCGGAATCTCTACACTGGGCAGAAAAAGCCGATTGCTCCAGAGGTAAATAGCTACAGTCTCACACGTTGCATAAGAGAAGCTGTGACCAGGGGCAAATGCAGGATTTTTAAAGGGGGGGTACTAGAAACCCCCCTTTAAATATCCTGCGTTTGCCCCTGGTCACAGCTTCTCTTATGCAATGTGTGAGACTGTAGCTATTTACCTCTGGAGCAATCGGCTTTTATATATAAAATAAAAGGTCTGTGAGAGAGCACTTAAGTAACTTTACAGTTTTTACTGGAGAAATAAGAAAAGGCCGTTCAGGGTACACTTCAAAATACTACCACTGAGGTATAAAAACATTCACATATAAAAACCTAGTAGTTTTTGTGGACAAAAAGCTGTTGACACCCTTATAAAAACATAATACAATTTATTACAATAAAAAAACATTTTGTACAGTTCCAATACAATTTTAGATGTGCTGATTAGGTTTACTGGGTTCCACATTTGAACATGGACGATTCACCCTTAGGTTTAAAGCATGTATTCGTAGTGATGTAGTCACCAAATTAGGATCAAAAACACAGTTAGCCTACGCGTTTCGTCTCCTTGGAGACTTCTTCAGGGGTTAATCTCTGTGCCTTCACATAAATGAATACATATTGTAAGCTCCAATTGGTCTGAAATATACTGGAACGATGGATATTCTTAGGTAACACTTGGTTCTCAGTAAAAGATGGCAGATTTCACACCTCAGATATTTCAAAAAAGTCAAAATTCTGTATATACTGTATGTGATCAGTGCTGGGTAGTTGATCCCACCTAGGTAAGCAGAGCAGCACATTCACCTTCTTTCCATATGGATACAAAGTGGGAGCTATATATATATATATATATATATATATATATATATATGCAGTACACACACACATGCATTACACACACACAGGGCCGATTCTAGACATTGTGGAGCTCAGGGCAAAAGTTCCCAGTCCATCCGTCCCCCGCCAAATAAAGAAATTACATTTTTTAGATAGCATTCCTCTGCACGCTCTTCCTGACAGGGGGCGCGTCCATACGGAACACCACCAATTCATCACACTGTGGGGCATGCCCAACACTTACAGAGGTGCTGGGCCTCCCCCAAACTTTCCCCTCATGGTGAATAATTGCCATGTGCAGTAATGCTCCTTACACAGTATGTCTTACACAGTAATGCCCTTTATAACACATTATGCCACACACAGTAATGCTCTTTATAACACATTATGCCACATGCTGTAATGCCCTTTATAACACATTATGCCACACACAGTAATGCCCTGTATAACACATTATGTCACATGCAGTAATGCCCTTTATAACACATTATGCCACATGCAGTAATGCCCTGTACAATACATTATGCCACACGCATTAATGCCCTTTAAAACACATTATGCCACACGCAATAATGCCCTTTATAACACATTATGCCACACGCAGTAATGTCCTTTATAACATATTATGCCATATGCAGTAACGCCCTTTATAACACATTATGCCACACGCAGTAATGCCCTTTATAACACATTATGTCACATGCAGTAATGCCCTTTATAACACATTATGCCACATGCAGTAATGCCCTGTACAATACATTATGCCACCCACAGTAATGCCCTTTATAACACATTATGCCACACGCAGTAATGCCCTTTATAACACGTTATGCCACACGCAGTAATGCCCTTTATAACACATTATGCCACACACAGTAATGCCCTTTATAACACATTATGCCACACGCAGTAATGCCCTTTATAACACATTATGCCACACGTAGTAATGCCCTTTATAACACATTATGCCACACACTGTAATGCCCTTTATAACACATTATGCCATATGCAGTAACGCCCTTTATAACACATTATGCCACACACAGTAATGCCCTTTATAACACATTATGTCACATGCAGTAATGCCTTGTATAACACATTATGTCACACGCAGTAATACCTTGTATAACACATTATGCCGCACGCAGTAATGCCCTTTATAACACATTATCAGTAATGCCCTGTATAACACATTATACCACATGCAGTAATGCCCTGTATAACACATTATGCCACACGCAGTAATGCCCTTTATAACACATTATGCCATATGCAGTAACGCCCTTTATAACACATTATGCCACACACAGTAATGCCCTTTATAACACATTATGCCACACGCAGTAATGCCCTTTATAACACATTATGCCACATGCAGTAATGCCCTTTATAACACATTATGCCACACACAGTAATGCCCTTTATAACACATTATGTCACATGCAGTAATGCCCTTTATAACACATTATGCCACATGCAGTAATGCCCTGTACAATACATTATGCCACACACAGTAATGCCCTTTATAACACATTATGCCACACGCAGTAACGCCCTTTATAACACATTATGCTACACGCAGTAATGCCCTTTATAACACATTATGCTACACGCAGTAATGCCCTTTATAACACATTATGCCACACGCAGTAATGCCCTTTATAACACATTATGCCCCATGCAGTAATGCCCTTTATAACACATTATGCCACCCACAGTAATGCCCTTTATAACACATTATGCCACATGCAGTAATGCCCTGTACAATACATTATGCCACACACAGTAATGCCCTTTATAACACATTATGCCACACACAGTAACGCCCTTTATAACACATTATGCCACACGCAGTAATGCCCTTTATAACACATTATGCCATTACGCAGTAATGCCCTTTATAACACATTATGCCCCATGCAGTAATGCCCTTTATAACACATTATGCCACCCACAGTAATGCCCTTTATAACACATTATGCCACACGCAGTAATGACCTGTATAACACATTATGCCACATGCAGTAATGCCCTGTATAATATATTATACCACACACAGTAATTCCCTTAATACATTATGCCACACTCAGTAATGCCCTGTATAATACATTGTGCCACACTCAGTAATGCCCTGTATAATACATTGTGCCACACACAGTAATTCCCTTAATACATTATGCCACACACAGTAATGCCCTGTATAATACATTATTCCCAATTCAAATTACACCACACAGTAGTCCGTTATTCATGTTATGACACACAGTGGTGCCCATTTTACACAATGCCCAAATTAGTGCCCCTTATATACAAGGCCCACAGTAGTAGTGCCCCTAATACAATGCCCACAGTAGTAGTGCCTTTTATACAATGCGCACAGCAGTGGTGCCCCTTACACAATGGCCCCAGTAGTGGTGCCCACCATGCAGTGACCCCATTAGTAGTGCCCACAGTGGTAATGCCCACAGTAGTAATGCTCCCAGTAGTAGTGCCCCCATTGGTAATGTCCCCAATAGTAGTGCCCCAATTGGTAATGACCCCAGTGTTAATGACCCCATTAGTAGAGCCCCCAGTAGTAATGCCCCTTATTAGTGTCCCCAGTAGTAATGCTCCCTATAGTAATCCCCCCAGTAGTAATGCCCCCTATAGTAGTGATGCCCCTAGTAGTAGTGCCCCCTATAGTAGTGCCCCCTATAGTAGTGCCCCCATTGGTAAAGCCCCCAGTAGTAATGTCCCCAGTAGTAATGCCCCCTATAGTAGTGATGCCCCCAGTAGTAGTGCCCCCATTGGTAATGCCTCCAATAGTAGTGTCCCTAGTGATAATGCCCCCTATAATAGTGCCCACAGTAGTAATGTCCCCATTAGTAGTGCCCCCAGTAGTAATGCTCCCTATAGTAGTGCCCCAGTAGTAATGCCCCCTATAGTCGTGCCCCCTATAGTAGTGCCCCCCAGTACTGGTGCTTCTGGAAAAAAAATACAATTAAATTACAAACATAATACTTACCTTAAGCCCCGCTCCTGCGTCCACTGCCATCATTTTGGTCCGACCGCGGCTCCACGGATCTCTGGGAGAAAAGTCATGATGTCCCTCCTATAGTGCTCTCTGCGGGAGCCGGAAGCCAGAGCTCAGGAGTGAGCTCCAGCTTTCAGCTGCCGCTACAGGGAGGGAGCCGGGTGCCCGCTGGTAACAAATCTCAGTGGATGCCCGGCAAATGGAGTCTCCCTGCGGTGGCTAGCGGCATGACACCATGTCAATAAGCCCCGCCCCAAATGATGCAATTCTAATTCTATTGCATCATATTGGCTCCGCCTCCTCCCCACTGACCGGCGAATCGCGGGGCGGGGCTTAATAACATGGCGGTGCTTGCTCTCACCTCTGTCAGGGGGGGGGTGTTTCTGGGTACTCAGAACCCCCCCCCCCCGCGTGCGCTAGATGACATTTTTACCAGTTTTAAATTTGGTTTGGTCCTGAAGGTGAGAAAAGTCATTAAGTGGTTAAATCTCCGTCTTTTGTTCAATTCCCACCAAGGCTCTATCTGTGTGGGGTTTGTATGTTCTCCTCATGCTTACGTGAGTTTCCTTCAGATGCTCCGGTATCCTCACACAATCAAAAAACATAAAGATAGGCAAATATGCTCTGTAAAGTGCTGCGGGATATGCATGCTATATAAAGGAATAATAACAATATCAGCTAAGTGTTTTCCATAGGCAGATATTGAATCAGTGACAACTGCAGGCCAGAAGAGGGCGCTGCACTGAGTACTGAAATACACCCAGGAGGAGCAGAACTACACATAGGCCTCTGTTGTGCTTTACTTTCTTCTGCTAGAGCTTACTTTCATTTATTTAATGTTATATTTTGAAATGACCCTTATCGTTGTCACTAGCCCGGTCCAAAGCCACGAAAAGAGCAAAAACTTCCTGCGTAAAGCTGATATTTTCTCTGCAGCTGTCAGTGACTGGGGGCTGAGGGGAAGGGATAGTAAAACAAAAGGTGGCACGCATCATGTTTACTACACTTTACATGGAAAATATAGGGGGCTTCTCAGGGGATACGTTCTGTATCCTGACAAAGAGGATGTCGGCGGTCAGAATGCCGATGCCGGGATCCCGACACTTGCCAGAATCCCTGTGCCGGCATCCTGAAGGTTTGAAGCGGGGTTAGGGGGAGGCTTAGGGTTAGGCACTAATGGGGTAGGTTAGGTTTTGGCACTAGGGAGGGAGGTTAGGTTTAGGCATCGGGGAGAGAGGGTTCCAGGTGGGAACAGGGGAGGTGGAGGGTTAGGATACTGACAGGTGTCGGTATCCTAACCCTATCGGGATGCCGACGTCAGGAGTTTGACCGCCGAGATCCCGAGCCCCGACATCCTGCACCCATCCCCTTCTGATGGACTCTCCCTATGTAATAGAAAGAAGGAAGACGGACCGCGTTCGTTTTTAGTTTCCCAAGATCACGAGACGCCTGACGCGAGTTAGACGCTTCGCCACGGGCAGCGATTCCCGTTCTTGAGTACTTTTTCACCAATTTTGCTTCCTAATCTGCTAGCACTGTACTACATACCTACTCTCCCGGAAGGTGCGCGAGACTCCCAAAAATCAGGTGGCACTCCCGGGCCGTCCACAAGAGGGGGCAAGTCTTCCGGACCGGCCTCCAACAGTGCAAAATCCCCTCCCCTTGTAACCGCCCACTCACTAAGTGATAGTAAGAGTTCCGGGGGGGAGGGGGCGGTGACGCAATTACACCGAATGACGTCATTGTATATTGCCCCCAGCTTTACAATGCCATTAATTTCGCCATAGTTTAATGGGGGGCGGAGCCGCAATGATGCGATCACGCTGCCACACCCCCGCTCCACCCACCTTTGCCGCCGACACACCCCCTGCAGCGCCGACAAAGTCGGCAAGTATGGTATGTTGACACATCTGTATACCAGTCATGTGTGAATGTTGGATGACATATATTTGCTTACTCTCCACCCACTGCGTGCACTTCCTGGGCGGGATGTACTAACCTTGCAGAGTACATCCCGTCAGACATCGCATGGTTACTAATCGCGTATGCACTAACATATGGGATCAGTGCCACAAAGGACGGCTCTTCCGATAAGAACTGTCCTTTGCGATCAGCGCTGCGCCGTGGACTTCTGGGTTTATGACCCGGGAGTCCATCTGCGCATGCACAGAGCGGCACGGCGGCCGCGGGGAATGTTGGGATCCCTCATACCAGCGCGATGCGGTAGAAGCCCAGAGGCTTCTATAGGGTAACGTTTAGTGATATAACCGGGCTCAGCTTGGAAAGCGGCTTATTATTGAGGTTTAAAATGTGAAAGGGGTTTAAAAATAAGCGCTATTTGTATGTATAGTGGTCGGGGGTGATAAAAACATTAAGTTGGTGTGTTTGTACTGAATGAGAATAATAAAAAAATAACAATAAAATAATAATGAATAAAATAATATACAAATGAAAAAAAATAACGAAAATAAATTAAAAATAAATCAACAATAAAAACTTAATTTCGATGGTACCTGGGGAAAAAAGGGGTAAATAATTTACGTCATGTTTATAGCCCTTATAAGTGATAAAGATGGAGTCCTGGAGTGGCGATTGAGGTCTAAACTAGCTGTCCCTACGTTGCCGCTGTTGGATATTCCGGGTAGCAGGCTGGGGAGTAATTTCCTCTCCTCTGTGGATGCCTCTCCGTGTGCCGCGTCTCCGGCATGTCTGGCCGGGCGGCCGATGATGACATCAACGGAGTGGGATGGTGATCAGTGGGGGTAAGTGGCCTATTACGGCTGCAGAGTAAATGAACCTCCGGGTTCTCTTCTCATTCAGTACAACACACCAACTTAACGTTTTTATAACCACCGACCACCATACATACAAATAGCGCTTATTTTAAACCCCTTTCTATAGGGTTACGCCAGCAAAACATACTTGCCGACTGGAGGAGAAGCAGGAGGAAGCCCGTGGAGGAGAAGCAGATGGGTGGGGCCGGAAGAAATGGCAACATTAAGCCCCACCCCCATGGGAATTTGTTGTGACAACACATCTTTTAATTAGTGGGCGGGACTAAATGATGCACTTCTCCTAGAATTGCATAATTAGGCCCCGCCCCCCAATGCACTAGGAAGTGGGCAGAATGCGAGAGAAGTGCCTACGCCTCCGGGGGTGCGGAGGGGGGTTACCCAAAAAATCTGGAGCCTCACGCTAATTACGGGAGGGTAGGCATGTATGCTGCAAAAAGCTGACGTTACCCTCCGTGACGGAGCCCCGGCGGCCAGCCAATAATACATATGGAAAATGCTGTAAAACCCCCGAAAACAGGATTTTTATCGCATTTTCCATTTAGTACATCCCGCCCCCGTCTGCATAATTTGTGAATGATAGCTCCGCCCATATAAAATAAGAAAGTAGTTTTCAGTTTGCCAGGCCGGCCAGGGCTGGCGATGGCCGGATCGCTATCTTCTTTTTCCCGCTCGGTCTTTCTAGCGGGCTGCGAGGGTCTCAGCTGAGGGTGAACTTCTGATATGAATGTATGCGTCAATATTCCTTATCAAGCAAAACGTCTGTGACAGAAATCCCATAAAAAATGGCGTCTATTTATGCATGGAAACTACTGTTTTTAATTAACTTTTAAAAAATTTTTTTTATCACGTTATAGGATTTAAAAACAATATTGCATTTTAAATTACCCATGGATTTCAATACTGAATAAGAGATATTTTCCGCCTCATAAATCCCACTCAGTGTTTGTACAAAAGTCTTCTACATTCCTGCCGATTTGCTAAATTTTTTATACCTCTAGGGCAGGGAAAAAAGAAAAACCCTGTTATTGTCCCACAAATGATGTTACTTGTGCGACTCTCCTTCAATAGACACAACAGAAGCCCCATTCTGTGCCAGGAATTCAACGGTGGATAAGCGTTAAATGGAATGACACGGGCGATCAGCTGCGCACAAAGCCACCTAACCCTATCATTGTCTCCAAACCCAACAGACAAATGTTACTGTTTTGAAAACATCGCAGCCACACAATTGGGCGTCACTCATCCACCTAATTATCGGAACATATCAGTGGAAAAAAGTAAAACAAAAAAAATTACTTTTACATTGTAATTTACATTTACTTGTTGAACACATTTACAGGATTTTGGTTCTCTTTATACTTTTTTTTTTTTTTCTTTCTAAAAGGAACTTATTAAAGAATTTTCCATTATGCCCCAGGACCACCTAAGCTACGAAACACATTTTACAAAAATGTTGATCCTGGTCTTTGCTGTGCGATCACCATTTGTCCACAGTACGGATCGCAACTGCGATAGCAATAGCGATTACGCACACAGTCTCAGAACGAAAATAAGCAAAAACTATTATTATACAATAATAAGGAGCGCAAAAAATATGTCAAGGTATCAAAAAAGATTTTTAATAAGCAAAACATATCTATAAACAAATTCATAAAATAACAATTTGCACAATAAATATTAGTGGATTAATGGACACTAAGGGCTCTATTTACTACAATCCGCATATTGAATGCGGATTGTAGTGTGATATTACCGAGTGAATTCACATTGCGAATTCAGGCAATATCACAGGGATTTACTATAAATCCCTTGCAGGGACAGAGCTTGCGATAAAGGTCTGTCCCTGCGGATCCCATCCGCACTCTAGTCGCGGTATTTTCGGAAAAAATACCGCGACTAAGAGCCCGCGCATGCGCCGACCCACCGTTGCTGCTACCCCCCACCGATGCTAAGCCCCGCCCCCGGTGCTAAGCCCCGCCCCGCGATCGCGGACCCCCGTTACCCTCCCTCCCCCCCCTGCGACCCCCCCTCCCTTCATTACACTTACCTGCATCCTCCTGGCCTCCGGTGATCTTCTCCGGGCTTCCCGATCAGGTGATCTCCCATACTGCACTGGGGCCCGATCACCTGATGACCGGGCCCCAGTGTACTATGGGAGACCAGCTGACCGGAGAGGAGCCATCACCGGAGGCCCGATCACCGGTCCCTGGATTCAGGTAAGTGAAAATAAAAATGTTTAATTTTTTTTTCCTTTTTTTTACAGTAATCAGCTTGCGGTCTGCTTAGACCACATAGCTGATTACTGGGACCGGCTCCCTCCTCTGCTCTCCCCGTTAGAGCAGAGTGGGAGCCCGGTCACAGGGCTTCCCCCGGTATTTTTTCACAATTTATTTTTTAGTAACTCTGGTCGGATCACATTTCCCATTACAATTATGGGAAATGCGATCTGCTTTACTAAAAATAAGTGATACTGGGGGTTGGAGTAGAATTTTACTAATTCTACTCCAATTGCCCTGTAGTAACTACAGGTGAAACTAAAATAATGTGAAAAGGGTGTGAAAACACCCTTTTTCACTTTATTTTAGTAAAAATAATGTTAATAAATTAGCCCCTAAATATAAAGACAGTGGAGATCTAACACTGCTGGTGAAATTCTTTTCTCTATAGAGAAGGATAAGACTATCCATATAAAGGCAACTGAACATCATTTTGTCTAAAAAAAGCACATTAGTTGACTGCTCCCAAAATTGAGTTTTCATTAGACGGAGTTCATTAATTTCTCAGCACATTTTATTAACTACTTCTGAGGATATAACTATTATGTCTTTTAATGTATACTAATATTTATTGTGCAGATTGTTATTTTATGAATTTGTAGATATATGTTTTGCTTATTAAATATCTTTTTTGATATCTGGACATATTTTTTGCGCTCCTTATTATTGTACAATAATAGTTTTTGCTTGTTTATCTAGAGTATTACAGATTTACTCTGTAGGAGCAGCAGAAAATCACTGTCATTATAACTGAATTGCAGACTAATTTTATATTCAGAGTTTTATCATATATGCGCCTGAATTTTATTTGTTTTGTTATTGTATCAGAACGAAAATATGCTAATGTCTGTGACCGCTATGCTGTCATAGCACAACATAAGGACGTCCACATTGCCTTTAAGCTGGGCATCCACTATACAATTATCTGTCAGATATCTGTCCAATCTGGCCGGTTGGAATGAAAACCTGGTAATGTATGGGAGCAAATGACAATCGTCCATGATATGGTTTTAAAAACTGGAAAACGGACAAAAAAAAAATTTCAATCGTCTGTTTGCTGGTATGCAGTCAGGAAACCGTCTGTCAGTACTGACAGCCGGCTTCCCGGCTGCTTTATCCCGGCGTGGGATAAATGACCGGCGTCTTTATCTAGACCTGTCATTTACCCGACACCGGGAGACCGGCGCCCGGCATTCTGATTGAAGGGATGCCGGGCGCCGTAAGCAGACAGCCGCAGGGGGGGAGAGTTAGGTTTAGGGCACCCAGCGGGGACTTAGGGTTAGGCACCCCCCCCGGGAGGGTTAGAGTTAGGCACCCTCCCGGGGGACTTAGGTTTAGGCAGCGGGGAAGGGGGGGGTTAGGGTTAGGTAATTAGAGGGGGGATTAGGGTTAGGCACTTGGGGGGGAGGTAAGTGTTAGGCACCCCTAAGGGAGGGTTAGGGGGTTAGGTTAGGTTAGTTTATACTTACCTTAGGGACGATCGTAATTTCCAGCGCTGTCGGGCTTCCGCTGCCGGGCTCTGCAGATCTGTCGGGCTGCCGCTGCCGGGAATCGAACTGCCGGCCATGCGGCAGACGGGATTCCGTACCGATTCCTATTTGCTCACAAACACTGGAAAATAGACAAATTGATCAAAACATAAATTTAACCAATTTGAAATTTTTTTTTTGTCCGTTTTCCAGTTTTTAAAACCATATGATGGACGATTGTCAATTGCTCCCATACATTACCAGGTTTTCATTCCAACCAGCCAGATTGGACAGATATCTGACAGATAATGGTATAGTGGATGCTCAGCTTAACACACATCCGTAATATTTAGCAAATCTGCGAAACCATCGGTAACACCGAGTACCATCGCAGCCTCACAGACACTTACACATGGTCAGACCTTACTCAGGAATTACTAACCTCATCGCACACAGTGAAAGCACGAGCTGCGTATGGCATCGCGATGGATAATTTATGCACGCCCCTGCAATGGCACACCTACGTTCCACCGACACCACCCTCTGTCATCAACCCCAAATGGTATTTCCTGTCCATCACTTTGCGATTGGAGTGTTCGTGCACTGCGCAACAGTTGGCCGTTTGCGTGCGTAATCACTGTTGCGATCGCTGCTGAATCAGGCCCTTAATGCCTTATTAAATGGCAGCAATTGACAAGCAAACGGCAGGTTTGGTTTAAACGCAGGAAAGCCGGCATTGTCGGTACGTGTTGTCTCAGTCAGAAACTTCCAGTTATGATCCAGCACGTTGGGGGTTATTTGTCCCCCCTCCTCCTTACTACCGTGTAAACTTTCCCCACCGGTGTAAGTTTTGAGCTACGGCTAAATGCACCCTCCCTGCGCCGTGCCTGCACTCTCCCTGCGCCCTCCACGCACTCTCCCCGCACCCTCCCCGCACTCTCCCCGCACCCTCCCCGCACTCTCTCCGCACCCTCCCCGCACTCTCCCTGCACTCTCCCCGCACTCTCCCCGCACTCTCCCCGCACCCTCCCCGCACTCTCCCCGCACCCTCCCCGCACTCTCCCTGCACTCTCCCTGCACCCTCCCCGCACCCTCCCCGCACTCTCCCTGCACCCTCCCCGCTCCCTCCCTGCACTCTCCCTGCACCCTCCCTGCACCCTCCCTGCACTCTCCCTGCACCCTCCCCGCACCCTCCCTGCACTCTCCCTGCACCCTCCCCGCACCCTCCCCGCACTCTCCCCGCACTCTCCCCGCACTCTCCCCGCACCCTCCCCGCACTCTCTCCGCACTCTCCCTGCACTCTCCCCGCACCCTCCCCGCACTCTCTCCGCACTCTCCCTGCACCCTCCCCGCACCCTCCCCGCACCCTCCCCGCACCCTCCCCGCACTCTCCCCGCACCCTCCCTGCACCCTCCCTGCACTCTCCCTGCACCCTCCCTGCACCCTCCCTGCACTCTCTCCGCACTCTCCCTGCACCCTCCCTGCACCCTCCCTGCACTCTCCCTGCACCCTCCCTGCACCCTCCCTGCACTCTCTCCGCACTCTCCCTGCACCCTCCCTGCACCCTCCCTGCACTTTCCCTGCACCCTCCCTGCACCCTCCCCGCACTCTCTCCGCACTCTCCCTGCACTCTCCCCGCACCCTCCCCGCACTCTCTCCGCACTCTCCCTGCACCCTCCCCGCACCCTCCCCGCACTCTCCCTGCACCCTCCCTGCACCCTCCCTGCACTCTCCCTGCACCCTCCCTGCACCCTCCCTGCACTCTCCCTGCACTCTCCCTGCACCCTCCCTGCACCCTCCCTGCACTCTCTCCGCACTCTCCCTGCACCCTCCCTGCACCCTCCCTGCACTCTCTCCGCACTCTCCCTGCACCCTCCCCGCACCCTCCCCGCACTCTCCCTGCACCCTCCCTGCACTCTCCCTGCACCCTCCCTGCACCCTCCCTGCACTCTCTCCGCACTCTCCCTGCACCCTCCCTGCACCCTCCCTGCACTCTCCCTGCACTCTCCCTGCACCCTCCCTGCACTCTCCCTGCACTCTCTCCGCACTCTCCCTGCACCCTCCCTGCACCCTCCCTGCACTCTCCCTGCACCCTCCCTGCACCCTCCCCGCACTCTCTCCGCACTCTCCCTGCACTCTCCCCGCACCCTCCCCGCACTCTCTCCGCACTCTCCCTGCACCCTCCCCGCACCCTCCCCGCACCCTCCCCGCACTCTCCCTGCACCCTCCCTGCACCCTCCCTGCACTCTCCCTGCACCCTCCCTGCACTCTCCCTGCACCCTCCCTGCACCCTCCCTGCACTCTCTCCGCACTCTCCCTGCACCCTCCCTGCACTCTCCCTGCACCCTCCCTGCACTCTCCCTGCACCCTCCCCGCACCCTCCCCGCACCCTCCCCGCACCCTCCCCGCACTCTCCCCGCACCCTCCCCGCACTCTCTCCGCACTCTCTCCGCACTCTCCCTGCACCCTCCCTGCACCCTCCCTGCACTCTCCCCGCACCCTCCCCGCACTCTCTCTCCGCACTCTCCCTGCACCCTCCCCGCACCCTCCCCGCACTCTCCCCGCACCCTCCCTGCACCCTCCCTGCACTCTCCCTGCACCCTCCCTGCACCCTCCCTGCACTCTCTCCGCACTCTCCCTGCACCCTCCCTGCACCCTCCCTGCACTCTCCCTGCACCCTCCCTGCACCCTCCCTGCACTCTCTCCGCACTCTCCCTGCACCCTCCCTGCACTCTCCCTGCACTCTCCCTGCACCCTCCCTGCACCCTCCCTGCACTCTCCCTGCACCCTCCCTGCACCCTCCCTGCACTCTCCCTGCACTCTCCCTGCACCCTCCCTGCACCCTCCCTGCACTCTCTCCGCACTCTCCCTGCACCCTCCCTGCACCCTCCCTGCACTCTCTCCGCACTCTCCCTGCACCCTCCCCGCACCCTCCCCGCACTCTCCCTGCACCCTCCCTGCACTCTCCCTGCACCCTCCCTGCACCCTCCCTGCACTCTCTCCGCACTCTCCCTGCACCCTCCCTGCACCCTCCCTGCACTCTCCCTGCACCCTCCCTGCACCCTCCCTGCACTCTCTCCGCACTCTCCCTGCACCCTCCCTGCACCCTCCCTGCACTCTCCCTGCACCCTCCCTGCACCCTCCCTGCACTCTCTCCGCACTCTCCCTGCACCCTCCCTGCACCCTCCCTGCACTCTCCCTGCACCCTCCCTGCACCCTCCCTGCACTCTCTCCGCACTCTCCCTGCACCCTCCCTGCACTCTCCCTGCACCCTCCCTGCACCCTCCCCGCACTCTCTCCGCACTCTCCCTGCACTCTCCCCGCACCCTCCCCGCACTCTCTCCGCACTCTCCCTGCACCCTCCCTGCACCCTCCCTGCACCCTCCCTGCACTCTCCCCGCACCCTCCCCGCACTCTCCCTGCACTCTCCCTGCACCCTCCCTGCACCCTCCCTGCACTCTCTCCGCACTCTCCCTGCACCCTCCCTGCACCCTCCCTGCACCCTCCCTGCACCCTCCCTGCACTCTCTCCGCACTCTCCCTGCACCCTCCCTGCACCCTCCCTGCACCCTCCCTGCACCCTCCCTGCACTCTCCCTGCACCCTCCCTGCACTCTCCCTGCACTCTCCCTGCACCCTCCCTGCACCCTCCCTGCACTCTCTCCGCACTCTCCCTGCACCCTCCCTGCACCCTCCCTGCACTCTCTCCGCACTCTCCCTGCACCCTCCCCGCACCCTCCCCGCACTCTCCCTGCACTCTCCCTGCACCCTCCCTGCACCCTCCCTGCACTCTCTCCGCACTCTCCCTGCACCCTCCCTGCACCCTCCCTGCACTCTCCCTGCACCCTCCCTGCACCCTCCCTGCACTCTCTCCGCACTCTCCCTGCACCCTCCCTGCACCCTCCCTGCACTCTCCCTGCACCCTCCCTGCACCCTCCCTGCACTCTCTCCGCACTCTCCCTGCACCCTCCCTGCACCCTCCCTGCACTCTCCCTGCACCCTCCCTGCACCCTCCCTGCACTCTCTCCGCACTCTCCCTGCACCCTCCCTGCACCCTCCCTGCACTCTCCCTGCACCCTCCCTGCACCCTCCCCGCACTCTCTCCGCACTCTCCCTGCACTCTCCCCGCACCCTCCCCGCACTCTCTCCGCACTCTCCCTGCACCCTCCCTGCACCCTCCCTGCACTCTCCCCGCACCCTCCCCGCACTCTCCCTGCACTCTCCCTGCACCCTCCCTGCACCCTCCCTGCACTCTCTCCGCACTCTCCCTGCACCCTCCCTGCACCCTCCCTGCACCCTCCCTGCACTCTCCCTGCACTCTCCCTGCACCCTCCCTGCACCCTCCCTGCACTCTCCCTGCACCCTCCCTGCACCCTCCCTGCACTCTCTCCGCACTCTCCCTGCACCCTCCCTGCACCCTCCCTGCACCCTCCCCGCACCCTCCCTGCACTCTCTCCGCACTCTCCCTGCACCCTCCCTGCACCCTCCCTGCACTCTCCCTGCACCCTCCCTGCACCCTCCCTGCACTCTCTCCGCACTCTCCCTGCACCCTCCCTGCACCCTCCCTGCACTCTCCCTGCACCCTCCCTGCACCCTCCCTGCACTCTCTCCGCACTCTCCCTGCACCCTCCCTGCACCCTCCCTGCACTCTCCCTGCACCCTCCCTGCACCCTCCCCGCACTCTCTCCGCACTCTCCCTGCACTCTCCCCGCACCCTCCCCGCACTCTCTCCGCACTCTCCCTGCACCCTCCCTGCACCCTCCCTGCACCCTCCCTGCACCCTCCCTGCACTCTCCCCGCACCCTCCCCGCACTCTCCCTGCACTCTCCCTGCACCCTCCCTGCACCCTCCCTGCACTCTCTCCGCACTCTCCCTGCACCCTCCCTGCACCCTCCCTGCACCCTCCCTGCACTCTCTCCGCACTCTCCCTGCACCCTCCCTGCACCCTCCCTGCACCCTCCCTGCACCCTCCCTGCACTCTCCCTGCACCCTCCCTGCACCCTCCCTGCACTCTCTCCGCACTCTCCCTGCACCCTCCCTGCACCCTCCCTGCACCCTCCCTGCACCCTCCCCGCACCCTCCCTGCACTCTCCCTGCACCTGTTGTGTATCTGCTGGTGCTTAGGTTTGATTTTTATAACTGGAATGTTCCAAAGTAGGCCGTAAGTACAGAGCTTTCCTATCTACCAATATTCCATTCACGGGCTCAGCTATTAAGCCTTTACATGCTGGGTGCTCTTATTTCTAGCTTTGAGAGTTCTGTTATGGTTGGAAACCCCCCCCCCCTATTTACTGCCTCACACATCTCATTACAAATGAATGAGCACAAGCACTTTAGTAAAAAAATAATAATATATATATATGTGTGTGTGTGTGTGTGTGTGTATATATATATATGTGTGTGTGTGTGTGTGTGTGTGTGTGTGTGTGTATATATATATATGTGTGTGTGTGTGTGTGTGTGTGTGTGTGTGTGTGTGTATATATATATGTGTGTGTGTGTGTGTGTGTGTGTGTGTGTGTGTGTGTATATATATATATATATGTGTGTGTGTGTGTGTATATATATATATGTGTGTGTGTGTGTGTGTGTGTGTGTATATATATATATATGTGTGTGTGTGTGTGTGTGTGTGTGTGTGTGTGTGTGTATATATATATATGTGTGTGTGTGTGTGTGTGTGTGTGTGTATATATATATATGTGTGTGTGTGTGTGTGTGTGTGTGTGTGTGTGTGTGTATATATATATGTGTGTGTGTGTGTGTGTGTGTGTGTGTGTGTGTGTGTGTGTGTGTGTGTGTATATATATATAGTATTGTGCAAAAGCAAACGTTTTAGGCAGGTGTGGAAATAATGCTGCAGTAAGAATGCTTTAGAAAATAAAAGTGTTATTAGTTTATTTTTAGCAATTAACAGAATCAATATTTGGTGTGACCATCCTTTGCCTTCAAAACAGCATCAATTCTTCTAGGTACACTTGCACGCAGTTTTGGAAGGAACTCGGCAAGGAGATTGTTCCAAACATCTTGGAGAACTAAGCACAGATATTCTGTGGATGTAGCTTGCTCATATCCTTCTGTCTCTTCATGTGATCCCAGACAGACTGGATGATGTAGAGATCGGGGCTCTGTGGGGCCATATCATCACTTCCAGGGCTCCTTGTCCTTCTGAAGATAGTTCTTAATGACATTGGCTGTATGTTTGGGGTCGTTGTCCTCCTGCAGAATAAATTTGGAGCCAGACGCCTCCCTGATGCTATTGCATGATGGATAAGTAACAGCCTGTATTTCTCAGCATTGAGGACACCATTAATCCTGACCAAATCCCCATCTCCATTTGCTGAAATGCAGCCCCAAACTTGCAAGGAACCTCCACCATGCGTCACTGTTACCGGCAGACACTCATTATTGTACTGCTCTCCCAGGGGCGTAGAAAGCCCAGCCAGGCCCGGGTGAAGGGGGCGTGACCTAATTATTACATTGTGGCCACGCCCCCTTAGGATTTAAAAAAACATATATTTTTGCACGCGCTGGGGAGGGTGGCTTTGTGAGCCCCCCCACAGGCATAGGAGACTGCTACCGCTGCTGCCACGACCAGTCTTCCACTGCTGGGCTGCTGTGATTTAAGAGGGAGGGGGGGGGGCGGCGCTGGAGCTGAATGGGCTGGAGAGCAGTACAGAGCATATTTGCAAACTCTCCCTGAAATAGCAGCAATCTCCCTGTCTCCCTAAAGAGTCTACCTATCTCCCTGATTGCACCTTACCCCCATTATGAAGCTGTTATATACTAAAACAAACAAACATATACATTGAAATGGGATGATTAGTATAATTTCCCTGCATTGGTTATAAGGCACAATGATCCCTATGGCTACATGCATTTTATAAAAAGTATCAGTGTGTTCTCATCACCAAGTAGATCTTTCTAATTGCTTTGGAGCTTATTTACACTTGTATGCAAATTCATTTTTATGACACGCCTCTCAGATGTAGCAGTACACGCCCACTTTAACGCGCACTCATAGGTGTTTGCTTCACAATCTCCCTGAAATGTCTTTTCAAAAATAGGCAAGTATGGTACAGAGGTACAGCTTAGCCAGGGGCGTCTTTAGAGAGGAGGAGGGCTATGACCATTCCCCGTCCGGGGACCCCTCCTCTCTTCCCGGGGCTGGCAGCCGACTGATGCGGCTGGCCTGCCACGGAGCATTAGTAGACTCTGGGCACTAGAGTGTGCCTGAAGTCTACTGCGCAAATGCCGGAAAAATGGCCGCCGCCGATATCCTTATGTCTATCCCATGCATGTTTAAATTGCTCTACTGTCTTAGCCTCTACCACCTCTAATGGGAGGCTATTCCACTTGTCCACTACCCTTTCTGTGAAGTCATTTTTCCTCAAATTTCCCCTGAACCTACCACCCTCCAGTTTCAGAACATGTCCTCTTGTTCTAATACTTCTCTTTCTTTGAAGAATGTCTCCTTCCTTTACCTTGTTAAACCCCTTTATATTTGAATGTTCCTATCATGTCCCCCCTTTCCCTTCTCTGCTCCAAACTATACATATTAAGATCTTTTAGTCTTTCCTGGTACGTTTGTGGTGTAGACCTTGCACCATTTAGTTGCCCTTCTTTGTACAGTCTCTATGTATTAATATCCTTCTGGAGATATGGCCTCCAGAATTGAACACAGTATTCGAGATGAGGACGTCCCAATGACCTATACAGTGGTATTATCACTTCTTTTTTTCTGCTACTGATTCCTCTCCCTATGCAACCAAAGGGTGTGGATTGAAAGATCTACAGTAAAAAGGTAGACAATGTCTAGATAGACACAAAATGTTAGACAGTCAATAGGTCGACAGGTACAAAAGGTCGACACACTAAAGGTCGACATGTAAGAAGGTCGATGTGTGCATATTGTCGACATGAAGATGGTAGACAAAAAAATGGTCATGTTTTTTTTTTTCTAACCCTAATCTTCACCCTAACCCCAACCTTCCCCTTGGTGCCTAAACGTCCCTTCTAGTGCCTAACCCTAACCATCAGGGTAGGTGCCTGACCCTAACCGTTCCTTCTAGTGCCTTGCCCTAACCCTCTGGCAACCAAGTATCTGACTTGCCTTCCTCATTGCTTTGTTACAATGTTTGCTTGCCTTTCAGTCACCTGAAATAGTGACTCCTAGATCCCTTTGCTCTTCAGTAGTTTCCAGTATAGTGCCATTAATACTATATTTAGCCTTTGGATTTTTGAGACCCCAGTGCATGATTTTGCATTTTATGCCACATTCTTGACCATTCCTCTAGCCTACCTAGATCATCAATCATTTGTTTTACTCCTCCTGGTGTGTCTACCCTGTTGCATACCTTTGTGTCATCTGCAAAAAGGCATAGTTTCCCTTCAATACCATTTGCAATGTCACAAATAAAGATATTAAAAAGCACTGGTCCAAGATCCCTGAGGTTCTCCACTGGTAACATTTCCCTCTTGAGACTGCACTGCGTTTACTACAACTCTCTGTTTCCTATCCTGCAGCTATGATCTTATCCATTCAACTATCTTTGTATCCAATCCCATGCTTTCCAGTTTATTTAACAGTCTGCAATGTCAGTAGATATAGACAGTTGTAGCATGGTAAGGTCAGTAGATATAGACAGTGGTGGCATGGTAAGGTCAGTAGTTATAGATAGTGGTGGCATGGTAAGGTCAGTAGATATAGACAGTGGTAGCATGGTTAGGTCAGTAGATATAGATAGTGGTGGCATGGTAAGGTCATTAGTGGTTGCACGGTGAGGTCAATAGATATAGACAGTGCTTGCAAAATAATGTCAGTAGATGTAGACAGTGGTGAGATGGTGAGGTCAGTAGATATAGATAGTGGTGGCATGGTTAGGTCAGTAGATATAGATAGTGGTGGCATGGTAAGGTCAGTAGGTATAGATAGTGGTGGCATGGTAAGGTCAGTAGGTATAGACAGTGGTGGCATGGTTAGGTCAGTAGGTATAGACAGTGATGCCATAGTAAGGTCAGTAGATATAGACAGTGATGGCATAGTAAGGTCAGTAGATATAGACAGTGATGGCATGGTAAGGTCAGTAGATATAGACAGTGATGGCATGATAAGGTCAGTAGATATAGACAGTGGTGGCATGGTAAGGTCAGTAGATATTGACAGTGGAGGCATGGTAAGGTGTAGATATAGACAGTGGTAGCATGGTTAGGTCAGTAGATATAGATAGTGGTGGCATGGTAAGGCCAGTAGATATAGACAGTGGTGGCATTGTAAGGTCAGTAGGTGTAGACTGTGGTAGCATGGTATGGTCATTAGTGGTTGCACGGTGAGGTCAGTAGATATAGACAGTGGTTGCAAAATAATGTCAGTAGATGTAGACAGTGGTGAGATGGTGAGCTCAGTAGATATAGATAGTGGTGGCATGGTTAGGTCAGTAGATATAGATAGCGGTGGCATGGTAAGGTCAGTAGGTATAGACAGTGGTGGCATGGTAAGGTCAGTAGATATAGACAGTGATGGCATAGCAAGATCAGTAGATATAGACAGTGATGGCATGGTAAGGTCAGTAGTTATAGATAGTGGTGGCATGGTAAGGTCAGTAGATATAGACATTGGTAGTATGGTTAGGTCAGTAGATATAGATAGTGATGGCATAGTAAGGTCAGTAGATATAGACAGTGGTGGAATGGAAAGGTCAGTAGATATAGACAGTGGTAGCATAGTATGGTCAGAAGATATAGACAGTGATGGCATGTTAGGGTCAGTATATGTCGATACTGATGGCATGGTAAGGTCAGTAGATATAGACAGTGGTGGCACGGTAATGTCAGTAGATACTGTATAAACAATGGTGGCATGGTAATGTCAGTAGATATAGACAGTGGAGGCATGGTATGGTCAGTAGATATTTACAATGGTGGCACGGTAATGTCAGTAGATACTGTATAAACAATGGTGGCATGATAATGTCAGTAGATATAGACAGTGGTGGCATGGTAAGGTCAGTACATGTAGACAGTGGTGAGATGGTGAGGTCAGTAGATCTAGACATTGGTGGCATGGTAAGGTCAGTAGATGTAGACAGTGGTGAGATGGTGATTTCAGTAGATATAGACAGTGGTGGCATGGTACGATCAGTAGTGGTAGCACGGTAAGGTCAGTAGTGGTTGCACGATAATGTCAGTAGATGTAGACAGTGGTGAGATGGTGAGGTCAGTAGATATAGACAGTGGTGAGATGGTGATGCTAGTAGATATAAACAGTGGTTGCATAGTAATGTCATTAGATATCCAGTGGTGGCATGGTAAGCTCATTAGATATAGACAGTGGTGGCATGGTAAAGTCATTAGATATAGACAATGGTGGCATGGTAAGGTCATTAGATACATACAGCGGTGACAAGGTGCTGCTGACGCCATATAAATTAAAGTTAATAATAATAATTAAAATTATAAATTGGGGGAGGGGGTAGAGATCGATCATTAATTTTGTGCCTAGGGGCAGTCTGAACTCTAAATTCACTCCTGAACACTAACACAATTTTATTTAATTTATGATAAATATGAGTTTACAGCATTATATTAATGTATCTCACTGTCCTGGCTTAGAAGGCATGTGTACGGCATCAATGTCACTCCATCTGTCCTGGTAATAGCTGCCCATTCGTCAGTCCTAAACATGATGAATAACGGCAAATGTTCCGGTTCTTCCTTCTTGGAATGAACAACGTTTCTCATATCTTCTTTCAAAACATTGTGGACTCTTGAAACCAAATGCCCAAAGAGGGATCACAGATAGGGGCTCTTTCCTGCCCCCTGTAATGACCTGCTGAAGGACTATGATCTATGAGAAAGCATTGCTTTGTCCTCGTGTCACCCGATACCCGGCACCTTGGCGTGTGAATGAAAAGGTGAGATGTGACACAGAGAAGTGAGTGTTATTCCTATGGTGACACAGCACTGTGTATCTATATATATATATATATATATATATCACCCACATTCATCCTGAGAGCTCTCTCCCAAGCCAGGTCCTGGCCTCTAACTCCCCGTGGTGGCTTCTTATTAACCAGTTCAGGGTTTTACATAGAAGGATCTGCGGAGTCCTGTAACGCAGACACGGATCTGCTCTCCCCGCCTCTGTGTTTTGCGCACGGACATTTTTTTGCACTCCAGTAATCAATGTATTATGTAAAGTGAATATGTTTAGCATGTTTGCGGAATAATAAGGCACCGATTCGGAGATTTACGCTAATCCGATGGTTGGTGCACATCTCCGATCGTTAGAGGACTGCGCATGCCCGGGATGTGTACCGCGCATGTGCTGCCCTTCATCTGCGAGTCCGCTCGCAGTGGACTGATTTACAGGCTGCAGCATTTGGGTGGCAGAGCGGGGGGCGTTCCTGGCCAGCGTTTTCCTGAAACGGGGGAGTTTCACCCCCAATTTCCGGGAGGGACAAGGTCGGGGTCTGCGTCGGTGGATGCAGGTTTCCTGGCCCCGCAAGCTGGCAGGACACGGTCAGGCTGCAGTAAGCTTCAGCTACCACAGCCTGGCTAGGGGAGCAACCTTTGCGACAGATGGTTGCGATGCTGATTCCTGGCTGCGACCTCGCTCACAGCGCTGGGATCACGCAGATGCAGCAATGAGGTGTCTGTTTCCTAACAGGCACCTCCTGCTACACTAGCATTTTACATGGATCTCTGAATCAGGCTCTAGTTCTACAATATTTTAGTTTTCAGACTATTTTTAGTGAAGCATTGTCCAAATCCACCAGTCACAGTATTTGCACTTGCAGTGCAGCACTGATGGAGCAGTGGTTCCTAACGGGTTGGGTATGACATACTGGCAGCTGAATAGCTGCTGGTTCAAATCTCGACAGGGTCATCCCGATGAATGAAGATCCAAACAGGGGTGGTAAGTATGCTATCCCTCCCCCTCTCACCCCTCTAACTCTATGCCTCCCTTAACAGGCTTGCCTACCCTCCCGATTTGGTCGGGAGCCTCCCGAATATCGGGTGCCGCTCCCGACCCCCCGGAAAGGCAGGCAAGCCTCCCGGCTGCCGCCTACCCCCCAAAACTACTAGTAAAAACCCCCGCTGCCGGGGGACCCGATGACGCGATTCGCGCTGAATCGCGTCATCGTGGCTCCGCCCCCTGCTTCACAATGCCTTTTTTCCGGCACTGTGAAGAGGTGGCGGGGCCACGATGACGCGATCGTGCGCTCACGCCCCCGCCCCCAAAACGGCATCATAGCCCGGCCACGCCCCCTACAGAATGCAGGCATTCAGCTCCCTCCCGGATGGAGGGAGCTGAATGTCGGCAAGTATGTCCCTTAATGGTGTCTATCCCTAAACTCCCCCACCCCCCCCAGTACCTAACCCTAACCTCCCCCCCTCCCTAGTGCATAACCCTAACTCCTCCTTCCCGCACCCTAAACCTAACCCTCCCGGGGGGGTGCCTAACCCTAATCTCCATGAGGGTTCTAAACCTAACATCCCCCCCCCGTAAGACCTAACAGTCTTTGTTTACCTCAGTTCGGGATGCTGGCTGTCGGGATTTCAGCGGCGGGATGAAGATAGGCATTGGGATTTCGACGCCTATCTTTAGTCCCGGGTTGGGCCTCCGACATCGGGATTCCGACGGTCGGCATTCCGCCTGCTGGTAATATAATTACATACCGTCCCCAACATATACTAAAAGGAGTTTGTCCACACACTACACTGGTGTCTCAGGATAGCCACATACAGTAGGGCCTGATTCTGAGTGGTTTTATATCATTTTATGTGGGTCACCAGCCGTGTCATCTAGTTTTTATGTCTCTATGAGATTTAATAAATTGTCTGACACAGCGCTTCCTGTTATATCATTTAGGGGTTACAGTGTTCCTCTCTTATTGGAGGCAGCAGTTTGTCAGAAGTCATTGTCCCAAGTGTTTGTGCTCATATTCTGTGCAGACAGGAAGTCTGGTGTGCGTTAGAAAATATCACCCTCAACAAATTTCGGGGTTGTTTTTCGTGTGTGGAAGCTGGTTTTCCCTCTGTGCACGTGTCTGATGGGCGTTTCTGGGCGGTAACTGGAGGTGTGGCTAACAGTGGCGGGCATGTCGGCGACTACACTGACACCGGCATCCATCACTTGGACATTCTACTCCGGCCATGGGCAGGTGCAATGTCTGATGCCGCGGCATTAGAATAAAAACGTAGTAGCGGCAACGACAAAAGCCGCAGACGCTACTGCAACTGCCTCCACCCATGAATCAGCCCCTTTTATGTCAAATATCTTCCAATCTGCAAAGTTCCTTAGACGCTTACTCATATATTTGTGGATATTTAAGCATCTGTTTTACTAAATCCAACCTGTTTTTTTTGTTTTTTGCTCAGTGGCTTCTAGCTGTGACTAGTCACTAAATGTTTCCATTTGTCTTTACCGGTATTAAGTCCAGTGGCAAACGCAGGATTTCTAAAGGGGGGGTTTCTAAATGCTTGATTTTACAGCAAGTGTGGCCAGTCCATGAAGAGGGCATAATGAGCAATTAATCAGCTATATGTCATACGAAGTATAGTATATGTAATAATTCTGGCATATACAGGATCAACAATCATAATATTCCATTATATGCGGCAGTAGGGCCATCCTGCCTGAGCTGAATGTTTTTGTTTTTTATTTTAGATGTGGGCTCCATTCCAGATCATTTCGGCAAGGTTGGGTATCTGGGGTTTTTAGAAAAAGAACCTTGCCCTGGGATATAGGTACAGATTGATCTCTTTATGGGTATACATTTAGGAAGCCAGTAAACGCAATGCCGACAGCCGGCTTCCCAACTACTTAATCCCGGCGAGGGTTAAATGACAGGTGTCTAAATCTAGATGCCTGTCATTTTACCGTCACCGGGAGACTGGCGCCCGGCATCCTGATCGAAGTGATGCCGTTCGCCGGGTGCGGACAGCCACGGGGGGGGGAGGGTTAGGTTAGGGGCTCCCGGGGGGGATTTAGGATTAGGCACCCCCCGGGAGGTTAGGGTTAGGCTAGGGGGAGGGAGGGTTAGGGGTAGGCACCCCCAGGGGGGAGGTTAGGGTTAGGCATCCCCCGGGGGACAGGTTTAGGCGGCGGGGTAGGGGGGTTTAGGTTTAGACACTTAGAGGGGGGGATTAGGGTTAGGCACAGGGGGGGGGGGAGTTAGAGTTAGGCACCCTAAAAAGGTTAGGGTTAGGGGGTAGAATTAGATTATTTTATACGATTGGGATTTCCTCCTCTGTCGGGCTGACGTTGCCGGGATTTGAACCGCCGCCCATACGGCTGGTGGTGAATTATACCGAATGCCTCTTTATGTACTGGCTAATTTATTATTATACAGTATTACTAATTAACCCTATAGGTGGTCTATGTCAGTGCACCCCTAACAGTGCATGTTTTCCATATCTCCTAGTTGGCGCACAAGTGCATTCACTGCTGGCTCATACATTTTAAAAGATCAACAGGTGCTAATTATTTAATTTGTGACACGGAGGGGATCTTCAGAACATGCGACATTAGTATCATATGCTATTTCTGTTGTGGTTATCATGGTGTGGGCTGGGCAGGGGGGTTTCCAGGCAACCGGTGCATTTGCCTATGCAGTCATATTGTCTAGTGTAGGAAAATACCCCTTGTATGCAGGTTTTGTACGCGAAAAGATTTGTGTGCTCTAAGTACTTCTGCAACATTGTTCCAAACGGTAATTAAAGTGTTTGTTTTATAGGGCTATAGGGGTTATAGTAAGTTATGCTGTAATTGTGCTGTCAATGAGGGTCCTCTGACCTAACTTGGACACCTGTAAAGAGATTCAGTAGATTCTGAATATAATTAAGGAGTTGTAAAGTGTCATCTGATTACTGTGATAAACCGATGGCGATAATTTTAGTATTCTCGTCCAAAGGGTGTTTATTGCTTTCTTCCGGAATCACGGAGCTTGTAACTGTACATGGGATAATAGGATCCTGGTTACTAGTTACACTTGTATCTGAATTGAGCAGCACATACACCAATCCTAGGCTGGGTACACACCTAAAGGACCGGCAATCGTGCCGATGTCCAGGGCGATTTGCCCTGGACATCGCTTGATTGCCGGTACACACTTGAAAGATGTAATGAAAGACGGAACAATCACTGTTCCGTCCTTCATTAACTTGTACAGGCTCACATGCGATATCGTAAGAATGACCGTGCAGCACAGCCATTCGCACGATATCGCATGCGACCGCCTGTACGCAAAAATTGGGAATACAAAATGCACAATATGCCCGATTTGTCATTCCGATTTGGCTAAATCGGCCAAATCGGGCCGATATCGTACAGGTGTGTATGCACCCTTACTACTGCCACCTCTAACCATTACCTGCCCGGCCGTTATAGTCATTTATTGTACACTATATGAGAAGTGGCATCATTATTACTATTATAGATCTGGACTTTGTAATCCAAATGACCTCCTGCATACAGAGAAGGCCACAGATGGACTGGAATACAATGTGAGGGATAGAACCAGGGCTGGGTTTAGTTATATAACACTATTGTGGCAAAACCAGTTTTGGGCGGCAAGAGGATTGGGGGCTTAGAGCCAGTAAGTTCCCATAAGCACTGGGGATGGGGTATACTTTATTTATTTATTTATTTATTAACAGTTTCTTATATAGCGCAGCATATTCCGTTGCGCTTTACAATTGTAAGCATTAATAGAACAAAACTGGGTAATAACAGACAGATATATAGGTAGGAAGGCCCTGCTGGCAAGCTTACAATCTATAGGGAAACAGGCATTGATACACAAGGATAGGTGCTATATATATTGCATTTGGTCTGGCCAGAATGCAGAGTTTCTTGGTTGGCTGCATGATCCAGTCACACAGGAATGTCGACCAAATGTCATGAGGATGTGAGAGAAAGACGATGTGTGAGATTGTGTGTGGACTGTAAAAAGGGGATGTAATCAGATATGGAAGCTATGAAGGTTATGTGGGAGGTTCTGGAATTTGATAAGCTTGCCTGAAGAGGTGAGTTTTCAGGGATCGCTTGAAGGATTGGAGACTAGATGAATACTCATTACAGTCCTATTTTTAATGCAGGTGTGATAACTATTTGTCGCCTAAATTCACATCGTGAAAATGTATATTTTCACACAAATTTACTGTTATGCTCTTGCCGGGAGGTGCGCTTAGAGAAGAGCTAGAGAATGCTTGCCGACACTCCCCATACGGCCGGTAGGCTCCCACAAACCGGGCAGCACCCCTGGCCGCCCAGAGGAGGGCGTAGGTCTCGCCACCCGCCTGAAGTCATCCACTCACCAAATTAATGAGCAAAGTGGGCGCTCCGCACAGTGATGACGCGATTTGCGCTGAATTGCATCATTGTGGCCCCGCCCCTGCTTCACAGTGCTGGTAATCTCACCATTGTGTAGTGTAGGGGAGGACATGTTTGTTTACGCATTTGCATCATCACGGCCACACGGCCTGCCCACTTTCCTGCAACATGCCCGCCCTTCCTGCTGAGACGACTTGGCTGCAACTCTCCGAGGTGGCAACCAGGGTGTTGGCAGGTGGGTAGTTAGAAGCTTATGCTTTCACCAGGTTAGCCAGGCAATACAGTAGTCCAGGCCTGGCTAACCTGTTGTGAAACTACAAGTCCCAGCATGCTTTGCCAGCTGATAGGTTGGAATTGTAGTTTCTCAACAGCTGAAAATCCACAGGTTGGCCAGGCCTGCAGTAGCCCATACATTACTATAGGCATACGCCATCTTCAGGCTAGCCAACGGCATAGCAGCCCCCATAGAAACCTATATAATGTATGGGCCGTTGCTTCAAACATGCAGAAACTAGCATTTCCACATGTGTAACGGGCCTGTAAGTGAAAATGAATAAGCCCCACAGAGCTGTTCTGTACCTTGGGAGAAGTCACACAAAAAAAGGCTCCAGGTGATGATATAAACCCAAGGCTGAAAAGCACAGGAACATACAGCAATGCACCTAGTAAGAGCGGTAGGAAGGCTTGCACAAGCATATAAAGTATATACCCCTGAGGTGAAGATTGGTAAAAGCACAGTGGAAATGGTACAATGTCACATTAAAGGGATGTGATAAAGTGGATTTGTGGTGTAATATTATGCTGTATTTCTTTTCCTGCAGAGCACTGTCCAAGACTTCTGCATCCCTGGCATTGAATCAGACCCAACACTGTAAGCAGCTGGATGGCCTGGTCTCCTCGCAGATGCAGCTCTGTCGCAGCAACCTGGAACTGATGCAGACCATCATCCAGGCGGCAAAGGAGGTGAAGAAAACCTGCATTAAAGCCTTCTCCGATATGAGGTGGAATTGCTCCTCCATAGAACTGGCACCGAACTTCCATCAGGATTTGGAAAGAGGTAATTCCCCGCAATTAAATAATAGTCCCACTCCTGCACTATAATGCACTTAAGGTGCCTCCAACTGCTTTGTTCCCCGAAGATGTAATAACACCAGTAATTCACCAGTGTCCCAGCACAGCCTGCCAAATGCTTCTCACGGCACCGGGTTAGTAGTTGGTTGTTGAGTTTGGGTTTCTGCGGCGATACTTTAAACGGATGGAGTTTTTAATAGTAAAGGGGATCTATTGTTAGAACTTTGCTTCATAGCAGATCTGTTTTATGACCCACATAAATAAACATGTATTTGATGTTCTTGTTATTGGGGTAAGTGTAGCATTTCTTATCTCAGCAGAACTTACTGGGAAAGTTGGCCACACACACACATGCAGCTTTGGTTGTTGTTGCCCTACTAAGTCGTGAGTGATGTAGAATTAGACAGGCAGACCATCCAAACCATTCGTCATCGGTACTTGATGGAGAAGTTGAAATTGAGTTTGTGCACTTATGGAGCGTACACACGGTCAGATTTGTCAGACTTGTCAGATTTGTCAGATGAACGACTAAACGATTTGAACGATTTGAACGATTTGACCAAAGTTTTGAACGATTTGAACGATTGAACGATTTTTGACTGCATTAAAATGGATGGAATCGTCCAAGTCTGACTGCAAACCCATCAGATGTCAGATATCGTTATCTGACAAACGGGAACGCTCATCGTTGATCGTCCATCGTTCAGGCATGTCAGATATGAACGATTTTCCTTCAGATATGAACGACTGAACGATTTTTAAATAGTTATCGTCCATATCTGAAGAAAAAATCTGATCGTGTGTATGCACCATTACTCTTGAACTTTTGGCCTCCGGTTAATTTGGGCACCAGGCCATCTGGATTCTAGTTTCTTTTGGCGCTGGCTAATTTGTGCATGGGGCTAATTCATTGACAATTTTAGCAAAATTAGTATTAAATGCAAGGGTTAGGAGTTTGGATTAGGGATTGTGAACTTTTACTTGCTTGGGGACAGGGTTAATTATTGAATACAAGGGAGAGAGGCGTGTGTATAATATACACAATGGGGGGCAGTCGTGTGATGTAATATATACTGTGGGGAAGGGCATAAGATTTATATACACTGGGAGGGGACTGTGACGTGATATTTACTGTATACTGCAAAGACAGCGTTTTATATCATACTGCACGTCCACGTCTCGCTAAATTGTGCTGGTTCCCAAATAATATAGTAAGCTGTGACATCACTCTGACCCCATAACGTATTGGAAAAGTATAGAATTAACGTGAAGCTGGGGATCTGGGCAATGAGCCTATCACCTGTCAGCGGAGTGTGAAGTGCGAGCAGATATGCTGGGTACAGTAGCCCGGCGGACAAATTGCTATGTCAGGATACAATACACTTGGCCAAGGTACACGTTGTGGCGAACATGTAATGCATCAGTTGGTGCTGGTGGCGGTTTGCCCACACGTGGTATGTCTTAGCCAGTTCTTAGATTTAATGAACCAGGTAGAATGAGAAGTAGGATAAGACACAGGGATGTCACAGGCGTAACAGCGGTGTGCACATATATATATATATATATATATATTAGCTGGAGTACCCGGCGTTGCCCGGGATTTTAAGAATGTTTGTTTACACATCATCCTCCAACAAACCTCTCCTTAGGCAGGCCTCACAAAAAGTGTGACAAACTTCCCCATCCACAGTCCTAAGGTCTTTGAAGGAAGTAGGACCTGTAACGGTGTAAAGCATACTTCAGAGATAGAAGCCTTCAAAATTTGTCGGATGTACAGTGTAAACACGGCCAAGAGCTTCTGTTGCTCTGATACCAGGATGACTGTGTACTTCCTGGTTGCTGGATCGCACTATGAAATGCACAGCAACTACTTCCAGTTCCTTGTGCAGCTGTTTCCGGCATTCTGGGTCTCCACGGTGTATAAGATTCATCCATTCGGTTTTACCCTTCAGGGGCTGACAGAGGAATGAACCGGAAGTAGCCGCTGTGCGTTCCATAGTGCGCTCCAGCAACCAAGGAGGTAGACTAAAAAGTCGCCAGTGTTGATACCACCTAGTTGTGTAAGCTGATGTATGAGCAAGTATAAATACAAATTGTGTTGCAGAGCTGCATTTTTGCATCCCAGTATAGTTGCCATCTTTATGGGCCTGACTGTAAATCAGATGGATCTCTCCTCATGGATGCAGATATCAATTTTTACCATAATCAGCCTCATAATAAGCCTGGCATAATATCAATAGTGGTTATAAATTCATACAGCATTTAAAAGGTACTGTAAAGTCCACGCGTGAGCCATAGTAAATGATGTTCAGAGATTTAGATTATATGCTACAGAATAAAATTCCATAATTCCTTAGTATGTAGCAAAATGTATGTTATAAAATTAAATTCTGAAATTAAACAAAAATAACATTTTAATACTTTTATTATTGCCCTTGCAGTTGGCCCAAGAAGAATGGGGTCCAAATCTGCATATAACAATAAAAGAAACAGGACAATGCTTTTATTCTTCTTTGGTGTTTTAGGTGTAGAACCATGAGAGATCTTGGCTTGTAAACTGTGGATTTGTATAGAAAGACAGAAGGAGAGAAGGAAAAATGTTTGTAGATAGATAGTAGAGATAGAAAATAAAAAATAGTAGATAAGCTAAATCCTTTTGTAATTCCGTACCTGACCTGTAGAGGGCGAATGCTATGCAAAAATTGTGTTTTTTAATTACTTAAAAATGAACAGTAATTAATTTCGATATCAAAAATTTCTTAGTTGCCTCTGCCGTGTTTTAATACGCTCGTATGTAAAATTTCACAATCTTGGCTTGTAAACTGTGGATTTGTATAGAAAGACGGAAGGACAAATTTTCGCTTTCATACAGTAGGGAAGATATATATATATATATATATATATATATATATATATACACACACACAGTACTTTGCAAAAGTTTATGGCAGGTGTGGAAAAAAAAGCTGCAAAGTAAAAATTCTTTGAAAAATAGAAGTGTTATTAGTTTATCAATATATTATTATGTCTTCTGTAAGAGGTATGATAAATCTATCCCCCCTCCATCAGTGCCAGATTAAGGTCCACAAGGGCCTGGAGCTGAAATTTATGAAGGGCCTATTGTGTGCCGCCGCAAGAAGTGTGTTCATCACTGCGATTGGGGGATGTAGTCAAAATACCAACGGACGGGATTCCGTCTGTTGAAATCCCGGCGTCGTAATCCCAACCCGGGACTAAACATAGGCGGTTAAATCCCGAAGCCAGCCTACACATCGACGCCGGAATCCTGACATAGGACATTCAGATCAAAGGCAAGCGTGGGTGCCCTTAGCTGTTAGCCACGGGAAGGGGGGGTTTAGGGTTAGGTACCACTGGGGGGGTTAGGGTTAGGCCCCACTGGTGGGGGGAGTTAGGGTTAGGCACTAAGGGGGGACGGTTAGGTTTAGGCACCAAGAGGGGAGGGTTAAGGTTAGGCACTAACTGTTAGGGTGCAAGAAGGGAGGGTTAGGAAGAGAAAGGGGGAGGGTTTGTATACTTACCCGACCCCCGTCGGAAATCTGAGCATCACGACTGCCAGGTAATCATACCCAACCCGTGAGGGTGTGACTAGTGATGTGGGGGTGTAACTAGCATTGTGGGGGTGTTGTCTGCACAGGGATGTGGCCTGTCCTGTGTGGTGTGACTAGCCCCTATCTTTAAAAACCTCAATCTCTTTTCCCTTTTCACTTATATCAATAGTGTAAAGCGAGATTCAGCAAAGGAACAACTTGTTAAAATGGCACATGGTGATGACGTAAATCTGAAAATATCTCTATTAAAGAGCACATGGGTCACTTAGTGATGTCATGAATGTGCCATCGCTATCTCTCTCTCTATATATAAAAATACCTGATCTTATTAATAGTTATAGGGGGGAATTCAGGGCCTGATTCAGAGCCGCTCGTAAGCGGCCGCTCGTTCGTTCCGAGCGATGTTCGCACAACTGCGCATGCGTACGGGTTTTAGTACGCATGCGCGAACCAGTCAGTGCGGTCGAAAATTGTGTGCTCGCAAAATAGCGAATGCCTGCTAATTTGAGTGACAGGATGAGGCGTTTGTGGGTGGTAACAGGGGAAGGTGCTTGAAAACGGGGAGTGGAGATCAGAACGCAGGCGTGCCAAAAGGTCAAAACGGGCGTTTTAAGGGTGTGCATAATTAACAAAGCAGCGTCATCGTCCACGTCAGTTAGGTGTCTTTTAGCCAGAACTGCTCGCATGATTGCGGTAGGAAAATGCAACCACAAGAATAGCGAGCAGTTCATACACCTTTCGATGTACTTGATTAATCAAATAAATAGCAGAGATGACATATGATGCGAGCGGCCAGGGGGCGTTTTTTACAAAAAAACGTCCGCATGTTTTGTTCGCTCGTTCAGACATAGAGGCGTCAACAGACCGCAAAGAGCGAACGGTCAATTTAAATCGCCAGCCCCTTTTTCTAAACGAGCGAGCGCAAACTGCGTCCGGCTCTGAATCAGACCCTCAATTCAGTGCGATGTAGAATAGCCGCGGGAGAGAGCTCCTGCAGCTATTCAATACACTGCGCTGTTTGGGCGGCTAAAGGATTTTTTCTCCCACCCCCCTGGGGATGCGAGGAGAAATCTGACAAAAGTGCGGGGCGCGCAGCTGTTTGCCGGCTTAGCGCAGTGCTAATAGCCACGCGCCTGCCACTTTAGTTGGAGAATGCCGGTTACAGCACCTTAACACCCAGGTTGTCGCGAGAACTGATATTCTCTGACTTACCTGCTTCACGACAAAGCACACAGCTCATTGAATTGAATAGCTGTGGGAGCTCCCTCCCGCGGTTATTCATCATCGCGCTGAATTGAATTCCCCCCATACTGAGGTGTTAGATCTAGAAACCATAGTGAGATCCAAAACAGAGTCACTTGGGGCCTGATTCTGCAGTGCCAATGGTACTGCCCCACCGCAAGAAATGGAAAGTGGGAATCTCAGTATTAATGAAATTGTCAAAAAAAATAAAATAAATAAATATATATATATTAAAATTGAAATCTTGTCAGTGCCTGTATTCCAGTAATAATTGCTCGCCGCAGCCAGCAGGTAACAACATTGTGGGCTTGATCGATTAGCAGAAGCCAAACAGCCGGCAATACTGACACCTCAGGAGGATCAGTCACCCAGCCAGGCCACCTTCACAGAGCAGTGGGTGTGCTCACTGGGCGGACACGGCTGCTTCAGGGATTGGTGGTGTGGTGACACCTATGTGACGTCACACATATAGGCATATCTAGGATTAATGGCACACAGGGCAAAGAAAACTGATCATGCACCTTGAAATCGGTTTTATAAAATATTCTGAATTCTTATGTTGGCACTCTAAAACACACTGGAAACTTCAATTAGGGACAATACTCTGTTATCGTTAATATTTAAAATCAGTGAAATAAAAGACATATTGGTTCACAAACAAAATTAGAATAAAAAACAGTTTGCTTTCCGCACTGTAAATAGTCAGTGTGATGGAATAGCTGGTGTGTTTGGGGTTACTTGTCGCAATGATTCATACTTTTATTAAGTTTTATTTTGGCATTGCAAGTTTTTTTTTTTCACAGCTCTCTTTGCAGGACCTTCTATGGAAAGAGGAGGGGGTAGTTTAAGGTGGGAGATGTCAGCAGGGGTCATGCTTGGGGATGGGTACGGGATCTTGGCAGTCAGAATCCCGACGCTGGCATCCTGAAAGGGTTAGGATACCGACACCTGTCGGTCTGTATCCTCACCCTCCCCCTCCCTCCACAGTGCCTGAACCTGACCTCCCCCTAGTGCCTAAACCTAACCTCCCTGCACACTAACCCTAACCCTCCCCCTAACCCCGCTAATTACCTTCGGGATTCCAGAGGTCGGGTTGCCAGCACCAGGATTCTGACAGGTGTCGGGATTCCAGTGGCGGCATTCTGACCCCGGGAATCCCTGCCGCCGGGATATTTACCGCATCTCCATGCGGGATGGGCAAAGGATGCTGGCGCTCGGGATCCTGCATCCCATTGCTTGTGCTGTGTGTAAACTGTGTATGCCCTGGACTGACCTCAAAAGATATTAGATCCTTAATTTAGTGGCAAAAAGGCCTCTCAATCCTCTACACTATATATATATATATATAGATAGAGAGAGAGAGGGGGGGGGAGGGGTAGAGGGGGGGAGGGGTAAAGAGAGAGAGGGGGGAGGGAGAGAGAGAGGGGGGTGGGAGAGAGAGAGAGGGGGGGAAGAGGGAGAGGGGGGAGGGGGGGGGAAGAGAGAGAGAGGGGGGGAATAGATAGGGGGGAGAGAAAGAGGGGGAAGAGAGAGAGGGTGGGAGGGGGGAGAGAGAGAGGGGAGGGGGGAGAGAGAGGGGGGAGGGGGGGAAAAGAGAGAGAGAGGGGGGAAGGGGGAGATAGGGGGGGAAAAGAGAGAGAGAGGGGGGGAGGGAGAGAGAGGGGGGAGGGGGAAGAGAGAGAGGGGGGAGGGGGGGGAAGAGAGAGAGAGGGGGAAGGGGAGATACGGGGGAAGAGAGAGATAGGGAGAGATAGAGACAGGGGGGAGGGGGAGAGAGAGAGGGGGGGAGAGAGAGGGAGGGGGGGAGGGAGAGAGAGGGAAAGGGGGAGAGGAGGGGAAGAATCCCCCCTTATTTAGTGATGTATGGCAACACCACAAATATGAGAAAAGAAAGGTGGCACTCTCCAATGTAAAGGTGAAAAAAAAAAAACGTTTTAAATGTAAATTAACATCGGTATAGATAAGTCGACGTTTCAAATCCTACCGGCTTTTTCATCAGGACTGTACATACGGGGTGTGCGCTGGCAGCGCCGTGCTGCGACGTCAATCTGGCATTGGAGCTCCCTGGTGTAATCCGTGATGAGTAGACAGGCACTAGGAAGACTGTAGACACTGCCCGCCGAGCCATGCTCCAGCCCTGATTCCCCCCTTCATGGTGTGATCCGCAGCAGGGAAGGGGCGGAGCATCGGACAGCAATTGAAGATGGCCACTCGCAGCCTGCTGGGGTGGATGGGGGGCGTGGCCTAACGCCCCTTTCCTAGGGTGATACGCCGCGGGGGGAGGGGCAGTGCATCGGACAGCCACTTGCTGGGAGGGGGTGCTCGCGTCCCGCGGTCCGGGGGCGGGGCATCGGACGGCCACTCGCAGCCTGGTAAAAAAATCCTGACTACAACAGTCGGTGTTGACTGATGCAAGATGCTATGGGCCTATTTTGACAGGCGGCCTGGAGCTGTAGCTCCATCCGCCCCATTGCTAATCCGGCCCTGCCCTCCATGGTGAGCAGATTTCATCCGACAGGCTCAATGTCTTCATATTATGGTTATGCTGTATACTGCCTCATATAATTATGGTTATGCTTTTTTCTGCCTCATATTAGAGTTATGCTGTAGCTGTATACTGCCTTATATTAGGGTTATGCTGTATACTGCCTCATATTAGGGTTATGCTGTATACTGCCTCATATTAGGGTTATGCTGTATACTGCCTCATATATATTTATGGTTATGCTGTATACTGCCTCATATTAGAGTTATGCTGTATACTGCCTTATATTAGGGTTATGCTATATACTGCCTCATATTAGGGTTATGCTGTATACTGCCTCATATATATTTATGGTTATGCTGTACACTGCCTCATATTAGGGTTATGCTGTTATACTGCCTTATATTAGGGTTATGCTGTATAATACCTCATATTAGGGTTATGCTGTATACTACCTCATACAGTATTAGGGTTATGCTGTATACTGCCTCATATTATGGTAATGCTGTATACTGCCTCATATATATTTATGGTTATGCTGTATACTGCCTCATATTAGGGTTATGCTGAATACTGCCATATATTAGGGTTATGCTGTATACTGCCTTATATTAGGGTTATGCTGTATACTGCTTCATATTAGGGTTATGCTGTATACTGCTTCATATTAGGTTTATGCTGTATGCTGCTTCATATTATGGTTATGCTGTATACTGCCTCATATATATTTATGGTTATGCTGTATACTGCCTTATATTAGGGTTATGCTGTATACTACCTCATATTATGGTTATGCTCTATACTACCTCATATTATGGTTATGGTGTATACTGCTTCATATTAGGGTTATGCTCTATACTGCCTCATATTAGGGTTATGCTCTATACTGCCTCATATTATGGTTATGCTATATACTGCCTCATATCATTATGGTTATGCTGTATACTGCCTCATATTAGGGTTATGCTCTATACTGCCTCATATTATGGTTATGCTGTATACTGCTTCATATAATTATGGTTATGCTGTATACTGCCTCATATAATTATGGTTATGCTGTATACTGCCTCATATTAGGGTTCTGCTCTATACTGCCTCATATTAGGGTTATGCTGTATACTGCCTCATATAATTATAGTTATGCTCTATGCTGCCTCATATTAGGGTTATGCTGTATACTGCCTCATATTAGTGTTATGCTGTATACTGCCTCATATTAGGGTTATTCTGTATACTGCCTCATATTACTGTTATGCTCTATACTGCCTCATATTATGGTTATGCTGTATACCGCTTCATATTACAGTTATGCTGCTGTATACTGCTTCATATTAGGGTTATGCTGTATACTGCTTCATACTGAAGTTATGCTGTATACTGCTTAATATTATGGTTATATGGAATACTGCTTCATATTAGGGCTATGCTGTATACTGCTTCATATTAGTGTTTTGCTGTATACTGCTTCATATTAGGGTTATGTTGTATACTGATTCAAATTGGGGTTATGCTGTATACTGCTTTATATTAGGGTTATGCTGCGTACTGCCTCATATTAGTTATGCTGTATGCTACTTAATATTGGGGTATGATGTATACTGCTTCTTATTGGGATAATACTATATACAGCTACATATTACGGTTACATATTAGGGTTATACTGTATACTGCCTTCAATTAAGGTTATACTGCTTCATATTGGTGTTATGCTGTATACTGCTTCATATTAAATGTATTCTATATACTGCTTCATATTAAGGTTATGCTGTATATTGCTTCATATTAGGATTATGCTGTATACTGCTTCATAATAAGCTTATGCTGTATACTGCTTCATATTAGGTTTATGCTGTATATTACTTCATATTAGGATTATGCTGTATACTGCTTCATAATAAGCTTATGCTGTATACTGCTTCATATTAGGTTTATGCTGTATACTGCTTCATATTAGGTTTATGCTGTGTACTGCTTCATATTAGGTTTATGCTGTATACAGCTTCATATTAGGTTTATGCTGTATACTGCTTCATATTAGGTTTATGCTGTGTACTGCTTCATATTAGGTTTATGCTGTGTACTGCTTCATATTAGGTTTATGCTGTATACTGCTTCATATTAGGTTTATGCTGTATACTGCTTCATATTAGGTTTATGCTGTATACTGCTTCATATTAGGTTTATGCTGTATACTGCTTCATATTAGGTTTATGCTGTGTACTGCTTCATATTAGGTTTATGCTGTATACTGCTTCATAATAAGCTTATGCTGTATACTGCTTCATATTAGGTTTATGCTGTATACTGCTTCATATTAGGTTTATGCTGTGTACTGCTTCATATTAGGTTTATGCTGTATACAGCTTCATATTAGGTTTATGCTGTATACTGCTTCATATTAGGTTTATGCTGTGTACTGCTTCATATTAGGTTTATGCTGTATACTGCTTCATATTAGGTTTATGCTGTGTACTGCTTCATATTAGGTTTATGCTGTATACTGCTTCATATTAGGTTTATGCTGTATACTGCTTCATATTAGGTTTATGCTGTATACTGCTTCATATTAGGTTTATGCTGTGTACTGCTTCATATTAGGTTTATGCTGTATACTGCTTCATGGTAATGTATGGGAGCCAATGACAGTCGTCCATATGCTCACAAACACTGGAAAACAGACAAAACTGAACGTTCAGAGAAATTGGTTAAAACACACGAATTTAACCAATTTGAACAATTTTTTTTGTCCTTTTTTCAGTGTTTAAGACCATATGATGGACTGTCATTTGCTCCCATACATTACCAGGTTTTCGTTCCAACCAGCCAGATTGGACAGATATCTGACAGATAATTGTATAGTGTATGCCCAGCATAACCCCCCTTTCCCTAGCCTAATTCTCCCGGGGGGGGGGGAGTGCCAAACCCTAAGCCCCCCCGGCTCCCGGCTTACCTTCGTTCGGGATGCCGGGCGTTGGGCTCCTGGCGTAGGTCTAATGACAGGTGTCAGGATTTCGACGCCTGTCATTAGTACCTTGCCGGGATTTGACAGTCGGGAAGCCGGTGGTCGGCTTTTCGACCGTCGGCTTCCTGACTGCATCCCCCGCTGTCCCTGTGAGTTCCTGTTTGTACATAGCAGGGATATATTCATTTAAAATAAAAATGTCCCCTGCGAGTTAGACTGATAATAATGGCGGCAGTACTGAGATTAATAGTACATAGACCCCTTGGTCTGGATCCCAGACACTCCAATCCTAACACAATTTGCCACTAATGGAATCTTATCTGGTGATTTGCACAGTCCTAATCCAGTCCAGCAATAACCAGGGACAGTAGTATGTGGCTCTCCATAGAAGTCACTGACCTGTCACACGTTGGCAGTATATGGACAATTTTCCCAGTCTTCTGGGTTTACCTCTCTGAGATCGGGTTGGACAGCTCAGAGATACAGACAAATAACACAATGACAATGAGTCACCGCATTCCGCTGCCCTTATCCAAAATGTCGCTCTGAGAATTTATTACAGGGAGTTAAGTGAATCCTGACTACAAGGTAATGGCCGTCTCTTCAGACATGGAGAGAGCTGTGGGGAGATCTCTGTTTTGACAACAAGGAAATTATCCGTCATGTCTGCCAGTTATCTGGCAATATGGCAAATAATAGAGAGAGAGAGAGAATGAGAGAGAGAGAGAATGAGAGAGAGAGAGAGACTGGGATAGGGGAAGAGAGAGTAATAGAGAAAGTTAGAGCTGGAAGGTGGAAAGAGGAGAGACAGCGGGGGAGATGTATCAATCATTAGAGAGAGATAAAGTGGACGGAGATAAAATACCAACCAATCAGCTCCTATCTGTAATTTTTCATACATAGGGGCCTATTCATTAAACCTAAAAATTCTCTGGAGATAATTAGCTTTAGAACTCTCATGGAATTCTAGCTAATTACAGGTGGAATTCATCATTCCTCCTCTCCATAAGTATCTATTCTGAAAAGCTGTCATTTTTGCGATGACAGCTTTTCGGGAAATAGATACTTTTCCCTCTCTACACTACCTTATCGCATCTGGAAACAGTGCTGCGCATGCGCTGTTACATCTGTAAAACCAGCGCATGCACAGCACTGCCTACAGATGCGGTAAGTTTGTGTACCCCCCTCCCAGAGTGTATGATGGAGAGAGGGAGAGAGACAGAGAGAGAGTGTATGATGGAGAGAGACAGAGAGAGAGTGTATGATGGAGAGAGACAGAGAGAGAGTGTATGATGGAGAGAGACAGAGAGAGAGTGTACGATGGAGAGAGACAGAGAGAGAGTGTATGATGGAGAGAGACAGAGAGAGAGTGTATGATGGAGAGAGACAGAGAGAGAGTGTACGATGGAGAGAGACAGAGAGAGAGTGTATGATGGAGAGAGACAGAGAGAGTGTATGATGGAGAGAGACAGAGAGAGAGTGTATGATGGAGAGAGACAGAGAGAGAGTGTATGATGGAGAGAGACAGAGAGAGAGTGTACGATGGAGAGAGACAGAGAGAGAGTGTATGATGAACAGAGGGAGAGAGACAGAGAGAGTATATGATGGACAGAGGGAGAGAGACAGAGAGAGTATGATGAAGAGAGACAGAGAGAGAGTGTATGATGGAGAGAGACAGAGAGAGAGTATATGATGGAGAGAGACAGAGAGAGAGTGTATGATGGAGAGAGACAGAGAGAGAGTGTACGATGGAGAGAGACAGAGAGAGAGTGTATGATGGAGAGAGACAGAGAGAGAGTGTATGATGGAGAGAGACAGAGAGAGAGTGTATGATGGAGAGAGACAGAGAGAGAGTGTACGATGGAGAGAGACAGAGAGAGAGTGTATGATGGAGAGAGACAGAGAGAGAGTGTATGATGGAGAGAGACAGAGAGAGAGTGTATGATGGAGAGAGACAGAGAGAGAGTGTACGATGGAGAGAGACAGAGAGAGAGTGTATGATGAACAGAGGGAGAGAGACAGAGAGAGTATATGATGGACAGAGGGAGAGAGACAGAGAGAGTATGATGAAGAGAGACAGAGAGAGAGTGTATGATGGAGAGAGACAGAGAGAGAGTATATGATGGAGAGAGACAGAGGGCTCTATTTATTAACATTAAGTGATAAAGGCTGTTTTGTGTTTTCACACCCTTTTCACATTATTTTAGTATCACCTATAGTTATTGCAGGGCAATTGGAGTAGAATTCGTAAAATTCTACTCCAACCCCTAAGTATCACTTATTTTTAGTAATCAGATCGTATTTCCCATAACTGTAATGGGAAATGTGATCTGACCAGAGTTACTAAAAATAAAATGTGTAAAAATAACGGGGAAAGCCCTGTGATAATAACGCCATCTTGAGGTGGCGTTATCCAGGGTCTCCCCTGGTTACCGGCCTCCTGCCCTGCTCTAACAGGCAGAGCAGAGCCGGGAGTCGGTCCCAGTAATCAGCTGTGTGGTCTAAACAGACCGCAAGCTGATTACTGTAAAAAAAAAATAAATTTTTTAAATTTACTTACCTGACTCCAGGGACCGGTGATCGGGCCTCTGGTCAGCTGGTCTCCCATAGTGCACTGCTGCCCGGTCATCAGGTGATCGGGTCCCAGTGCAGTATGGGAGATCACCTGACCGGAGGAATGGAGAACATCACTGGAGGCCCGAAGCATGCAGGTAAGTGTAATTAAGGGAGAGGGTGGGTGGTTGCGGGGGGGAGGGGGTTTCGCGGGGGTCCGCGATCGCTGTAGCGGGGCTTAGCGCCGAGGGGGGGGGTAGCAGAGGCGACAGGTCGACGCATGCGCGGCCACTTAATCGCGGTATTTTTTGTGAAAATACCGTGATAAGGCTCCGAGGGGGATTCGCAGGGACAGAGCTTTATCGCAAGCTCTGTCCCTGCAAGGGATTTATAGTAAATCCCTGTGATATTGCCTGAATTCGCAATGCGAATTCACTCAGTAATATCACACTACAATCTGCATTCAGTATGCGGATTGTAGTAAATAGAGCCCAGAGAGAGAGTTTATGATGGAGAGAGGGAGAGTGTATGATGGAGAGAGGGAGAGTTTATGATGGAGAGAGGGAGAGAGACAGAGACATTGTATGATGGAGGGAGAGAGACAGAGAGAGAGTGTATGATATAGAGAGACAGAGAGAGTGTATGATGGAGAGAGGGAGAGAGACAGAGACATTGTATGATGGAGGGAGAGAGAGAGAGAGAGTGTATGATGGAGAGAGACAGAGAGAGTGTATGATGGAGAAAGGGAGAGAGACAGAGAGAGTGTATGATGGAGAGGGCGAGAGACAGAGAGAGTGTATGATGGAGAGAGGGAGAGAGACAGAGAGAGTGTATGATGGAGAGAGGGAGAGAGACAGAGAGAGTGTATGATGGAGAGAGGGAGAGAGACAGGGAGAGTGTGTGATGGAGAGAGGGAGAGAGACAGAGAGAGTGTATGAGGGAGAGAGGGAGAGAGACAGAGAGAGTGTGTGATGGAGAGAGGGAGAGAGACAGAGAGAGTGTATGATGGAGAGAGGGAGAGAGAATGTGTGATGGAGAGAGGGAGAGAGGCAGAGAGAGTGTATGATGGAGAGAGGGAGAGAGACAGAGAGAGTGTATGATGGAGAGAGACAGAGAGAGTGTATGATGGAGAGAGGGAGAGAGACAGAGAGAGTGTATGATGGAGAGAGACAGAGAGAGTTTATGATGGAGAGAGGGAGAGAGACAGAGAGAGTGTGTGATGGAGAGAGGGAGAGAGACAGAGAGAGTGTATGATGGAGAGAGGGAGAGAGAATGTGTGATGGAGAGAGGCAGAGAGAGTGTATGAGGGAGAGAGACAGAGAGAGTGTATGATGGAGAGAGGGAGAGAGAATGTGTGATGGAGAGAGGGAGAGAGGCAGAGAGAGTTTATGATGGAGAGAGGGAGAGAGGCAGAGAGAGTGTATGATGGAGAGAGGGAGAGAGACAGAGAGAGTGTGTGATGGAGAGAGGGAGAGAGAATGTATGATGGAGAGAGGGAGAGAGTATGATGGAGAGAGGGAGAGTTTATGATGGAGAGAGGGAGAGAGACAGAGACATTGTATGATGGAGGGAGAGAGACAGAGAGAGAGTGTATGATGGAGAGAGACAGAGAGAGTGTATGATGGAGAGAGGGAGAGAGACAGAGACATTGTATGATGGAGGGAGAGAGACAGAGAGAGAGAGAGAGTGTATGATGGAGAGAGACAGAGAGAGTGTATGATGGAGAAAGGGAGAGAGACAGAGAGAGTGTATGATGGAGAGGGAGAGAGACAGAGAGAGTGTATGATGGAGAGGGAGAGAGACAGAGAGAGTGTATGATGGAGAGAGGGAGAGAGACAGAGAGAGTGTATAATGGAGAGAGGGAGAGAGACAGAGAGAGTGTATGATGGAGAGAGGGAGAGAGACAGAGAGAGTGTGTGATGGAGAGAGGGAGAGAGACAGAGAGAGTGTATGATGGAGAGAGGGAGAGAGACAGAGAGAGTGTATGATGGAGAGAGGGAGAGAGAATGTATGATGGAGAGAGGGAGAGAGACAGAGAGAGTGTGTGACGGAGAGAGGGAGAGAGACAGAGAGAGTGTATGATGGAGAGAGGGAGAGAGAATGTGTGATGGAGAGAGGGAGAGAGAATGTGTGATGGAGAGAGGCAGAGAGAGTGTATGATGGAGAGAGGGAGAGAGACAGAGAGAGTGTATGATGGAGAGAGACAGAGAGAGTGTATGATGGAGTGAGGGAGAGAGACAGAGAGAGTGTATGATGGAGAGAGGGAGAGAGAATGTATGATGGAGAGAGGGAGAGAGACAGAGAGAGTGTGTGATGGAGAGAGGGAGAGAGACAGAGAGAGTGTATGATGGAGAGAGGGAGAGAGAATGTGTGATGGAGAGAGGGAGAGAGAATGTGTGATGGAGAGAGGCAGAGAGAGTGTATGATGGAGAGAGGGAGAGAGACAGAGAGAGTGTATGATGGAGAGAGACAGAGAGAGTGTATGATGGAGAGAGGGAGAGAGACAGAGAGAGTGCATGATGGAGAGAGACAGAGAGAGTTTATGATGGAGAGAGGGAGAGAGACAGAGAGAGTGTGTGATGGAGAGAGGGAGAGAGACAGAGAGAGTGTATGATGGAGAGAGGGAGAGAGACAGAGAGAGTGTATGATGGAGAGAGGGAGAGAGAATGTGTGATGGAGAGAGGGAGAGAGGCAGAGAGAGTGTATGATGGAGAGAGGGAGAGAGCATGTGTGATGGAGAGAGGGAGAGAGGCAGAGAGAGTTTATGATGGAGAGAGGGAGAGAGACAGAGAGAGTGTATGATGGAGAGAGGGAGAGAGACAGAGAGAGTGTATGATGGAGAAAGGGAGAGAGACAGAGAGAGTGTATGATGGAGAAAGGGAGAGAGACAGAGAGAGTGTATGATGGAGAGGGAGAGAGACAGAGAGAGAATATGATGGAGAGGGAGAGAGGCAGAGAGAGAGTGTTTGATGGAGAAAGGGAGAGAGACAGAGTGTATGATGGAGAGAGGAAGAGAGTGCATGATGGACAGAGAGAGTGTATGATGGAGAGAGACAGAGAGAGAGTGTATGATGGAGAAAGGGAGAGAGGCAGAGAGAGTGTATGATGGAGAGAGGAAGAGAGTGTATGATGGACAGAGAGAGTGTATGATGGAGAGAGGGAGAGAGACAGAGAGAATGTATGATGGAGAGAGGGAGAGAGGCAGAGAGAGAGTGTATGATGGAGAGGGAGAGAGACAGAGAGAGTGTATGATGGAGAAAGGGAGAGAGACAGAGAGAGTGTATGATGGAGAGAGACAGAGAGAGTGTATGATGGAGAGAGGGAGACAGAGAGAGTGTATGATGGAGAGAGGGATAGAGACAGAGAGAGTGTATGATGGAGAGAGGGAGAAAGACAGAGAGAGAGTGTATGATGGAGAGAGGGAGAGAGACAGAGAGAGTGTATGATGGAGAGAGGGAGAGAGACAGAGAGAGAGTATGATGGAGAGAGGGAGAGAGACAGAGAGAGTGTATGATGGAGAGAGACAGAGAGAGTGTATGATGGAGAGAGGGAGAGAGACAGAGAGAGTGTATGATGGAGAGAGGGAGAGAGACAGAGAGAGTGTATGATGGAGAGAGGGAGAGAGACAGAGAGAGTGTATGATGGAGAGAGGGAGAGAGACAGAGAGAGTGTATGATGGAGAGAGACAGAGAGAGTGTATGATGGAGAGAGGGAGAGAGACAGAGAGAGTGTATGATGGAGAGAGGGAGAGAGACAGAGAGAGTGTGTGATGGAGAGAGGGAGAGAGACAGAGAGAGTGTATGATGGAGAGAGGGAGAGAGACAGAGAGAGTGTGTGATGTAGAAAGGGAGAGAGACAGAGAGAGTGTATGATGGAGAGAGGGAGAGAGACAGAGAGAGTGTATGATGGAGAGAGGGAGAGAGACAGAGAGAGTGTATGATGGAGAGAGGGAGAGAGACAGAGAGAGTGTATGATGGAGAGAGGGAGTGTATGATGGAGAGAGACAGAGAGAGTGTATGATGGAGAGAGGGAGTTTATGATGGAGAGAGACAGAGAGAGTGTATGATGGAGAGAGGGAGAGAGACAGAGAGAGTGTATGATGGAGAGAGGGAGAGAGACAGAGAGAGTGTATGATGGAGAGAGGGAGAGAGACAGAGAGAGTGTATGATGGAGAGAGACAGAGAGAGTGTATGATGGAGAGAGGGAGTGTATGATGGAGAGAGACAGAGAGAGTGTATGATGGAGAGAGGGAGAGAGACAGAGAGAGTGTATGATGGAGAGAGGGAGAGAGACAGAGAGAGTGTGTGATGGAGAGAGGGAGAGAGACAGAGAGAGTGTATGATGGAGAGAGGGAGAGAGACAGAGAGAGTGTGTGATGGAGAGAGGGAGAGAGACAGAGAGAGTGTATGATGGAGAGAGGGAGAGAGACAGAGAGAGTGTATGATGGAGAGAGGGAGAGGGCCTCATTCAGAGGCGGTTGTAGGATGCAAGCGGTCGCTCAGAAACAGGGCGGCCGCTTGCATCCTGAACGGCCGCCTCCATGTCGGTCGTTAGACTGTGGGTTAACACCCACAGCTCTAGCGACCGCTAAGGGAGATGGTCAAGATGGTCAAGACCATCGCGACCATCGGGGCTTACGACGAGACCCAAGGGTAGGGTCTCGCCAACCTTAAGCCCCAGGGAGCTTCCTGCTCTGTTTGAGCAGGAAGCTCCCCACTGACATCACTGATGATGTCAGTGGGGACTCCCACAAAATGGCAAGCGTTCCGAAAGGAACCCCTCCTTTTGGCCGGGCACGCCCCCTGCCCGCCCAGCAAACGGAGCGAGCTGTCAATCAACATCGACAGCTCGCTCCGTCTACTTCGAGCCCGCTAACGACGGGTGATCCGTCGTTAGCAGGGGCTCGCGCATGCGCACGACGGAGCAGAGAGAGTGTATGATGGAGAGAGGGAGAGAGACAGAGAGAGTGTATGATGGAGAGAGGGAGAGAGACAGAGAGAGTGTATGATGGAGAGGGAGAGAGACAGAGAGAGTGTATGATGGAGAAAGGGAAAGAGACAGAGAGAGTGTATGATGGAGAGAGGGAGAGAGACAGACAGAGAGAGTGTATGATGGAGAGAGGGAGAGAGACAGAGAGATTGTATGATGGAGAGAGGGAGAGAAACAGAGAGAGTGTATGATGGAGAGAGAGAGTGTATGATGGAGAGAGGGGGAGGGTGAGAGGGAAAACGATAAAGAGAAAAGAAAGAGTAGAGGGAGAAAGAGTGTTAAAAAGAGAGAGACAAAGGGGTCTAGTTACTAAGCAGTGTTAGGAGACAGAGTGAAAAGTGATAAGAAAGTGATAAGGTGCCAGCCAATCAGCTCCCGACTGTCATCTCACAGGCTGTGTTTGAAAAATGACAGTTGGGAGCTGATTGGCTGGCACCTTATCACTTTCTTATCACTTTTCACTCTGTCTCCTAACACTGCTTAGTAACTAGACCCCAAAGAGAGATGGGAACAGAAGAAACTCGGACACGGAGTGCAATGGAAGCAGTTAGAGATATAGGGGTCTATTTATTTCTGTCCATATTTTGGCAACCTTAATTAACATCTGTTTTCCTCATAATTTGTGGTAAGAATAGATTATTAGAGAGGGGGGCAAAAGAAAGATAGAACACAGGGCCTGATTCAGAGCCGAACGCTCTGACAGAGCGCTCGCTCTGAATCAGGGCCGTCCCTCTGAATTTAAGAGCTGCCTCCTGGCCGCTCGCATAGCTGTGGGTGACCACCCACAGCTATAGCGAGCGGCCAAAATGATGGTCGCGATGGTAAAGACCATCGCGACCATCGGGCTTGCGACGAGACCCTTGCAGTAGGGTCTCGTTGCCGCAAGCCCTGGAGTGCTTTTGGCTCTATCAGAGCCGAGAGCACTCCCACTGACATCACTAGTAATGTCAGTGGGGCCGGCCCCAGACGGTAGACGCTCCCATAGGAACGCCTCCGTCTGGACAGCCACGCCCCCGGCACGCCCACCAAAGGGGGCGTGCTGTCAATCACCATCGACAGCACGCCCCCTTTGGTGCGAGACCCATAACGACGGCTTGTTTCCTGACTAAACCCAGCAGCCCTGTACCTAGTACAAATGCCCGTTGATAAAATATTTCTGCTTTCATTCCATCCAGGCTGCACTGATCTGATGCAAAATTTGCACTTTGCTTCCACATCTCGAGGCCCACAAAATATATCCCGGGGTCACTTCAGCGTCAGCTCCGCCGCCGCTCGCTGGCAGTGTTGTGTTGGGTGCACACAGAGCTGCCGTCTCCATGTTGCTGCCTTGTGATAACCAGAGGCTGCAGATGGTGAAGAGGTTGAACATTTGTTGAGGTGGAGAGTGAATGAGAGATAATGGGTGCTGAAGGAAGGAATGGGTGGGGGCGGTGAGAGGTCATACAAGGAAGATAAAATGCACGGAGGTGGAATTCAGTCAACTCCACCATTTGTTTTTTGTTTTTTGTAAAAAGCACAATTGTTTTCAGGCGCATTCTGACTGGGGTCAGGGCTGTTATTGTAGTCATTGTCCATATCTGGGTGCACTCACATATACAGTACGTGCAGAGAACCCTGTGGCCTGTTATCCGGGTCACAGAGTGTTTCATGTTACCCCTTCCTGCCTGTCCATCCATAGGCATGCTTGGTGGCAAAGTTAGGCCAGCGACAGGCTACCTAATACGCTGCAGGGGAACGGCCCTCTGACCTTCCACACATCGCCCTTACTCTCAGTCATGAGGTAAAACAATACATTTAGGGCTTAATCCAGAGATCTACTCGTTCACAGCTACTTTTTCCTCGCAGCGTGACAGTCTGGGAGCGTTTGGGGGAGGTAACGGGGAGTGACGGCAAAGCGTGCGGCAACCATTTTATTTTTAAATATCAGATGGAGAACTCCTTCACACTGTTACAATATGAAACATATTTAAGCGTGTGTGAGATATACTGTACAGTACAGTATATGCAGTTCAAAAGATAATTGAATTTCAGAACAAAGCAAAACAAATTAGACTCTCCGCAATAATCCTGCAAGAGACCAGTGGTCAGTGGGAATGAACTAAGGAGCTCATTCGTAGACCCGCTCGCTAGATGCTTTCGCTCGTTCCCAGCGTATGCAAATCTTAACGCACGCCCAGCATGGCAGGCGATCGTACGGCAAGGCGTTAGCACGCCCACTCCGTCTTGGCATGCGATCAGTTTGTGTATGCAGACGCCCACCAGCCATTCATAAGACGCCCACTTGCGCACGTCATCTCCTGGAAGCGCATGAAAACATTGAACACCATCGGATGTGCTCGTAGCGCTTGTATACCTTGCCGCAAGCACTGCGATCACTACAGTGTGAAATACAACCAGGTGACGAGTACTATGACGCTGCCCGTTAATTATGCACGCCTCTGAAACGGAGTTGAAACACTCAGGCATGCCAGCGTTCGCACCTCCACTCCCCCGTTTCTAGTGCCCTGCCCCTGTTACCACCCACAAACGGCCTCTCCTGTCACTCATTCAACTAGGTTGTCTATGCTGGGTGAGCGAGCGCTTCCCGATTTTTCGCAATGGTTCGCGCACGCGCATTATGATAAATACACATGCGCAGATTGCATATATCAGCCAGCTACGAGCAATCGCACCCTAGCGAGCGGGTCTGAATCACATCCTAAGTCATGTGATTAGCGTTTTATGTTTCTCAGTTCAAATCGCTGATGATAAAATTTCTGCGGATACCTGCCCCCCCCCGAGCTGGAGAATATGATAGGTGACGGACAGTCACATACATCCTATAATAAGGTGTATCTAGCAAACAGTTGTAGTAATAAGGGTTGCAATTATTAAATAAACATTTTTTTACATCCAATCCCTATATAAAGTCTGCTGTGGGCTTTTCTTTTAAAAGCTGTAATATTCCCTGGAAAATAAGGATAGTTGATAACTATGCATTGCTAAAAAATGATAGACTGACCATGCTACTTTGTTTATTATTTTATATACCCAAGCCAGAAAAAAATTATTAGAATAAAAAGCATGGTGAGGCCAGTGGCTGTCCTTGTCCTCGTCTCTCTGTATCGTTGGGCTCAGGAGGGGTTAAAGCCCAGTGACTGTCAGGACCAAATGGATTTAGCATGTGCGGGTGGTTTATGGGGCGGCATGGCATGTGTTCTAGGTAGACTGGACTCGGCGAAAGTCTCAGAAGAAAAGCCAAGAGTACGGCAATTGGATAATGACCAAATGACCCTCTCAGTATGGGGCACTGCTTCAAGAGCCCTGGCACATGGACGAAACATGCCAAAGATTCTTTCCTCTGAGTATCCTGCTGTTTACACGCTGGGTCTAGGAGAGGAGTCCTGTACAGTCTCATTTAATGTATTACAGGATTATTGTGCATCGCTGTCCTCAGTTCTTCCGTCCAAAAACTCTGGCGCTGTGCTGCTCCCCTGACATAACTGCAGTGTACGGTCTAGGTCAGTCTGCTTTCCCCAGGGTACCCCCTGGCAGCCCGTTAGCGTTACTTGTACCCCCCCAACATTTTTCAAAGCAATACATTTGTAAGTAATGTCATTGCTGCTATATAAAATGTTTATATATATATATAGATTGTAAGCTCCTAGGAGCAGGGTCCTCCTCCCCACTGTCTCAAAGCCTTCTTCTCTAGCACTTCTATGGCAGCCTTCACCATCAGAGCTGTTCTGTGTATGGAGAATTGTTACTTGTGCTCTGTTTATAAGTTGGTTACTGTATAGTAATGTAATGTTCTGTGTACCATGTACTGTATGTACGGCGCTGCGGACCACTTGTGGCACCCTATAAATAAAATGGAATAATAGTAATAATAATAATAATAATAATAATAATAAAAAAAAAATAATATATATATATCATAAATGGGCTACCCACAAGATTTAAATAAATATTATAATACAAGAACAGAATGAATTATACAGATATGTTCCTCACATATTATATTTTAAGAAACACGTCATTGTGAAAATAAAACTATAGGCATATAGTTATCTTCTAACAATGACAGAGACATCAGATCGGGGGACTTTTTCATGAGGGGGAAGAGGTGGTGATACTTTACTAGCTAGGGTGGTGCGACAGGGAGGGCTGTAACTAAGGGTGGGAGAGTGATGCCACTGCCCAAAGTGCAGGGCCTAGGGGGTGGCACCATCGCTGCCTCATTGCACCTGCATTTGGCTTGCAGGGTCCCTGGAATGGCATTGTGCAGCTTAGAGTGCTGCCACAGAGTTGGTCGGGTGCTCCAGGCATCAGCTTCTTCCTAGTTCCCTAGGGCTCTATTTACTACAATCCGCATTGGTAATGCAGATTGTAGTGTGATATTACCGAGTGAATTCGCATTGGGAATTCAGGCAATATCACAGGGATTTACTAGAAATCCATTACAGGGACAGAGCTTGCGATAAAGCTCTGTCCCTGCGAATCCCCTTCGGAGACTTATCACAGTATTTTCGCAAAAAATACCGTGATTAAGTGCCCGCGCATGCGCCGTCCGGTCGACGCTGCTACCCCCCCCCGGTGATTAGCCCCGCCCCCCATGATCGCGGCCCACACAGCTGATTCCCGGCTCTGCTCTCCCTGTTAGAGCAGGGCAGGAGGCCGGTAACCGGGGGAGACCCTGGATAACGCCACCTCAAGATGGCGTTATTATCACAGGGCTTTCCCCGATATTTTTTCACATTTAATTTTTAGTAACTACCAGGCAGATCGCATTTCCCATTACAATTATGGGAAATGCGATCTGATTACTAAAAATAAGTGGTACTTAGGGGTTGGAGTAGAATTTTACGAATTCTACTCCAATTGCCCTGTAATAACTATAGGTGATACTAAAATAATGTGAAAAGGGTGTGAAAACACAAAACAGCCTTTATCACTGTATTTTAGTCAAAATAATGTTAATAAATAGAGCCCCTAGTCCCCTGGCATCACATGTTTGGGGGGGCAGGGCCAGCACAGGGCAGATTATCACTCTGCTGTGGGCCAGTGGTGGGGTAGCTAAGCGCTCTGCACACTGGGGAATTGAGGAAGCATGGCTGCCCTCAGTTGTTGCCCAAATCCCCTCTGCAGCAGCACCCTACAGCCAAGACAAGTTATTTGCAAATCCCTGAACATCACAAGTACCCCTGGGGGTATTAGTACCCCAGGTGGAGACCATAAGCAATGTGTACCCCAAGAAATACAGCAGTTCTGCTGATTATAACTCAAAATAATAATACAGATGGGTCCTCATACATCTGGCCCCCTTGCGCCTTAAACAGCCCTTCTATTTGCGCCATGCCGTGGCGTGACTCAGTAACGCAGAGCATTTTTTCATACAACTTTTTCTTCCCTTCAAATGATATGCGGCATGCCTATATTCTGTGCGCAACTGCGAGTGTATCTGAATGCGAAACGCTACGTTACAGTGTCACAGACGCAGTCATACACAGAATAAGACGCATTTGGAGGGAAAAGTCACATGATAAGACGTTCTGCGCTACTGAGTCACACGTGTAGCGCAAGTTGTAGTGCACGGAGGATAGATGTATGTGGACACATCTGTAGAGGCTGGTTCATAGTTGTCCGCATCCATTTTCTGGACAGATCTTGACATTTTTTTCGCACTGTGCAAGTGCGTCCGAAGCGACCATACACATCTCAGTTGCATCTCCACCTATGGCTGAACGGGTGCGACCGAGCGGCAACTGGAAGAATCGTTCCGGTTCTCCAATCTATTTACAATATTGGCCCACAGAGGTTTTTTTTTTCCCGTCAAAACAATTTTCAACAATTTTGGCCCTCTTTACCAAAAAATCCATAAAAAGACATTTTTGAGATTGCGTAGAAAATGTTATATATGGATTTCTGCATTTTGGTTTGCGAGCTGATTTTTACTAACTCATACGGTACTAATCTATTTCTGACTGACAGAAGGAAATACCTTTAGCTCATTAAAGGGAATCAATTGGATTTATTTCCGCTATAGTTTTATTTTATTTTTTTACTTTCCAGGGTCTTGTTTCCTTTATCCATAACATTTAGGTTGACGTATGGAATTATTCAGTTTAATTGGTGGCATTCACGTGTAATTACTTTATAATATAGCGGCGGAACACATGGAAGGAAATCGTCCCTGAGGAAATGATAGAGCTCTTCCCTAGAAGCAAGCCCTACGTCCTCTGCGTGTATAAGGGTTATGCTGGCTGTCCTATGGGGCCTGGGAGATCCAGCGAGCATTGAATGGACTCTGGTTTGGGGTGAAGAAGCTGCCCGTCATTAATATTAATGACGCCTACAGGAATTGTGTTATGCTTTTTGCATTTGGTAGTTTGCAGGAGCTAAACATCCCCAGAATACGGCACCTTTCCTATGTCTTGGACATAAAGGGGCAGATGTACTAAGCTATGGAAAGTGATAAACTGGAGAGTGATAAACTACCAACCAATCAGCTCCTGTAAAATTTCAAGCACAGCCTGTAACATGACAGTTAGGAGTGAGTGGCTGGTCGTTTATCACTCTCCAATGTATCACTTTCCATTACTTAGTACATCTCCCCCATAGTCAGCAGTTTAATTTCTAGAACCTCTCAAGGAAGAAGATGAAACTGACCGATAAAATAACGTAACTTGAAGGGTTTCTCCAATAATACTGTGGTTTTGTTGCAATAAGACTGTGATAACATCCTATATTCTAATATTTTGAGATGTGATACGATATAACTGAAGAACGGATCCCGGGTTATAGACATTAGTCCATGGTATTATATTTATCTTTTTCTTTTTTTCTTCTTCTCCTTTTAATAGTGAGCAGTGGTGTGCATTTCTTTTCTTCTTTTGAATAATTTGATTGTTTGTTCTTGCTCCATACTGTATGTGTTTTACATGTATGCTACCAGGCCATTGACCCAGCCATTGAACAGTATAGAGTCCTGTAATGTCATGATCTAACAGTATTGAAGTGCTACTATATAGTAGGGATAGCCATCTTTGGGTTAACCAGCGATGGTCACCTTCGATGGTACCATTGGTAGTTAACCTCGATGGTATAAAACCATCGACGGGGAACCATTGATGGTTTTGCCTACCAATGATCACCCCTGCTGTAGTATCCCTCCTTGTAGTGTTTACAGGCTATAAAATGTGGGGTAAGTAAAGAAAAATGCGGAATGAAATACACAGGGTAGGGAGATTAGAAAGAAAAGGAAAAACAGTTCCACGACACTTGCCCACTTTTTAAATCTCCTCTCCGGGAGAAGCCCAGAGGGGAGACCGTAGTTGGCCTCTTCAGGGGGGCGGGGCCTGCTCCTATAGCGAATCGCGGGCCGTGAGTTGCACTTGTAGAACGTTGTAAGTGATATTAATATCTGTATAATTTGGCTATTTAACATAAATTTGTGCATTTGCTTGAAGATAAGAACCCTGTATGCGGCGGCTGGGGGGGAGGGGGAGGGGGGGTGTCAGTCAAAAGAAGGAGCGTAGAGAGAGTAAGACTTCTAGCGCCATCTGAAAATGGCGTTAACATGGAGTCCAATTTCTGATAAAAAAAACATAGTTGGCTCTTTATCGATTTGATGGTTACCGTTACGAAGCCCTTGTGATTTATATGTGAAGGGGGAGATTTTTCGCAATATCTCTTCTAAAATGCAGTTAACAAATTCTGGGAAGGCTTAAGTTATATGACAACGTGCTAAAGCTGTGATTCTCTGATTCTTTTAGTGAAAAAGTTAATGATAAATTATAGATATATCCCTATGTGTTCTAATGCTCTGATTGGTTACAAGTTGGTCTAGATCTGTGAGTGTTGTAATGCTCTGATTGGCTAGAGGTTGGTCTAGCTCTGTGAGTGTACCAGTGCTCTGATTGGCTACAGGTTGGTCTAGCTCTGTGAGTGTACCAGTGCTCTGATTGGCTACAGGTTGGTCTAGCTCTGTGAGTGTACCAGTGCTCTGATTGGCTACAGGTTGGTCTAGCTCTGTGAGTGTACCAGTGCTCTGATTGGCTACAGGTTGGTCTAGCTCTGTGAGTGTACCAGTGCTCTGATTGGCTACAGGTTGGTCTAGCTCTGTGAGTGTTCCAGTGCTCTGATTGGCTACAGGTTGGTCTAGCTCTGTGAGTGTTCCAGTGCTCTGATTGGCAACAGGTTGGTCAAGCTATGTGAGTGTACCAGTGCTCTGATTGCCTATAGCTTGGTTTATCTCTGTGAACTTTATCATGTCCTGTTAGACTACATTGGCTACTTTTGTACTTCTAGCCCCGAATTTAAAGTTGCTTATTCACAATCTATACTAACAAAAAAAAAAAAAGAATACGATACAGTAGGTCCTCATGATTGAAAATGATGGAGATTGAGAGCTAGGTGGGCACATTAGTCATATCTTCCAGCTGTCTGGATTTTGGCAGGGCAATCCTGATTTAAGGGAGCTGTTCTGCTACCCTGTTTTGGGTTCAGTTGAGCAAGGGTGCTTGAAAACTCCTACTTTTGTTGGTGTCCTGCTTTGAGAATGACAGATGCATCAGGGGAATATCATTTTCCTACTTTTCCATGTTACATTGAATGGAGAATTTACAAAAAAAAACATGTTATAAAATATATCATCTACATTTTTTGAAGTCCTTGTAAAAATGGTTTATTTACTGTACTTATCATTCCTTCTGTCTATTGCTATTGTAAAGGATCAATAAAAGTGTCTCATATTATATCTGTATAAAGGTTGTATGTCGTTATCACAGTATGGCGTCGCCTCTAAGAACGTTAATCTCACCGCCTTGATTATAGGATCTAATTCACTGACAGAACATTTTTGTATTTTACAGGGACAAGAGAGTCGGCCTATGTGTATGCTCTGTCCGCGGCTACTATCAGCCACACGATTGCAAGAGCCTGTACCACCGGGGACCTGCCAGGCTGCTCGTGTGGCCCCATACCTGGGGAGACGTTGGGTCCAGGCTATCGATGGGGAGGATGTGCCGACAACCTCAACTATGGTGTTCTCATGGGCTCCAAGTTCTCAGATGCCCCAATGAAGATGAAGAAGGCTGGATCTCAAGCCAATAAACTAATGCACCTCCACAATAGCGAGGTGGGGAGGCAGGTGAGTAGTCTCAAGGACATTGTGGGGGGAGGCGTTTTATCAAATCTTCTAAGAGGCCAAGTGGAGGTGTTGCCCATACCATCCAATCAGATTACAGCTATCATTTTTCAGAACATACTAGATTAATGATAGATACTGTACAGTCTGAATTGTTGCTTTGGGAAACACTTCTACTTGTTCTCTTTAGAAGATTTCATGAATCTCCCCTAAAGTGGGACAACGTCTCCGCATCCCACTCATATCAGTATTTTTCTATACATGTTTAGTGACACTGAAATTTCTATACAGAAAGGCCTGTGTCTGTTTATCTGCATGTATGCACAGCTGGAGGGACACTTATTGCCCACCCCTGATAAAAGGCCTGATTCAGAGATGTACGATCCCTGCATTGCGACCAACCTATTTTACCGCGTGGAGTAAAGGGTTGTAGTCTTGAGCTTTAACGCCGAGGCCATTAAATCTGCATCAGAAAATGCAGACGTTGGTCTAGGCACTCCTCATTTTTGGGAATGCTGCCCAGCGCCGCCCCCAAACGGCCACAAAATAAAAAAAGATCAGTACCTAGTGGTAACTGAAGAGGCGCTGCCTTGTGGTGTGAAAATCCAATGATAAAGTGAGCTGCTGTATAAACTGGAGAATGGTCAATTCTCACAAACTAGGGATAATTATAATAGCGAAAAACACAGTGCTCAAAATTCAAACATAAACATATAACTAATTAAATCACAGTTTAATAACAAATATGGTCAATGCGCAAATAAAATCACACGTGTAAATGTATAGATGCACTATATCAATGCAGTAACAAGAAAATTCAGAGTAAAAAATAGGAATACAAAAAATCACCCAATCCACAAGGACAAAGGTAATGTCCAAATATTGGCACTTGTTCAGGGAGCAAATATCTGAATAAAGTTCATAGTGTATAGTGGATGGTGAATAAGCCAGTCACTGACGCGTTTCACTGTGTCCAGTATCACCTACATCCCAGTCTAACAGATCCCTCAAATTGTACACTGGTTCTGAAATGCCCTCCTCGTTACGCCAAGATGGGTTTATTCATACAGATACCATCTTGTCGGCAACATGTAGCTGGGAGGAATAAGGGGAGTCATGTTAGTAATATACTGTATCAATGTTACTGTCCATACCACCATCAAATTTTTGCTTTAAGTGCATTTTGGAGTCCGAAGCTTTATGTGTAGCCTAAGCTCTGGCTTGTAGTTACTTATTTCAACAAACTATATGTCCTGAATGTCTTATGACATGACATTAATAACACTTCTGCCCCTCTTGAAGGTGCTAAAAGCCTCCCTGGAGGTGAAATGTAAATGCCATGGAGTATCGGGATCCTGCTCCATAAAGACATGCTGGAAAGGTCTGCAGGACCTTCGGGAAATCGCCTTGGACCTTAAAACCAGGTATCTGTCAGCGACAAAGGTGGTTCACCGGCCCATGGGTACACGCAAACAGCTGGTGCCGAAAGACCTGGACATCCGGCCAGTGCAAGAAACAGAACTTATATATCTTCAGAGCTCGACGGATTATTGCTTGAAGAATGAAAAATTGGGATCACATGGAACTCAAGACCGGTATGTTTCTGATATTTTCCTTCCGTTAGGCAAGTCAAGGCACCCATAGTTGAATAAGCGGAATCTCACACCAAGGATAGGTCTGTGGTACCAATACGCACTGATAGTGATGACAGCCGCTCTAGCAAGCGGATGGACAGGGGCTGTCATCTCTAAATATGGCCGGATATTCACTTTTACTTTCGTGCGTGCAATGCGGCTGACTTGCGTGCCGCTCTGAAGAGGGCCCAAGGTGTACATATTTGCACTATATATTTGCACTACAGCTGCATGTCCCAGAGCAGAGATGGGGAACCTCAGGCCCGGGGGCCGTATAAGGCCCCCGGAATCATTTGGTCTGGTCCTCTAAGCTTTTTGTCCTTAGGATGCTTCAGACGATCACACCGCTGCCCTTACAGCTCCCCGGAGCATCCTCAGGATGCTCCAGGCGTTGCTGTACTCACCAGCACTGAGGGGGCGTAGCCTGTATCGGGCCCATGAATATTATCATATATATCAAAATGGCGCTTGTCAGAGAAAAGGTTCCCCACCCCTGTCCTAGAGGATGTATATACTGGGCAGTGTGCATAGAATTATGTTCTGTATTCAGATTTGGAAAACAGCACATATGGTGGTAACACTTGTGACCCAAAATTTATACTGCCACGCCGTAGAATGTACTGTCCTTTATTTAGGAGAGCAATTACTGGTCTCCGTCATCATATAGCATTCTAAAGTTTATTTATAAAAATGCTGTACACCAAAACAAAACAGTGATGTCTCTTTTTCTTTCTGTTTCCTATCACCTACTGCTGTACCTAGAAAAAATATTATTTGCCGCAATATCGATGTGAACATATAAAATATGATGGTGCTTCCTGGGGTGCAACTGTAACATCCTACCAACACCCATTATTTTGGATAACTACTATTCAGGGCTCACACAGAGTATATTTAATCATCTGCGGACGTACAAACTTTGAAAGATATTGAATCTGACAGACGGGTGTAACAATGAGCATTTTGTTATTTGCAGACGGGCTCTGTCTGTGACTCGATGCATAGACACAATTTTTATGCTGTCTGAAACATTAATGTCCTGTCTGATATAATCACTGCACAAGATTTGTGTCCGCACTCTGTGATAATGAAACATTTATACCAACTGGTGAAAGCCATAGGCTCACGGAATGTCATGAATCATGGCTTGAGTCAGTGGGGTTTGCATAATATACACAGGAATGTGTGCGGAGTGTTGCGAAATAGTCTTCTTTTATTGGAAATGGATTACAATAATTTATCCAGAAGCTGTTTTACTTACATAAACGCATAAAGAAGGTGAGCATTGTAATAAGCTATGTATCGAATAGGTAAATAGGACCTGTCACCTCAATCACTGCACTCGAGTTGGATACGGAATCCCGGTGGTCAGGGTGCCGGTGCTCAAAACACCGACAGCGGCTTCCCGACAATCAGAATCCCGATGCCTACAGATAAGCAGGACTGCCATCAGGGGGGGACTGTCGGGACTGGAGTCCCGGGACCGGACAGGCAGGGGGCTCGCCCACTATCCCGACCAGCTGCTCACAGGCCCACTCACTGCCCGATCTGGCCCACAGGCACCGCCGACTGCCGTGGAATACAGTTTGATTGATTTTTTGAAGATGGCGTTACACCGCGCCAGCTGAGGAGCTGCATCGTGTGAAGAAAAGGACTTGGACCTGGACGGAGGCTACCCTGGTCGGAGCAACAAGAGAGTGTATGGCGGCAGGGTACACAGAAGGGGCTGGGCTTGACATACAGAAGGGGGCTGATTGGGGACACAAAACGGGGGCTGGGCTTGGACTTAAAGACGGGGCTGGTTGGCGACACAGAAGGGGCCTAGGCTGGAGATACAGAAGGGGGCTGGCTAGGGACACAAAATGGGGGCTGGCTGGGGACACAGAAGAGGTCTGGGCTGGAGACACAGAAGGGGGGCTTGCTGGAGACTCAATAGGGGTCTGGCTGGAGATTCAATAGGTGCCTAGCTGAGGACACAGAAGGGGGCTGGCTGGGGTCACAGAAGGGGGGCCGGCTGGGGAGACAGAAGGGGGGCTGGCTGGAACTTGAGAGACACTCCAGGGCTGGTGTCGCAGAAACACCGGGAGTGGAGGGGCCTTGCCTATTTTGACAGTCCTGGGCCCCCACAATTTCTGATGGCAGCCCTGCAGGTAAGTACCCCTACCCTAATTCTAACCCTCTCCCGCAGCCTAACCCTCCCTCCCCGCAGCCTAACCCTAACCATCCCCCTTGTGCAGCCTAACCCTAACCCCAAGCCTGTAACAAATAAAGAGCGCTTGTGAATAAACATGTATGAATGTAACGCAATACCTGTAAAAAAAAAAAAAAAAAAAAAAAAAGGGGATTAGTAAAAGATGTTTAAAACCCTTTTTTAATATTTAGGAAAGTCCTTAAATTTCTCTAATTTTTACATCACTTTTTATAATATAATACCATTCTCATAATAAAAACACAAAAACGCAATACCTTAATTTTTATTTATTTCTAAAAGGAAATTATACCTAATTATACCTAATTATAGAATTAGGTTTTTAATTGAATCAATTAAATCTTTCAATAAAATGGAGCACACAGGATGGAACGCTATCCTTGAAAAAGGGCCAGGAGCCTGAAACGCGTTGGTTTTAGCGCACATCTGACACACAGCAGAGACATAGTGACGTCATCACACTGCACCTTTGCAGCATCGGGCCGTTTACGCGGACGAAGAAGACGATCACCCCGTGCAGGGAACCAGCCGGACGGAGCGGAAGCCGTTAAAGGTAGGCAGATATAGGGAGAGACAGTTAGTTTTTCACGTCTGACTCCAGTATCACACCGCACTGCAAGGCATGTTATCGGAACCCTGATGTCAATTATGGACTTTCCTAAATAATAAAAAAGGGTTTTAAACATCTTTTACTAATCCCCTTTTTTTTTTTTTTTTACAGGTATTGCGTTACATTCATACATGTTTATTCACAAGCGCTCTTTATTTGTTACATATTGAAATTATTTTATTAGGAGCTGCTTTCAAAATAACATCCATAGCGCAGAATATATATTTTTTTATCATACCTAACCCCAAGCCTAATACTTACCGTATACAGCGGTCTGGATTGTGACCATTGGCACCCTGACAGCCGTCATCCCAACTTCATCCCCTACAGTCACCTCACGCCCCTTCAAGAGTTGGGTGCACCAATGCACATGCGCGGCCAGCACGAGCAGAGCGTGTGATCTTTCCATGTGTGTACAGACCGATCCATATGTCGGCTGCAGGAAGCAGTGAATATTACGTCAACAACGCTTCCCCTGTCCATGCATATACGATCGGCGATCGGCAAGCGTGTAGGCACAGCTGCATACTTAACCAAATAGGTCAGTGGGCCGCTGCAGTCGCACCACACACTAGTCTGAGCTTGGGAACATATTTAACTCTGCCGCAGATTTCTGTAAATTGATCTTGAGTAAAAGACCCAGGGGAGGGGGATACATGAAACAGCCCCCCCTGGATTTATGACTGTCCATAAGCAAAGAAAATCTGTTTGCTTTACTTAAAGGCCTCGTTCCCGGCATTTCAGTTGTCTTGTATGAAGACACCCTATAACTTACCCCTAATGAGGTTCTAGCTTTCGCTGGAAAACACATTATAACATTATAAGGAGTAATATTTGTCGATGAAGTCAGCAGAATATATTTGTCAATACAAACTGCGCATTGTTTCAGGAGAACGCCGGTGCTGTAGTGGAAAGGGTCGTTTTCATACACGGTAACTATTAGGGAAACGCAGCTATTTTTGGGCACATTTTGAAGTAATATAAACCAGGTTTCTCATGAGGACATCTGTTCACTTTTCTTTATGAAGGATCAGGGTCTGTCCATTTTTTTTTTTTTTCATTTTATTTTCCCCGTGTGGTGAAAAAGATAATCTGGAAAACATTTTTATTCATTTCTCCTCTGCATTCCAGCGAAGTTAAACCACATATTTAAATTGATTTTAACGTTTCTACTTGTGCGCTGGACACTCCATCAAACCTCTATAAAGTGAGTTTGAGAATATGCGTGTACGGGATCGCACATGCTGATCCCGCCCCGGTGCCGGCCTTGGCAGACAGTCAGCTCAGCTCTGCAACCTTTCATATCATTTAAAAAAAAAACCTTGATAGATTTGAACCACAAAAAGTTCTTAACGCTACGTGGAAGCTAATAATCACCCATTAGGTCAAGGGGCATTGGACATTATGTACAACAGGGGCAGCACAATTGCATGAGACAAGCAGAGGAAGGACTGGAGTAAAAGCAATTGCCAGAATGTGGAGTAATTACTGGGGGCTGGTCAGTGGTCATTATTATTAATGGTGACTGGTCAATGGTCCTTTCTATTATTGGTGGCTGTTCAGTGGTCATAACTATTACAGGTGGCTGATCAGTGGTCATGATTATTACAGGTGGCTGATCAGTGGTCACGACTATTAATGGTTAATGCTCTTTACTGTTACTGGTTGCTGATTAGTGCTTGTTACTATTACTGGTTGCTGGTTAGTGCTTGTTCCTATTACTGGTTGCTGATTAGTGCTTGTTCCTATTACTGGTTGCTGGTTAGTGCTTGTTACTATTACTGGTTGCTGGTTAGTGCTTGTTACTATTACTGGTTGCTGGTTAGTGCTTGTTACTATTACTGGTTGCTGATTAGTGCTTGTTCCTATTACTGGTTGCTGGTTAGTGCTTGTTACTATTACTGGTTGCTGGTTAGTGCTTGTTAATATTACTGGTTGCTGGTTAGTGCTTGTTCCTATTACTGGTTGCTGGTTAGTGCTTGTTCCTATTATTGGTTGCTGGTTAGTGCTTGTTCTTATTACTGGTTGCTGGTTAGTGCTTGTTCCTATTACTGGTTGCTGGTTAGTGCTTGTTACTATTACTGGTTGCTGGTTAGTGATTGTTACTATTACTGGTTGCTGGTTAGTGCTTGTTCGTATTACTGGTTGCTGATTAGTGCTTGTTACTATTACTGGTGACTGATTAGTGCTTGTTCCTATTACTGGTTGCTTGTTAGTGCTTGTTCCTATTACTGGTTGCTGGTTAGTGCTTGTTCCTATTACTGGTTGCTGATTAGTGCTTGTTACTATTACTGGTGACTGATTAGTGCTTGTTACTATTACTGGTGACTGATTAGTGCTTGTTCCTATTACTGGTTGCTTGTTAGTGCTTGTTCCTATTACTGGTTGCTGGTTAGTGCTTGTTCCTATTACTGGTTGCTGATTAGTGCTTGTTCCTATCACTGGTTGCTGATTAGTGCTTGTTCCTATTACTGGTTGCTGGTTAGTGCTTGTTCCTATTACTGGTTGCTGGTTAGTGCTTGTTCCTATTACTGGTGGCTCCTCTCTGAGGGGCCCAGGTGTGCTAGGGAGGTGTAACAAGATCACGTGTCTACATCCCCTTCGGCGCAGTTTCTGCAGAGAGAACTTGGTGTTACGGCCAAGGCCGGCACTAGGACTCCCTGCACCCAGTGCCGTCCCGTGCTGCTCGCCTGCACCCCTTCCATCCGCCTGAGCATTTACCCAATAAAGCCAGCGGGAGGGTGGGGGGCAGAGTTTTCCTCTGGAGTTGCCGTGCTATGGTGAGTTCAGGCAGGGCTGTGCTCCGGGCAACGGCCCTGCTACCCCGTGCCTAGAACCGCCACTGGTTACGGCGCCCTGTGCCAGGATTGCCCTCTGAGCATATGACATCATGGCGAGGGAGGGGGGGGCACCAGTGCCCGGAAGAACAGCAGTGCTTGAAGCATCCTGCGGTGTCCATGTCTAACTGTGTAATGCGTCTAACTGTGCATGTGCCTGGCGGCCAAATAACATTCATCCTAATAATTAAAATTCTTGAATGGGGACAGCATGGGCATGAGAATGTGACTGGATCATGCTACACGGAGCCATACCATGTTCCCACGGGGTTTGTGACCACTGCTTCCAAAGCATTGGCCCATCAGCAGCCCTATTTCCCTCCTCTTAAAACACCCCTCCAATAATGCTTCACAAGCCTTTGATACGTTGAAGAGGCACCTGTCAGCGGGGCGCACCTCTGTCCCGTAATAGAAGAAATGTTCTGATCAGAAACTTTAATTTGTCACGCTAAAATAGGGACTGTTGGGACGTATAAAGTAGGCTTGAATGTAAGAGTTTATCATTGTGGATTTACTGTAGTGATCATGTTCTTAATGATCTCCAGGTCACTGTATTACTATTAAATAAGACAGTGGGGTATATTACTTTACGGCGGCTTTTCAAAGACGCTGCCTTCCGGCTTTTTTGGCCATGCGGTGTATAAGGGCAGCAAAATAAAATGCGCAACACTTAGGGGCGTCTTAAGAGAGGAGGGGGCCCTTGTGCACTCCCCGTGCGGGGCCCCTTTCCTCTCTCCCCGGTGGCTGGCAGCTGACTGACGTGGCTGGCCAGCCACCGGAGCATTTGTAGACTCCGGGCACTAGAGTGTGCCCAGAGTCTACTGGGCATGCGCAGAATGCTGGAAAATGGCCACGGCGGCCATTTTTCCGGTGTTCTGAGAAGCGCTGACACCCGACGTGGGACCACGGACAGGTGAGTTTCAAAAAATATGGGTGCAGTGTGTGCGGTGCGGCGGACCCTTGGGGCACTGCACCCATTATAGATACGCCACTGGCAACACTGTTGGCTCTGCATTCAATGTTATTGCTCTTTTAAATCACGTGACCAGAAATGCCAAAAACTGTACATGAATTGCCGCCACTTGGTAAATATACCCGGTCTGTTTATACGCTGCGCCGAAAGGTGTTTATCACTGAGTGAGAACCTGCTCGATGAGGGAGTGAGGTCACAGTGCAGGACATACAGAGGGATAAATATCTCTCAGGCTGCAAGGGATGAGCTTCTGTCACAGGGAAGAAACCTGCGTCACGGACTCTACGCTGATCGGCTCTGACACCACTTCCCAGAGCCTCCAGCTTCTCAGATATCCCCCTGCATTCGCCCTGCAGCTGATCCCGAGCCCACACCCTGATATCTGGGCTGTATAAACTCTTCAGCCTGACACATTGGAGCCTCCCTGTCCATACAGCCCACTAATATAAGTGGACTGTAAATCTGCTGCACTGCCGCTCTGCGTTTCATCTCACGCAGATTTTGATTTGACAGGCACTGTATGGTTATGACCCCCCGATACATTACACAGGAGACATCCGAGCGAGTCTGCACGGTGTAATTACCATTACCATAAAGTATACGGACTGCGCTTGTCAGCTCCCTGCTGTACATAACATCACAATGTGCACTTCTGTCATTCCGCGTTTATGGAGTACACTTATTTTCCTGCATTTATTGGTTGAGTTTTTTGTCACCAGTACAACACTATAGTTATCGGGTGACTCAGAGGCGGACACTATTGAGGTAGCGGCTGCGTCTTTTTGTCACCGTTGCAGTAGCGACTGCGTCAAAGGCTCCTATTGACACGTCCACCGGCCGCGGCGTGAATCCACCGATGTGCGTACAAAGACTTTGCACCTTTAGCCCCATCATCATACATTGCATCTGCCCTATGTCCGACTGAGCATGGCCGCCGGCGAGACGCAGTCGCAGACACCGACATGCCCGCATCTGGTAGTCACCCTCCCAGTTACCTCCCAGAAACTCCCATCAGTATTACATGAATCTGCGTCTCTGTGCGATAACCTTCGGGACACATGCGTAGGGTGCAGAGCTAAACCACCGGCCACCTGCGCCTGATGGCGTCCCCGTGCCTACTTCCGCATCACCTCCTTTATCATAAACACATTAATAATAGAGTGTATTGGCATAATAGAGCATGACAGATGGTAAGGTGAGCTAATGTGTAGGAGAGGTCAAAGGGCAGTTTCTAGACAATATGGCCCCCCAGTAAGAAGAGTCAAAATGCTGCCCACTCCCTCCCGGCCCGAATATTATCCTGACCTGTGTATGAAGCTTGACTGTGACTGTTCCCTGACCCATGTATAACTGGCTCCTGACCTGTGCATGACATTTAAATGACCCCTGACCTTTGTACACCATATAAATACATCTGTGAAGAAAATAAAAAAAGGACATACGTGTAATTCTTTTATGCTGCCTTTAAAACATCTATTTCATGGGGAGAATTATAAAAAAAAGAGTGGACCCAAAATAAAAATAGTAGAAGATTGACTAAAGAATGATGGAGTCACCACATGGAAGTGTTTCGCCCAAAGCATTCTCTATTACACCAGAAGAAAAATGTGTACAACTGGTCAGCCTAAAACCTTCCTAGCGATTATAAATGACCAGAGTCTAATATCACAGCTTTATTCTAACCTAAATGACAGCGCACATAGGGGCCTATTCATCATACGTTAAATGGACTGTTAACCATGCGGAAATGCTAGTTTCTGCATATTTAAGTTACTTAGCTATTCGTCATCAGGGGTCCGAACAGGACCACCTGCTATTCAGCAAACTCCGAAAACTGAAAGTTTTTGGAGTTTTCCTGCAAGAACAAGCGCCATTTTCTCGTAGCCCCGCTCCTTCTTCAGATCACTCATTCGTAGAAGGGGCGACGGGACAGGTAAGTAACGCAGCAATTTCTCTAGCTGCGCTACTAATCGCGGGGACAGCTGCTTTTCGGAGCAATGATAAATTGCTCTGTTGTTTCCCCCGCTGCGAGGTGGATCCTTAATCATCCGGCCCCCGATAATTTATAGGGCCCCAAATGCTCAGGAGATTGCAAAATGGGATCAGCACTTGTCCCCAACTGTCCGTTTCCACCTCTTTCGTGCCTGCCGGCTCCACCTCAGTCACCCGTTCCTGGACGCTCCTCACTTGTTCGCCAGCTCCTCCGTCCTCCCCCTTTTGATGCCGCCGCTGTCAAGGTTACTATGTGTTCTCTCCCATCAGGTTCCCGCTCTCTGCTTCTGCACGCTCTCAGCGCCCTCTGATTGGTGGACAGCTCCGGGCCAGCAACCAATCAGCAACACGAGCTGCCGCTTACTGCAGAGTACCCCCAGAGACAGGGACAGAGAGAGAATCTGCTGCGCGGTGGGAGTGGTGATACAGCCTCCTATGTGTGGCAGTACCACAGCCTGTTCTCAGGCTGAAGGGAGGAGACCGGGGTTGGAGAGCTCCGTGTATGTACATGACTCGCCCGCCCCTAAAAACAGCACTTTTTTTTTTTTTACATGTTAAACCAAAATCCAGTTTATTAATTTATTAGAAACATTATTTATTCCCCATTGATGTTGTTAGATACATGAACTGTATTTTAGTTCTTACCACAGGATGCTTGCCAATGCTGCGTATTGGTGATTAGCACATTTACATTTGTGAAACAAAACAGAAAAGAAATATGCCCGCGCTTGGTATTACTCGTATTTTACATGTTACCTGCAGCCAGTAGCGCTCTAGGCCCGGGCAAGCCGGGCCGTCGCCCGGAGCGCCATTGTATCCGGCGGGCGCTGGAAATGCCCACCTCCCGGCGCTATAGTGATTATGTAGCTTCAGGGGGAGGGAGCGGAGGCGGGAAAGGGCGGCAACACAGGACGGCGCTGGGCGCCGCAAAGCCTAGCGCCGACCCTGCCTGCGGCCTGGCAGTATTACGTCATATATGTATACAAAACAAAAATACTTTTTCTATTGGCGCTAACAATAATATACTGCAAATTTCTGTGTTTATCTAGCAAATAAGAGCATGGAGATTTTGTTTAAAATGTATAAACAAAAGTCAGGGGAGGGATCTCTGATGGGAGGGATCTCTGATGGGAGGGGATTTCTGATGGGAGGGGATCTCTGATGGGAGGGATCTCTGATGGGAGGGGATCTCTGATGGGAGGGATCTGTTTGTGTACCTACAACAGTAACGTAAGCTCAGCGCGACTCTCATTTTGGCCTTCATAACCCCGGTGACATCTAAAAAAAAAATCAGGACGGTGTGATCTTCGAATTGGGTGGCTCTAGCCCTTTGGGAATCAGCACAATGCCATCAAATCGGGTCTATTGTAAGGGTTGGAGTTCGTACATGCAGTGCTCTTGATGGTTGAGCTAAACTCTTCACTGCAGCATATTGGTAAAAAGGTTTTGCTCTGAACCGTTCTGTAATTGGCAATATAAATGTCAGTGGTGGTGGCAATACTGGTCCTCGGCTATGAGGTATACTGGTTGTGCACCAGAGCACTGCGATGGTCCACCCGTCACATGGCGAGGTACATCTTTCCTCTCCGCTCTCTAGAGATGCCTCCGCCAACTAGCGGCGCCCATGAGTTTCCAGCTGTGGTATAAGACTCTGAAGAAGATCGTTGTACAATAGCGTTGTCATCCAATCCCTTTAGACCCTTTTTTCCCCCCTTTATCTTCTCAAAAAAAAACAAAAATTGCCAATCCTTACATATGAAGCAACTTCATCGATCCACAGAAACTCTTCCCATTATCCAGTACAGATTCCTACCTGGCTGCAAATGCCGCCATGTCTCCTACGCAAATCACAAGGCTCTACCTTATCTATTTAATTCATCATAAATTATGCATAGCCAGGGGACAAGCCCCATATGGCCACATAGCAGCAGTATCTGGGGGGGCTGGTGATGTAGTATTCCCTCGTGTGGCCTATTCCTGCTTCAGTGTGCCTGCTCTGTCCTGAAAGCAGGGGCGCCAAGAGGTGTGGATTGGCGGGGTCCTAGAGAACGGTGCAGCCAAACCCCCTAGAACAACAAGCGAAGCTGCATGGACATACCCCCTTGGTCTCTGCACCCCCCTCCAGCATTGGTGCGCGCAGAAAATCTCAGCGCCAGAAAGTGGTTGCGGACAGTAGTGAAAATACCATGGCTGCAGGATTACCTGTGAGTCCTGCAGTCGCTGCACATCCTGTAACAAAGGGTATTCTGCCTCCGGCCCTAGTGTCTCACCTTCAGTATTTATATTTACTGCAAATGTCTTGTTCTACAGTTATCTCATTCCTCTAGAGCAGGCCTGGCCAACCTGTGGCTCTCCCAGCATATACCCTGCTGCACTTTTAGCATTCTCTAATAGCCAAACTGTAGTAGGGCATGCAGGGACTTGTAGTGGCACTGGAGAGCCACAGGTTGGCCAGACCCCTACCCTCCAACATGACCTCTTGCACCTGGTACAAAATGCTCTGCTCCTGGACTTCCCACCTAATCAATGATTGCAGCCACCTGTGTGGAGCTAGTTAATAGATGAGGAAAGGTGTTTCACCACAGGTGTCTGCAAACGTCCATTAAGAAGAAAATCCAGGAGCAGAGCGTCTTGTACCGGATGGAAGGGGTCATGTTGGAGGGTCTGCAGACCTGCTCTAGAGGGTAAGCTCATGCAAGCAGGGCCCTTTCTCTCTCTCTGTCACTATGTAATGACACCATCGTCGGATATGACTCTGTATTTCTGTGAGTTGTGCTCTTGTATGTAGTAGCAGCTCTATCCATAGACCCCTGTTTGGCGCCTAATTACTAAAAGCTAATAATACATAATAATCTCGTCATTTATTTTTACTTTCTCCCATTTATGCAGCAATGATTTCCCCATTGTCAGCTCTCTTATCCCTTGGATAAATAACCATGCATCACGTCTCCTGCCCCACGTATCAGTTTCCCCAATCTGTCTTCTGCTACTGTGTATTTACACAGAGTCTGTCACATATCATTCTGCCCTTTGTCTACTCTTCACCACATCTGCACAATGCAAACCTCCTTCCACCCCCTGCAGGGTTCACAAACTACTTATCTCTGAGTGACCTGACCTGGATTCTGGGAATAGTGAGCCATGGGCCTAATTCAAAGTTGTACGCTAATGCCGCCGCCGTCGCAGTTGCGAATTTCTACACCGCGGCTGGGCGACAATATGCGACAGCTGCCGAGAATTTTTATTGAGACGCTGACCGGCAGCTTTGCAGATCCAAGTAACTGCGCAGAATGGCCGCGGGAACTGATAGTCTGAGCCATTTTACTGCGCGAAGGGTGGCAGGCAGAGATACGCCCCCAAAAATGGTCACAACGAGCCTGCGTTTCAGGCGCCACATCCCCTGTTGCCATCTACAAATGGTCCCTGCCTGTCATTCGCTTTCCCAATAAATTCTCACTCCCAGCGACACCGATAATGATCTGCGACTCAGACGCATGAGCAGAACGCCGGTAATCGCTCAGCTGCGTAATCATCTGCATTGCGTCCATCTCTGTATCGGGACCAGTGACTGCAAATTTCCAAAAAGTGAATATGAAATATTCTGTCTCGTATTAAACAATTTACAGAATTTGCAGATTCCGTGACCTGAATAAAAAAAAAAAAATTCAAAAATTCCCCTTTTTTTTTTTTTTTAAAGAAATCAAAAGCTGGCAAAAATAAACAATTTACAGGGTTTTTTTTCTCATTCAGATGTAATATTAGTAATACTGTACCATCCTGCAGCCTGATATGTACAGTATACACTATATCTGTCTACTTTCTGCCTGTGCTTTTCAGAAATATATTTATATAATCAGGAGGCTGTGCTGTGCTTTCTGCATATTTTTTTACAACTGCATACAGATACAGCAACAGCATTGTGGCTAATTCTGAGTTGAGAGTAAAGGTAGGTGAACACCTAGCAGATATATCTGTAGATGATGGTCGTTCATATACACTGAACGACCGCTGCCTTGTGTTCGGGTGATCGGCTGATCGCCCATACACGCTTGCCGTTGGACAGTCATCGCGATATGTCTGTGATCAACGTAGTTCACAGACATATCGCTGGTACACACTGTCCGATGGACACCAGATATATTGGCCCGATCAGTTGTTCGGCCAATATAGCTGTCAGTGTGTACCCAGCTTAAGTTTACACTTGGACAAACCATAGTGTAATACAAAGTGTGTGTGTGAAGGGGGGGGGGGGAAGGAAATACGTTTATCATTTTTGCATGCAGGGTATATACTGGCTACTTTTGCATGTAGCCCACACATGCTGGTCAGTTTTATTTCTACACTGCAATTTAGATTTGAGTTGGCACACCCCCCTCCCAAATCTAAATCTCTCTGCACATCTTACATAACCCTCCCCCTGCAGTGCAGCATGGTTTTGCCCAGGTCTAAAGTTACTTGCTCTGTTTTTTTGCTCTGCGCCCAACACAGAATCAGACCCTTTGTGTCATGAACAAGGACAACAACATAAAGAACAGAACATATAAAAGTATAGCTAAAAGCATTTAAGAAAGTTAGACAGCTTAAGTATTGTATTTTATAGAAGCTGGCAGACAGTGACTGCAAGAGAGTAAATCAAAGTTGCCCAAAGCCAGGAGTGGGGGGGCTACAGCATTTTGTGCACAGGTACATGTGTGAGTATAGTCTTTGTTCAGGTAAGATGCAAAACTATATATATAAATATATACATTAAATAAATATGTGAATAATTTGAAGGAAATCTGCGGGCTGGCATAGCCTTTGGTAATTGTTCCAGGTTTATGACATCATCCTATTACATGCCTCATCAAGTATAAAAAAAAAGTAAATATGTAATTTAAACAAATTATCCAGCTGCACTTTGCCTACGGCAAAAAAAATAAAAATAAAAAGTTAAAATAAATTCACTTATATTAATATTAACAAAGAAAAGTAAGAATATGGTTACAAGCCTTCTACATCTGGTGCAGTCACAGTAATCACTACACAATATCTCAGTAACCGCATGTGTTGATTTCCGTAGCGCAGTGCCGTTTAAGGACAGTTCTATAGCAAAATACAAGGTACAGAAAGAATAGTACTCTCTTTTTTGGGGCGCTCAACCAGCCAAAAATTATATGTAATTAAAACTTATTGGTTATTAAAATAAATAAATATATATATATACAGAAAAATTAATCAGTGAAGTCTAAAAACATGAAAACAACTAGGCTGACAACACAATACAAATAATAAAGGAAGATTGTACAAATAGTGATTGGCTTTGCCAAAAGACAAACAAAAAAAAACAAATTGAAAAATAAAGTGGCAACAATTGTGATCTCAAATTACTGTATATGATCAGTAATTAGTCCAATCTACAATCATGTGATACAAAGATCACCAACCTGAGGCTAAACATATTCAGTGTACACATGTATGGGATAATCTTTCTTGGTTTGTTTATATATATCATGTTAGCTGCATCTGTGTCCTTACGAACAATGCGTTTTCTTAGCGCCAATGCGCCAGTTTCTGTATTCAAAAGAATTTGATGCATCGGCTGCCGGGTTATCTCTGAGGTTAACTTGCCTGCTGAATGCTACAACAATGACATGCTTCAATTAAGTGATTAATAACTCTCATTGTTCTGTTTCAGACAATGCAACAAGACATCGAATGGGAGCGACAGCTGTGATTTAATGTGCTGCGGCAGAGGGTACAACCCTTACATGGACAAAGTGGTGGAGAGATGTCATTGCAAATACCACTGGTGTTGCTACGTTACCTGCAAAAAATGTGAGAGGACTGTGGAGCGATACGTTTGCAAATAAGAAGTTCTATATCTAGTGAGGATAACTTCCAAAAAAGTATAAACCAAAGCACTATCCGAGTTCGGAGAGTACTTTCCTTTAATCTGCTCTTTGCATGGACAAAGTCATTTAAAAAAAAAGAAAAAAAAAAAAAAAGTGTGCCAAATCAGATTTATTATTATTATACAGAGTTAAGGAAAAAAATATCAGACATCTAATTATTTTTTTTGGACCGACATGAATGTTTATTTTTTTTTTTAATATACACAAAACGAGGACTCTGAGCGCAGTTGGAGCAGGCCGGCCACCCCCACGTCTGCAAGACTGTAAATAAATTACTTTCCTCTCTGCGTAATCGTATTATGGCACTGACCCACTGCTGTTTAGCAATGATGAAGAATGAGGAATATTTTTTAATAACCTGTGAAGAAAAATTCCCTGGGCTGAAAAATTGAAGCCCACTACATTTATACACTTCAGTGGGCTCCATCTGGGAAACTGTCCGGAACAGAGTGCAATGAACCCCCATTCAGACTCACTTTATCAAGGATTGTTTACATTCTCCGGAGTTCCGTAACCTGCAGGACATTGTTCCAAGCATCTCAACTCATCACCCAGACAACAGTGTCCTGCCACTGTCGGTGGATGTACAAATTTTTCATTTGTATGCAGAACATACAGAGAGATATTTATAAATATAGCATTTGCTTCTCTTCCTCCTACCTTTTTTATATAATTATATATATAAAATATAAATGTAAGTAAACAGCTTAAAGTTTGTATGAAATAAATGCTAAAAAAGGTAAATATAAAATGGTTTCTACAATATATTTTTATATTAATTTTCTATGCTATTTTATGAAATACCACTTGTAAATATACATCTTTAGGTTTTCATACAGGTAAAGAGTGTAGACTTAGTTTTTTCCGCTTGGGCGGATGAGGTCCGCCTGATTTATTTGTAGTCTTAATAGTAAAAGTGGCAAAATATTAGAAGTGTTACACTCAGACACATTGGCACTTTGTCATTAATATACCACACCAATTATTCCATCTATTATCCATAACTCAATTCTTGATACTAGTGGACAGGCCAGAATTTGTTTTAAAAAAATTTTTTACAATTAGAAACAAGATTAATAAAATATTCTGAAATTATATTAAAATAAAATATTACAAAATTATATTTAAAAAAATGGATTATCTGTACCAAATATATTCACATAATAGCAAATAGTTTAACTTTCAATTGGACTTCTTATGTATTGCCATCACGGATCCAGCCACAAAATAAATTACTTGGTGATGTTAATGACTGATTGTTAAAAGAAGAATAAAAAAACAAAAATAACACAATAAATCACTTAGGAGGCACTTATCTAATCTTGAAGGCTCGCGTGAACCATTAAAACTGAAAAATTCATAAATGATTAAATTTTGGATCAATATTATTGGAGTGTAAATGGTTTGGTAGGAACAATTTTTTTTCCAGAAAATGTGAATTTTAAAACTTAGACTGTCCAAACAGTTGAAGGTACGAATTTTACACCATGGGACTAAACAACCATAAGCAATCTTGAAACTGACAAGAAATATAAAAAATATTTGTTGACTAGGTACAGTTCTTACTGTAGATATATGTTAATTTTCTTTTAAGTTAAACTATTGCCTCATTTGACGTTTTTTTTTTTTTTTAAATTAGCTCCTGTTCCAACTCTTCGGGGAATATTTGGCAGTTTTGGGATTTTAAAGGGCAACAATAAATGCAAAACCACTTGCCAATTTTGCATTAAATATTAATGCACACTGAAATTAGTAATATGCCTCTTCGACTCACTAATATGATACCTGACTGGACATTCGGTAATATATCAGTAACTAACCAAGTGGACAAATTTTCCCAATGGTGGAAGTCACCTAATTGCATAAAAAAACAAAAACCATCAGAACTCCCTTATAACAATTTATGAAACATTGTACTTGATTTGTATGTGCTCATGGCAAAATAAAAATATTAAAATACTTTCCGTATCTGTTTAGAGCATTGAAATATCCTTTTTTTTCCAGAACGGTCTTTCAAACACCCCAAAGTTGTCATGCAGATTGTCAAAGGGCTTGTGTGCACCCACATGCTTGTGAGTTTCCCTGCTCTCCGGAGTGCAGGATCACGACATCGGTGCCCAGATTTAAAGCTATCAATAAATATACTGGCTTGGCCTACAACAAGAATATTTTTTTCAATACATTCTACATAATTAGTGTAATATTTTATTAAACATGTACAGAAATAATTCCACCCCCGTGTTATTGGGGATTTGTTCCTGTATAATAACAGTTGTCCAGTTAATTTGTGTACATATTTAGGACACATATACTGATATAGGTCACAGGCTAAAGAGAATTGTCCCAAACCGTAAGGATTTGACTGGAAACTGCTGTATTTGCCTAGATCCCAAGTGTATTAACTGGTGCAGCTCCTAATACAAATTTCTTGCTCATTGTCAAGTCCTCTGACGGCGAAGAACAGTTTTGTACTATACTATATATTATATATGTCCAGTATGTGTATATAATATATATATATATATATATATATATACAGATTGAGTCTCCCATATCCAAATATTCCAAAATACGGAATTTTTTTGGCATGACTGAGATAATGAAACCTTTGATTGTTGATGGTTCAATGTACACAAACTTTGTCTAAGGCACAAATGTTTAAAAATGATGTATAAAATGACCTACAGGCTGTGTGTATGGGGTGTATATGAAACATAAATGAATTTCATTTCTGAACACAAACTTTGTTTGACCCACAAAATTATTGAAAATATTGGATAAAATGACCTGCAGGCTGTGTATAAGGTGTATATAATACATAAATGCATTCTGTGTGTATATTTGGGTCCTATTCCCGAGATATTTCATTATTAAGTGCAAATATTCCATAATACGGAATATTCCGTTATCCAAAACACCTCTGGTCCCACTTTGGATATGGGAGACTCAACCTGTGTATATATATATATATATATATATATTTATACATACATATAGCACATTTATCTCTGCATCGGCCCAAACGTTTCAGGTTCTCTGTTGAGTACTGTCTTTGTTTGACATGAAGATAAATTTATTGTTGAATTTTTTTTATTGTTAAATCACTCATAAGTTGTTTTCGTTGGTTGAGAAGTGAGAGATATTAAAGGTTTGTTTTTATTAAGCACTTTTTGTCCTTTTGTAAGTAATACCTCTGAACAAACGCCAATGCCAATGTTTTTGTTTTTTGCCTTCTTTTACTCAAGTCTCCCACGATTCAGCATTGGAGGCCATTTTACAGAGATTTGACGCAATAGAGAAGTCTCCGGGAATTTATTCGACACTCATGATACAATGCGAGTAAAATGATGTTCCAGAATTAGTTCAAGATCTGTCATTTTTTTAGGGCTTTAGACAGCGATGAGGACAGTTTGTTATCTGCATATTCCCTCAGAAATATTTTGGGAGCTCTTTTTCTGCCCCCCCTACACAAACCCTAATTCGCCAACCATATATCATATGGTGATCCATACTGTAAGTGATGTGGTGAACTTAGGAAAATGGTAGCTTTCGCTGCGTAATACGTAATATGTATAGTTGTGCGCATGCAGTGATCTGTCTATTTTCAGGCTGCTCTTTTGCACCAAGGATAGGGCTAGTGCTATTACTCAATGATAATCATGACGACTGTATAGCTGAGCATATGGATTGGATTAAGACGATGTGGCCGCATACCTGCGTACACCCTGGCGTATGGTTGGATATCCGCATTTTTATCCATGCGCACAATGTGGATGTAATTATGGCCGACTTGCTTATAGCCTTGAACCAGCACCACTCTGTGGGGGAACACACCCAAGATTAACTAGACCGACTCAAAACCTCCATTCTTGCTGCTCCTGTACGTTTATGCGTGTATCTATATTTTAAGTATGTAAATGGCGCAAATGTCTCTGTTGCTTGTTGTTTTCAGGTATCGCAGGTTTTTTTTATTAAGTGCATCTAAGTGAGGTTTACGTTATTAATTTAGCCTCTACAGTATATTTCTGCGGGAGATTTTTGTGCATTTTTTATTATGTTTTTTTTTGTTTTAGTTTATATGTATTTAGCTACAGTACTTCATTTTTCCAGACAGTTTCTGGGATGCACTAAAAATCCAACTGCAGGAATGATCCAGGCAAAATGCAAAAAAACATACGCATAGAAATTATGAAAAATGGGAACAAAGACACTGTGTGTTCTTTTTGTGTTCTTAACAACGTCAGTGTGCCAGGGGCCTTAGTCACCCTCTCACAGGCAGGTCTGGAATATAATATGTATTCCCATTCCCAACAGCGCATTCCAGAGTAATCAAAGTAAGCAGGTAGTGATGCTTGTGCTACACAACCGATTACGTACAATTAATTTATATCTATATCTATATATAATTTTATATATGTTTATATATATATATATATATATATATAATTGTAAAGGATGGCACTCCATGGATTTGTATATATGCAAATCTGTGGAGTACCATCATTTATCTTTAAAATGCTGTTATTATGTGATGCCTGCTGGTTATCCCTGATTTGCACCCTGGTGTTTGGAAGATATATGTGGAGTATCAGCTTAGTTCTACATTTTATCTACAATATACATATATGATGATAGTAGGGTGTATGTAAAACCTACAGTACCAACCAAATTGGCTTCTAACTGTCACTTTAGAGGCTGTGTTTGAAAAATGACAGGAGCTGATTGATTGGTACTTTATCTCCATGAACTTTATTTTTCTCCAAGGCTTAGTACATAGACCTGTATAAAGTGTATATGCTATATTATTTATATTATACCAATGCTAAATTTAAATTAATATTCCAGACATTGTGCCATATTCATAATGAGATTAATCTTATCTGTGATAGTTTAGTTTTCAATTCTAATTTTTTTTTTACATAACATTATTGGTATTCATCATCATACTCTCCTAAAATTATCATGCCTGAATAACTGCCTCTATTGTGGAGACAACTTTTCAGAAAAGTGATAATTTTCCTCTGCAGCGCTGTCTCAGTGGAAAAAAAATATAAATCAATTATATATATATATATATGTATACTGTTTTTTTAGGAGATGTGGACGAGGGGAGCAGGCACCAGCGGGCACATCCTCTTCCCAGTGCCTCCTCTCTCTGGAAGTAGCCTCTTCCGCCGATGTCCCCTTTCCCTGTGCTCCATGCCCGGCGCCTCTTCCCCTGATGCCTCCTCTCCCTGTGCTCCATGCCCGCAGCCTCTGTCCCCAGTGTTTACTCTCCCTGTGCCCACAGCCTCTGTCCCTGGTGTCTCCTCTCCGTGCCCGCAGCCCCTGCCCCCGATGTCAGGGGAGAAGATAGCAGCCGCAGGTAGGGAGGACACAGTAGGGAGGGATATGAACAGCTCCCCCTGCTGCACAAGATGCCATGTAAATTCGGAGGCTGTACGCCATCTCAGGATGATGAACAGTTTCACTATCAAATCCCGAAAATAGAGCATTTTTCGGAACTTGATGAATATCACAATTTCCACCTCCCCATACCTAATAATGGTAGTGTGGAAATTATCGGGCCAGTTTTGTAAAAAGGAGATATAATTGATATCTCCTCTGTTACAGGCTTCAGGAATATGATTCACACATAAAATAGTGAAAATGACATGAAATAATTGTAAAAAGGGCTCATTAGGTGATGATGGGTAGAGCCCATAGTGATTGAGCACTTCAATCATCAGAAACATTTATTAAGGAGGACCATTGAGATCAATGCTGGATATCCAGTTTTCAAAGACAAGGGGCCAAATGTAATAACCCATACAGGCATGGGCGCAATTCCGGCGTGCTAGCCCCTATTTTTTTTTATTTTTTTTTAGCAAAAGCGTCCTACAAAATCCTGAGAGATATACATGAAGAATATCACATAATGAATTAAGGGCCTAATGCAGACCCGCTCGCGAGCGCTGAGCGGTCGCAAGCGGGTCGATGGTGCCCTAATGCGCATGCGCACGACGGAGGGAGCTCCGTCGTGCGCATGCGCGAGACCCACTATGGGTCTTGCACCAAAGGGGGCGTGCTGTCGATGGTGAGGACAGCACACCCCCTTTGGTGGGCAGGCCGGGGGCGTGGCTGTCCAGACGGAGGCGTTCCCATGGGAACGCCTACCGTCTGGGTCTGGCCCCACTGACATCACTAGTGATGTCAGTGGGAGTGATTTTGGCTCTGATAGAGCCAAAAGCACTCCTGGGCTTGCAGCAGCGAGACCCTACCGCAGGGTCTCGTCGCAAGCCCGATGGTCGCGATGGTCTTGACCATCGCGACCATCTTTTTGGCCGCTCGCATAAGCTGTGGGTGGTCACCCACAGCTATGCGAGCGGCCAGGAGGCCGCTCCATTTTTAGGTAGGAGGGCCGTGATTCAGAGCGAGCGCTCTGGTCAGAGCATCCGGCTCTGAATCAGGCCCTAAGAGCGATACATAATACTTAGGGCCCTCTCAAAAGAAACCCAATCAGAAGGCTCAAGACTTCTATTGCCTAACGCCATCTAAAGATAGAGTTGCCAACTGGGTCCAAACTCCAGAATGTGTCACATTCCAGAGCTTGGTACATATGGAAATGTGGCCAAAACTCAGAAAACAGCATTTTCAGGGTTTTGGCCGCATTTTCATGCTTAGGGGCATATTCAATTATCCGCGGGATTTCACCCGCGGCTAATTGACAGGCTAAAGTCATTAGACCAGGACTCTCGTGCGAGAACACACTGATTCCCCGAGAACTGCGGAATCAGTGTGTAATAAACTCTCGCGCGAGGCCGAATAGGGCGGCCTCATGCTGATTTTACCTTGCACCTACATGAGGTGCGAGGTAAAGTCAAACTGCGGGGACTCGCGCGGGGTCTCAGGGACACCCGCACGTGGAGCTAATTGAATCCCGTCCAGCGCAACAATTAGCCGCGCTAATTGAATATGCCCCTTAGTACATCCCGCCCATAGTGTTAATGCATGGTGTATAATAAATGTAGAAACAATTACTGTATACACTGAAGTGCCAAAAGTCAAGAGATAGGAGCCTAATATTGTGTAGGACCCTTTCTAGATTGGTGAAGTGCAGCAACTCAACGTGGCACAGATTGCACAAGTGGATGGAAGACCTATGGAGAGATGGTGACCCATGCCACCTGGATAGCTTCCCACAGCTCCCTGAAATTTGTAGGTGCAGAATCTTGGGTGCAAATGGATCTCTCCACCATGTCCCATAAATGCTTGATGTGTTCACTTGGGCGAAACATGGTGGGCCTCTCCAGAATGCGCCTTGAACCAACTTGGACCAATGACGTGGTACATTATCCTGCTGGAATATTCCATCATTGTTGGGGTTCATGAAGTCCATGAAGGTCTGCAAATGGTTATCAACCAATGCAACGTAGCAGTTACTGGTCAATGTCGTGTTCAGGTGGACCAGCGGCCCCAACCCATGCCGTGTGAACACACCATAATGGAACCACCACCAGCTTGCATAATGCCTTGTTGACTACTGGGGTCCATGGCATCTTGGGGTCTGCGCAACACCTGAATGTTACGATCAGCCCGAAAGAACTGGAACAGTGACTCATTGGAGCATGCCACATGTTGCCAGTCGGTCCAATTAGAATGTCATGATCATTAAGCAGCCATGGTCAGCCACTGCGCTGTCCATGGTGGGTGGTAATGCCTTCCATGAGGTATTCCCGGTACACAGGTAACACCGTAGACTGAGGAATGTTGAATGTCCGCACAAGTTTAGAAATGGTATGTCCCATTCGTTGGTCACCCACTATCATGCACCGTTCGAACTGTGATAATTCATGTCTCCTTGCCATGAGCAACCTAGCCGGTGTACAAACTGACTGCCAAGATGGACAAATGTTGTATGTTGATGTTGATTACACACGGCGGGGCATACTGCCTTTTTTGCCTTTGAAAAAGCTCACAGCGAAACGCGCGTAGGCAGTATGCCCCACCGTGTGTAATCCACACTCAGTATTAATTAGAAATCACATTTGTCCAGTTACAGGACATTAGATAGGGTGTGTGAGCCTGCTTATTTACTGTATGTTTAACCAACCGCTATAATGGTAATGAGGTTTAATATTCAGTGTTCATAATATCCTTATTCTTTGATCCGGTTATACAGCATGGGCAGTGTGTTTGCTGGGTGTGATAAGACTCAGGGCCTAATTTAGACCCGCTCGCGAGCGCTGAGCGCTCGCAAGCAGGTCGATGGTGCCCAAGTGCGCATGCGCACGACAGAGGCGGCTCTGTCATGCGCATAACGCGAGACCTGATTAACGACGGGCAAGCCGTCGTTATGGGTCTCGCACCAAAGGGGGCGTGCTGTCAATGGTGTTTGACAGCACGCTCCCTTTGGTGGGCGTACCGGGGGCGTGGCTGACCATGGGAACGCCTACCGTCTGAGGCCGGCCCCACTGACATCACTAGTGATGTCAGTGGGAGTGCTTGGGCTCCGATAGAGCCAAAAGCACTCCTGGGCTTGCGGCAGTGAGACCCTACCACAGGGTCTCGTCGCAAGCCAGATGGTTGCGATGGTCTTGACCATCGCGACCATCATTTTGGCTGCTCGCTATAGCTGCGTGTGGTCACCCACAGCTATGCGAGCGGCCAGGAGGCCGCTCCAAAAGGTAGGAGGGACGGCCCTGATTCAGAGCGAGCGCTCTGTCAGAGCGTCTGGCTCTGAATCAGGGCCTCAGTACTTAACCAGTGACAATAGTATTTGGCCATGATATTCGTCCAGTTACAGGACGCTACATTGTGTCTAAATCTGCATATCTATTATACGGCTAACCAGTCCTTAAACTGGTAACAATATTTAACATATAATGTCCGTGACACCTATATTGTGCTATTAAACACGGAGACAAATTCATTATACTGTGATTTGGTTACACAGCACGGGTAACTTCCCCGTTGGGTGTAATAAACTAGATATAATAATACTTGATTGCAATACTCATCCAGTTACAGGACGTTATACTGTGTCTAAACCTGCATATTTATTATACAGTGCTTAAAAATGTCTCAGTGTGCATGAATCCATGTATCCACACTTCATTCCAATTAGCAGCAACTGGCAACAGTGGGCCTGATTCATAGCCACTCGTAAGCGGCCACTCGTTCGTTCTGACCGATGTTCGCTCATCTGCGCATGCGTACGGATCGTTATACACATGCGCGAACCAGTCAGTGCGGACGAAATTCATGTGCACGCAAAATAGCGAATGCCTGCTAATTTGAGTGACAGAATGAGGCGTATGTGGGTGGTAACAGGGGAAGGTGCTTGAAAACGGGGAGTGGAGATCCGAACGCAGGCGTGCTTAAAGGCCAAAACGGGCGTTTTATGGGTGTGCATAATTAAAACAGCAGCGTCATTGACCACGTCACTGGGTTATTTTATAGCCAGAACTGCTCGCAAAATTGTGGTAGCAAAAACCAACCACAAGAATAGCGAGCAGTTCATATGCTGGTCGATGTACTCGATTAATCTAATAAATAGCGGACATGACGTAGGATGCGAGCTGCCAGGGGGCGTAGTTTCCCAAAAAACGACCGCAAGTTTTGTTCGCTCGTTCAGACCTAGAGGCTTGAACAGACCGCAAACAGCGAACGGTTCATTTGAATAGCCACCCCTATTTTCGGGACGAGCGAGCGCAAATAGCGACCGGCTCTGAATCAGGCCCAGTGTTTCAACATCTCCACTAGTAATACTGGCGCTGCTGCCTGAGTACATTACATACAGATCAATTCTTCCATTTATTTCTCTGTGACTATTAATATCAAATAAGTCACATTAAGAAGATCCGTGGCAGATATCATGGTGGTAATATGTCATTAGGGAATTGCTGATATATGTTAAGCAAATAAAGACACAAGTATATCAGACAATAAAGATATTTCCCTAAGTGAAAGCCTTAATTACCCAGATATTAATATACAGCAAGACACTAATAATAAATAACTGTTTAAGGATAGGTTGACGATATCTTGTACTAATACTGGTACTTAACAAATAAGCATATATGTACTACACAATAACGACTGTATCAACTATATTAGTACATTTTATGCATGATAAATAAATTAATTAATACATCAATTAGAAGTACTGTTCCTATCACATTATCTCTAGTCACACGTGGGAATGGAAATGTGTGGGTTCACCTACTAACTGAACCTCTTATCTCGAATACAATTATCATCCTTCCCAGTGGCAAACGCAGGATTTCTAGAGGGGGGTTTCCAAATACGTGATTTTATAGCGAATGTGGCCAGTCCATGAAGAGGGCAGAATTAGTACTCAACCAGTTTTATTATGCGTCATACAAAGTGTATTGTGTATCCTAATTCCAGCATATACCTGACCAGCCATCACAATAAGCCATTAGATGCGGCAGTAGGGCCATCCTGCCTGAGCTGGATGTTTTTATTTTTGATGTGGGCACCATTCCAGACTATTGGAGCAAGGGCGGGAGCCTGGAGGAGCAGCAGAAGAACCTAGCACTGTCCTGGACATATATGTACATATTGGGCTCTATAGCAGTGCATCCCTAACAGTGCATGTTTTCCAGATCTCCTAGTTGATGCACAGGTTATTTATAACTGTCTAATACATGTTAAAAGATCCACAGGTGGTGCTAATTATTTCATTTCTGATACTGGAAAGAACATGCAACACTAGCAAATTCTATTATATTACTATTTCTACTATGGTCATGTGTGTGCTGGGGAGGGGGGTTTCCAGGCAGATGGAACCCCCCCCCTACGTTTGCCTATGCTTCCCAAGTATTAACTACAGAGCTCCACAAGAATTAATTCTTAAATTACTGAGTAAGGACATCTACTAATATTAAAAATAAAGAAAGACAAACACACGGCGGGGGTTTCTTTTTGATTTTATTTAACTTTATTTATTACAAATAGTTACACAATTATTATTTTTTGGTTTCATTTTTAACCTTTATTTTGCTGGATCAGGTTCCTGTTGGAACTTTTTAATGCATATATAATAAAGAAATATTATTTGGGGCCACAGGGCTCACTTTTTATATATGTGAAGAGCACGTGGCTGTTGGAGGCTATTTATTATTTAGTCTGTATACTAGATATAATAATTGCCCAAAGCTATATGTTGCTTAGTAAGATCTGTTATGTAGTAGGCTGTGGAATGGATGATGTTTGTGCAGCTACATGACTCAGTCACAATTGCTGGCTGCTAATATTTGGCCCTGGTCCCTGAAGTTTAGTGTAATCTGCCCAGGCCTGTACTAAAGAGTTACTAATACCATGTGCAGAGTGCAGACACAAATCAAATAATTGCTGGGACCTTTTAGAACTAATTATAAAACACAATACGTTTGCAGTTTTGAATAAAGCATCTGTATCAATGGACACCAGTCTGTTTAGCTATTAAAGCAAATTCCAAAGAGCCACCCTGAGCCTAAAATCATGACTGATAACAGAGGAGAATAGCTTGTATTTATTTGTGTAGCAAGCTTACATATGCTGAGAAATACCTTGAATCATCTGCCATTGGAAGGAGACTACTGGGGTTATGTAATAGGCTCAGAGTTTTCAGAAGCAATGTAATTCCGGCAATCTAAGCTGCAGGTTTAAAGCGGCAATCATTTAAATGGCAAAACCAGCCTGGTTTTGGATTGTGAATGATTGCCGCTTTAAATCTGCAGCCGAGAAAGCCGGAATCGGGCTGCGTCTGAAAACTCTCACCCTATTACATAACCCTCTTTGTGCTTTAGTCACCGCCCTCCCCCTTCTTCAGATGCCCACCTTCAGCTGCCGTGCCCCCGTATCTACTGTGCGAATCAAGGCAGGTAGGTTCCACTTGGTCTAATGTTAGTGCCGACTGTAGAATATTTTTAGCGTATATAGTATATTTCTTTATGCTACGAGATGTTTTATTTTTTATATTACATATTAAATTGCCCTTTAACCCCCAAATTTTTTTTATTTTTTTTTTAATTAAACTGCTAAAACAATAACATCTTTTTTTTTTTTTTCAAAAAATAAAATAAATAAATCGGTCAGACAAAAAGAAAAAACGCTATAAAAGTTTTAGGCAAACATAATTCTCCAAACAGCTCTAAAAAATTCTGCAGCGGCTCAAAAATATTCCACAACAGTGATTCTCGTGGGTCCATCCAGATTATAGACTAGAGCTCTGCGTCATTCCCATGTACTTCCATCCAGCATTAAAAATGAGGCTCGTTTCTTATTCCTGGATTCCTGGATGGCAAATTGACAGATTTTTATAACCTTGGTTATGCTGAAAAGTTTGTACAACCTTGTACGTGTCTGTCATAGGAAATATGTGTGAACATTAAAATTCCAGCTCAAAATCCTGTTCTCTTTGGTGCCTAAAATATAAGATAAGAAACATATGTCAATAGGCTCTTTTATTAACCACTTGTATCCAGCGAACGGGGAGCCGCGTTTTCCCCGGAGGAAGCCGCGCGTCAGTGGAAATATTAGAGCTAAGATTATTCTTTCTCTGCGAAAATTGTTCAAGAATTTCATCAAACCTTTTAAATTAAAACCAACAGTGCGGTAGTCAAAATGAAAAGTGTTCTAAGGACCTGTTTTGGTTGAAGAGAAGAAAGTGAGGAGGGGTCAGAGACTATGGAATCTGACGGATGGAGCAAAAAAAACCCCCCCAAAAAACAAATTTTTATATCAAAATTAAAAAAAGAAAAGTTGCATTGGTGTGAAACTTGCAAAGGGGCTTAAACTCCTTGATTCAGGGGGTCATTCAGACCCGCTCGTGAGCGGCAGTACACTCGCAAGCGGGTCGATGTTCCCCCACTGCGCATGCGCACGACGGAGGGAGCTCCGTCGGTCGCATGCGCGAGACCCGGAGAACGACGGGCTCTCCATCGCTCCGGGTCTCGCACCAAAGGGGGCGTGCTGTCGATGTTGATTGACAGCATGCCCCCTTTGGTGGGCGTGCCTGCCAGACGGAGGCGTTCCCATGGGAACGCCTACCGTCTCAAGCCGGCCCCACTGACATCACTAGTGATGTTAGTGGGAGTGATTTTGGCTCTGATAGAGCCAAAATCACTCCAGGGCTTGCGTCAGCGACACCCTACCGCAGGGTCTCTGTCGCAAGCCCGATGGTCGCGATGGTCAAGACCATCGCGACCATCATCATGGACGCTCGCTATAGCTGTGGGTGGTAACCCACAGCTATGCAAGCGTCCATGAGGAAGCTCCAAAAAAAGGTAGGAGGGCCCTGATTCAGAGCGAGCGCTCTGGTCAGAGCGTTCAGCTCTGAATCAGGCCCTCAGTTCCCGGCAAGAGAGGTTTGAATTTGTATGTGGGCAAAGCCATTGTTAAAAAATAGTTTAGGGTCATTTGGGCCTTCCTACCTATATATCTGTCTGTTATTATCCAGTTTTGTTCTATTAATGCTTACAATTGTAAAGCGCAACGGAATATGCTGCGCTATATAAGAAACTGCTAATAAATAAATAAATTTGCTAATGGGCAAAAAATATGCCGTGCAAAACATTTTCTGTTTTGTGTTATCACGCAACAATTGTTTTTGCTAAAATGCACCTATTTGTGTAGTGTGCGTCAACAAGACTCCTGCAGATAGTGCCAAACTGCCCCTGATGGGCGGAGCCAGGCAGACGGGCATTATGTACTAAAGGTGGCTTGGGATCAGACGTGCTTCATGCTCCAGGCACATGCAAAAACAAAGTGTACGTTTGGGGGACAGTTGGGGGGTTTGGTTAGCAGGTGGTTGCAGAAGAAGGGGGACAGAAGAGGCGTAAGATAAAAAGAAGATAAAAGAAGGAAAACGGGGGAGAAATATTGATCTTGGGCAGACACAAAAACTGTTCAACTCGGGGGAGAGCAGCAACTGGGTTCAGGAAACTGAAGAGAGAACCGTGATCCGGCACCACAGTTGCTGATGAATGCGGGTATCCAAAGCCGTGGGCATATACTCAGGCGGCAGGCAAAATTGACAGGTATGATTGAGAAGTTTTAAAATCTATCCAATTAAATGAAATGTCCATTAACTCTCTATCTATCTGAAGCTGATAAAAAGATGCTTTCCATGGCCAGGTAAAAGTGCCATCTCTAATCAGTCTCACGACGAGGGGGAATATTTGTGCCTCAGTGAACTGTCAGGACTGCCCTAGCGGAATTGTGTTTAACAAAGAACTTTTGGTATGTGGCTAAAGTCCGAGTATGAAAGCAACCAAAACGCAGGACCCGAAGGTACACAGTGACCCAGAATCTCTGGGGCCATGGCTATCATCTTGGTCCAAAAAGGGGTAATGAGAGCACAGTCACACCAAATATGGAATAGAAAGCCTGTACCCCGGGAACACCTCCAGCAGAGGGGACACAAGTATTATTGTTACCAGTTACTTATATAGCGCACACATTTTCCGCAGCGCTGTACAGAGAATCATTTCCCGTTCACATCAGTCCCTGCCCCAGTGGAGCTTAATAAATTTCTAAAAAGTTTTTAAAAACAGCAAAAATGATGTAATTTTTGCTATCCAAACCCCGAATTCCGAATCGTGGGAAGATCAAAACTGCGATTCGGATCTGTCCGGACTCACGACGCACAGCTCTACCTACAGTACCAGTATATTTTCGGTTTGTGGGAGGAAACCCTGAGAAGCCCGGAAGAAACCCACACAAACTCGGGGAGATCAAACAAACTCCACACAGTTAACGCCATGGTAGAAATCAAACTCAAAACCTCAGTGCTGTGCAGGGCCGGATTAACAGGAGGGCGACAGGGGCGGTCGTCCCGAGGCCCCCACACATAAAGGGCCCCCACAATACCCAGAGTACAGTATTTTGCTGCCTCCGGTGATTACTCCTGTTCCTGCGCTTCTACTTTACCTGCAGGGCTGAAAATTAAGGGGGAGTGGCTTGAGCGCCGAGCGGGACAGCCACACCGCCGGAAGAATTTCTGTTACCCCAAGACCAGTGCTACAGGTGGATGTACGGCCCCTCATACCGGCAGCGGCGTTTACTGTTTCTGTCTGGTGAGCCCTGATGCTGGAGCCTCTCAGTCCCGTCTCCTTGTTTACAGCAGCTGATGCTCCTGGCTCCCGCGGAGTTGCTGCTGGACTGAACTCTTCTCCCTGCTGCCCTCCTCATATCCATCCCTGTAAGTTCCCTCCATCGCATCTCGATCTCTCTCTACTTCTGCCACCGACAGCAGACTGGTTATCAAAAGCAAGTGATGGTGGTGAGTAATATCTGCTGTGGGTGCCTATGTTTGTTTCTTGCCCCGTGTGTGTCTGTGTTTTTTCTTCATGTTGATGGGCCACATTAACTACTTGCTAAAGGGGTTATGTCAAAGTCAGTATTTAACAAACAGCAGCAAGCTTAGCTTATTGCTGTTTGTCAGTCTACCACTTACGGCACTGTGTGTACATTTTATATATGTGTGTACACTGTCGGATTCAAGTACCTCGAGTGCCGCATCATGTTGGATGAGTATCGTTACGTTTTTCATGCAGACAACGGGCCAAGTTGTTCTTTACCTGGGAGAGCCGGACTTGTGGTGATTGTATATATATATATATATAGAAATGGAACACTGGATTGCTGTATGGTTTTAAGGAAGGCACCCAAGCACTATACTCTTTGAACTGAGAGTGCCCCTCTATATGTTCGTATATATATATTTATGTAATTTGCTAGGGGCCCCCACAAGTGTGTTGCCCAGGGGCCCCCACAGTCCTTAATCCGGCCCTGGTGCTGTGAGGCAGTAATGCTAACCATTACACCATCTGTGCCGCCCACAAGTATTTGTGTATCATTCGGTACCACATAATTAACTCCTAGTATTGGGTCTCAGGCACATTGACACTAGAAGACCAAATATTGATTGAGTAGGGGACATCTTATGTGCTCATGATTTCAAACAAGGTCATATCTCTACCTGCTACCCGACGGTTCCCTAAAGACGACAAAACGTGAAGTATCTGGAGAAAGCCCCAGTAATCTTTCCCTTTCAGAGAATAATCAGTTTGCAAAATCTGCGAAGGACCTAAGTTGTTTATTTTTGGTAACTAGATGTCCCACTCTACCCAGACCCACAGCCAAATGTAATAAAACATCCCAACGCACAAAAAGGGACAATTGTATTACAGACTGCCCCGACGTCCCATCACTCTCATCATTATTTTAAAACTGTTTTAGAAGAAAAGCAGAAAAGATTAAGCCAATGAAGTGGTTGGTCTAAATCAGTGGTTCTCAACCTCAGGGGTATATTATATTTAGTGAGGTGCAGGTTTTCAAAAGTGGAGATGTTGCCCATAGCCAATCAGATTCTACTTACCATTTATCATTTATTTAGCACCTTCTAGAAAATGATAGCTTGAATCTGATTGGTTGCTATGGGCAACATCTCCACCTTTGTAAACCCGCACCTTAGTAAATATACCCCCAGTCCACAAGTACCCCCACCAGGTCATGTTTTCTGGATTCCTTTAATCATGCACAGGTGGGTACATCTGTTTTGCTGGGTCAGGAATTATCCCTCCTGTTTCCAGAGACAGAAATCCTGACCTGTTGGGGGGTACATGAGGGTTGGAGTTGAGAACCACTAGTCTAAATAAAGGTACTCCTACCATCGGCCAGTGTACACTTCCGCTCCTCCGCAAATACCGCCATCTTGTCCATGCACCTACTGTATGCGATCTGGCGCACTAGAAGTTGTGGAATGTTTAATAAATGACGCCCTGTTGCTGTACAGGTGCACAACATATCTCGTGCTGATAATCGAGGCTAGTGGTGTTCTATAGTAGTACTGTATTTTCCCTCTGTGTTACTGAAACAGATATATTCTGATAGCCCTGGTTTTCACCGCTTCGCCCACATTGATACCCGGATAATTCGCGTCTATACCATACGTTATTTCATGCGTTCTTACATGTGTGTTTCTGAGCCCCTGCTAAACACCCCCGTGAATGTCAGAGTGTGTAACTAGTCCCCTCGGAGCTCAGCTATATAATGAAACATTTTGGATAGGGCCGTTTATCAGTCCCCCGGGAGGTCATATAGCTGGCGAGCCTGAAAGAGACGGGAGGATTTCATCAATGTAATTTCTTTCCAAGGAAGGAAAATATCCGTACACCAAAGCTTTTTCCGATTGTGTTTCTGGGAGAGGATAAAATCACTTTCCGGCTGCAGTAGAACTAAATAACAAATGGACGATAATATTAAACATAAGGTTGTGGAAATATACATACAGTACAGTGGTTACTGCTACATATGTACAATATAGGTACTTGCCTAAATCAAGGAAATACTTAAGTAAATTGAGTATACAAATGTAATGGAAGCGGCTGTTTTATGACAATTGGGATTTTACCAATTAGCATACGATGATTAGCACTATGATTATAATATTGACCATAGCCAGTTATGCCATCTTTACCTGTAGCTTATGTCGGAGGAAGCGATCTTAATGTCTTTCAGAGAGGGATTGTATGGGGGACACTTGGCTGGAGATTTCATGATGACAACGTTGAAGTTCTATCAGGAACAGACGATGAGTTAATGTGTTGGCTTTGACATCTGAAGGAAACATATCATCAGCAAGTCAGCTATGCCTGAAAGGACCTGGAGCCGCTCTTGGGCCGGTTGTCGCCACCTTTGCCAAAATGTGTAATCTGGTGGAGTTTCTCATGTAATCCTGGCATAATTCTCCTACAAAGGTATTCCAGACACAAGTAAAGTCTACGCTCATGTTTTAGAGAGTGCAGCACGCACTAGGCACCTTACTGTAAATGCAAAGCCAGGGGCTTTCCTTGAATATTAATAACAGGTTGACCTGCCCCGGGCTCTGTTGGCTAAAGGGTGAAAAGGAGGCTTTGCACAGGCCAGCATGAACCAGCGCAGATGTTAGGGACAGAGATGCTAGGTGTGGTTACAGCGAAGGCCTTCAACTTGATTTTGACAAAACGTTCTCAAAATTCAGACTCAATGCTGAGCACTTGTTTAAAACTCAAACCCAAACTTCTGCAGGTATCAGAGAGGGCCTTTAGTATATCTTCCGATTCCACCAGTGACTCCCGATCTCTGACCACCAGCTACCTAATAAACTCATAGAACTTCATAAAGTCAGGCCCTATTTCCTATACAGGGCTATGTTTTCACTTGGTACTTAGCTACTCACAGGTGAAGTGTGCCAAAGAATACAGTAGGTCTATATCAAGACTGGTTAAAATCAAAATCAAGGGGGTGCTGTCTAGTGTAGCAAGTCAGTATTCAAAATGTAATATACTGTATGATTAAACAGAAAAATAGTCCAAGGTCTGGGTATTGTGACTCGGCTCTGATCATTAAACACGTAAGGTATGTCTAGGAAACAATGCTTGCACAATGGTATATGTGAGGGAGAGGCTTGAACTTACCCAGAAAGTGTGACTAGCCAGGAGGTGCGGACATTGAGCCTTATTTATCAACAAGTTTTATCACTCACAACGAGTATGATAATGGTGCTCCAGCCAATCAGCTCCCAACTGTCATTTTTCAAACAGATGACAGTTGGGAACAATTGCTACAGATATAAAACAGACAGTAATTCTACTCTTAAATGGAGGGTAAATGAGCATGTGAGCGTAAAAAAGTCCTGTTGTTATACACAGTCCAGATACAAAATATGTCGTATGATGTTAACTTGGATAGTCTATAATTTGTATATGATATCCAAATCAGAGGCATTCCCTCTGAGGAAATGGCCAGTTGGTACAAGGCCAAGAAACGCGTTAGTACTCTCACTAAGACCGATTCTGTTTGCTGGGATACCTGCATTTATCCGGGATTGCTGTGGTTATATCCTCTCCCTCTCCCTCCCCTCCCCGAGTGGTGCCTAACCCTAACCTCCCCCCTGGTTTTTCCTAACCCTAACTTCACCCCTGGTTGTGCCTAACCCTAACTCCCCCTTCCAGGACCCTAATCCTATCCGTCCCGGGGTGGTGCCTAACTGTCCTCCCCGTAGCCTAACCCTAAACCTCTCTGATCGATGCCTAACCCTAACCCATCCCGTCCGCCAGCATCTTAACCGGATCCCATATGTGTATTATGTTCCTTGACAAAGCGCAGTAAAGCGCTGAAACGTTGCAAAGTATTTGTGACTTGAGAACTTTAGAAACTTATTTACAGACCGGACTACTGCTGCTTCTGTGTATGTGGAGGTCAGTCTAAGCCTGACTTCTTCGGAAAGCACCTGGCAAGTTTTACATAAAGTATATATATATCATGTAATTCAATCTGAAATTTATATCAGAAGAACATCAATAAACAGCCACTGTATATAGGTTACACTCCCAATTCTTCAGGTTCCTGCTTGCTCTATAGTGAACCGGTAAAGTCTAGCTGGAGAAGTGGAAAGAGGACAAGCACCCAATACTGTAGATGGCAAAATCCAAAATATATGGTGCAACCATTAATGCATAAAAGGAAAAAGCGTAATTGTACCCATGTGTCAGCTTTCCTGTAACTCCTGGGGTTACTTCGCCCCTCGCGTTGGTAGGTGATATACATCATGTTTCCAAATGTGAATTATCCGATAGAAATGAGAGCCCCATAGTGCCACCATGTGACTTGTTTTAGGAAAAGAGAATATGCAGCAACTAACAAAAACTTCTGGAATTCAAAGCAGCTTTTCTTTTTTTAGTCTCCTTTATATCCTCATGTCTCTTATTAATGCTGTTTCTTATTGGTGCATGTTTCAAGGGAATCGGTATGATTGGAATCCCGACAGCGACTGCACGACATGGGTGAAAAACCTGATCGTCCCTAAGGTAAGTATTGACTAACCTAATTCCTTCCCCTAACCCCCCCTTAGGGGTGCCTAACCCTAACCTTCCCCCCAGTGCCTAACCCTAATCCCCTCTCTAAGTGCCTAAACCTAATACCCCCTTCCCCGCCGCCTAAACCTAAGTCCCCCGGGAGGGTGCCTAAGCCTAACCCCCCCCCGGGGGTGCCTAACCCTCCCCCTCCCTCCCCCTAGCCTAACCCCAACCTCCTGGGGGGTGCCTAACCCTAAGTGCCCCCGCGAACCCTAAACCTAACCCTCCCCCCCCCCGTGGCTGTCCGCGCTCGGCGCCTGGCTTCCCTTCGATCGGGATGCTGGGCGCCGGTCTCCCGGCATCGGTAAAATGACAGGCGTCTAGATTTAGACGCCTGTCATTTAACCCTTGCCGGGATTAAGCAGTCGGGAAGCTGGCTGTTGGGATTAGATCCACCGGCTTCCCGACTGCATACCGTTTCAAGTGCTTGGAAAGCTAAGCAGCCTTTAAAGTGTTTTTGTTTTGTTTTTTTTGTTTTTTTTTGTTTATGTTTTCAACTGTGTATTTCTTATTTTTTCCCCAATTTTTTTTTTTTACTGGAATTTTTGGTAACATTCTTTCCCAGGAAACGAATTGTACAAAAAAAATGTTTTTGTCTTCCCTGAGTCGATCTTAAAGAGGGCGAAAGGTTTTGACTACAAAACAGCACTTGGCGTGATTGCCAGAGCGACTAATCAGCAGTGGCGCGATGCCTGACTATGATTGGATGTAGGCATCCTATGATTGGCCCACATTCTTCCCTAGGACGAACTGTAGACCAGATCGTCTGCCCACACCATGACCAGTAAATCCTGTCACTTTAAGTTCTTCCATCAGAGTTTTGTATAAACTTATATCCTGACAGCATTTAGAATCCCGACTGGCAACGTCTACTCAAACTTTGTTTTAGAGAGTTTTGCATTTCACATAAAATTAGGCAACTTGCACCAGTATGTTAAGACGCAGATACAGAATCTGACACTTACAGGCCCCCTGTGTTTGAAGAGGTGGTTTACATGCAAGTGGAAAACAGTAAGGATGCGAAAGCTGAGTGCGTCCCTTAGAGAATCATCTTATACCGGGTTCCACGTATCTTTGAAATTAATTCCATAACAAGAATAAATGCAGCAAAAACACTTCTCACAGTTTTTTTATTATACTGAAGTTCTTCAGCTTGAATTCAAGGCAGGTGTCCCTATCGCTGTTCCTCTTAAGGAAAAGTGGACTAATTGCAGTCATGTAATAAATGAACCTCTTAAGGTGCATACACACACAACGATTTTTTGAACGATTATCGTTAAACGATATCGTTTAACGATAATTGTTTGTAAAAATCGTTCACTTTCCGAGTCAAACGATGAACGATATTCGTTCATCCACGTTCACGTTTGTAGTTTGTAGTTCAGTCAGACTTGTCAACTCAACGATTTTCAGTAAGGGAATATGCAAAAATCGTTTGTAGTTCTAAAAAATCGTTCATTACATTTAAATGAACATAGTAAATTAACTTTAGTAAACGATTTTAGGCCCTCATTCAGAGCCGTACGCTCTGAGCAGAGCGCACGCTCTGAATGAGGGCCGGGCTCCATGAAAATGGAGCGTCCTCCAGGACGCTCGTATAGCTGTGGGTCACCACCCACAGGCTATACGAGCGTGCATTTTGATGGCCGCGATGGTCGTGACCATCGCGACCATCGAAATTGCGAGCCGGAGCCTGCGGTTGAGGTTTTCAACCGCAAGCTCCGGAGTGATTTTGGCTCTATCAGAGCCAAAATCACTCCCACTGACATCACTAGTGATGTCAGTGGGCCGGCTTCTGACGGGAGGCGTTCCCGTGGGAACGCCCCCCTCAGGGAGGCACGCCCCCGGAACGCCTACCAAAGGGGGCGTGCTGTCAATCAACATTGACAGCACGCCCCCTTTGATCGGACACAACGAGCGAAGGACTTTCCTTCGCTCGTCGCGTCTGGCGCATGCGCACGACGGAGCTCCCTCCGTCGTGCGCATGCTCAGTCCATAACATCGACCCACTTGCGAGCGGACAGCCGCTCGCGAGTGGGTCTGAATCAGGCCCTTAGTTAATTTTTTCAAGGGAGAAAATCGTTTACTAAAATCGTTCATTAACTAAATCGTCATGTGTGTATGCACCTTTATAGATAGCTTTTCTTTATATCCCAATAAAACGTGAAATGTTGCCACTAATTGCTACAGGGACAGGGTTGAAGTTTGCTCAGAAGTGAAGGGATTAAGGGGGTCATTCAGACCCGCTCGCGAGCGGCAGGACGCTCGCATGCGGGTCGATGTTCCCCACTGCGCATGCGCATGACGGAGGGAGCTCCGTCGTGCGCATGCGCGAGACCCGGCGAGCAACGGGCTCACCATCGCTCCGGGTCTCGCACCAAAGGGGGCGTGCTGTCGATGTTGATTGACAGCACGCCCCCTTTGGTGGGCGTGCCTGCCAGACGGAGGCGTTCCCATGGGAACGCCTACCGTCTCAAGCCGGCCCGACTGACATCACTAGTGATGTCAGTGGGAGTGATTTTGGCTCTGAGAGAGCCAAAACCACTCCAGGGCTTGCGGCAGTGAGACCCTACCGCAGGGTCTTTGTCGCAAGCCCGATGGTCGCGATCGTCGAGAACATCGCGACCATCATCATGGACGCTCGCTATAGCTGTGGGTGGTAACCCACAGCTATGCGAGCGTCCATGAGGACGCTCCAAAAAAAGGTAGGAGGGCCCTGATTCAGAGCGAGCGCTCTGGTCAGAGCGTTCAGCTCTGAATCAGGCCCTAAATGTTGATTAGATATTTTCACTTGCATGTAGAGACCTTTGTAGCACAGGACCATTCTGCAGTCTGTTTATAAAGACTTACGGGGTGGAAAATAATAGCAACACAGAGAACAGGGATCTTCTGCTATAGGAATTCCAAATACAATTAACAATAGCACTGTCAGGGATATGATAAAAGAGTCTGTTTAGATTCACCATTGTATCCTGGAAGGAAAGGGCCTCCAGATAGCAATTAATGTCTTCTGTTCAGGTTATATCTGGCTAACACATTACCTCCCTTATCTGAGCATTGCTGCTGCTGAAAACTCCACAGGATCCATTTGCAAGCAGACGGCTACAGAACGTCATCCAAACTGCAATATTTAGTTATAATAAAAATCAGAGCATTAGATCCCAGCACCAATGGAAAAGCCACTCTTCAAATTTGGCGCTGGCTGCGAGCCAATCATGACTCATAGACCGGCAGCCCGTCAGGAGTATCCGTGGAGAGCCACGTCATCGTTCCGCCCACTCACTTCGCCTTATATTAGCCAGCACTCGCATCCCAGCCAGTACAATGGTGGAGCATAGAAGAGCTCCTGAAGAGGCACAGAAGATCCCGCATCAGCATGCAGAAGACCGATAGAGGTGGCAGAAGAATGACAGAAGATGTTGGGTCAAGCCAGAAGGCACCAGGACGCCCTAGTGTCAAGGGGGCTATTGCAAAAGAGCTAATTTTGGCCCCCTTGCTGATGATCAGATGAAGTCAAGTAGCCGGCAGAAGCAAGCCAGCGACAAGAGAGGAAGAGCCGGCACAGAGGTTACCCATCTATTCCAACAAAGTTTGCAGAGCAGCTGCGGTCCCAGTGGGACACCCTTTACTCATCTAGAACACCAGGTTGTCGTATGCTAGACACATGGCACACAGTCAGGAGGTGGGCGAAAGGCACGCTGGGGAGCACCCTTAAAATCTTGTCTAGGGAACCTAACTGGGAAATTTGTATATCATATAGAAAATGTAGCTCCTGCTTTGGAGATTTTGAGGCGAAACAGGAAGCAATATCGACAATATCTATGAAAAAATGATTTACTGTAGCAGGAGAGTGAGACGAGAGCCAGCACATCAGCTAAGTAGTGATGCTTAAAGTGCAGAGAATTGTTTATTATAATGTATTGGGCACTAATAGAAATAAGATACACAAAGAGGAGGGGCCTGCTTTTATTTTGCTGCCTCAGGTAGCCATAGAGTAAGCCCCACCCATGAGGAACAGTGTGATGCAGAATTCATAGGATGTTTACAGTTGTCGCTGCAGTATCGTCTTCATTCCCAGCTAAGCGGGTTGTAAAACTGTAATGAAAATCTATAATTTTACTCTTATTGTATATTATGCAAAATTAATTCTAGATGAACTTATTAATTTCTATAAGTGAGAATTACAGTGTTCTTAGTAAATTGAATTCTCAGTGTGGTTTTACTCCTGTGTGTAACCGTTAGTGTCCTAAACCAATTGGGAAAAGCCAGGATTGCAGATGTCGCTGTCTCAGCAGTTCACTAAAAGGAGTAGGGCAAGCAACACTATTTAATAATGCCAGCTTGAGTGCCCAGCTTCTTGTTATACAGAATAATAAGCATCAGGAGTGAAGGGGGGGGGAGGGGAGGGGGGTATTGGCTACAAAGTTCCAGGCTTTTCCTGAGTGGGGGGGCAGGACTTCCAGTGAGAGTTACTCCCCCAAAATGGTATGGATACGCCCCCTTCAGCAGCATCATGTAAGGAGGGCCCTGGTAGGTACAACAGTATGTGCCCCTCCCCCATCTTATGGCCGCACTGCACAGAATGGTCACCAGCGTGGGCATGGGTAGAGCACTGTTGTGTAACATGGTCTATGGAGGTTGTATATCATGGTAGCCCACACGAAATAGGGGGGTCCCTGGGTTCATAGTATTTATTGGAAACTACAATATTTATTATTGTTATTATTATATTTTATTTGTGAGGCACCACAAGGAATACGCAGAACCCTGATAGATAAAGCATAAAAACCAGCCATAAATACAATGCACAAATACATTGAGTACAAAGCAGAACCCAATTCATGCTCCTTACACTCACTTCCAAAGCCCTCAGCAAATCCTCTCCTATTTACATCTCAGATCTTATCTCCCTTCACACTCCAGCCCGCCCACAAATGTACGCCGCCTCTCCTCCCAACTGACTACTCCTCCCACTTCTGCCTACAAGACTTTGCCCGTGCTGCTCCCTACCTCTGGAACTCTCTCCCTCCCCTATAAGACTCTCCAGCTCACTACAAAACTTCAAATGGGCTCTCAAGATTCACTTCTTTATCAGAGTCATACAGCTCCTATCCTAACCCACGGGCTCTGTTCTATTGAGCACTGGGCCTGATTTAGAGCCGGACGCTATTTGCGGATACTCGTTCTAAAAAAGGGGCCGTATATTTAAATTGAGCGCTCGCTCTTTGCGGTGTGTTGACGCCTCTATGTCTGAGCGAGCGTCTGAAAAATGCGCTCGCTGTTTTGTAAAGACACCCCTTTGCCGTTCGCATCACACGTCATCTCGGGTATTTATTCGATTAATCGGGAACATCGAAAGGCATCTGAACTACTCGCAGTGCTTGTGGTAGGATTTTCTTCCCGCTATCACTGCGAGCAGTTCAGGCTAAAAGACAACCAAGTGACGTGGTCGATGACGCTCCTTTACTAATTATGCACTCCCATTAAACGCCCTTTTCACCATTTGGCACGCCTGCGTTCGGATCTCCACTCCCCCGTTTTCAAGCACCTTCCCCTGTTACCACCCACAAACGGTACATTCGGTCAATCACATTAGCAGCCCCTCGCTGTTTTACGAGCGCACGATTTCCAACCGCAATGACTGGTTTGCGCATGCGCATTACGACCCATACGCATGCGCAGTTGTGCGAACATCGCTCAGAGCGGCCGCTTACGAGCGGCTCTGAATCAGGCCCACTGTTTCTTCACTCTGTCTGTCTGCTACTTCCCTATAATTGTACGCTCTCACGAGCAGGGCCCTCTTCCCTCATGTGCTTTTCCTTCCCTCACTTATACCATCATCTCCTTCCCACTGCCTACACTGGTCCTGCCACCCTGCTGCTTATTTGGCTGATGCAGAAATGCTTATAAACCGTGTCCATGTCCTGCAATGTTCTGTACTGTAAGTTACTCTTTTCTTGTTTTGTTCATACTGTTTCTGTTTCTGTACTTTGTAAGGCGCTGCGGACCCCTTGTGGCGCTATATGATAAAGTATAATAATGATTGAACGCCCTATCGGCAGATGTCAGGTTGAAAAACTCTCAATGCAGTTCACAACTTGCCAACTACTGTAAGTACTTTCTAAAAATAATGACACGGACAGCGATGTGGCATTTAAAAAAATGGTCAGCCCTTTTATTTATTCACTCAATAAAAAATACCTAATGGAGGGGGGAGAAAGAAGATTCATTACCTATTGCAGCTGCGATTACCCACGCAATCGGCAGATTGTCGCATTCTGCGCATGCTAATGCACCGCAGTGCGAGTGCGCAAAGACTCAGCTGCGATCGGTATTACGATCACAGTGACTACGCAGACCCATCGCAGAGTGATTGACAGGAAGTACCGTTTGGGGGTGGTGATGGGGGGGGGATGTTCGGCGAAAATGCAGGCGTGCCAGTACGTTTGAACGCCGTTGCAGGGGCGTGCATAAATTAGATGAGCCATTGCGATGCCATACGCAGCTCGGGATTTCACTGCGTGCGCTGAAGTTAGCAATTAGGGTCAGAGCTTGTGCAGGTGCGTGAGGCTGCGATGGTACTCGAGGGTTTGGCAGTCTTGCTAAACATTACGGATGTGTGTGAGGTAAAGGGGGCGTCCTTATGTTGTGCTACGTATGGCATTGCTATTGCAATCATTAGCATATCTTCACAGTGAGACTGCGTGCGTAAACGCTATTGCGATCGCAATAGCGCTCCTTGCTGAATCAGGCCCACAGATCAGTAACTTACGCCAACAGGTGTCAACAACACTTGCAGGGCCAACTGCCCTTCTCAACTGCAAGTAATGAGATTTATAGCTCCCATACCAATACACCATCACAACACCAGTCAGCCGGTGCTGCGGACCCCAGGAGGGAGATGAAATAAGCCTACCCAGGGTTACAGGGAGAGGTGCAAGAACTCTCAGGATCCTGTACCCATCAAATGTGCAAGCAGAGCTGCCACCCAAAGAGCTGGGCCAGAGGAGGTCACCAACGCTGCCCCATGGCACATGTGCGGGAACAGCACCCACCAGCCTAGAAAGTCACCACCTTCAATGTCCGAAGAATACTCTGGGCACTCAACTTCTGACCAATACTGTCAGCCTGCTTATGTGTTCTCAACCTCTCCATGGTCCAGTGTCCTCGCCCCCTCTCATTGTGACTGCCCTGTTATGGCCCTGCTCAGAGTTGCTGAAGGGGGGTAGGAGACAAAAGACAAAGGCCCTCATTCAGAGCCGTACGCTCTGAGCAGAGCGCACGCTCTGAATGAGGGCCGCCCTCCATAATTATGGAGCGTCCTCCTGGACGCTCGTATAGCTGTGGGTCACCACCCACAGCCTATACGAGCGTGCAGTTTGATGGCCGCGATGGTCTTGACCATCGCGACCATCGCCACTGCGAGCCGGAGCCTGCGGTTGAGTTTTTCAACCGCAAGGCCCGTAGTGATTTTGGCTCTATCAGAGCCAAAATCACTCCCACTGACATCACTAGTGATGTCAGTGGGCCGGCTTCTGACGGTAGGCGTTCCCTTGGGAACGACCCCGTCTGGGAGGCCACGCCCCTGGTACGCCCACCAAAGGGGGCGTGCTGTCAATCAACATCGACAGCACGCCCCCTTTGATCAGACACAACGAGCGAAGGAAAGTCCTTCGCTCGTCGCGTCTGGCGCATGCGCACGACGGAGCTCCCGCCGTCGTGCGCATGCGCAGTGCACAACATCGACCCACTTGCGAGCGGACAGCCGCTTGCGAGTGGGTCTGAATCAGGCCCAAAGAACACAGGTAGTACGGATAAAGCAACTGAAGAACAGGGGGAAAGAGGGCCATGCCCAAGAGCTTACATTCTACAGTAATGAGATAAACAGTTGGGGAGAAAAGTGGATATGAGGAGGGGTCAGGAGGAGAGCTGGTAGGATTTAGTGAAATAGCGTGTCTTACAGGAATATATCATACGGAAATGATTAAAGTTGGGGAAGAGAGTTGGATGTAACAATGGAGTGTGTTCCAGAGGAATCGGTATATAACTTCCGCAGGCCGCATGGCTGGTAGTTCGAATCCCAGCAGCGTCAGGCCAACAGATGAAGAGATCCCGGCAGCGTGAGCTGGACAGCGCTGGAAATCCCGATCGTCCCCAGGTAAGTACTAACTAACCTAACCTACCCCCTAACCCTACCTTAGGGGTGCCTAACACTAACCTCCCTCCAAGTGCCTAACCCTAATCCCCCGCCATAGTGGCTAAACCTAACCCCCCCTTCCCCGCTGCCTAAACCTAAGTCCCCCGGGGGTGCCTAACCCTAACCCTCCCTCCCCCTAGCCTTACCCTAACCTCCCAGGGGGTGCCTAACCCCAAGTCACCACCGGGAGCCCTAAACTTAACCCCCCCCCGCGCGGCTGTCCGCTCGCGGCGCCCGGAATCCCTTCGATCGGGATGCCGGGCGCCTGTCTCCCGGCGTCGGTAAAATGAGTGGCGTCTACATCTAGACGCCGGTCATTTCAACCTCGCCGGGATATGACAGTCGGGAAGCCGGCTGTCGGTATAATGTCAGCCAGCTTCCCGATTGCATCCCGTTCCATCCATCCCGCATGGAAGGAGGTAATCAGTGTAGAGGTGAGGCAGCAGTCAGGGGAGTGGCGGTACTGGAGGCCAAAAGAGCTGTTGAGAGCTCCAAGGGTGAAGGTCTAGAGTGAAGTGATGGTGGCCTAGGACGGACCCGTGGGGGACACCAACAGGAAGAGGAAATGAGGGGGAGGTGAAGTGATGAAGTTAGAGTTAACGACTAAGAAGAATCAATTGAAGAAGTAGGAGACCCAAGAGAGGACAGTGGTGCAAGGACAATGGAAAGGAGGGTGTGAAGGAGGAGAGGGTAACCGACATACCCAATTCAATACTACAGCACATTGTATATATAGAGCATCTTGTAATCTTTATTGCATATAACAACATGGTTTATTATTGTTTTCCTGCTAAAGGTAATACATCCTCTTCTACAAGATTCCTCACTCAGCTTTATTATTTAACTACCTTTATTTTCTAACTGATATATATCATTATTATACGAAGCAAATACAGAGCTCTGTGCCCTCTTCCGGCCCTGTAGCCCACACGCCTCTCCTCAGAATCGGGTAGATTTGCCTGGAAACTTCCCGGCTGTCCTCACGCTGCTGGCAGCGCAGAGTGGGACAGATCAGGTGACAGGTTTTGGGCTCCTTTACGCCTAACATACTGCAAATCTGCTTTGACTGGAATCCATCATGGTATCCTCAGGACTGGGGCAGGAAGCAGGGCTTAGAGCGCTGGAATCGCCTTGCCCTGGCTGCTCTCAGATTTTCCAGACGCAGGCTGAATGGCTGTAAAGAGAGAGAGAGTTACAGCAGCCTTTACCATAATAGACTGTTAGTGCATGAGAAGCGTTGGACATAGCACCATGCACAGGGCACAGGCAATCTGCAGAGGATTGTCACTTTGCTACAATAAGGGGACAAATGGAATTTAGATTTACAGAACCCTTTGCATGCAAACTGTATCCTCTCAGAGATTTACAAGGCATCGTCTCCCCCCTCTCTGTAATAACATGAAGCAATTATTAGCTCTCTGCTCTCTCATGGTTAATGGCTTGAAGAGGCTTTCAACTGCTGTGAGCTAAATTTCCCAGCATGCCTGTCAGCCATGCTAGGACTTGTAGTTCCAAAAGCCATGTGCCACGGATGGGCTAGTTGACAGGTTCTCAAACTCGGTCCTCGGGACCCCAAACAGTGCATGTTTTCCAGGTCTCCTCACAGAATTACAAGAGTAATAATTAGCTCCACCTGTGGATCTTTTAAAATGTGTCAGTGAGTAATGAGTGCACCTGTGCACCTGCTGGGTGACCTGGAAAACGTGACCTGTGTGGTGTCCTGAGGACCGAGTTTGAGAACCACTGGACTAGTTGAGCTATTTGCTTTGGCGTAATCTGTCAGGAACCTAGAATAGCATTCAAAATGACAAAACCCAGATGATATTGTTCTTTTACATAACATAATTATATATAATAATGCTCTCATGTTACATTTAGGCAAGAATTTATTTATTTATTTTTTAAAGTACAATACTCTTCAATTTAAATGAAAAAAAAAAAATATATATATACACACTTGAAAAATAGGTAAAAAAAATGTTTGGTTTTTTTTGCCGTTTTTGTTAAAGATTATATTAGAATATTATAGGGATGTATCACTCATTTAGGATGAAGTTATTTAAATATATATTTAACAAATGAAACAAAAATCCAGTAATACATCATACGGTTTAATGTATTGTCGGTTGATCAGTGGACCTCGAGAGGAGACGATTGCCTTAGCCACCCCCTCGCCCTCGCACACACACACACTTAAGTACCTAAGTAAAGTTTAGTAGAGTTAAATAGGGAATGCAGTCATAATACAGACGGCGGGGATTCTGAAGTTAAGTAGCGGGGTTAGGGGAGGGTTAGGCACTAGGGGGAGGGTTAGGCACTAGAGAGATTGGGGTTATGTTTAGGCTGCGGGGAGGGATGGTTAGGATACCGACAGGTGTCTGTATCCTAAGTCATTTCGGGATGGTGGCATCGGGATTCTGTCCACCGACATCCCAAGCGTACCCAACCCTTAAATAGTTGCTTATTTACTTCCCTTTATATATCTCCCTTTTTGTATTTATTTTATAACAATTATATTCTGGTCTGGTTTATTTCTGTATAACTGCGGCCCTAGTGCAGACTTGTAACCATGCTATACAGACTTGTAACCATGCTATACATCTGAGATATACATTAAGGGGGTCATTCAGACCCACTCGTGAGCGGCAGTACGTTCGCAAGTGGGTCGATGTTCCCCCACTGCGCATGCGCACGACGGGCTGTCCATCGCTCTGGGTCTCGCACCAAAGAGGGCGTGCTGTCGATGTTGATTGACAGCACGCCCCCTTTGGTGGGCGTGCCGGGGGCGTGGCTGCCAGATGGAGGTGTTCCCATGGGAACGCCTACCGTCTGAAGCCGGCCCCACTGACATCAGTAATGATGTCAGCGGGAGTGATTTTGGCTCTGATAGAGAAAAAATCACTCCTGGGCTTGCGGCAGCGAGACCCTACCGCAGGGTCTCGTCGCAATCCCGATGGTCGCGATGGTCAAAGACCATCGCAACCATCATCATGGACGCTCGCTATAGCTGTGGGTGGTCACCCACAGCTATACGAGCGTCCAGGAGGATGCTCCATTTTCATGGAGGAGGTCCCTGATTCAGAGCGAGCGCTCTGGTCAGAGCGTTCAGCTCTGAATCAGGCCCTAAGTTCCGTATTCAATTAGAAGAGAAATAACGAGATCCGCGAAAAAGTATCGCCGATTGCGACTTTTCACCAGACGGAAACTTATCTCCGTATTCATCAATTCCTAAAGTCAATGCAATGTAATAGGCAAAAAAGATTCGCCTCTGAATAGGTGGAGAAAAAAAGTGCAAAATCGTTATTTTGGGGTGCAAAGGTGGGGAAACCTCTCAGCACCCTTGGGACAGCCCCCCCAAAGGATAACTTTGTAAAAAAAAAAAAAAAAAGTTAGAAAACCCCCAAAAAAGAACTTTGAAAAAGGGGGCAAAAAAGTGCAAAGTGGGGGGACAAACATAAAAGTAGTGACTTTTGGGGGTCTGCAAGTATGGGGGAGGTGTTTTTTTGCTGAAGGTGCGTTTTTATGTTTCTTATAACTTGACTTTAGCAACTTTTAAATATGCTTGTCCTCATTTTAAGTACCCCAAATTTGACAGGACTACTTATTTTCTCCTAAAAATACCAGGCCTGATTCAGAGCCGGACGCTCTGACAGAGCGCTCGCTCTGAATCAGGGCCGGCCTTCTTGTTTTTTAGAGCGGCCTCCTGGTCGCTCGCATAGCTGTGGGTGGCCACCCACAGCTATAGCGAGTGGCCAGGAAGATGGTCGCGATGGTCAAGACCATCGCGACCATCGGGCTTGCGATGAGACCCTTGTGGTAGGGTCTCGTTGCCGCAAGCCCCAGAGAGATTTCGGCTCTCACAGAGCCGAAATCTCTCCCACTGACATCACTCGTGATGTCAGTGGGGCCGCCCCCAAACGGAAGCGTTCACATGGGAACGCCTCCGTTTGGGCTGCCACTCCCCCGGCCCGCCCAACAAAGGGGACTCAACATCGACAGCACGCCCCCTTTGGTACGAGACCCGGAGCGACGGATCGCGAGCGGGTCTGAATCAGGCCCACTGTTTTATGCCATTCTTCACGACTTGTGCAAAGGCGTTAATTAGAGGCAATTGTGCGAACTTAAGTACCCCATACTGTTTCATTAGGGCTAATCGGGCAATACTTCATTGGGTATGCAGTTGAGAAGCCGGCGGTCCTAATCCCGACAGCCGGCTTCCCGACTGTCATATCCCGGCAAGGGTCTAAAGACAGGCGTCGATATGCCGACGCCTGTCATTAGACCTATGCCGGGAGCCCAACGCCCGGCATCTCGATAGAAGGGATGCCGGACGATGAGCGCGGATAGCCACGTGGGGGGGAGGTTAGGTTTAGGGTTCCCGGGGGGGGACTTAGGGTTAGGCACCCCCCCGGGAGTTTAGGGTTAGGCTAGGGGAAGGGAGGGTTAGGGTTAGGCACCCCTGGGGGGGGACTTAGGGTTAGGCACCCACCCGGGGGACTTAGGTTTTGGTGGCGGGGAAGGGGGGGTTAGGTTTAGGCACCCCCGGGGGGAGGTTACTGTTAGGCACCCCCCAGGGAGACGTAGGCGGCGGGGAAGGGGGGGGTAGGTTTAGGCACTTAGAGGGGGGATTAGAGTTAGGCACTGGGGGGGAAGGTTAGGGTTAGGCACCCCTAAGGGAAGGTTAGGGTTAGGGGTTAAAAATAGGTTAGTCAATACTTACCTTAGGACGATCGGGATTTCCTCCTCTCCCGGGATGCTGCTGTCGGGATTCCAACCGCCAGGCATGAGTCCGGCGGTAAATCATACAGATTCAACTTCATTGATCCCCAATGTTTCCGCATCTTTTAGGGGGGTTCAGGCTGATTTCTCCGATTCAGACACCACATTTCGCCTGTTCTGACTTCGCGTGTCTCTGTTTTCGTGTCTTTTGGAAATGAATAGGGCAAATCGCGGGTACTGGCGCCCGATAAGTTTACGCAGCTAAAAGACGCGATGTAGGCAAAAAGTCCTGCAGGCGAAGCTTTATCGCGTATATGCAAAACTAATTGAATACGGGCCTATATTTGAAGTATTATGTGGTCTATGTGCCAAGGCTTGGAGAGAGATAAAGTGGATGGATATAAAGTACCAACCAATCAGCTCCTAACTGTCACTTTACAGGCTGTATTTGAAAAATTACAATTAGGAGCTAATAGGTTGGTACTTTATCTTCATTCACTTTAGCTCTCCCCAAGGCTTGATACTTCTAAGCCAATATCACCAAAGTTTCATGACATCAAATTTCAAAAAACATGAGCTGTAGCCTATGTATTACATTACGAATGGAGTAAAGCGCGGGGTCTCCATATTTGCCTCTTCTTAGTAACTTTGTATCTGGACAAACCATGCTGCAACACAATACACAATACATTTATTATGTTTGCATGCAGGGTAAATAGTGGCTGCTTTATTGTTATTCTGCAATTTAGATTTGAGTTAGGACACACCCCTCCCAAATCTAACACCTCTGCACATTTTACATCTGCCTCTCTCCCCGCAGTGCTACATGGTTGCTCCCAACTCAGAATCAGTCCCATGGAGCACACGTATTGTTATGGGACTAATCGTTCCGATGAGGCTTGTGCACAAAGCTCCTCTCTTCTCCATCGTGCCAAAATTCTCTGTCACCTCTGAGGTTTTAGAACAGAACTGTGCAAAATATCATTACTATATATGATAACTAAATATTACATATGGATCTGCTCCTACCATATGTATATTTATTATTTCTTAAAGTGTATGTCACTCTTTTTTTTTCATTTATGTACATAGAGAAACACAGACGTTCTTGGTTATACAAGTGTGGAGATCGCAGATATAGAGGATGCGCAGATCGGATAATTCTGTCATTTCAGGACAGAAAAGCGGTTATAGGATCATACTCCTTCTACATCTACGAATCTCGGTGGCACAGGAGACCAATTTTAGATTTAAATAGTTTTCCTTTCATAAAACAGTGTGATACGGGCCAAATAGTTCTATTTTCTAACATTATTTGCATGTTCCTTCCCCTGTTTACTTTAATCTGACAAAACAATGAACGATACGCCAGGTGCATAGAAGTTTTTCATGTCACTTACGTTGACAAAGACTATTATTTATAGGAGCATACTTGGAAATACTGTGCAGTAAAAACAGTGATAATTAGTTTCAGAAACCTTTTAAAGTAACTGATTATCTCTCTGAGGTGAAATTCCATATATTATCCCACAAATTTATTTGAAACCCTGTAAAATCTGTCTGCGGAATCGTTGTCATCTGGCAATATTTACTAAATGTTTTGTTTTAGCTCCCTTTACTAACTTCCTCTTACAGTATGTTCCAAAGCCATGTCTTTACATCATCAGAATTAAATGTTTAGTTGGGTAAGAGAGAGAGAGAGAGAGAGAGTCTGGGGAATAGAGGGCAATAGGCAGAGGATGGGGTAAAGTTGGAGGGGGCAGGCCAAAAGGAGAGGTAAAATAGACAAAGGAATTGAGGTAATAGGCAGAGGACGGGGTAAAGGAATTGAAGGAATTGAGGCAGGTACATGGTGGGAGGTAAAACTACTGAGGCTGTTAAAGAGAGGGGATAATGGAATTAGGTGACAGGAATGAGGGAGGTAATGAAGAGGGGTGAGGGGGATGGAGTGGGAAAAGTAGAGTCAGGTAAAGTAAGACTGGCTAGGGAATGAGGTAGGAAAAGAGGGAGGAGGTAAAAATGTCGAGGCTGGTGTAGGGGGAGGAGAAAATATAGTCAGATAATAGTGGTGAGGGGAATGAGGTGGGAATGAGATGGGTAACAAGGATGGGTATGGGGCAGGTAAAGTGGGGATGGGGAGTTAAAATATTTAGGTTAGTGAAAAGGGGGGGGGATGTTAGGCAGGTAGAGAACGAAAGACAAAAGCCCCCCAAGCTGGTCTTTTTTGGGCCTTTTTATAATTGGGTTGGGCTTGTTTTTCATTTCAGAGTTGGCAACGCCGCTGGGCACCTATTCTGCCGCGCCTGTGTATGGTGCGTCAAGACTTCCTAACCTATACAAGCACGCGTCATGTTTTCTACCTACATCCTGCAAAATAACATGGAGTTTGATAAAAGTGAGAAAGGTGTGGAGGATATTTGAGGTGAGTGACTCATGCAGCGTTTGCTTTATCTTTACCGCGGAATGTGAATAATATATCAGGACGCAGCGTCGGGCAATCCCCCCGTGCGCAGGTCATGACACAGTTAAGAGGGAGGAAAACAATTAGTTTAGTATAACCAACTGGTGCCAACTTTTAAACATGAACTGGACGGGACGCTTCCTCTGGCTGACTGAAGATGAATTCATGGCTATGTTCTCTGGAGCTGCAGTCAGACGGAGCGACTGTAAAATCAAATACAAGGAAAGCGGAAAATCTTGGCCTCAACTGTTTAAAACAAAGTTTCAATAGAATCCTTTAAATATGGACTCGCACACCTGAGGTGACCCCTCACAGATAAAGGGTTACTGATGTTCTCTACTGTATGTACTGCACAGCTACTACATATCACACACATCAATTATCCCCATGCCTCTTACATTGTAAGCTCATTTACCTTGCGTATCATTGTATGTACTAAGTCTGAGGGGGAGATGTATCACGTGTTAGAGAGAAATAGAGGGCCTGATTCAGAGCCGGAAGCTCTGAAAGAGCGCTCACTTGGAATGAGGGCGTTTTTTTTTTTTGGACCGCCCACAGCTATAGCGAGCGGCCATGATGATGGTCGCGATGGTCAAGACCATCGCGACCATCGGGCTTGCGACGAGACCCTTAACGATACTGAATTAGAACCTCTATATACCCATGCCTATACCTTCTAATATCCTAACTATAAACCTCTAAGGATGACGCTAATTTGTGTACGCAGTCATACAGTAAATAAAGACTCCAGACTTAGAACATGTGGTTCCAAAGCACAAAGTATTATTCAAGTAAAAGTACAGTCAGTTACACACTATTGATCCATATACAATTCGTCGCAAAGGAATTATACAGACCCAAGTACAATTATACATACGCAGCGCTCTCTGGTCCAGATGTTAGGCATCAGCAAGAAACCCCTTGTCAGTCAGCATTCAGCAAGAAGACTAAGACCCAGTGTTGGAGCACACATATTTATACCCCCCAGAAATAGACAACACAATAGAGAAGTTTGTTGCTGATGCCATTGGTCCTCAAGGGGATGTATCTGTTACAGAGCATTTAACAGGCTGATTCAAATAGACACAACCCAGCCTCCAACAACTGAGGGTCTCTGGTTTCCCACCCCATGCAACATCCTAACAGTTGTTCATATAATATACATTTTGTTGCTTGAAGTCTCTGCGGTCCATAAGTTGAGAATGCATGATGCGATCTCCACACCGATAATACCGGAATTCTGTTGAAAGAGTACGCATCAGTACAAAACCAAACACGGCTTACTTAGCATGTATAAAACCTTAGTTACCAAATAATATTTATTTCACAGCATTTATACTAAATGAACAAACTTAAATCTTATACCTTAAAGCTTATGGAACCTTTTATGTGAATATGTAATGAGTGAGTATGTGGGGTTTGATATAAAGACGCTAGTTAACTTGGAGCAGATGCGTGCGCATAAAGCTAATGAACAGCGTTTTCATATAGGAACTTATGCATTCGCTAATATGCGATTAGTTACCAGCGCAATTGTGCATATTAATGTGTGTATGAGAAATGATGCACTTAAATCTCACTTAAACTAAGTGAACACCTTGCAGTGTGGAATTCTGAGCCTTATAGTTCCACACGCCCCCCTCTCTCAGCAGAGCCCACCCTTCCCAGGCTCAAAAGTAAAGTCCTTTGTTCTCCCAGGTTCTTGTGTAAATGCAAATTAGCACAGCTACAAGACCCAAACCTAAGATAACACTCTTGGCTTTGAAGGTATTTTATTGCAGGAAGCCTGCTAATGTAAGGTGTGTATTCGAGCAGGGCCACCTGGAGTGAGAGCAGACGTTATATCAAGGAAGCTTATCTACATAGGCTAGTTGTCACATGGCCATTTGCTCTGTTGTTGCTAATGCAATCCAATTTTGACATACTGTAAAGCCATTTCTGAAATATATCCTTTAGGGGAATTATAATAATATGCACTTTATCCAGAGCACCCAAACTACGTAAAGTCATGAAATGGGCTTTTGGTGAATCGCCATAACTTATGGCGATGGTCACAGATGCATTCGCATGATGCTAATAGTAATATCGCCACATGTACCAAAGTGTGAGTTTATCCAAAATGGCGCTTAGGCGGCCATTCGCAAAATGGCGTCTTGCGATCTCATTTCCAAGATGGCGTCTTGCAGCCAGTCGCAAGATGGTGTCGCTGTGATTCAATTTTAAACTGATCTTGTCTCAGCCAATAATCCAGCTTTGACAGTCCACCCTTTGATAGCGAACAACATGCTATCACAATCTGATTTTAAAATATAATTTAGACTTACATTTATATACTATTTAGTGTTATTATGGGATGGCACAAGGTGGTTCTTAATCCATCAATAATGTGTCTCTGAGTGGGGACATAAAACTACTATTATACGCACACCGCGGATCTTGGAAGATCATGTGAAAGGTGTAGGGAAGCACCAGTCTTATAAAAGGCAGTCTTGAAGGGGAATTGAGACTTTACATTATCTGAGGTGTTTTAAAAATAACATTTCAATAATACATTTTATGCATGTCTAAATATAATACATTAAATGATGGTATTTCCTAGTTCAGGGTTGTGATGCAGTTCTGTATTTACCTCGGTATTCATACTGGCCACCATCATAATTTCGTTCTTTCGTTTTACTCTATTTTTACATTTTCCACACTTCAACACAATAGGAACACACCGGACACATATGCCAATTATTATGATGACAATCAGTATAAGGATCAAGAATTTGCCTATACTGGCGATCATTTCCTGGACCCATTCCCCTAGACCTGAGAACCATTTCACTGGGTTCAACCATGAAAGCCATCCTTCTATCTTCTCCCCTACTTCAGCCACTGAAGCGTTATGGTTCTTAGGAAACTCCCATTTTAGCTGCAGAATTTCATCCATCTTCCGGTCTATCACTTCCTTAGGGTCGCTGGTATCATTGGTGACATAGGTGCAACATTCTACTCCAAATTGGGTGGCCAATGTTATGCAATACCCTCCGGTAACAGCAGTTAAATAATTCAACACTAGCCTGTGTTGCACCAGTTCTTTCTTGTACGCTTGCAATTCTCTCCCTGTATACCTGAATGTGTCATCGTACATCTCGGTGATATTATCTATTAATTTAGCAAGCTCCTGAATATATCTAAAATGTAATGTACCCCGAACGATCCTAGAAGGATCCAATGCGACTAAGACTTGATAGCCAGTTGTCTCACTAATTAACTGAGTGGCTTTGTGCACGTCACCAGGTATCATATTTCTTTTGCCTCTGTGTTCATATTGTGTGTATAGATATGGTGATGGTATGTTTTTATGTATACCAAGCAATTCAACATGTGTGAGGGTCATAACTTCTGGGACTACTCTTCCCAGGTAACACAAACCTTCGGAACTCGGGGAGAGCCACTTATATGCTTTTCTTCCACATATAAAATATACATTATCAGGGAGAACATAAGGGATGGTATGCATCATTATCATTAAGCACATTTCTCTTGCAAACAATCCTATTTCTGGGTCTTCCATCTGGTTCATGCAAATCTCTGGCTGTATTATTTTAGCACAATAACCATCTGGCACCTTACCAATAAATTCTTTGGTGGAACTCAATGTATACCGATACCTAAAATGTTTCCCACTAGATTTAATTGAGCGTAACAGATCATGGTTTATGGATTCATTATCAGCTCTTTGTGAGAAGGTGATCGTCTGATTATTCCCCGTCACTTCCCAACTCCCGGGTTTATTGGGGTTGGTTATGTTTAAACACAAAAGTGATCTATCTACTTGGAATTGATAGAGTTTGAAATGAGGTGGTTTGGATGGGAGGAATTTTCCATCCAATGTTTTCCCTTTTTGTAATTCTAAAATTTCCGTGATATTCAGCGGAAATGGCACCAACCCTACGTTATGCTGTCCCTGTGGCACATGTGAACACACCCAGCAATCAGTTTGATTTAACACTTTGCCTACCATGCTATGATAATCCTCTAAAGGATACCCACCCCAGTACAGGTTATATTTAGGTTGGCACCGTTGGATACAGTTCTCATCAACTAGGGATCCACAAAGCTCACAAATACAGGAGTCTTCAGACGATAAACCTCCACACCTTCCCCGAGTATCCGGAATGACAGCTCTCTTAACAATAACAGTACTAAGATTGGTCAGACACACCCCTGATTGGCATTGCATTCCTCCTGACTCCACTCCATCAGCGCTGCCATCAGCTCCCATCTCCTCAATCGGTCTCCCGTCACAGAAACTGGATATCCCTGAACCGACCAGGATGGTGAACATTCTAAAAGAGAATATGAAAATGAACACAGCAGGCCCGTCCATTATCACAACAAGACCTGCAAATTTCTCTCAGTTCAGGTATCTCACTACAACCTTTTCAATCCTCCCGGAACAAGCTCGCGAGCGACAGGTCCACACTATCAGCCTTGTCTCCGACTTGTTTCTCCACCGGTTGATTGACCTTTTTGCAGTGAGTGGAATGGACCCAGGTATCTCTCTCGGCCACCTTCAAAGATGTAGTACTTGTCAGCAGCACCTGGTACGGATCTTCCCACCGATCAGTCAAACAACCTGAACGCAAGAAATTTCTGATCATATTCTCCTGGTTCAACATCTTGACAGTTAGTTTCAGGCATATCATTAGACAACAATTTCAGTTTCTGCTGCTGTTGCTTTAACTGCTTACTCATTGATATAAGATACTTTACAGTTACCTCGTTGTTACCCTTCAAGTCGTCCTGTGGACTTATAATCAAATGAGGTTGTCTACCAAACAGTATTTCAAATGGGGACAGATTTAGAGGAGGTCTAGGAGTGGTCCTTATGCTATGTAGGACCAAAGGTAACGCTTCTGGCCATCCTAGTCCAGTCTCTGCCATAATTTTACTTAACTTATTTTTAATAGTCCCGTTCATCCTCTCTACCTTGGCACTGGCCTGCGGTCGGTAAGGGGTATGAAGTCAGCTATTAATACCCATCAGCTTACACATATTTTGAAAAACATCACCTGTGAAATGAGTACCCCTGTCACTCTCGATAATTTTAGGGATACCGTACCTGCATACAAATTCCTGAACTATTTTCTTGGCAGTAAATGCAGCAGTATTAGTGGCCGCTGGGTAGGCCTCAACCCAATTAGAAAATACGTCAGTGCACACTAATACATACTTAAGATTCCTGAAGGGTGGTAATTGGATGAAATCAATTTGTATCACCTGGAAAGGTCCATCGGTCGGTGGAATTTGGGATGGTTCGGTAGGGATCGCTTTCCCTATGTTCTTTCTCAAGCAGGTCAGACATGACATTGCTATCTTTTCTGCTTGTGAAGAAAAACCTGGTGCGCACCAGTATGCCCTCACCAACTTGCACATACCCTGTTTTCCCAGATGAGTCAGACCGTGTGCTGCCTCAGCCAGGCTGGGGTAATATTCCTTGGGGGCTACTGGTTTACCTTGTCTGTCCCTCCAGAGCCCGGAGGACTCTTGCAATACATCCCTTGGACTTCCAAATGGATTTTTCCTGAATTGAACACAAATTTTGCATCTCAATTAATTTCAGCATATCAATTGTTTGGAAAGACATAATTTTTTCAGTTGGAGAAAACATTTTTAACTCTGCTGCCCATTTTGCAGCTTCATCGGCTCTGTTGTTGCCCAGTGACACCGGATCATCCTCACATGTATGGGCTTTATATTTAATTACTGCCACCGCTTTGGGCAGTTGGATTGCTTCTAAAAGATGTTTTATGTGTCTGGAATGTGCAACTGGTGTGCCTGCTGCTGTCATAAAATTTCTCAGACGCCATAGAGCCCCAAAATCGTGCACCACCCCGAATGCGTACCTCGAGTCAGTGTAAATGTTAGCAGATTTGCCTGCTGCCAGTTCACACGCTCTAGTTAGTGCTACTAACTCTGCCACCTGGGCTGAGTGAGGAGAACCAAGAGGTTTAGCTTCTATGATGTCTGTGTCATTTACAACAGCATAACCTGTACATAATTCACCTGTGTCTGTTTGTCTATGACAACTCCCATCCGTATAAAAGGTCACATCCACATTCTCTAAAGGTGTGTCATGTATGTCAGGTCTAGCAGTAAAGGTCTGATTCAGATATTCCATACAATCGTGCGTATCATTATGTCCGCTAAACTCACCTCCCGCCAGCAACTCGTCTCCTTCCACCCTTTGTACATCATGTTGTACATATGGTAAATACGTTGCTGGGTTCAGCGTGCTGCAACGTTTAACAGTGATGTTTGTGGGTGTGATTAGAGCTAGTTCCCATTTGGTAAACCTAGCCGAAGAGACGTGTCTGGTTTGAGCTGAGTTCAACAGAGCAGATACAGCATGAGGAGTGTAGACAATCATATCATGACCCAGTACTACGTCCTCACTTTTACTCACCAATAGAGCGGTAGCTGCTACACTTCTCAAACAAGTGGGGAGTGATCTTGCTACAGTGTCCAATTGGGCACTGTAGTATGCTACGGGCCTACTGGCATCACCATGTTTTTGTGTAAGGACACCTGCAGCACAACCATCGGCTTCCGTACAATACAAATCAAAAGGTTTTTCATAGTCAGGTATTCCCAATGCAGGAGCTTTTTGTCAGACTATCCTTAAGATTAAGGAAAGCCTGCTCTGATTCCTCTGTGTGTATGACACGATCGGGCTTTGAGGAAGAGACTAATTCCTGTAAAGGCAAGGCAAAAATAGAAAAACCTGGGATCCACATTCTACAGTATCACACATTCCCAAGAAGGTACGAATTTGCAGTTGATTCTGCTGCAGGTTTTGTATGGCCTGGATTCTATCATTTGTAAGATGTCGTAACCCCTGGGTTAGGCAGTGTCCCAAATATTTTACTCTGGATTGGCATGGCTGTAGTTTGTCCTTAGCCACCTTGTGTACTGTATACGAGAGATGAAATAACAAAAGTTTAGTATCATTCAAACATGACATAAACGAGTCAGAACATAGCAATAAATCGTCCACATATTGAATTAGAACAGATCCATTGGCAGGTTGAAAAGATTCTAAACAGTCGTGCAATGTCTGGGAGAAGATACTGGGGCTGTCTATGAAACCTTGGGGTAACCGTGTCCATGTATATTGTACACCTCTGTATGTAAATGCGAATAGATACTGACAGTCAGGGTGGAGAGGCACAGAGAAGAAAGCAGAACAGAGGTCAATGACAGTGAAATGGGTTGCATTTGGTGGGATCTGCATCAGGGTGACAGCTGGATTTGGCACTACAGGGAATTGGCTCTCTACTACCTTATTAACACCTCTAAGGTCTTGTACCAGCCTATAACCCCTTCCACCACTCTTCTTCACTGGAAAGATGGGACTGTTGGCTACACTAGCTATACGAACTAAAATTCCCTGTTGCAATAATCGCTCAATTATTGGAAAAAACCCTAATTCTACCTCCTGTTTTAGTGGGTACTGGGGAATTTTTGGAGCTTGCCTACCGCTTTTTAAATTTACCATTACAGGGCTTACGTTTGCTATTAATCCAGTGTCCTGTCCATCCTTAGTCCAAAGGGAATGTGGAATTTGGGACAACATTTCATCTACCTGTGATGGATTTTCATTTAAACTTGTAGAGTGGTACATTATCCTTTGGGGAGTGTCCAACATATCCCGCACCTCGTGTGCAACTCTCTCTGGGATATCTAAAAGTACACCATCAGGGGTGCAATATATAACACATCCCATCTTACATAACAAGTCTCTGCCCAGGAGGTTAGTAGGAGTCGCAGCAGCCAGAAGGAAAGAATGCCTGGTATGCAATGGCCCAATAGTAACCTCTGTGGACTTTGTTAAAGGATAATGTTCCACTTTACCTGTTACACCCATTGTTGGTACTGTCTCGTTGGTCACCTGTAAATTAATGGGAGATTTCATCACTGACCTGGTCGCCCCTGTGTCTACAAGAAAAGGATATCCAGTACCAGCTACATCAACCATCATGACCGATTCTTCCCTAGTACTTCCCGTTAACCTGACTATCTGTAGACTACAGGTATGACCTGACCCCTAGCGTTGGCTACCATTCTCCAATAAAGCATTTACGGCCACAATTGGAGTTGGTGCCTGCTGAACATTTGCTGGTCTCTGTGCATATCCCTTATGGGAATCTCCAGGTCTTCCCTGATTTGGGGTTCCTACTCTTTTTACTGGACAGTTTCTACTTAAGTGTCCTGTTTGTTTACAATTAAAACATGTTCGTGGATCGGGTAATAAGTGTTGTTGTGAGGTTTGAGCAGAGGGTAAAGGTGGTGGATATGGGTAAGGATAGGGAGGGTAAGGATATTGTGGGGGATATGAGGTTTGTGAGTAATATGGGACCTGTGGTTGTGTAGGGTTTGTGGAATAGAGCTGTGTTTGTTGTTGCGTGGGATTAGTGAGGGCATATAACTGTTCAGATGTAAATGTGTGTGCAGGTGCAAGTGTGTCTGTTGGCAGTGATGTTACCGTCATTCCCTCCAGAGCTTGGATACTGACAACCATTAGTTTTTCGCTCTGAGTCTCTCTCTTCTTTGAGATGTTTTTATCATGTCCTATGGCAGATTCTATGAGTGTATCTATTGTGACTCCCCTACAGCCAGGTTGTGAGGTCTGAACCCGAGTCTTTAAATTCTCTTTAAGACCGTCCATGAGTACCGTGACTATCATTCCCCTGTGGTGAGTGCTATCTTTAACGGCACTACACCGTTCGCATCTGCTTTTCCATTCGGAACAGTTATTGTCCGAATGGGATGCAGACCGGCAGCGCTACTACCTTTGACCTGGTTACCTGGCTGGGGGTTTAATCTGCTGCTGCTACGTATGGTAATAACAACTTCCTCTACGGGTGCAGAGTGTGTTAGAACTTCCCTTGTTGTTACCGATGAAGATGGCGGCACCACTCGTGATTATGGTGATGCAGCATCTATCATTTGCACAGCATGGGAAATGGCAGACATTACAATAGGCTCATCATCCACATCATAAACATTTTCCTTATGGTTGCTTAAGAGTGGGTACAAATTGCTTGTTAAATTTTTATGGGTATTTTTGGTAACTGTACTTGCACCTCCATCCACATAAGGTGGAGGTGGTGAGAGTGAACTGCTGGCAATACTCTCCACAACACTACCTTGCTGCACGTGCGCGCCATTTTGCAGCCCGCCCATATTGCAATTCAGCGTCGCGGATGTATTTTCTGGCAATGCGCTCGCAACGCTAGTTTGCATCGCTTGCACATTTTTAAGCCACGCATCCCCTTCATGCTGCCACAATTTTAAACATTCATAATATTTTCCCTTTTTCTCTCGGGAGTGCATCAAACTGATGTGATCCCGGACATTGTCTAACACATTTTTATCGAAAATACCAATTCTGGGAAATGGTCCAACACTCTTCATCGTCATTTTAAACCATACATCACAATACCTTATTGCATAAGTACCGTACTTAGTATGCATAATACGACGAGCCGATCCAATCGGCGCCTCCATTAGCAGCACATCATTGTCTAACATCTCTATTGTTTGCATGGCTCCCATTCTGAGACAACTCCTACGTTTTTCAATAAAGATTTAAACTGGTGAAAGACAGTCAAGATACTTTCACTTACCTGTGGACGATATTAACAGGATGCACCCACACACCTGGATAAGATTTAAATAGGCAACTTCCACGCCTTCTCTGCAACAAAGACACATGTACACCTGCTACTGTGTATAGAACGGTAAGCTGCTTACCGAGCGACTAGCACTTAGCCCTTAAAGGTCATACAGTACCTCTAACTGTAGGGAACAAGTTACCCCTACCAACAAATACTCACTGTTACACACTTTTTCCTGTGCAGAAAAATACATGTTAACCCAGATATTGATAACAATTGAATTGAATGTAAACCTCAACGGCTTTATTTAAACACCGTGGCAGCACAACCGGAAGTACGTATACGCTATGGTGCGACCAGTCACATACACAATAATGCGACTACCACACAACCGTATGACAACTTTTTTTGCTGCGTACGTAAAAGTGCGTCGTTGCTGTGCGCAAAACTGCGACTCAGCCGCGTACTCAATACTGCGGCACCCCTTTAAACGTTAGGTTCTATCAACAAAGGAAAACAAACTTTTTCCTCTCTTGTCCCTGGATTCTAGTCAGCGTCCTTGGCTCACACGGAAATGGAATGCGATCTTTCAGCACAAAGCGGTTGCAGGTAAACCCTGCATGTGGCCACTCCACCCTTTGCTGAAATATCTATAACCGTATGTACCGTGTGAGTAGGTAAGTGACTTCACTACTAGCCCCCAACTAACGATACTGAATTAGAACCTCTATATACCCCTGCCTGTACCTTCTAATATCCTACCTATAAACCTCTAAGGATGACGCTAATTTGTGTACGCAGTCATACAGTAAATAGAGACTCCAGACTTAGAACATGTGGTTCCAAAGCACAAAGTATTATTCAAGTAAAAGTACAGTCAGTTACACACTATTGATCCATACACAATTCGGCGCAAAGGAATTATACAGACCCAAGTACAATTATACATACGCAGCACTCTCTGGTCCAGATGTTAGGCATCAGCAAGAAACCCCTCGTCAGTCAGCATTCAGCAAGAAGACTAAAACCCAGTGTTGGAGCACACATATTTATACCCCCCAGAAATAGACAACACAATAGAGAGGTTTGTTGCTGATGCCATTGGTCCTCAAGGGGATGTATCTGTTACAGAGCATTTAACAGGCTGATTCAAATAGACACAACCCAGCCTCCAACAACTGAGGGTCTCTGGTTTCCCGCCCCATGCAACATCCTAACAGTTGTTCATATAATATACATTTTGTTGCTTGAAGTCTCTGCGGTCCATAAGTTGAGAATGCATGATGCAATCTCCACACCGATAATACCGGAATTCTGTTGAAAGAGTACGCATCAGTACAAAACCAAACACGGCTTACTTAGCATGTATAAAACCTTAGTTACCAAATAATATTTATTTCACAGCATTTATACTAAATGAACAAACTTAAATCTTATACCTTAAAGCTTATGGAACCTTGTATGTGAATATGTAATGTGTGAGTATGCGGGGTTTGATATAAAGACGCTAGTTAACTTGGAGCAGATGCGTGCGCATAAAGCTAATGAACAGCATTTTCATATAGGATCTTATGCATTCGCTAATATGCGATTAGTTACCAGCGCAATTGTGCGTATTAATGTGTGTATGAGAAATGGTGCACTTAAATCTCACTTAAACTAAGTGAACACCTAGCAGTGTGGAATGCTGAGCCTTATAGTTCCACACACCCCCTCTCTCAGCAGCCCCCACTCGTCCCAGGCTCAAAAGTAAAGTCCTTTGTTCTCCCAGGTTCTTGTGTAAATGCAAATTAGCACAGCTACAAGACCCAAACCTTAGATACCACTCTTGGCTTTGAAGGCATTTTATTGCAGGAAGCCTGCTAATGTAAGGTGTGTATTCGAGCAGGGCCACCTGGAGTGAGAGCAGACGTTATATCAAGGAAGCTTGTCTACACAGGCTAGTTGTCACGTGACCATTTGCTCTGTTGTTGCTAATGCAATCCAATTTTGACATACTGTAAAGCCATTTCTGAAATATATCCTTTAGGGGAATTATAATAATATACACTTTATCCAGAGCTTTTGGTGAATCGCCGTAACTTATAGCGATGGTCACAGATGCATTTGCATGATGCTAATAGTAATATCGCCACATGTACCAAAGTGTGAGTTTATCCAAAATGGTGCTTAGGCGGCCATTCGCAAAATGGCGTCTTGCGATCTCATTTCCAAGATGGAGTCTTGCGGCCAGTCGCAAGATGGTGTCGCTGTGATTCATTTTTAAACTGATCTTGTCTCAGCCAATAATCCAGCTTCGACACCCTTGTGGTAAGGTCTCGTTCATCGCAAGCCCCAAAGAGCTTTCGGCTCTAAGAGAGTGATGTCAGTGGGGCCGCCCTGATTCAGTGCGACCGCTTGCAACTAACGACCGCCTCTGAATGAGGTCCAATGACCCTCCTATAACACTTGTTAGGGAACCCTAGTCTGCATAGCACCATTATGTTTTATTTTCTACGTATTATAATTTTGTTTTTGATTATTTTTACATTGTTTTATTTTAAATTTATGTGTGATTGATTTAATGATGTATTCTGTCATTTGTCTTGTATATTCTATGATATTTATACTTCTACTCGTATTTCTATAATATTTTATAGTGTATTATATTGTTTTATATATTTTTTTGTCAAAAGATGCGTTTGAATCAATAAAATACAAATAAAAAATGTATATATAGTAAATACTTGTCTACCCTCCCGAAATTTAAAATCGGGTGCCGTTCCCGGCCCCCCGGAAAGGCAGGCAAGCCTCCCGGTCCCCAGTGACCCATCTGGCCCCCCCACGATTACCATATAAACCCCGGCAGCGGAGGGGCCGGTGACGCAATTTGCGCTGAATAGCGGCATCGTGGCCCCACCCCCCGCTTCACAATGCCATTATTCTTGGCATTGCGAAAAGTGGGCAGGGACATGATGCTCCACCCCTGCTTTTTTGTGTCATTTACCCGGCCAGGCCCCCTGCTGATGAAGCCCGACAGCACCCTCCTGGAATGAGGGAGCTAAAGTCGGCAACCCTGTAAATACCGCTAGTACATGCATGATAATGTACCAGGTTACTAACACCAATGCATTGTAGAAAATACAGCATAGTCCTGTGCAGTATAAATTAAAATATGTATAATGTATAGTTCAAGTGCACAGTCTTGAACCTGATCCTTAGAGGAGGGGGGTGGGGCCCACCTGGGGATTCCCCTGTACCCCTGTGGGCCAGTCCTACAATGCATACAGTAATTCAACATAAACACATTCACACTGTGCTGTTATCATTGACCCTCCCCCGAGATCTTTATCGTATGAGCAGTTGCTGTCCCAGGCATATTATTCATCTCACTAATACACAACCATTATATTAATGTGGAACGGTGGCTTCAATGCTAACTCTGCAATAATGTGGATATTGCATTAGATTAGACAGTTCTGTCTGTATATAAAATCAGACTGCAGTCAGCGTCTGCATAGCACCAAGTCTAGGAGGCGTTAATAGGATGCAGGAGACAGAGGGGAGGGATAGGCCACGGCGAGAGGAGAATGAGCCTCATTGAACGTTCAGGACATTAGAGCCAGTGCAGGGACTGGTTGGCGCTTTGGCAGAAGAAGGCTCCTGAGTGAGGTCATCTAGTTTGGCATCAGAACATCGGAGGGATGTGAGTGAGTAGAGGCTGGATTAGTGGCGTGCCAATGATAAGGTGGTACTGTACTTAAGGTGGGACTTGATGAAAGAAGGGATTAGAATGTAAAGGCTGGATTCTATCTGTTTGCAGGTCTAGTAATCTCTCTGTGTAACAATGAGTGACAACAATCACTTGTATTCAGCAATTAAAGGATCATTACACCCCCCAAAAAAAGTTCACTGTACCTGGCACTGCAGCAGGAGGTGTCCCAGCTTTTTCTCCCAAGAGGTTTTAAATCCAGCACCAGTTCTGTGTAAGATGCCGGCTGATCAGTCCGTGTTACATATTATACTCTGTCATTTATAATATACAGAAGCTGCTGTTTCTGCCTACATATGGGGCAGAGCTGAGCATCCCCTAAATGTACCAAGATAGAACGAAGGGGACAATGGGAATATCTTCTACTTTCAACTCGCCAGTCCTGGCATCGCTATCCCCAGAGGTGTGTGTATGAAACAAAGGGGGTCTATTCATTATTCACTAAGCCTTTGTGAGAGATAAAGTGGAGAAAGATAAGTCCCAGCCAACCAGCTCCTAACTGTCATTTTTCAAACAGCTGATTGGCTGGGATGTATCTTTCTCCACTGTATCCCTCTCCCAGGCATAGTGAATAGACCCCAAGATCTGCAAAGCGAAGCTTCTCATATCTGGCATGTGTGGGCTAACGCCTTCAGTGGGGCCTCCCCTCTGGTAGCTGGCGCTATTTGTAATGCCAAGCACGAGATTTGTGCGTTCTGTGAATGTGCAGTTGCCCAGCTGAGGTCTGAACCCGAAAATGAAAATATAAATTATTAATAGGGGCATTATTAATCAAGGGGCATAATATTAATTTATAGAATATCAGGGACCATAATATTAATCTATAGAAGATTGGTGGCCATGTTATTTTCTATACAGTATCAGGAGCCATAATATTTATTTATAGTGGATTGGTTACAGAATATCTGTCTATATAGGATTGGGGCCTTTAATCTTTATTGAGAATGGTGGCTAATATGTGTAGTGCCCCCTTGTGGCACTACTAGTGATAGTATACATACACTAACCCCCATGTTCATGCTGGCACTTGCCATTCTACAACTCTTGCACTAATTTTTAACCCTTTTATGCATAGTAGAGACAGGCCTAATCAGCACTAGACCTGTACTCCCTAGGCACAGGGACCCAATATTCAGCACTAGACCTGTACTCCCTAGGCACAGGGACCCAATATTCAGCACTATACCCATACTCCCTAGGCACAGGGACCCAATATTCAGCACTAGACCTGTACTCCCTAGGCACAGGGACCCAATATTCAGCACTAGACCTGTACTCCCTAGGCACAGGGACCCAATATTCAGCACTAGACCTGTACTCCCTAGGCACAGGGACCCAATATTCAGCACTAGACCTGTACTCCCTAGGTACAGGGACCCATTATTCAGCACTAGACCTGTACTCCCTAGGCACAGGGAACCAATATTCAGCACTAGACCTGTACTCCCTAGGCACAGGGACCCAATATTCAGCACTAGACCTGTACTTCCTAGGCACAGGGACCCAATATTCAGCACTAGACCTGTACTCCCTAGGCACAGGGACCCAATATTCAGCACTAGACCTGTACTCCCTAGGCACAGGGATCCAATATTCAGCACTAGACCCGTACTCCCTAGGTACAGGGACCCAATATTCAGCACTAGACCCGTACTCCCTAGGTACAGGGACCCAATATTCAGCACTAGACCCGTACTCCCTAGGTACAGGGACCCAATATTCAGCACTAGACCTGTACTTCCTAGGCACAGGGAACCAATATTCAGCACTAGACCTGTACTCCTTAGGCACAGGGACCCAATATTCAGCACTAGACCTGTACTTCCTAGGCACAGGGACCCAATATTCAGCACTAGACCTGTACTCCCTAGGCCTAGGGACCCAATATTCAGCACTAGACCTGTACTTCCTAGGCACAGGGACCCAATATTCAGCACTAGACCTGTACTCCCTAGGCACAGGGACCCAATATTCAGCACTAGACCTGTACTTCCTAGGCACAGGGACCCAGTATTCAGCACTAGACCTGTACTCCCTAGGCACAGGGACCCAATATTCAGCACTAGACCTGTACTCCCTAGGCACAGGGACCCAATATTCAGCACTAGACCTGTACTTCCTAGGCACAGGGACCCAATATTCAGCACTAGACATGTACTTCCTAGGCACAGGGACCCAATATTCAGCACTAGACCTGTACTTCCTAGGCACAGGGACCCAATATTCAGCACTAGACCTGTACTCCCTAGGCACAGGGACCCAATATTCAGCACTAGACCTGTACTCCCTAGGCACAGGGACCCAATACTCAGCACTAGACCTGTACTTCCTAGGCACAGGGACCCAATATTCAGCACTAGACCTGTACTCCCTAGGCACAGGGACCCAATATTCAGCACTAGACCTGTACTTCCTAGGCACAGGGACCCAATATTCAGCACTAGACCTGTACTTCCTAGGCACAGGGACCCAATATTCAGCACTAGACCCGTACTTCCTAGGCACAGGGACCCAATATTCAGCACTAGACCTGTACTCCCTAGGCACAGGGACCCAATATTCAGCACTAGACCTGTACTCCCTAGGCACAGGGACCCAATATTCAGCACTAGACCCGTACTCCCTAGGCACAGGGACCCAATATTCAGCACTAGACCCGTACTCCCTAGGCACAGGGACCCAATATTCAGCACTAGACCTGTACTTCCTAGGCACAGGGACCCAATTTTCAGCACTAGACCTGTACTTCCTAGGCACAGGGACCCAATATTCAGCACTAGACCTGTACTTCCTAGGCACAGGGATCCAATATTCAGCACTAGACCTGTACTTCTTAGGCACAGGGACCCAATATTCAGCACTAGACCTGTACTTCCTAGGCACAGGGACCCAATATTCAGCACTAGACCCGTACTCCCTTGGCACAGGGACCCAATATTCAGCACTAGACCTGTACTCCCTAGGCACAGGGACCCAATATTCAGCACTAGACCTGTACTTCCTAGGCACAGGGACCCAATATTCAGCACTAGACCTGTACTTCCTAGGCACAGGGACCCAATATTCAGCACTAGACCCGAACTCCCTAGGCACAGGGACCCAATATTCAGCACTAGACCCGTACTCCCTTGGCACAGGGACCCAATATTCAGCACTAGACCCGTTCTCCCTAGGCACAGGGGCCCAATATTCAGCACTAGACCCGTGCTCCCTAGGCACAGGGGCCCAATATTCAGCACTAGACCCGTACTCCCTAGGTACAGGGACCCAATATTCAGCACTAGACCTGTACTTCCTAGGTACAGGGACCCAATATTCAGCACTAGACCTGTACTTCCTAGGTACAGGGACCCAATATTCAGCACTAGACCTGTACTTCCTAGGCACAGGGACCCAATATTCAGCACTAGACCTGTACTCCCTAGGCACAGGGACCCAATATTCAGCACTAGACCCGTACTCCCTAGGCACAGGGACCCAATATTCAGCACTAGACCTGTACTCCCTAGGTACAGGGACCCAATATTCAGCACTAGACCTGTACTCCCTAGGCACAGGGACCCAATATTCAGCACTAGACCCGTACTCCCTAGGCACAGGGACCCAATATTCAGCACTAGACCTGTATTCCCTAGGCACAGGGACTCAATATTCAGCACTAGACCCGTACTCCCTAGGTACAGGGACCCAATATTCAGCACTAGACCTGTAATCCCTAGGCACAGGGACCCAATATTCTGCACTAGACCTGTACTCCCTAGGCACAGGGACCCAATATTCAGCACTAGACCTGTACTCCCTAGGCACAGGGACCCAATATTCAGCACTAGACCCGTACTCCCTAGGCACAGGGACCCAATATTCAGCACTAGACCTGTACTCCCTAGGCACAGGGACCCAATATTCAGCACTAGAGCTGTACTCCCTAGGCACAGGGACCCAATATTCAGCACTAGACCCGTACTCCCTAGGCACAGGGACCCAATATTCAGCACTAGACCCGTACTCCCTAGGCACAGGGACCCAATATTCAGCACTAGACCCGTACTCCCTAGGCACAGGGACCCAATATTCAGCACTAGACCCGTACTCCCTAGGCACAGGGACCCAATATTCAGCACTAGACCCGTACTCCCTAGGCCTAGGGACCCAATATTCAGCACTAGACCTGTACTTCCTAGGCACAGGGACCCAATATTCAGCACTAGACCTGTACTCCCTAGGCACAGGGACCCAATATTCAGCACTAGACCTGTACTTCCTAGGCACAGGGACCCAGTATTCAGCACTAGACCTGTACTCCCTAGGCACAGGGACCCAATATTCAGCACTAAACCTGTACTCCCTAGGCACAGGGACCCAATATTCAGCACTAGACCTGTACTTCCTAGGCACAGGGACCCAATATTCAGCACTAGACATGTACTTCCTAGGCACAGGGACCCAATATTCAGCACTAGACCTGTACTTCCTAGGCACAGGGACCCAATATTCAGCACTAGACCTGTACTCCCTAGGCACAGGGACCCAATATTCAGCACTAGACCTGTACTCCCTAGGCACAGGGACCCAATACTCAGCACTAGACCTGTACTTCCTAGGCACAGGGACCCAATATTCAGCACTAGACCTGTACTCCCTAGGCACAGGGACCCAATATTCAGCACTAGACCTGTACTTCCTAGGCACAGGGACCCAATATTCAGCACTAGACCTGTACTTCCTAGGCACAGGGACCCAATATTCAGCACTAGACCCGTACTTCCTAGGCACAGGGACCCAATATTCAGCACTAGACCTGTACTCCCTAGGCACAGGGACCCAATATTCAGCACTAGACCTGTACTCCCTAGGCACAGGGACCCAATATTCAGCACTAGACCCGTACTCCCTAGGCACAGGGACCCAATATTCAGCACTAGACCCGTACTCCCTAGGCACAGGGACCCAATATTCAGCACTAGACCTGTACTTCCTAGGCACAGGGACCCAATTTTCAGCACTAGACCTGTACTTCCTAGGCACAGGGACCCAATATTCAGCACTAGACCTGTACTTCCTAGGCACAGGGATCCAATATTCAGCACTAGACCTGTACTTCTTAGGCACAGGGACCCAATATTCAGCACTAGACCTGTACTTCCTAGGCACAGGGACCCAATATTCAGCACTAGACCCGTACTCCCTTGGCACAGGGACCCAATATTCAGCACTAGACCTGTACTCCCTAGGCACAGGGACCCAATATTCAGCACTAGACCTGTACTTCCTAGGCACAGGGACCCAATATTCAGCACTAGACCTGTACTTCCTAGGCACAGGGACCCAATATTCAGCACTAGACCCGAACTCCCTAGGCACAGGGACCCAATATTCAGCACTAGACCCGTACTCCCTTGGCACAGGGACCCAATATTCAGCACTAGACCCGTTCTCCCTAGGCACAGGGGCCCAATATTCAGCACTAGACCCGTGCTCCCTAGGCACAGGGGCCCAATATTCAGCACTAGACCCGTACTCCCTAGGTACAGGGACCCAATATTCAGCACTAGACCTGTACTTCCTAGGTACAGGGACCCAATATTCAGCACTAGACCTGTACTTCCTAGGTACAGGGACCCAATATTCAGCACTAGACCTGTACTTCCTAGGCACAGGGACCCAATATTCAGCACTAGACCTGTACTCCCTAGGCACAGGGACCCAATATTCAGCACTAGACCCGTACTCCCTAGGCACAGGGACCCAATATTCAGCACTAGACCTGTACTCCCTAGGTACAGGGACCCAATATTCAGCACTAGACCTGTACTCCCTAGGCACAGGGACCCAATATTCAGCACTAGACCCGTACTCCCTAGGCACAGGGACCCAATATTCAGCACTAGACCTGTATTCCCTAGGCACAGGGACTCAATATTCAGCACTAGACCCGTACTCCCTAGGTACAGGGACCCAATATTCAGCACTAGACCTGTAATCCCTAGGCACAGGGACCCAATATTCTGCACTAGACCTGTACTCCCTAGGCACAGGGACCCAATATTCAGCACTAGACCTGTACTCCCTAGGCACAGGGACCCAATATTCAGCACTAGACCCGTACTCCCTAGGCACAGGGACCCAATATTCAGCACTAGACCTGTACTCCCTAGGCACAGGGACCCAATATTCAGCACTAGAGCTGTACTCCCTAGGCACAGGGACCCAATATTCAGCACTAGACCCGTACTCCCTAGGCACAGGGACCCAATATTCAGCACTAGACCCGTACTCCCTAGGCACAGGGACCCAATATTCAGCACTAGACCCGTACTCCCTAGGCACAGGGACCCAATATTCAGCACTAGACCCGTACTCCCTAGGCACAGGGACCCAATATTCAGCACTAGACCTGTACTCCCTAGGCACAGGGACCCAATATTCAGCACTAGACCTGTACTCCCTAGGCACAGGGACCCAATATTCAGCACTAGACCTGTACTCCCTAGGCACAGGGACCCAATATTCAGCACTAGACCTGTACTCCCTAGGCACAGGGACCCAATATTCAGCACTAGACCTGTACTCCTTAGGCACAGGGACCCAATATTCAGCACTAGACCTGTACTCCCTAGGCACAGGGACCCAATATTCAGCACTAGACCTGTACTTCCTAGGCACAGGGACCCAATATTCAGCACTAGACCTGTACTCCCTAGACACAGGGACCCAATATTCAGCACTAGACCTGTACTCCCTAGGCACAGGGATCCAATATTCAGCACTAGACCCGTACTCCCTAGGTACAGGGACCCAATATTCAGCACTAGACCCGTACTCCCTAGGTACAGGGACCCAATATTCAGCACTAGACCCGTACTCCCTAGGTACAGGGACCCAATATTCAGCACTAGACCTGTACTTCCTAGGCACAGGGAACCAATATTCAGCACTAGACCTGTACTCCTTAGGCACAGGGACCCAATATTCAGCACTAGACCTGTACTTCCTAGGCACAGGGACCCAATATTCAGCACTAGACCTGTACTCCCTAGGCCTAGGGACCCAATATTCAGCACTAGACCTGTACTTCCTAGGCACAGGGACCCAATATTCAGCACTAGACCTGTACTCCCTAGGCACAGTGACCCAATATTCAGCACTAGACCTGTACTTCCTAGGCACAGGGACCCAGTATTCAGCACTAGACCTGTACTCCCTAGGCACAGGGACCCAATATTCAGCACTAGACCTGTACTCCCTAGGCACAGGGACCCAATATTCAGCACTAGACCTGTACTTTCTAGGCACAGGGACCCAATATTCAGCACTAGACATGTACTTCCTAGGCACAGGGACCCAATATTCAGCACTAGACCTGTACTTCCTAGGCACAGGGACCCAATATTCAGCACTAGACCTGTACTCCCTAGGCACAGGGACCCAATATTCAGCACTAGACCTGTACTCCCTAGGCACAGGGACCCAATACTCAGCACTAGACCTGTACTTCCTAGGCACAGGGACCCAATATTCAGCACTAGACCTGTACTCTCTAGGCACAGGGACCCAATATTCAGCACTAGACCTGTACTTCCTAGGCACAGGGACCCAATATTCAGCACTAGACCTGTACTTCCTAGGCACAGGGACCCAATATTCAGCACTAGACCCGTACTTCCTAGGCACAGGGACCCAATATTCAGCACTAGACCTGTACTCCCTAGGCACAGGGACCCAATATTCAGCACTAGACCTGTACTCCCTAGGCACAGGGACCCAATATTCAGCACTAGACCCGTACTCCCTAGGCACAGGGACCCAATATTCAGCACTAGACCCGTACTCCCTAGGCACAGGGACCCAATATTCAGCACTAGACCTGTACTTCCTAGGCACAGGGACCCAATTTTCAGCACTAGACCTGTACTTCCTAGGCACAGGGACCCAATATTCAGCACTAGACCTGTACTTCCTAGGCACAGGGATCCAATATTCAGCACTAGACCTGTACTTCTTAGGCACAGGGACCCAATATTCAGCACTAGACCTGTACTTCCTAGGCACAGGGACCCAATATTCAGCACTAGACCCGTACTCCCTTGGCACAGGGACCCAATATTCAGCACTAGACCTGTACTCCCTAGGCACAGGGACCCAATATTCAGCACTAGACCTGTACTTCCTAGGCACAGGGACCCAATATTCAGCACTAGACCTGTACTTCCTAGGCACAGGGACCCAATATTCAGCACTAGACCCGAACTCCCTAGGCACAGGGACCCAATATTCAGCAATAGACCCGTACTCCCTTGGCACAGGGACCCAATATTCAGCACTAGACCCGTTCTCCCTAGGCACAGGGGCCCAATATTCAGCACTAGACCCGTGCTCCCTAGGCACAGGGGCCCAATATTCAGCACTAGACCCGTACTCCCTAGGTACAGGGACCCAATATTCAGCACTAGACCTGTACTTCCTAGGTACAGGGACCCAATATTCAGCACTAGACCTGTACTCCCTAGGCACAGGGACCCAATATTCAGCACTAGACCCGTACTCCCTAGGCACAGGGACCCAATATTCAGCACTAGACCTGTACTCCCTAGGTACAGGGACCCAATATTCAGCACTAGACCTGTACTCCCTAGGCACAGGGACCCAATATTCAGCACTAGACCCGTACTCCCTAGGCACAGGGACCCAATATTCAGCACTAGACCCGTACTCCCTAGGCACAGGGACCCAATATTCAGCACTAGACCCGTACTCCCTAGGCACAGGGACCCAATATTCAGCACTAGACCCGTACTCCCTAGGCACAGGGACCCAATATTCAGCACTAGACCTGTACTCCCTAGGCACAGGGACCCAATATTCAGCACTAGACCTGTACTCCCTAGGCACAGGGACCCAATATTCAGCACTAGACCTGTACTCCCTAGGCACAGGGACCCAATATTCAGCACTAGACCTGTACTCCTTAGGCACAGGGACCCAATATTCAGCATTAGACCTGTACTCCCTAGGCACAGGGACCCAATATTCAGCACTAGACCTGTACTTCCTAGGCACAGGGACCCAATATTCAGCACTAGACCTGTACTCCCTAGGCACAGGGACCCAATATTCAGCACTAGACCTGTACTTCCCTAGGCACAGGGACCCAATATTCAGCACTAGACCTGTACTCCCTAGGCACAGGGACCCAATATTCAGCACTAGACCTGTACTCCCTAGGCACAGGGACCCAATATTCAGCACTAGACCTGTACTCCTAGGCACAGGGACCCAATATTCAGCACTAGACCTGTACTCCCTAGGCACAGGGACCCAATATTCAGCACTAGACCTGTACTCCCTAGGCACAGGGATCCAATATCAGCACTAGACCCGGTACTCCCTAGGTACAGGGACCCAATATTCAGCACTAGACCCGTACTCCCTAGGTACAGGGACCCAATATTCAGCACTAGACCTGTACTTCCTAGGCACAGGGACCCAATTTTCAGCACTAGACCTGTACTTCCTAGGCACAGGGACCCAATATTCAGCACTAGACCTGTACTTCCTAGGCACAGGGATCCAATATTCAGCACTAGACCTGTACTTCTTAGGCACAGGGACCCAATATTCAGCACTAGACCTGTACTTCCTAGGCACAGGGACCCAATATTCAGCACTAGACCCGTACTCCCTTGGCACAGGGACCCAATATTCAGCACTAGACCTGTACTCCCTAGGCACAGGGACCCAATATTCAGCACTAGACCTGTACTTCCTAGGCACAGGGACCCAATATTCAGCACTAGACCTGTACTTCCTAGGCACAGGGACCCAATATTCAGCACTAGACCCGAACTCCCTAGGCACAGGGACCCAATATTCAGCACTAGACCCGTACTCCCTTGGCACAGGGACCCAATATTCAGCACTAGACCCGTTCTCCCTAGGCACAGGGGCCCAATATTCAGCACTAGACCCGTGCTCCCTAGGCACAGGGGCCCAATATTCAGCACTAGACCCGTACTCCCTAGGTACAGGGACCCAATATTCAGCACTAGACCTGTACTTCCTAGGTACAGGGACCCAATATTCAGCACTAGACCTGTACTCCCTAGGCACAGGGACCCAATATTCAGCACTAGACCCGTACTCCCTAGGCACAGGGACCCAATATTCAGCACTAGACCTGTACTCCCTAGGTACAGGGACCCAATATTCAGCACTAGACCTGTACTCCCTAGGCACAGGGACCCAATATTCAGCACTAGACCCGTACTCCCTAGGCACAGGGACCCAATATTCAGCACTAGACCCGTACTCCCTAGGCACAGGGACCCAATATTCAGCACTAGACCCGTACTCCCTAGGCACAGGGACCCAATATTCAGCACTAGACCCGTACTCCCTAGGCACAGGGACCCAATATTCAGCACTAGACCTGTACTCCCTAGGCACAGGGACCCAATATTCAGCACTAGACCTGTACTCCCTAGGCACAGGGACCCAATATTCAGCACTAGAGCTGTACTCCCTAGGCACAGGGACCCAATATTCAGCACTAGACCTGTACTCCTTAGGCACAGGGACACAATATTCAGCATTAGACCTGTACTCCCTAGGCACAGGGACCCAATATTCAGCACTAGACCTGTACTTCCTAGGCACAGGGACCCAATATTCAGCACTAGACCTGTACTCCCTAGGCACAGGGACCCAATATTCAGCACTAGACCTGTACTTCCTAGGCACAGGGACCCAATATTCAGCACTAGACCTGTACTCCCTAGGCACAGGGACCCAATATTCAGCATTAGACCTGTACTCCCTAGGCACAGGGACCCAATATTCAGCACTAGACCTGTACTTCCTAGGCACAGGGACCCAATATTCAGCACTAGACCTGTACTCCCTAGGCACAGGGACCCAATATTCAGCACTAGACCTGTACTCCCTAGGCACAGGGATCCAATATTCAGCACTAGACCCGTACTCCCTAGGTACAGGGACCCAATATTCAGCACTAGACCCGTACTCCCTAGGTACAGGGACCCAATATTCAGCACTAGACCCGTACTCCCTAGGTACAGGGACCCAATATTCAGCACTAGACCTGTACTTCCTAGGCACAGGGAACCAATATTCAGCACTAGACCTGTACTCCTTAGGCACAGGGACCCAATATTCAGCACTAGACCTGTACTTCCTAGGCACAGGGACCCAATATTCAGCACTAGACCTGTACTCCCTAGGCACAGGGACCCAATATTCAGCACTAGACCTGTACTCCCTAGGCACAGGGACCTAATTTTCAGCACTAGACCTGTACTTCCTAGGCACAGGGACCCAATATTCAGCACTAGACATGTACTTCCTAGGCACAGGGACCCAATATTCAGCACTAGACCTGTACTCCCTAGGCACAGGGATCCAATATTCAGCACTAGACCCGTACTCCCTAGGTACAGGGACCCAATATTCAGCACTAGACCCGTACTCCCTAGGTACAGGGACCCAATATTCAGCACTAGACCCGTACTCCCTAGGTACAGGGACCCAATATTCAGCACTAGACCTGTACTTCCTAGGCACAGGGAACCAATATTCAGCACTAGACCTGTACTCCTTAGGCACAGGGACCCAATATTCAGCACTAGACCTGTACTTCCTAGGCACAGGGACCCAATATTCAGCACTAGACCTGTACTCCCTAGGCCTAGGGACCCAATATTCAGCACTAGACCTGTACTTCCTAGGCACAGGGACCCAATATTCAGCACTAGACCTGTACTCCCTAGGCACAGTGACCCAATATTCAGCACTAGACCTGTACTTCCTAGGCACAGGGACCCAGTATTCAGCACTAGACCTGTACTCCCTAGGCACAGGGACCCAATATTCAGCACTAGACCTGTACTCCCTAGGCACAGGGACCCAATATTCAGCACTAGACCTGTACTTTCTAGGCACAGGGACCCAATATTCAGCACTAGACATGTACTTCCTAGGCACAGGGACCCAATATTCAGCACTAGACCTGTACTTCCTAGGCACAGGGACCCAATATTCAGCACTAGACCTGTACTCCCTAGGCACAGGGACCCAATATTCAGCACTAGACCTGTACTCCCTAGGCACAGGGACCCAATACTCAGCACTAGACCTGTACTTCCTAGGCACAGGGACCCAATATTCAGCACTAGACCTGTACTCTCTAGGCACAGGGACCCAATATTCAGCACTAGACCTGTACTTCCTAGGCACAGGGACCCAATATTCAGCACTAGACCTGTACTTCCTAGGCACAGGGACCCAATATTCAGCACTAGACCCGTACTTCCTAGGCACAGGGACCCAATATTCAGCACTAGACCTGTACTCCCTAGGCACAGGGACCCAATATTCAGCACTAGACCTGTACTCCCTAGGCACAGGGACCCAATATTCAGCACTAGACCCGTACTCCCTAGGCACAGGGACCCAATATTCAGCACTAGACCCGTACTCCCTAGGCACAGGGACCCAATATTCAGCACTAGACCTGTACTTCCTAGGCACAGGGACCCAATTTTCAGCACTAGACCTGTACTTCCTAGGCACAGGGACCCAATATTCAGCACTAGACCTGTACTTCCTAGGCACAGGGATCCAATATTCAGCACTAGACCTGTACTTCTTAGGCACAGGGACCCAATATTCAGCACTAGACCTGTACTTCCTAGGCACAGGGACCCAATATTCAGCACTAGACCCGTACTCCCTTGGCACAGGGACCCAATATTCAGCACTAGACCTGTACTCCCTAGGCACAGGGACCCAATATTCAGCACTAGACCTGTACTTCCTAGGCACAGGGACCCAATATTCAGCACTAGACCTGTACTTCCTAGGCACAGGGACCCAATATTCAGCACTAGACCCGAACTCCCTAGGCACAGGGACCCAATATTCAGCAATAGACCCGTACTCCCTTGGCACAGGGACCCAATATTCAGCACTAGACCCGTTCTCCCTAGGCACAGGGGCCCAATATTCAGCACTAGACCCGTGCTCCCTAGGCACAGGGGCCCAATATTCAGCACTAGACCCGTACTCCCTAGGTACAGGGACCCAATATTCAGCACTAGACCTGTACTTCCTAGGTACAGGGACCCAATATTCAGCACTAGACCTGTACTCCCTAGGCACAGGGACCCAATATTCAGCACTAGACCCGTACTCCCTAGGCACAGGGACCCAATATTCAGCACTAGACCTGTACTCCCTAGGTACAGGGACCCAATATTCAGCACTAGACCTGTACTCCCTAGGCACAGGGACCCAATATTCAGCACTAGACCCGTACTCCCTAGGCACAGGGACCCAATATTCAGCACTAGACCCGTACTCCCTAGGCACAGGGACCCAATATTCAGCACTAGACCCGTACTCCCTAGGCACAGGGACCCAATATTCAGCACTAGACCCGTACTCCCTAGGCACAGGGACCCAATATTCAGCACTAGACCTGTACTCCCTAGGCACAGGGACCCAATATTCAGCACTAGACCTGTACTCCCTAGGCACAGGGACCCAATATTCAGCACTAGACCTGTACTCCCTAGGCACAGGGACCCAATATTCAGCACTAGACCTGTACTCCTTAGGCACAGGGACCCAATATTCAGCATTAGACCTGTACTCCCTAGGCACAGGGACCCAATATTCAGCACTAGACCTGTACTTCCTAGGCACAGGGACCCAATATTCAGCACTAGACCTGTACTCCCTAGGCACAGGGACCCAATATTCAGCACTAGACCTGTACTTCCTAGGCACAGGGACCCAATATTCAGCACTAGACCTGTACTCCCTAGGCACAGGGACCCAATATTCAGCATTAGACCTGTACTCCCTAGGCACAGGGACCCAATATTCAGCACTAGACCTGTACTTCCTAGGCACAGGGACCCAATATTCAGCACTAGACCTGTACTCCCTAGGCACAGGGACCCAATATTCAGCACTAGACCTGTACTCCCTAGGCACAGGGATCCAATATTCAGCACTAGACCCGTACTCCCTAGGTACAGGGACCCAATATTCAGCACTAGACCCGTACTCCCTAGGTACAGGGACCCAATATTCAGCACTAGACCTGTACTTCCTAGGCACAGGGACCCAATTTTCAGCACTAGACCTGTACTTCCTAGGCACAGGGACCCAATATTCAGCACTAGACCTGTACTTCCTAGGCACAGGGATCCAATATTCAGCACTAGACCTGTACTTCTTAGGCACAGGGACCCAATATTCAGCACTAGACCTGTACTTCCTAGGCACAGGGACCCAATATTCAGCACTAGACCCGTACTCCCTTGGCACAGGGACCCAATATTCAGCACTAGACCTGTACTCCCTAGGCACAGGGACCCAATATTCAGCACTAGACCTGTACTTCCTAGGCACAGGGACCCAATATTCAGCACTAGACCTGTACTTCCTAGGCACAGGGACCCAATATTCAGCACTAGACCTGTACTTCCTAGGCACAGGGACCCAATATTCAGCACTAGACCCGAACTCCCTAGGCACAGGGACCCAATATTCAGCACTAGACCCGTACTCCCTTGGCACAGGGACCCAATATTCAGCACTAGACCCGTTCTCCCTAGGCACAGGGGCCCAATATTCAGCACTAGACCCGTGCTCCCTAGGCACAGGGGCCCAATATTCAGCACTAGACCCGTACTCCCTAGGTACAGGGACCCAATATTCAGCACTAGACCTGTACTTCCTAGGTACAGGGACCCAATATTCAGCACTAGACCTGTACTCCCTAGGCACAGGGACCCAATATTCAGCACTAGACCCGTACTCCCTAGGCACAGGGACCCAATATTCAGCACTAGACCTGTACTCCCTAGGTACAGGGACCCAATATTCAGCACTAGACCTGTACTCCCTAGGCACAGGGACCCAATATTCAGCACTAGACCCGTACTCCCTAGGCACAGGGACCCAATATTCAGCACTAGACCCGTACTCCCTAGGCACAGGGACCCAATATTCAGCACTAGACCCGTACTCCCTAGGCACAGGGACCCAATATTCAGCACTAGACCCGTACTCCCTAGGCACAGGGACCCAATATTCAGCACTAGACCTGTACTCCCTAGGCACAGGGACCCAATATTCAGCACTAGACCTGTACTCCCTAGGCACAGGGACCCAATATTCAGCACTAGAGCTGTACTCCCTAGGCACAGGGACCCAATATTCAGCACTAGACCTGTACTCCTTAGGCACAGGGACACAATATTCAGCATTAGACCTGTACTCCCTAGGCACAGGGACCCAATATTCAGCACTAGACCTGTACTTCCTAGGCACAGGGACCCAATATTCAGCACTAGACCTGTACTCCCTAGGCACAGGGACCCAATATTCAGCACTAGACCTGTACTTCCTAGGCACAGGGACCCAATATTCAGCACTAGACCTGTACTCCCTAGGCACAGGGACCCAATATTCAGCATTAGACCTGTACTCCCTAGGCACAGGGACCCAATATTCAGCACTAGACCTGTACTTCCTAGGCACAGGGACCCAATATTCAGCACTAGACCTGTACTCCCTAGGCACAGGGACCCAATATTCAGCACTAGACCTGTACTCCCTAGGCACAGGGATCCAATATTCAGCACTAGACCCGTACTCCCTAGGTACAGGGACCCAATATTCAGCACTAGACCCGTACTCCCTAGGTACAGGGACCCAATATTCAGCACTAGACCCGTACTCCCTAGGTACAGGGACCCAATATTCAGCACTAGACCTGTACTTCCTAGGCACAGGGAACCAATATTCAGCACTAGACCTGTACTCCTTAGGCACAGGGACCCAATATTCAGCACTAGACCTGTACTTCCTAGGCACAGGGACCCAATATTCAGCACTAGACCTGTACTCCCTAGGCACAGGGACCCAATATTCAGCACTAGACCTGTACTCCCTAGGCACAGGGACCTAATTTTCAGCACTAGACCTGTACTTCCTAGGCACAGGGACCCAATATTCAGCACTAGACATGTACTTCCTAGGCACAGGGACCCAATATTCAGCACTAGACCTGTACTTCCTAGGCACAGGGACCCAATATTCAGCACTAGACCTGTACTCCCTAGGCACAGGGACCCAATATTCAGCACTAGACCTGTACTCCCTAGGCACAGGGACCCAATACTCAGCACTAGACCTGTACTTCCTAGGCACAGGGACCCAATATTCAGCACTAGACCTGTACTCCCTAGGCACAGGGACCCAATATTCAGCACTAGACCTGTACTTCCTAGGCACAGGGACCCAATATTCAGCACTAGACCTGTACTTCCTAGGCACAGGGACCCAATATTCAGCACTAGACCCGTACTTCCTAGGCACAGGGACCCAATATTCAGCACTAGACCTGTACTCCCTAGGCACAGGGACCCAATATTCAGCACTAGACCTGTACTCCCTAGGCACAGGGACCCAATATTCAGCACTAGACCCGTACTCCCTAGGCACAGGGACCCAATATTCAGCACTAGACCCGTACTCCCTAGGCACAGGGACCCAATATTCAGCACTAGACCTGTACTTCCTAGGCACAGGGACCCAATTTTCAGCACTAGACCTGTACTTCCTAGGCACAGGGACCCAATATTCAGCACTAGACCTGTACTTCCTAGGCACAGGGATCCAATATTCAGCACTAGACCTGTACTTCTTAGGCACAGGGACCCAATATTCAGCACTAGACCTGTACTTCCTAGGCACAGGGACCCAATATTCAGCACTAGACCCGTACTCCCTTGGCACAGGGACCCAATATTCAGCACTAGACATGTACTTCCTAGGCACAGGGACCCAATATTCAGCACTAGACCTGTACTTCCTAGGCACAGGGACCCAATATTCAGCACTAGACCTGTACTCCCTAGGCACAGGGACCCAATATTCAGCACTAGACCTGTACTCCCTAGGCACAGGGACCCAATACTCAGCACTAGACCTGTACTTCCTAGGCACAGGGACCCAATATTCAGCACTAGACCTGTACTCCCTAGGCACAGGGACCCAATATTCAGCACTAGACCTGTACTTCCTAGGCACAGGGACCCAATATTCAGCACTAGACCTGTACTTCCTAGGCACAGGGACCCAATATTCAGCACTAGACCCGTACTTCCTAGGCACAGGGACCCAATATTCAGCACTAGACCTGTACTCCCTAGGCACAGGGACCCAATATTCAGCACTAGACCTGTACTCCCTAGGCACAGGGACCCAATATTCAGCACTAGACCCGTACTCCCTAGGCACAGGGACCCAATATTCAGCACTAGACCCGTACTCCCTAGGCACAGGGACCCAATATTCAGCACTAGACCTGTACTTCCTAGGCACAGGGACCCAATTTTCAGCACTAGACCTGTACTTCCTAGGCACAGGGACCCAATATTCAGCACTAGACCTGTACTTCCTAGGCACAGGGATCCAATATTCAGCACTAGACCTGTACTTCTTAGGCACAGGGACCCAATATTCAGCACTAGACCTGTACTTCCTAGGCACAGGGACCCAATATTCAGCACTAGACCCGTACTCCCTTGGCACAGGGACCCAATATTCAGCACTAGACCTGTACTCCCTAGGCACAGGGACCCAATATTCAGCACTAGACCTGTACTTCCTAGGCACAGGGACCCAATATTCAGCACTAGACCTGTACTTCCTAGGCACAGGGACCCAATATTCAGCACTAGACCCGAACTCCCTAGGCACAGGGACCCAATATTCAGCACTAGACCCGTACTCCCTTGGCACAGGGACCCAATATTCAGCACTAGACCCGTTCTCCCTAGGCACAGGGGCCCAATATTCAGCACTAGACCCGTGCTCCCTAGGCACAGGGGCCCAATATTCAGCACTAGACCCGTACTCCCTAGGTACAGGGACCCAATATTCAGCACTAGACCTGTACTTCCTAGGTACAGGGACCCAATATTCAGCACTAGACCTGTACTTCCTAGGTACAGGGACCCAATATTCAGCACTAGACCTGTACTTCCTAGGCACAGGGACCCAATATTCAGCACTAGACCTGTACTCCCTAGGCACAGGGACCCAATATTCAGCACTAGACCTGTACTTCCTAGGTACAGGGACCCAATATTCAGCACTAGACCTGTACTTCCTAGGTACAGGGACCCAATATTCAGCACTAGACCTGTACTTCCTAGGCACAGGGACCCAATATTCAGCACTAGACCTGTACTCCCTAGGCACAGGGACCCAATATTCAGCACTAGACCTGTACTCCCTAGGCACAGGGACCCAATATTCAGCACTAGACCTGTACTCCCTAGGCCTAGGGACCCAATATTCAGCACTAGACCTGTACTCCCTAGGCACAGGGACCCAATATTCAGCACTAGACCTGTACTCCCTAGGCACAGGGACCCAATATTCAGCACTAGACCCGTACTCCCTAGGCACAGGGACCCAATATTCAGCACTAGACCTGTACTCCCTAGGCACAGGGACCCAATATTCAGCACTAGACCCGTACTCCCTAGGCACAGGGACCCAATATTCAGCACTAGACCTGTACTCCCTAGGTACAGGGACCCAATATTCAGCACTAGACCTGTACTCCCTAGGCACAGGGACCCAATATTCAGCACTAGACCCGTACTCCCTAGGCACAGGGACCCAATATTCAGCACTAGACCTGTATTCCCTAGGCACAGGGACTCAATATTCAGCACTAGACCCGTACTCCCTAGGTACAGGGACCCAATATTCAGCACTAGACCTGTACTCCCTAGGCACAGGGACCCAATATTCTGCACTAGACCTGTACTCCCTAGGCACAGGGACCCAATATTCAGCACTAGACCTGTACTCCCTAGGCACAGGGACCCAATATTCAGCACTAGACCTGTACTCCCTAGGCACAGGGACCCAATATTCAGCACTAGACCTGTACTCCCTAGGCACAGGGACCCAATATTCAGCACTAGACCTGTACTCCCTAGGCACAGGGACCCAATATTCAGCACTAGACCTGTACTCCCTAGGCCTAGGGACCCAATATTCAGCACTAGACCTGTACTCCCTAGGCACAGGGACCCAATATTCAGCACTAGACCTGTACTCCCTAGGCACAGGGACCCAATATTCAGCTCTAGACCCGTACTCCCTAGGCACAGGGACCCAATATTCAGCACTAGACCCGTACTCCCTAGGCACAGGGACCCAATATTCAGCACTAGACCCGTACTCCCTAGGCACAGGGACCCAATATTCAGCACTAGACCCGTACTCCCTAGGCACAGGGACCCAATATTCAGCACTAGACCTGTACTCCCTAGGCACAGGGACCCAATATTCAGCACTAGACCTGTACTCCCAAGGCACAGGGACCCAATATTCAGCACTAGACCCGTACTCCCTAGGCACAGGGACCCAATATTCAGCACTAGACCCGTACTCCCTAGGCACAGGGACCCAATATTCAGCACTAGACCCGTACTCCCTAGGCACAGGGACCCAATATTCAGCACTAGACCCGTACTCCCTAGGTACAGGGACCCAATATTCAGCACTAGACCTGTACTCCCTAGGCACAGGGACCCAATATTCAGCACTAGACCTGTACTCCCTAGGCACAGGGACCCAATATTCAGCACTAGACCCGTACTCCCTAGGCACAGGGACCCAATATTCAGCACTAGACCTGTACTCCCTAGGCACAGGGACCCAATATTCAGCACTAGACCCGTACTCCCTAGGCACAGGGACCCAATATTCTGTACTAGACCCGTACTCCCTAAGCACAGGGACCCAATATTCAGCACTAGACCTGTACTCCCTAGGCACAGGGACCCAATATTCAGCACTAGACCCGTACTCCCTAGGCACAGGGACCCAATATTCAGCACTAGACCTGTACTCCCTAGGCACAGGGACCCAATATTCAGCACTAGACCCGTACTCCCTAGGCACAGAGACCCAATATTCAGCACTAGACCTGTACTCCCTAGGCACAGGGACCCAATATTCAGCACTAGACCTGTACTCCCTAGGCACAGGGACCCAATATTCAGTACTAGACCTGTACTCCCTAGGCACAGGGACCCAATATTCAGCACTAGACCCATACTCCCTAGGCACAGGGACCCAATATTCAGCACTAGACCTGTACTCCCTAGGCACAGGGACCCAATATTCAGCACTAGACCCGTACTCCCTAGGTACAGGGACCCAATGTTCAGCACTAGACCCGTACTCCCTAGGTACAGGGACCCAATATTCAGCACTAGACCCGTACTCCCTAGGTACAGGGACCCAATATTCAGCACTAGACCCGTACTCCCTAGGTACAGGGACCCAATATTCAGCACTAGACCCGTACTCCCTAGGTACAGGGACCCAATATTCAGCACTAGACCCGTACTCCCTAGGTACAGGGACCCAATATTCAGCACTAGACCCGTACTCCCTAGGCACAGGGACCCAATATTCAGCACTAGACCTGTACTCCCTAGGCACAGGGACCCAATATTCAGCAGTAGACCCGTACTCCCTAGGTACAGGGACCCAATATTCAGCACTAGACCCGTACTCCCTAGGTACAGGGACCCAATATTCAGCACTAGACCCATACTCCCTAGGTACAGGGACCCAATATTCAGCACTAGACCCGTACTCCCTAGGCACAGGGACCCAATTTTCAGCACTAGACCTGTACTCCCTAGGTACAGGGTCCCAACTGAGGACTGAGGGCCTGATTTAGCGCCCGCTCTGAATCAGGGCGTTTATTTTTTTTTGGTAGCGGCCTTTTGGCCGCTCGCATAGCTGTGGGTTACCACCCACAGCTTATGCGAGCCTCCATGATGATGGTCACGATGGTCAAGACCATCGCGACCATCGGGCTTGCGACGAGACCCTTGCGGTAGGGTCTCGTTGCCGCAAGCCCTGGAGTGCTTTTGGCTCTATCAGAGCCGAGAGCACTCCCACTGACATCACTAGTGATGTCAGTGGAGCCGGCCCCAGACGCTACGCGTTCCCATGGGAAAGCCTCCGTCTGGGTAGCCACGCCCCCGGCACGCCCACCAAAGGGGGCGTGCTGTCACTCACCATCGACAGCACACCCCCTTTGGTGCGAGACCCGTAACGACGGCTTGGCCGTCGCTATCCGGGTCTCGCACATGCGAACGACGGAGCAGCCTCCGTCGTGTGCATGCGCACTTGCCCAACATCGACCCGCTTGCGAGCGCTCAGCGCTCGCGAGCTGGTCTGAATTAGGCCCTGAGACCAGTAGCACTGGGCTTTTAGATAATGTGCAGGTTATGACGAGATGTTTTACACTATTTTACTACGTGGTTTGTCCTGAATTACAAGCTGCGGCACATCAGATACAGTTTGGGTTTTCGGATCTGAAAACTGCACCGGATGTACGACTGCCCATTAGTAAATCATTACCTGTGAAAAGGGTTCTTTACAGTAAGAGCACTTCCATAAGAACTGGTATTGGCAAACACTATAGATGAATGCAAGAGAGGATTGGCCTTCTCCTTATTAAAACAGAACACGTGGGGCAACACGTGTGAATGGTTTGACCAGTGACCCCTCTGAGGCATGTCCCATTCACTGCCATTCAGAGCAGCACAATTAAGTGCCCAGCACCAGCGCCCCTCCCACTGGTGTGCATGGCAATGGGCGGGATATTTCTAGGTATGGAAAGATGGTAAGGAGCTACAGAGTCTCTGGGCACGCACCTGGAGGGTAGTCACATCCACTTGTGCACGGCAACGCCCCCTAATGTGCGTGTGCGGTAATGCATCCCAATTCAACATTTTTTAATAGTTGTAGTGAGGTATACTTGAACATTTTATGTAGGATGACAGCAAAACATCTCCAGCTACTATTATTTATGATGCCCTGTCCAGTTATACTGTATGACAATATGTCCTGAAGGGTCTCATGAAGCCAGGTAGTAGTACAGTAGACCTAAGACTTGTACACTGTGCAAGAGCCTTCAGTTCTCACTGGGTAATAAAGATGAAAGAGAAGTACCTAGACCTCTCATGTAAGTGACGTTCCCTTATTGTCTTATCTGAGTCTATCAAGGGAGGATGGTGCCTGGAGCTTCTCCCCGCAGCCGGTCCTGTATGTGGCGAATACATTTTAAGGCCTTCTGTTAAGCCTGGGACTGGGAGATGATTATAGGACGTATTTATCAATTATCGGCTCTTAGACCTGATAATTGTAATTGGTTATCGCCGCTATTTGCGACAATAAGAAATTTAGATAGGGGGTCCGAAATGGGTCACTTCACTTCTCTCTAATGATCCCGCAGCGCTACTGCGCATGAGCGGTCTGTTGACCGCTTGTACCCGGCAGTCATTTCCTGGAGAACCCTTTACCGGTAGGTTTTGCAGTAAGCAGCCCATAGGATACAGTGGCTGACAGGGCATTCTGGAGCTTGGCAAATCTGACCGCATACCGGCCCCCCATACAGAGTTACGTGGGCTGCAGCTGCTGTCGGACTGCGGCATATATTGGAGATATGTCCCTCCGAGTTACATTCGGTGGAAACGTAATATTTGCAAGTACCCCCCGAAAATGGGTGTTTCCGGGGGATATCCGGCGAGTATTATTAGATAACTAGGCCCTCCTTTTAAACGGGATGTAGTCAGCATCCTGGCTGACGTGATGCCGATGGTGTAAACACCGGCGCCGGAATCCCGTCAGCAGTCGGGATCCTGGCACCAGAATACCAACCGTCGGCATCCTGAAGGTAAGTATTGGCGGTTAGGGGGAGGGTTAGGGTGCGGGGTTAGGCACTAGGGGAGGGTTAGACACTAAGAGGGGAGATTTAGGGTACAGGGAGGGGGAGGTTAGGTTCAGGCACTTGGGGGGAAGCAGGGCTGGCTCTAGGGGTTTTTGACCAGTGCGGTTGCACAGGGGTGCCACCTGTAGAGGGCGCACCCCTCCCCAGCATCCCAATTTCAGCGGGACAGTACTGTCCTGCTGTTCCACCTGCGGGCCGAAGTGGCCCGCAGATGGTCAAATCGGGAGGCTGGGGACACCCACTGCAGCAGCTATGCGGCAGTGCCGGACCCCCGGAGTGTGAATGGATGCTGCGCGCATGCGGGCACGCCTCCAAATAACATCATGCAGTAATTATGGTAATTAGGCCATGCCCCCAACTTCGGTCGCGCGCAACGACGCCTTGTTAAGGGCCGGCACAGGGTGCCCCGACCCCTGGAGCCGTGCCCTGGGGGGAAGTTAGGTTTAGGCACCAGGAAGAGAGGGTTAAGGTATGGAGAGGGGGAGGGTTAGGATACCGACCCACGAGGGTCGGTATGTTAACCCTGTTGGGATCCAGGCATCGGGATTCTGACCGCCGGTATCCAGACTGCCGGCATCTAATACCCGACCCCTTCCAAACGAAGATACTATAAGTGAGCTCATTTCAGTCCCTACTCATAGTCAGCTAATTGGGGGAACTCCAAAACGTCCATAATAGTGGACCAAAATGAATCCCAAGGAGAGATACTGCTACAGTCGTGATTCCCAACTGTACAGTACTTGTGCTTTCATGGGAAAGATTCGTATTAGCGCCAGGTTCGTGCGTACTTTGCATGCAATGAAGACGTGGGCTGCAAGCTCCCATATGGCAAATAAAAAAAATCGCACTTTCCTGGGAATATTTTTTCCGCCATCCACTCGGCTTTTCTCCTTCCTCCTCGTTGGTAATCTCATTACGCAATCCCACCGTGCATAGGCCAAGGATTCGTGATTCCCATGCGTTCAGCTCTGGAAAATTGATTGCTCCTGTCTAATTTCTTACAATATCAATGGGAATATTGTGAACTGGCAGGAAGACCGGAACCCGTTGAGATAGGGACTGTTGATGGAAATGTACCCATTGGACACAATCCATGCTGGGATGGATTCCACAATCTATTAAATGACGTATCTGTCAGTAAACCGCTATCGTGGCATGGCAGATTCCAGCGCACACTCCAAGCGTTGCCCCGGCAGTGTTTTCTAATGACTTCACTCCTTGGACAGTTGTTGTGTTTTATTGTATATGTGCAAAAAAAAAAGAAAAAAAAATTTGAGAACTGATACCCTTAATGTACGATGTACAGCTTTATATCTGTCACACTATAGTTTCCCATGTACTGCGTAATGTGCGGTGCATATGGTACAGTTTAATCCCCAGCAATTATTCCTTTTTTTTTTTCAAACCAAAAGATGATATTCTGAAAAGATCTATAACACATAAGAATATACCAGGGAGCAGCCTTCCCGGCCGTACTGAGCTCTTATTAAACCCATATGTGCTGGTGTAAAAAGGCCACAATTCCTGTTTCGGAGTGTCTATAAAAATGGGGATTTGCAGGCAATGAAAGGCACATACACTATTATCTCTCTACACGTCTATCAACGCTTGGATAAAATAATATGGCCTCTAGTTATCGTATCATTTTGTACCTCAAGAAAGTACCAAGTATAAAAAAAAAAATCATTTTATAATTTTTACCCCTCTGAAACATATCACAGGGGTTTTCCAAGCGAACCATTCATCAAGGATTTCTACGCGCTCACATCCATAGTTCAATATCCCATCTGCTGGCCAGTCCAGCGACAATACAGGTGGCCTGTTTTGGACATGACCTCTTCAAAGTGCAGCGCCCTCTGCTGGGGACCTGTATGGGGTGCAGAATGGGTCATGTTGGATTGTCTTTTGTGGAGATACTTTGGTAATACAGCAAGGGGAAGCCAATTAGCAAAATGGATTAGCCATGTTGTATAAGGTTGGGTACGGGATCCCGGCGGTCAGAATATCGGCAGCGGTATCCCGACAGTCAGAATCCAGACAGGATTAGGTAAACATGCTAACCCTAACCCCTATCCCAACTTTCCCACGGTCTATCCCTAACCCTCCCCTCCGCAGCTAAACCCTAATGCTCCCCCTGGTGCCTAACTGTAAACCTAACCTTCCACGTAAACCCCAATACTTACTGTTGGGATGCCAGCGATCGGCATTCCGGCGCCAGTATATTTACCGCCAGCATCATGTCCGCAGGGATGCTGACTACATCCTGTTGTATACGGCTAGGCCTGTGTCTCCTGTATTTTGGCATTATAAAACATTTTAATAGAGACTGTAGGCTGGATCCAATTAGGAGCAAAATACTTGCGGCGCAAGTAAGTTCCGCTGTATGCCGCACTTACGGTACCGCCAGGCTCGCATATTTTTGTTCGCAGTCCCCTAGTGCAGCGAGCAAAAATTTACGATTCCGGGGCAAGATCGGCCCGTGAGGGGGAGAATTGTACGCCGTTTCAATGGTAATTCGCATCTAATTGGATCTAGCCCTATGAGGTAAATGTTATAGCCTGCAATTTGCCATAATCTGAGAGTTCACGGCGAGTCTGCCCACAAAGTTTTAAAGGGGCAATCGTTTAAAAGGCTAGTTTTGCCTATTAAATGATTGCCCCTTTAAAAGATTGGGCAGACTCACCGGGAACTCGCTGAGGTCTGCTAGTTGCGGCTATTACCTTCCCCCTCATAGAGGCTGATGATGAGCTGGACGCCAATGTGTAACAAAATAAAAATGAAGCCTCTAAAAATTGACAAGTAAAAATAGACGCAACTCTACGAAACAGCTCAGTAACCTTGGATAAACGTGTGCAGGGGGGTAATGTAAGACTGTACTGTAGCCAGCATATGAAATAGCATTTTATAGACACATATAAGAACAAGGAGATTATGGTCCCTTTAAGAACATGGAGGTTACTACCCCTTTAACAAGTGTGTAGGCACTATGGCCCTCATTCAGACCCACTCGCGAGCGGCTGTCCACTCGCAAGTGGGTCGATGGTCTGCACTGCGCATGCGCACGACGGAGGGAGCTCCGTCGTGCGCATGCGCGAGACGCGACGAGCGAAGGACTTTCCTTCGCTCGGAGTGTCACATCAAAGGGGGCGTGCTGTCGATGTTGACTGACAGCACGCCCCCTTTGGTGGGCGTGCCGGGGGCGTGCCTGCCAGACGGAGGCGTTCCCAAGGGAACGCCTACCGTCTGAAGCCGGCCCCACTGACATCACTAGTGATGTCAGTGGGAGTGATTTTGGCTCTCATAGAGCCAAAATCACTCCTGGCCTTGCGGTTGAAAACCTCAACCGCAGGCTGTTGCTCGCAGTTTCGATGGTCGCGATGGTCTTGACCATCGCGACCATCATTCTGCACGCTCGTATATGCTGTGGGTGGTGACCCACAGCTATACGAGCGTCCAGGAGGACGCTCCATATTAATGGAGGTGGGCCCTGATTCAGAGCGAGCGCTATGGTCAGAGCGTCCGGCTCTGAATCAGGGCCTATGGCCCTCATTCAGAGCCGCTCGTAAGCGGCAGTACGCTCGTTCCGAGCGATATTTGCACATCTGCGCATGTGTACGGTTTTTAGTACGCATGCGCGAACCAGTCAGTGCGGCCGAAAATCGTTTGTTCGCTATATAGCGAGTGCCTGATAATTTGAGTGACAGAATGAGGCGTATGTGGGTGGTAACAGGGGAAGGTGCTTGAAAAGGGGGAGTGGAGATCAGAACGCAGGCGTGCTTAAAGGTCAAAGCGGGCGTTTTATGGGTGTGCATAATTAATACAGCAGCGTCATTCACCACGTCACTGGGTTATTTTATAGTCAGAACTGCTCGCAATATTGTGGTTGAAAAAACCAACCACAAGAATAGCGAGCAGTTCATACGCTGTTCGATGTACTCGATTAATCTAATAAATAGCGGACATGACGTATGATGCGAGCGGCCAGGGGGCGTTTTTATCAAATAAACGAGCGTATGTTTTGCTCGCTCGTTCAGACATGGAGGCGGCAACAGACCGCAAAGAGCGAACGGTTCATTTGAATAGCCACCCCCTTTTTATGAACGAGCGAGCGCTAATTGCGAGCGGCTCTGAATGAGGGCCTATGTCTTCCATAGCGTGTTCCCACGTGGTCATCAGCCTACTTCCATGCCAATTTTACGATGCCACTGACAACGTCATGCAGCGGGATGCGGCGGGGGCCGACATATGAGGTGGTCGGCCCCCGGATTGTCTGTGTACCGCCCGATATGTCGACCCGTCAGCCAGGGCGGTCATCAGTCGAATCGCTGGGTACACATATCGTTTAATGTATACCCAGCTTACTTAACAGGTGAAATAGCAGGATGTACACGCAGTATATGATTCTATACGTGTCTGTAGTTACAGCACTGATCTACATAGAATAGAAAAGATAAAAGAAAAGTCTGTGAGTTTGCTACCAACTGTATTGATTACTGCATTTTCAATTGTATCTTTCTATTCAGTGTTATCATGTCAGGGGTAACAATGGAATTACCCGTCTCTTCCTCAGCTGACTGCAGTTCCAGTTACCGTCCCAGTTGTATTTTTATGGAAATGCCGGAGGCCCAACTGAAACGTGAGACTTTGAAGTCGTCGTTCCCCGTTTAGGAGGCCAGCAGTTTGCCTCATTAGCAGTTTTCCTAATTTTATAAATATCTTGTATTATGTTTCGGCTCCTCCACGCGTGATAGAGACCAGACTAGACAATTACGGTGATAAATGAGCATTGCTAGCATGCCTCTCTCAGCATCTATTCGCCAGATTCTTTATTTTCTCCAGTTAATATCCTGATATTTATATCAATGCGTCTTTCTGTAAGATGGATTCTGTGCTGGAACAAGCTGTATACATGAAAGAGATCTCGTGCATGTTGTATATTAATGTATCTTTGGAGTTGTTTTTTGTACTCCTCAGTAATGTTAATATGGCACTCAGAATATTTATGTATTACGTTAGATATTTAATTATTATTATTTTTTTTAACAATGCACAGTGGATAACACAGAGACGTCTCTTTGAAGTACTGTAAGATCCTATTTTTCATAAAGTTAACTCAAGAAACATAATTAGCTCTTGGAAATGACTGAATCGTGTGTATGTAGATTAGACACTAATCTTTGCCTATAATGCATTTAAATTAATGTAATGTGGCTAAGGATCAAACGTGGCTAAAACTCATTATTTTCCCCCTTTCTAGGATCCACTGCTTACCCCCCCCCACCCCCTCCCACTCTTTCTGGTGACAGCATCACCCCAACTAATGTCTGCTGTATCCACTGATTCATTGTTATCCTCAGTTCTGCTTTGTCTGCATCTACCCAGATTCAGTTCATCTTCACATACCTGTCCCATGTCGTTTACAACTCCACTTACCTGTCCTACATCTACACCTCCACATACCTGTCCTACATCATTTACAGCTCCACATATCTGTCCCACATCATTTACACCTCCATATACCTGTCCTACATCATTTACACCTGAACATACCTGTCCTACATCATTTACACCTCCACATATCTGTCCCACATCATTTACACCTCCCCATACCTGTCCTACATAATTTACACCTCCACATACCTGTCCTACATCATTTACACCTCCACATACCTGTCCTACATCATTTACACCTCCACATAACTGTCCTACATCATTTACATCCCCACATACCTGTCCCACATCATTTACACCTCCACATACCTGTCCTACATCATTTACACCTCCACATACCTGTCTCCCATCATTTACACCTCCACATACCTGTCCTACATCATTCCCACCTCCACATACCTGTCCCACATCATTTACACCTCCATATACCTGTCCCACATCATTTACACCTCCACATACCTGTCCTACATCATTTACACCTTCACATACCTGTCCTGTCCCACATCATTTACATCTCCAAATACCTGTCCCACATCATTTACACCTCCACATACCTGTCCTACATCATTTACACCTCCACATACCTGTCCTACATCATTTACACCTCCACATACCTGTCTCCCATCATTTACACCTCCACATACCTGTCCTACATCATTTACACCTCCACATACCTGTCTCCCATCATTTACACCTCCACATATCTGTCCTACATCATTTACACCTCCACATACCTGTCCTACATCATTTATACCTCCACATACCTGTCTCCCATCATTTACACCTCCACATACCTGTCCTACATCATTTACACCTCCACATACCTGTCTCCCATCATTTACACCTCCACATACCTGTCCTACATCATTTACACCTCCACATACCTGTCTCCCATAATTTACACCTCCACATACCTATCCTACATCATTTACACCTCCACATACCTGTCCCACATCATTTTCACCTCCCCATACCTGTCCTACATCATTTAAACCTCCATATAACTGTCCTACATCATTTACATACCCACATACCTGTCCTACATCATTTACACCTCCACATACCTGTCCTACATCATTTACACCTCCACATAACTGTCCTACATCATTTACATACCCACATACCTGTCCCACATCATTTACACCTCCACATACCTGTCCTACATCATTTACACCTCCACATAACTGTCCTACATCATTTACATACCCACATACCTGTCCCACATCATTTACACCTCCCCATACCTGTCATACATCATTTCCACCTCCACATAACTGTCATACATAATTTCCACCTCCACATAACTGTCATACATCATTTCCACCTCCACATAACTGTCCTACATAATTTACATCCCCACATACCTGTCCCACATCATTTACACCTCCACATACCTGTCCCACATTATTTACACCTCCACATACCTGTCCTACATCATTTACACCTCCAAATACCTGTGCCGCATCACTTACACCTACACATACCTGTCCCACATCATTTACACCTCCACATACCTGTCCCACATCATTTATACCTCCACATATGTGTCCTTCATCATTTACACCTCCACTTACCTATCCCATGTCATTTACACCTCCACATACCTGTCCCACATCATTTATACCTCCACATACCTGTCCTACATCATTTCCACCTCCACATAACCTGTCCTACATCATTTACACCTCCACATACCTGTCCCACATATACACCTCCACATACCTGTCCCACATCATGTACACCTCCGCATACCTGTCCCACATCATTTACACCTCCACATACCTATCACATATAATTTGCACCTCCACATACCTGTCACACATCATTTACACCTCCACATACCTGTTCCACATCATTTACACCTCCAAATACCTGTGCCGCATCATTTACACCTCGCCATACCTGTCCTACATCATTTACACCTCCACATACCTGTCCCATATAATTTGCACCTCCACATACCTATCCCATATAATTTGCACCTCCACATACCTGTCCCACATCATTTACACCTCCACGTACCTGTCCTACATCATTTATACCTCCACATACCTGTCTCCCATCATTTACACCTCCACATACCTGTCCTACATCATTCACACCTCCACATACCTGTCCCACATCATTTACACCTCCATATACCTGTCCCACATCATTTACACCTCCACATACCTGTCCTACATCATTTACACCTTCACATACCTGTCCTGTCCCACATAATTTACATCTCCACATACCTGTCCCACATCATTTACACCTCCACATACCTGTCCTACATGATTTACACCTCCACATACCTGTCCTACATCATTTACACCTCCACATACCTGTCTCCCATCATTTACACCTCCACATACCTGTCCTACATCATTTACACCTCCACATACCTGTCTCCCATCATTAACACCTCCACATACCTGTCCTACATCATTTACACCTCCACATACCTGTCCTACATCATTTATACCTCCACATACCTGTCTCCCATCATTTACACCTCCACATACCAGTCCTACATCACTTACACCTCCACATACCTGTCCTACATCATTTACACCTCCACATACCTGTCTCCCATCATTTACACCTCCACATACCTGTCCTACATCATTTACACCTCCACATACCTGTCTCCCATCATTTACACCTCCACATACCTATCCTATATCATTTACACCTCCACATACCTGTCCCACATCATTTTCACCTCCCCATACCTGTCCTACATCATTTACACCTCCACATAACTGTCCTACATCATTTACATACCCACATACCTGTCCTACATCTTTTACACCTCCACATACCTGTCCTACATCATTTACACCTCCACATAACTGTCCTACATCATTTACATACCCACATACCTGTCCCACATCATTTACACCTCCACATACCTGTCCTACATCATTTACACCTCCACATAACTGTCCTACATCATTTACATACCCACATACCTGTCCCACATCATTTACACCTCCCCATATCTGTCATACATCATTTCCACCTCCACATAACTGTCATACATAATTTCCACCTCCACATAACTGTCATACATCATTTCCACCTCCACATATCTGTCCTACATAATTTACATCCCCACATACCTGTACCACATAATTTACACCTCCACATACCTGTCCCACATTATTTACACCTCCACATACCTGTCCTACATCATTTACACCTCCCCATACCTGTCCTACATCATTTACACCTCCCCATACCTGTTCTACATCATTTACACCTCCACATACCTGTCCTACATCATTTACACCTCCACTTAACTGTCCTACATCATTTACACCTCCACATAACTGTCCTACATCATTTGCATTCCCACATACCTGTCCCACATCATTTACACCTCCACATAGCTGTCCTACATCACTTACACCTCCACCTACCTATCACGCATCATTTACACCTCCAGATACCTATCCTACATCATTTACACCTCCACATACCTGTCCCATATTATTTACACCTCCACATTCCTGTCCTACATCATTTACACCTCCACATACCTGTCCTACATCATTTACACCTCCCCATACCTGTTCTACATCATTTACACCTCCACATACCTGTCCTACATCATTTACTCCTCCACATACCTGTCCTACATCATTTACACCTCCACATAACTGTCCTACATCATTTACACCTCCACATAACTGTCCTACATCATTTACATTCCCACATACCTGTCCCACATTATATACACCTCCACATAGCTGTCCTACATCATTTACACCTCCACCTACCTATCACGCATCATTTACACCTCCACATACCTATCCTACATCATTTACACCTCCACATACCTGTCCTACATCATTTACACCTCCACATACCTGTCCCACATCATTTACACCTCCACATACCTGTCCTACATCATTTACACCTCCACATACCTGTCCTACATCACTTACACCTCCACATACCTGTCCCACATCATTAGCAACTCCACATACCTGTCCTACATCATTTACACCTACACATACCTGTCCCACATCATTTATACCTCCACATACGTGTCCTACATCATTTACAACTCCACTTACCTGTCCCATGTCATTTACACCTCCACATACCTGTCCCTTGTCATTTATACCTCCACATACCTGTCCTACATCATTTACACCTCCACATACCTGTCCTACGCCATTTACACCTCCACATACTTGTCCCACATCATTCACACCTCCACATACCTGTCCCACATCATTCACACCTCCACATACCTGTCCCACATCATTTACACCTCCACATACCTGTCCCACATCATCTACACCTCCACATACCTGTCCCAGATAATTTACACCTCCACATGCCTGTCCCACATCATTTACACCACCACATATCTGTCCCACATCATTTACACCTCCACATACCTGTCCTACATCATTTACACCTCCACATAACTGTCCTACGCATTTACACCTCCACATACTTGTCCTACACCATTTACACCTCCATATACCTGTCCTACATCATTTACACCTCCACATACCTGTCCTACATCACTCAAACCTCCACATACCTGTCCCACTTCATTCACACCTCCACATACCTGTCCCACATCATTTACACCTCCACATACCTGTCCTACATCATTTACATCTGCTCATACCTGTCCCACATCATTTACACCTCCACATACCTGTCCTACATCATTTACACCTCCACATAGCTGTCCCACATCATTTACACCTCCACTTACCTGTCCCAGATAATTTACACCTCCACATACCTGTCCTACATCATTTACACCTCCACATACCTATCCTACATCATTTACACCTCCACATACCTGTCCTACGCCATTTACGCCTCCACATACCTGTCCTACATCATTTACACCTCCATATAACTGTCCTACGCTATTTACACCTCTACATACCTGTCCTATGCCATTTACACCTCCACATACCTGTCCTACATCATTTACACCTCCACATACCTGTCCTACATTATTCACACCTCCACATACCTGTCCCACATCATTTACACCTCCACATACCTGTCCTACATCATTTTCATCTCCATATACCTGTCCCACATCATTTACACCTCCACGTACCTGTCCTACATCATTTACACCTCCACATACCTGTCCTACATCATTTACACCTCCACGTACCTGTCCTACATCATTTACACCTCCACATACCTGTCCTACATCATTTACATCTCCACATACCTGTCCCTCATCATTTACACCTCCACATACCTGTCCCACATTATTTACACCTCCACATACCTGTCCTACATCATTTACACCTCCCCGTACCTGTCCTACATCATTTACACCTCCCCATACCTGTTCTACATCATTTACACCTCCACATACCTGTCCTACATCATTTACACCTCCACATACCTGTCCTACATCATTTACACCTCCACATAACTGTCCTACATCATTTACACCTCCACATAACTGTCCTACATCATTTACATTCCCACATACCTGTCCCACATCATTTACACCTCCACATAGCTGTCCTACATCATTTACACCTCCACCTACCTATCACGCATCATTTACACCTCCACATACCTATCCTACATCATTTACACCTCCACATACCTGTCCTACATCATTTACACCTCCACATACCTGTCCCACATCATTTACACCTCCACATACCTGTCCTACATCATTTACACCTCCACATACCTGTCCTACATCACTTACACCTCCACATACCTGTCCCACATCATTAGCAACTCCAAATACCTGTCCTACATCATTTACACCTACACATACCTGTCCCACATCATTTATACCTCCACATACGTGTCCTACATCATTTACAACTCCACTTACCTGTCCCATGTCATTTACACCTCCACATACCTGTCCCTTGTCATTTATACCTCCACATACCTGTCCTACATCATTTACACCTCCACATACCTGTCCTACGCCATTTACACCTCCACATACCTGTCCCACATCATTCACACCTCCACATACCTGTCCCACATCATTCACACCTCCACATACCTGTCCCACATCATTTACACCTCCACATACCTGTCCCACATCATTTACACCTCCACATACCTGTCCCAGATAATTTACACCTCCACATGCCTGTCCCACATCATTTACACCACCACATATCTGTCCCACATCATTTACACCTCCACATACCTGTCCTACATCATTTACACCTCCACATAACTGTCCTACGCATTTACACCTCCACATACTTGTCCTACACCATTTACACCTCCATATACCTGTCATACATCATTTACACCTCCACATACCTGTCCTACATCATTCACACCTCCACATACCTGTCCCACATCATTTACACCTCCACATACCTGTCCTACATCATTTACATCTGCTCATACCTGTCCCAGATAATTTACACCTCCACATTCCTGTCCTACATCATTTACACCTCCACATACCTATCCTACATCATTTACACCTCCACATACCTGTCCTACGCCATTTACGCCTCCACATACCTGTCCTACATCATTTACACCTCCATATAACTGTCCTACGCCATTTACACCTCCACATACCTGTCCTATGCCATTTACACCTCCATATACCTGTCCTACATCATTTACACCTCCACATACCTGTCCTACATCATTCACACCTCCACATACCTGTCCCACATCATTTACACCTCCACATACCTGTCCTACATCATTTACACCTCCACATACCTGTCCCACATCATTTTCATCTCCATATACCTGTCCCACATCATTTACACCTCCATGTACCTGTCCTACATCATTTACACCTCCACGTACCTGTCCTACATCATTTACACCTCCACGTACCTGTCCTACATCATTTACATCTCCACATACCTGTCCCACATCATTTACACCTCCACATACCTGTCCCACATAATTTACACCTCCACATACCTGTCCCACATCATTTACACCTCCACATACCTGTCCTACATCATTTACACCTCCACATACCTATCCTACATCATTTACACCTCCACATACCTGTCCCACATCATTTACACCTCCACTCACCTGTCCCAGATAATTTACACCTCCACATACCTGTCCTACATCATTTACACCTCCACATACCTATCCTACATCATTTACACCTCCACATACCTGTCCTACGCCATTTACGCCTCCACATACCTGTCCTACATCATTTAGACCTCCATATAACTGTCCTACGCCCTTTACACCTCCACGTACCTGTCCTATGCCATTTACACCTCCATATACCTGTCCTACATCATTTACACCTCCACATACCTGTCCTACATCATTCACACCTCCACATACCTGTCCTATGCCATTTACACCTCCATATACCTGTCCTACATCATTTACACCTCCACATACCTGTCCCACATCATTTACACCTCCACATACCTGTCCTACATCATTTACACCTCCACATACCTGTCCCACATCATTTTCATCTCCATATACCTGTCCCACATCATTTACACCTCCATGTACCTGTCCTACATCATTTACACCTCCACGTACCTGTCCTACATCATTTACACCTCCACATACCTGTCCTACATCATTTACACCTCCACAGCCTAACCTTCCCCTCCTGCAGCGTAAGTAACCCTCCCCTCCATGTCGACATTCTGCAAATGCCAATGTCTTCAATGTTAACATTTCAACAATATCATCATAACTGTTGACATTGTGGTGCCGACATTGTAATTGTCACCATTATGACTTCATCCCCCAGACCAGGAGCTCCTCAGGTTTTTCATACTTTTTACCATAAGACTCATTTTTGTAACAGTTACAGTTACTTTTCCTTCCTTTTTGACACTTGATTGCACAATAATCTCCTTAGCATGTTGTAGGGGGCAGGGGTGACATGTGAGCACTTCCCCTACTCCGAATGTGGAAAATTGTCCACCCCTGCTGTATAAGATACAGACAGACCTCAGGTGATTATAAGGTGATTGTTGAGATGATTTTATTTGCACAGATCAGACGTCTCTGACCTAACAAAATCCTGCTCAGTCTGATTCCTCTCGGCTGGAACAATGGAGAACACAAAACAATCTGGTTTTGAACCCTGATATCACATAGCAGTAACTGTGTTACCTGGGACAAAAAGTATCGTAGTGTATTACCCTGATTACAGCATCCTCCAACACTTATCTGACATCAGCCTCCAAACGTCAATAATTGCTTATTGCTAAAGACAAATCCTGTGTAACCATGGACATAGAATGTATCACAGAGCTGGTGCTAGTAATCTGCTAATCCCTATTATAGACTGTGGGGATGTACAGCAGGGTATCGTACACTTCCCATGGTCACCTCACTTTACAACACAATCTGTTGTTTTGTTTTGCTGTGTGACTATAAAAACCCACCATTGTGACACACAATCAGGGGTAGTCTGTCCGTGTGTCCAGACGTTCACTCCTCACATTTGTATTCCGGACGCACAAATTATCCAAATATCTCATCAGGCTCCTTATCTCTGATTTACAGCAGGTGTCACTAACATATTGGGTCCTAAAGTCTGAAAGGAATCGGACTGCTCTGCCTTCTCATTCTGAGATCCCTATTTCAGATGTGAAATGTGCGGAGAGTTGGATTTGGGAGAGGCGTGTGACGTGTCCTAGCTTAGATCTAAATTGCAGTGTAAAAATAAATCTGTCCAGCAATTGAGGACTACATGTAAAAGCAGTCCGTATTTACCCTACATGCAAAACAAAATAAATGTATTTGCACTGCAGCATGGTTTGTTCCAGATACAAAGTGACTTGTTCCTTTTGTTCTGCTTCCTACTCAGAAACAGGCCCAGATATCTGTAACAGCATGGGCCAGTGGCGTATCTATAATGGGTGCAGTGAGAGCGGGGCACACAGGCCCCCGGGTCCAAGGGGGCCCCGCACCGCACACCCTGCTCCCATATTATTTTAGACTTACCTGTCCGTGGTCCCACGTCGGGTGTCTGCGCTCCTCAGAACACCGGAAAATGGCTGCCGCGGCCATTTTTCCGGTGTTCCGCGCATGCGCAGTAGACTCAGGGCACAAGAGTGTGCCCGGAGTCTACTGCGCATGCACAGAACGCCGAAAAAATGGCTGCCACGGCCATATTCCGTCGTGTTGCGCATGCGCAGTAGACTCTGGTCCCCGATCTACTAAGGCTCCGGTGGCTGGCTAGCCACGTCAGTCGGCTGCCGGCCACCGGGGAGAGAGGGGGGGGACCCGCACGGGGAGTGCACACGGTCCCCCTCCTTTCTTAAGACGCCCCTGGCATGGGCCAATCAGTGCGTGGTTCCTGAAGGGGCCTAATGTGGCACACGCATACAGCGGAGGTGGCCATTTCCATGGGAATGTGCTGTATAGATTCAGTAGGAACCAGTGCCTTGTATAATATTGTATATGAAGTGCTTCGTTGATGACGCTGTTTACTAGTGAAATGATTGGCTAAACTTTTATTTATTTTTTTTGCAAAACACATTTAGCAAAACAACTTTTCATGCATTTGCCTCACTCCACATTTGGACACAGAATTTTACACATTTTTCCAGTGGAATTTGGCCTTAAGTCCTCGAACCGGAATTCCCACAATATTTTTTCTACCACCTGGAACGGAGACTGCACCAATGAATTGGAAATGTCGTCCTATCTCCAGTTATAGACAATAAATTCTGCAAAATTTACAGCCCGGTGTGGAATGCCCTTCTGCGGAATGCCGAACATAATATATCGCAGGAACTTCCCACCTTCGCAAAATACGTTTTCTGTGTTCAAAAACAAAGAAACTGTTGCAAACATTGTTTCTTTCTTGTGGTGAATTTTTATTTATTTTTTCTTTTTGAATAACATTTTATTAGATTGTCTCGGAGCAAAAAAAGACATAATATGTCACCAAAGAGGGAACACATCAAGTCATATAATTACATATCATAACAATATAATATAATATGAGCACAGTAACATTAATATAACTGTTGAACATAAGCATATAAAACAAAAACAAAGAATTGTTGAGAGAAGTGGGAAGGGGAGGGTAAGGACTTCATATATCTTTACACAACTGTGTGAAGTTTTTTGTAGTTGTATAGTTGTATGAGCCAGCCAGTCCATGACAAAATATATAATAGTATTATTAGTATTAAAAGGAAGTCTATTGTAGTTGCCGAAGCATGTACCAAGTAGTTGATTCAAAAACTTTGCATATATTACTCAGAGATCCTGTTGGTATAGTCGGAAAGTAACGTTCCCATTTTTTATAGAAACGCCCAACACCATGCTCAATATCACACAAAGCGTTCCGTCTATATATAAATGGTCCATTAGAGCAGATTGCAATTCCCTTAAAGAAGGGGAAGACTTTTTGATCCATTTATTCAAACTATATTTTTTTTTAGCTAAGGTCACTATTAAGAGTTAGTAATGGAATTATATGATTAATAGAGGCTTGAGCCCTCCATCAATCAATCTGAGCGAACAAAAAAGGAATAGGCGAAAAATGGAGTCGTATCTGTAAAGTTTGATTAATAAAATGTAATTTGTGGTGAATTTTTTTTAAAATACAAACTGCCGGAATGCCTGTTAAATCTGGCTCCTGATTTTACATTGTATATGAGTAAGATGAGATGGATTCAGTAATTAAATTGTAAGCGTTTCTGGACGTTCCCACACCATGGTATAAATGGTTATGAAGTAGATTTGAGCAAAGATGTTATGAAATTTTGTGCAAGCCAAGTTTTGTCGTGGAACAAGTCGTGTGTGTATGTCGGGTGAGGTTCACTTTTGGTTCACCATTGGCACTGTGGGCGGCGCTACTTTTTTCTTGCACGCCAAGTTTTAGCACCTAGTGCAATTGCAGAACCAGTTTTCTCTCATTTTTGATTCTGATTCTGAGGCAGATGGATCTTTGCCGGATCTCATTTTGCCTAAAATGGGTGTTTTGGAGCGATCGCTTGCAATTGTTGAGTCTTATGAGAATGTCATGGGAGTGTTGTAATAGGTCCATGCTATTCTGAGCTGTGTGTACGTGGAAGGAAACCCTGTATCTGACAGATGTCTTGCACCAAGCATGGGGCTGGTGCACGTGGAGATACTATTGATAAACGTTGCAGCTGTAGACAGAAAAATACTGGGCGGAGCTGCTACTCACTTGAAGCCGCACAGATTCACGCATTAGGCCTATGGAAACACACCTGAGCATGTGTACGGTGATTGAGTTTAAGTATGGGAATACTTAATGCCAGATTCCTACATAAAACTTGCAAAATTTGACAGTCAGATGTGAAACGAAAAGAATAGTTCACACAACCGTAGAGTATTTGGCTGAATGCAGATTGCAGGTATAATTCTATGTTATGTTTAACAAGTTAGAATTTCTACAGCAGATCATTACACATCTGAGTCAGACCATACTCTCTCACACAGCAGTAGGCGATGCGCTCGCATAGCTTTGCTACATGTAGTGAGAGGTATGTTTAGAGACGACTGATCTTTGAAAATACAACTTGTGAGCTGGAGGCCGGACAGATTAGTCCCCCGCTGTTCTTTATGGAGTAAAATGATTCGGTGCATTCCTCATTCACAGTCACTGCTGTGAAAACACTGGTGCGACTTATCAAAGTCTACCAACTGCACAACATGTGTACAACAACGCGCGTCCTACTGAAGCCGTCATAATGAGCTTTCATTAGTGTGAAAACAAATTTCCTTCCTTGGACTTTTTTTTTTTATTATTAGGTTAAAGATGATTACAGCAATATATACTGGAAAACATGTTAATAAAGTTATATAACTGTCATCTAGACAACAATTCCAACTATAATCAGAATTTTGTGGAAGGAGAATTCCTGAACGTGTTCAGAAGACACACAAATGTGCTTCTTTTGATGAAAACAAAAACACTGAAAAGTACTGATGCGCCCAGTTACATTGTGTCTGATCTCGCGACAAACGTGCGCATGCTTTGCGCTATGCATTTCCCCTTGACTGCATATGCCACGCTAAGCTATGGCGCACACTGCGATCGCACCATGCATTCCTATGGAGGTGCGGTCGCGTACGCAGTGTGCGTATCCACTCGTGGGCATATCTGTAATCTCTACTCTTGGAGCAGTTTATCATTAACCAATTACCTGGTCAATATTGGTTTACACAAATGTTCCCAGAATTGTAGTTTAAAAAATAAATAAATAATTAAATTATGTAAATAATAGTTATTTAAATGGTATTCTGTATAATTTTTAGAACAAATATGCAGATTTGTTAATAAAATTGTAATAAATCAGGTTTAAATACTATAGGTATTATTTACATGATTTGAAAAAAAAAAATAATTGACAATTTTGGAGACATTTGGAAAAAATTCCAGTAAAAAAAATAAGACCTGTAAGAAGATATCTACAGTCTTATATATATATATATATATATATATATATATATATATATATATACTGTGTATGTATGTATATATATATATATATATATATATTTATAAAACTGTATCTATCTTGTTACAGCCTTGGGTGGGCAATCCTATTAGGAAAGTGTGTTTTGCTATGTATTATACGCGTTTTATTCCTGCAGTATTTTACAAAGCAATATTTAGGCTAGCGACCCTATGCACGGTTAGTCGTATCTTGCCTTTGAACTCACTTCTGGAACTTTATGATGGAATATATGGTTCGGAGGGATGGATGGGGCACATGAACAAGGACAAAGTGAACTATGGACGTGAGCCACAGATACAACCTAGACTGTGACACAGACACATGTGCGCCTGTCAGGAGATGGAAAACTTGCTTGATGCTCCACCTCTGGTGTAAGTTATGAATTAATGATGGCGACGATCGGCTGCATCGTCTGAAAGACGCGTATGCTACTCACTAAGATCTGGCCGCGTCTTGTGATTTTGCCAACTCATCGTGGTATCGTTTTATCCAACGCAATATACATATGTTTACTCATGGCAAAATGCGTCCACTGCGACATGACCGTTTCAATGTTTAGGTATGGGCTCAGTAAGGGATTTATTATGTCTATTTATTTATTTTGTGCAGAGAAGTGACAAAGGATACTAGGACAGATATGTGCTGATATGTGTGTACTGTTTGATGTTGGTAATAAGCAGAGTACATACTATACACAAGCATGATTATCAAATATACTAGACCAGGCCTGGCCAACCTGTGGCTCTCCAGCTGTGAAACTACAAGTCCCAGCATGCCTTGCCACAGTTTTACTATTAGGGAATGCTGAAACTCTTGCAAGGCATGCTGGGACTTGTAGTTTCACAACAGCTGGAGAGCCACAGGTTGGCCAGGCCTGCACTAGACAGTCCAAGACTTAACCAACCAGTACTTTGGTTTATTGGGCAGCAATGGGTCTGTACATCTTTACAGTTACATACATATGGCATGTGAGCAGAACATACAAGTCACCAGCCAGCTATGTATGTGGGTAACGGTGCATATACACTACAAGCGGTAGCGGTATGCTTTGGCAGCCAGTATCTCTGAGACATCTCAGGGTCTCCCTGGAGCTAAGTGGAAACACGTCCATGTCCCACTATGGCGCGCATACACAGTGGCAAGTTGGCGCCGAGCATGCACAGAAGACTTAACCGGCGGCCATCTTGCTAAAGCCAGATGCTTCTCTAAAGGAGCATCATGGAGATGGAGCAGGAGCGCACTCCTTACTTCAACAATATGGTGGTTGGAGTACAGTGTGGAATAGAGCAAGTGGCCTAGGGAGGAGCAGAACATGGAAACCTGAGCTCGCTGAGAGACATGGTGCCTCGGGGTGTAGCAACTGGACCACTTTTTATATCTGCCACACATGAAGGTGACTGAGCCAAATTATCCATTATCCAACCTGGGACCCAGTGGGTGACTCAAACTCACTTCTATGTGTATTTTTGACAAATGGGCGGGCGGGTCCCCCTGCCCTGATGGGTGGTCAGATTGTAGAATACTGTATGTCATTTTTAGGCTGCGGATCTAGACCCCTTTGTGGACCACAATGGATGATAGCAGTTATCAGTCAACCTCCTTTAATGACACGCCTGCTATTGGTGATCAGATCGATTCTGATTGGATCATTATCGGGCGACAACACGTCAGCGAACTGTCCGGATGGTGACACATATGTGTAGTAGGTTCATTGCTGATAGATGCTGTCTAACTTAATATACAAATAAAGGATTATAAAACTAATATTAACTGTGGTCACATCAGATATTTAATGGTAATCACTAGTCTTTTTTATTGCATACTGTACCTTGTACAGGCTTCATCAGCTTTCAACAACTGTCAGACAGCTATAAAGAGAAAGCAGCATCTTACTAGGCTGGATGGCCACGCGTTTCACTGGAGTCTTCTGGCTGAGCCCGGGTGGCAAATTTTCACATAGAAAATTTTTTTTCCCCATGCACAGTGTCTGCTTTGTTATTTTTTTGTGCTTGACTTATGTACCTTGTCAGCACCAGGCAAATCTGTAGCCGTTATCCACAATCCTCAGTTACAGTGAGATCAGATAACGGAATCCAGATAAATATCCTGAGCATTACAAATAGATCCAGGCTCATCCGTCAGAGTGATTTACTTACGTGTCTAACATCACACGGGCTGCACAGAGAGCGGAAATGCGATTGTTTGTCTTATTGCTCCCGTGGAAATAGACAGAGGATCAGCAGTGAGATGATTGTGTGTTTTTAAACTTTAGAGAGGTGGGCTATGCCGAAAAATAATATATATTAGGTACAAAGACGTAGTAAAAAGAATCACACATTGATACACTGTGGGAATGGTTTTCTTTCTACTAAGTGAGATTTAGTTTAGACAAATGTGTCTCTTTTACACTTATTATGTCATAAAGTAGGAACCTATACAGTGACGGACCGGGCCCCCTATTCGGCACTTTAAGAGCGCACACGCGCATGCACTTTGGAAAGGGGCGTGGTCATGCCTCACAGGGCATATTGTGAGACACAGGGGTGTGGCCTCATAGCACACACCCAGGCCCACCATGAGCCTAGCCGGGCCCCTGTAAAAAGGGGGGCCTGGCCTAATCACGGGAGGTGTGGCCATGCCCCCGTACAGTAGGTTAAAAAGAAAGAAAGAAAAGTTTTGCAGCGGCGCTACACGCTGGCGATTGGGGTGCAGTGAGCCCCCTCAGCCCGGCGTATAGGCAGTGGGGGGCACGATCAGCTTGATCACTCCCCCCCCAGGCATAGGGGACTGCTGTGGCTGCTTCTTAGCACAGCAGTGTGTGCTGGGCTGCTGTGATGTAAGGGGAGGGGGGAGTGGTGCCGGACCCGGGCCCCTCTAGCAAGCCCAGGCCCGGGTAATTAATATCCGCTCCCCCTCAGCGCCCTCTCTGGATGCTGAGAAAAGCGGGAGGCAGGGCAACTCGGCCAGGCTCTCGGGTGGCCAGACTAACCCATCCAGCCATCTGCCCGTCTTTCATTTGCCAGAAGTGCCAGATGGGGAGTCCAGTCCTGGCCCTATGTTATTATCATCACTATTATTGTGCACATAGGGTGACTGCTCACCCCCATATTGCTTCTCCATTTAATTCTATATACAGATGCACTTGGGAGATGCAGATATGAATGCCACACAACTGATATGAACTGATACCCTGTGTGCACCAATCAGGGCCGTAACAAGGCATGTTTGACCATTGCCACCGCCAGGGTGCCCTGAGGAAGAATGACTATGTGAAACGCGTTAGTGGAGACAAGGGCAGATTGTACTCACCCCGGGTTAGGGGAAGAAGAGGTTAGTTTCTACTACGTCTTATGGGAAGGATGTGAACTGACCTTGGGGAATATTTTTTTACTGTATTGTTTCATGCATTTAAATAAACAATTTTTTAAACTAAAGAATATCTCTTGGACCACTGGACACATATTTTTGCACGAGGGGATTGATACAGATGTGTCCTGCTACATCTTTGCTCATAGCTTCTAAGTCGCGGCATGAGAATAGCGCGGCGTGGAGCGGTAAGGGGCAGTGAGACTTGACAATATCCACGGCATGCAATCCACAGCTTCACCACTGGGTGGCCAGTGCTCCACTAATTGTAACTACAGGGGTGAATAATAAAGCAGTGGACGGATATGGCACTACAGAATACAATAGTACAGTAAGCCCTGACAGGCGTGACAGTCACACACCGTACTGCACAGTGTAAACAGTGCCTTTAATACAGTATACAGAACAATGTCGCATGGACTGGCACTGACTTTTGTAAAATGAGGTGTTATCGTGCTGATACTGTACCTGTATCTAGCATAATATACTGTAATAATGACAGCAGAACACATAAATTCTATTCAAAAGTGTACTTAGGACTCGCATTCCAAACGCTTTAGGGGTCTATTTACTAAACCTTGGATGGAGATAAAGTACCAGCCAATCAGCTCCTAACTGCCATGTCACAGGCTGTGTTTGAGAAATGATAGTTAGGAGCTGGTTGGGAGCCGATTGATCACACTCTCCTTCTCATCCAGCCCTTATTCAGTGTTCCCTGAATGTAACCTCCCCGTGCTGTGCAGACGAGGAGAAGGTCACGTGATCCTTACCACAGCTGTCACGTGACCACGTAACGCACCTCTCTGCCTCTAGTCCCCGCTGGGAGCCATATTTAATACTTCTTTACTTTGGTGGTGCAGTGGTCATGCCATTACCCCATCACAGCTGACTTCATTAATTAGCAGCTGTGTTATAGCAAGGCTTGGCCATCCATCTGCAGTATTTTAATGACATTTCCATGTGAACCACTACAGAAGAGAAGATTCCCATTTTAGGGGGAAGCAGTATACTGTATGTGGGGGTGTTTCATTACATTTTATTGTGAAAATGCAACTTTCACATTTGTCAAGTAAGACATTATTCTCGTGTGTATGACTGTTTCTTAAATTGTTATATTGTATACACATAGGGTAATACGACATTGTCATGCCACATTTGCCATATATTGTAGGACGTTAATGTACACAAGTTAGGCATGAGATGCCGATCCTCGGAATACTGTCGGTCAGAATCCTGGTGCCGGAATCCCTGTCGGTAGATATTCTAACCCTCCCTGCCTGCACCCTAAACCTGACCCTCCCCCCAGTGCCTAAGCCTAACCTCCCTCCAGTAGCCTAAAGCTAACCTCCCTGCCTATTGCCTAACCCACCCCCTAGTACATAACCCCTAACCCTCCCCTTAACTCCACTACTTACCGTCGGGATGCCGGTGGGCAGGATGCTGGCGCTGGGATTCTGGCGGGTGTCAGGATTTCGGCGCCGGCATTCTGAGCTCCGACATCCTGCATCCCACATGACTGCATCCCATGTACTCTCGTATATGTTTGGTATATATCTACTGTAGCACAAATATGTTCTATTTTTGAGCTTGTCACAATGCAATACAGTACGTACACTTTTTTATGTGCATCCACCTCTAAGAGTGTACGGGCGCGAAAATGCTTACTGATCATTTTACAATAAATTAAAGAAGGGATCAATGTTATCAAAAAGTATTGTAACTTTTTTGTTTTCTTTGGTGCTTTACATTCTCTTATTGGTAGGAAAATAATACACATGTACTTTGTCCTGCAGCTCTCCTGTCCTGTTATTTGAATGATGTATTGTGTGTCTGGACGATGGTAACGGTTCCTGTTGGTATGTTTCCCAGAATGTTAGCTCGTTAGAATACTTTTTTTTTTTTAACTGTTGCTGTAAGCAGATATGTACAATTAAGTGTTACCTAGTAAAGCAATCAGACCTTCATTTAAATATATAGTTACCCTAGGATACATATTGCTGCAGATGAGTATATTGTGTGTACAGTGATCCAGAAAATGTGACAATAAAAATGATTTTATTATAATTAGTAAAGTTATTATAAAGGAAAAAAATAAATGTCTCTTGTCTTTGAGTCACTACCTGGTATTTCTGCCATGAGAATAAATGTGTTTTGTTAAACGTGCTAAAGCTCAAATAGAAGAAAGATCCCAGTCAGTAAAAAAATAAAAAATAAATAAAATATAAAACAAATATAAAAGGGCATGCGTATCAAAGCTGTTTTTGCGACAAAATCTTACCTCTGACTTTTTATTGCCTCATGGACTCTGTAATTATCGCCATGATCTGAAGGTATAATTTGGAACAGGGGTGGGTTTTTTGTAACCTTAACCAGTAAAGTTAATGTAATTATTATTTTTTTTTTAATATTGTCAAATATATCATGTATTAATGAAATTTGATTTTAATATTTTATTTTTGTATAGTTGCAGTTTTTGTTTAATTTCCCCCGTTATCAGTATTGGGGGAAAGAAATGAATATATATACATACAGTATATATATATATATATATATATATATATATATAGATATATAGATATAGATATATATATATATATATGAAAAAAATAAGAACAAAGAAGTGTCACATAAAGCGCGGCCGGACTGTCCATCTGGCTCTTCTGGCAAATGCCAGAAGGGCCGCTGGGCAGATGGGCCTTTCCGGCTGCAAACCCCGGCTGAGCAGCTCTGCCTCCTGGCGCTACTCTGCTCGACCGAGACACTGCAAAACGGGGGCCTGCAGCAAGGCCACGCCCCCGTGACTCACGACACGCCCCCTTTTGTGGGTGCGGGCGTGTCTATGGCACGCGCACTAGGGAGACTGTTAGTCGGTCGCCGGGACTGATTCAGAGAGGGATGCAATGGCGATATACTGTATATGCAGATTGAGTGATTGTCAGCTCTTGTGCATGCATGTAAGCGGCACTGAACACACGCAGCGGTTGAATAGCGATCACACTCACACAGAGATTTCACTCGCAATACATTAGCTTGTGCGCATGCGCTGTGTGCTAAAACTCGCTATTTGCGTCCGTGAACAGAGAAGCATCCGAATGATTAGCAGCCGCATAGTTTTCTGCTGCAGTTCCGTGGGACACTGGGCCTGATTAGGAGATGGACGCGGCGCAGATGCGTTACGCAGCTGAGCGACGTTTTCTTACTGCACATGCGAGAAAAGTCCCTTACTGTACGCGCGAACCCGAGTGTCCTATGCCATTGGCAATTGCGTACGGAATCGCTAACCCATGAGACTGTGTTTGCGATCGCTGGGCCTATCGGGGTGCAGACTGGGAGGTGACCTTATCGCAAAACAAGGGGCCGTTACCAGGGCGTGTTATGGGAATGTCACGGGCGAGTCCGGGAACGGAGCTGCGATCCTAATCGCAAATGTGAAGCATCAGAGGCCATGTTTAGTTGGATTTGAAGAGAGCAGCTAGAGTAGACCCGAGGCTACCGTAAATATCGATGGCGCGACCGATGTTGCGCCGATGTTGGAGTGTTTACAAACTCCGTCGCAAATGCACAGACCATGCAGCCTGAAAGTGGGCGTCTCACCGTGCATACACCCCATCCCAGCGTTGAGCACACAGGGAAGGCTGAGGTTAGCATTTGCATCTTCCCGTAAACGCTATTGCGAGAGTGGCTGCAAACGCGACTGCATTACCGACCATCTCTGGTTCAGGCCCAATGCCGGGTAATAATTATAACAAATAAGAGAAATGAAAAATGTAACTGCGCTAATCAGTATAGAAACCAGCTATGTAATTGGCGGCAGAACAATCTGATGGACCAGCTTCAAAAATTAATCTAGATATTTTCACACATCAAGTCACACTGCAATAGTAAGTAGCATATTCCTTGTCTAAAGCCATATAAGGTATATGGAGGTGCCGGCCCTGCGGTGTGTGCGAGAGCCTGCTGTGAGTGTGACTCTGCATGAGTGAGAGCCTGCTGTGAGTGTGACTCTGCATGAGTGAGAGCCTGCTGTGAGTGTGACTCTGCATGAGTGAGAGCCTGCTGTGAGTGTGACTCTGCATGAGTGAGAGCCTGCTGTGAGTGTGACTCTGCATGAGTGAGAGGCTGCTGTGAGTGTGATTCTGCATGTATGAGAGGCTGCTGTGAGAGTGACTCTGCATGTATGAGAGCCTGCTGTGAGAGTGACTCTGCATGTATGAGAGCCTGCAGTGAGTGTGACTCTGCATGAGTGAGAGCCTGCTGTGAGTGTGACTCTGCATGTATAAGAGCCTGCTGTGAGTGTGACTCTGCATGAGTGAGAGCCTGCTGTGAGTGTGACTCTGCATGAGTGAGAGCCTGCTGTGAGTGTGACTCTGCATGAGTGAGAAGCTGCTGTGAGTGTGACTCTGCATGAGTGAGAGCCTGCTGTGAGTGTGACTCTGCATGAGTGAGAGGCTGCTGTGAGTATGACTCTGCATGTATGAGAGCCTGCTGTGAGTGTGACTCTGCATGTATGAGAGCCTGCTGTGAGTGTGACTCTGCTTGTATGAGAGGCTGCTGTGAGTATGACTCTGCATGAGTGAGAGCCTGCTGTGAGTGTGACTGCATGAGTGAGAGGTGAGAGGCTGCTGTGAGTATGACTGCATGAGTGAGAGCCTGCTGTGAGTGTAACTCTGCATGAGTGAGAGCCTGCTGTGAGTGTGACTGCATGAGTGAGAGGCTGCTGTGAGTATGACTGCATGAGTGAGAGCCTGCTGTGAGTGTGACTCTGCATGAGTGAGAGCCTGCTGTGAGTGTGACTCTGTATGAGAGAGAGCCTGCTGTGAGTATGACTCTGCATGTATGAGAGCCTGCTGTGAGTGCAACTCTGCATGAGAGCCTGCTGTGAGTGTGACTCTGCATGAGTGAGAGCCTGCTGTGAGTGTGACTGCATGAGTGAGAGCCTGCTGTGAGTGTGACTCTGCATGAGTGAGAGCCTGCTGTGAGTGTGACTCTGTATGAGTGAGAGCCTGCTGTAAGTGTGACTCTGTATGAGTGAGAGCCTGCTGTGAGTATGACTCTGCATGAGAGAGCCTGCTGTGAGTGTGACTCTGTATGAGTGAGAACCTGCTGTGAGTATGACTCTGCATGTATGAGAGCCTGCTGTGAGTGTAACTCTGCATGTATGAGAGGCTGCTGTGAGTATGACTCTGCATGAGTGAGAGCCTGCTGTGAGTGTGACTCTATGAGTGAGAGCCTGCTGTGAGTATGACTCTGCATGAGAGCCTCCTGTGAGTGTGACTCTGCATGTATGAGAGCCTGCTGTGAGTATGACTCTGCATGTATGAGAGCCTGCTGTGAGTGTAACTCTGCATGTATGAGAGCCTGCTGTGAGTGTGACTCTGCATGAGTGAGAGCCTGCTGTGAGTATGACTGCATGTATGAGAGCCTGCTGTGAGTGTGACTCTGCATGTATGAGAGCCTGCTGTGAGTGTGACTCTGCATGTATGAGAGGCTGCTGTGAGTATGACTCTGCATGAGTGAGAGCCTGCTGTGAGTGTGACTCTGCATGAGTGAGAGGCTGCTGTGAGTATGACTCTGCATGAGTGAGAGCCTGCTGTGAGTGTGACTCTGCATGAGTGAGAGCCTGCTGTGAGTATGACTCTGCATGAGAGCCTGCTGTGAGTGTGACTCTGTATGAGTGAGAGCCTGCTGTGAGTATGACTCTGCATGTATGAGAGCCTGCTGTGAGTCTAACTCTGCATGTATGAGGCTGCTGTGAGTATGACTCTGCATGAGTGAGAGCCTGCTGTGAGTGTGACTCTGTATGAGTGAGAGCCTACTGTGAGTATGACTCTGCATGAGAGCCTGCTGTGAGTATGACTCTGCATGTATGAGAGCCTGCTGTGAGTGCAACTCTGCATGAGAGCCTGCTGTGAGTGTGACTGCATGAGTGAGAGCCTGCTGTGAGTGTGACTGCATGAGTGAGAGCCTGCTGTGAGTGTGACTCTGCATGAGTGAGAGCCTGCTGTGAGTGTACATCTGCATGAGTGAGAGCCTGCTGTGAGTGTGACTCTGTATGAGTGAGAGCCTGCTGTGAGTGTGACTCTGTATGAGTGAGAGCCTGCTGTGAGTGTGACTCTGCATGTATGAGAGCCTGCTGTGAGTGTACATCTGTATGAGTGAGAGCCTGCTGTGAGTGTGACTCTGCATGAGTGAGAGCCTGCTGTGAGTGTAACTGCATGAGTGAGAGCCTTCTGTGAGTGTGACTCTGCATGAGTGAGAGCCTTCTGTGAGTGTGACTCTGCATGAGTGAGAGCCTTCTGTGAGTGCGACTCTGCATGAGTGAGAGTCTTCTGTGAGTGTGACTCTGTATGAGTGAGAGCCTTCTGTGAGTGTAACTGCATGAGTGAGAGCCTGCTGTGAGTGTAACTCTGCACATGTGAGAGCCTGCTGTGAGTGTGACTCTGCACATGTGAGAACCCGCTCTTCATTTCATAACCCCCTCCAACTTATTAACTCTCCAAGGGAGGAAAGTAGATCCAGAAGAGGAAGGAGCCCCCATGTAGCAATTAAATGGCTCTGGATAGGCTCGATGACAAGGGGGGACCTAGGAGCACAACTGTCCTGGGCCCCAAGGTCCTAGGAGGCCCCGGAGTGTAACCGCTGCCTGCGTAGCTGCTGGAGTGATCAGCAGGGTGCAGGCATGTACAGGGCCCTTGCTGATCACTTCAGCAGCAATGCAGGCACCGGTTCTAGCCGCTGTAGTGCACCCGGCACCAGCAGTGGGCGATGTAATAACTTTTTTTGTTTGTTGCGGCACAGTGCAGTTGACATCACGCGCTCTGCATTACTGACCAAGACCAAGCTGAGGAACTGCAGCAGGGGCAGCCAGAAAACATAGAATAAGGTAAGTTTGGGTGCTGGAGGGATGGAAGGGGTCTAGGGCTGGAGAGACAGAAGGGGGGCTAGGGCTGGAAAGACACAGGGGGACTGGGTAGACACAAGGGGGTTGAGGCTCAGGGACCAGTACCTTCCAGAAACCCGGGGATGGGGGCCCCTAAAAAAATGGGTGTACAGGGCCCTATGATTTCTGTTGCCAGCCCTGGCTCTGGAGTATGTGGTCACACCCAATATGATGCAGTCACACCCCAGCATGATGTAGAGAGACCCCATGTGGTCCCTACTTTTATTCTTTGCTCCCCCTCACTTCGAAACCTGGCTACGTCACTGAGGAAAAGGGAGAGGTCAGCATTGGTTGAACATGAACAATACTCGTCCTTATTCCGGCTAGAAGAGAATACGTTTCAGGGATAAATGATACACCTAGCGCAGGAGGCACAAGGATGGTGAGCTGTATAGAGGCCCATGTCCTATACTTTCCTGAACTCATCTAATACTGTATCTATATAGTTTAATTAGGATTGCGTTATCCCTTGTTCCTTTTCTAAATCGGGACACAGCCGCACCTCCCCTGATGCAAAGAACATGGTGGCATCACAAGAATCATGATCATGCTTTTGGGGCCCTGTTTAATACTTCAAAATGTCAGTGCCAACACTCATCCCCTCACCTAAAACACTTCCAACAAGTAGGGAGAAACGCGTTGGGACACAGGATGAAAGTACAGACCTCTTACATTGCTACCACCATGGCAGTTGGAGACACAACAATTGTTTTTGTACAGATTGCAAATAAAAACATTTCTCTTGCTGTTGATTTTGGTTAATTAAGAAGCCGGCAAAGTTTAAGTGCAAACTGTAGGAAAAAACTAGAGATGTGCGGTTCGGTTATCTAGAAATCCGAATCCACCAGAATTTTGAGAATCCGGGTAAACCAGAATCGCGGTTCTGATCTCCTGAGGAGATCCAGGTCAATCTGATTTTGTTTGCGGTTCGGAATTCGGGATCCTAAATCCAAATATCATTTTTTGGGTTGCATAAATTACATGATTTTAGCTGGTTTTTTTTTTTTTTTAAATTTATATCTATTTTTATTTTGAAAATCCAGATCCAAAACCAAAACGCAAAGATGAATCCAGATCCAAAACCAAAAACCAACCCACGGGGGTCAGCGCACATCTCTAGAGAAAACTCATTCAAATTAAGGATGTTTGATTTAAAAATTCAGGGATCACCTGATTGCACTCACACATCATTGTGTGAACAGTGTGGTAGCACGGCACCGTTAGACGCTTACGGCGTGGTTGAGGGTACTGTTTGACAAGTACGCAACTGCGCAGTTCATCTAGCTTACAGTAATTACGGCCTGTCTGTATTTCTTCAAGGAAAGAAGGCAGAACTACACAATAATAATACTAAGAGTTTGGCGTCTTATTCTGGCCCCGCTTTCTGTGTTTAGACAGGAGACCAATTACCAGGTGATTTATCAAAAACATTTTATAGAAAAGAAAAACTCCATTGTACATTAAGCAGTGTCTCATATTCTGCTATTTTTCACCAACAGATTTAATGAAATAACAAAATGAGATCAGCAGATGCTGGAAACGGGACGCAGGCAGCACAGAGCGGAGTGAGAAAAGGGAACGGACCATCCAAGCGAGGTCTCCTTCACTAAATAATAACATGGTGAGAGCAAAAACAGATCCCGAGCGAGCCAAAAAATGATACAGTGCGGAAAGCACCGGATGTGGCAGAGGCTTACTTCTATTTAGCTCTGTGTACATTATTGTGGCAGCTAGACGCTTACCCCAGGATGACCCATTGTGGCAACGGATGGACCATTTCCTTCTCGTACTAACATAATACAATGCTCACCAAGGGCTTCATCCTGGCGGGAGTGTTCCCATGTTCCAGCAGAGAAGACTGCAGGGGAGAGAGGAACGGAGATAGATAAAATAGATAAAATGATCTTTATGGCGGGCGGTTATGCTGATCACGCTGACAGCAATGATTTACGATGGGCGGAGAGGTCTGCGCTGTTTTCTCACATTAATTGTGTATCTCAGCTGTCCACGTGGAAAACATACAACACGTGATGGAGAGATCAATAAATCTCAGTCCTTCCCCGAGTTTCTCACATTGTATTCTGTCCTGCAGTGATAGAACACTCCTATCTGGATGAGCCCTAAGTTCTGCAGGGTCTTGAATATGCAAGGCTTGGCTTAAATCAGTACTAATTACAGATATTCCACATTGTGGCGCTGATTCTGCGGTGCATGCTGCGCCTCTTTAGCCATAGTTGCGCCTGCGAATATATACGCAAATGCTAGTATCAGCCATTCCCCTGGTGCACAGCCATGCGCCTAAATGCTGAAGGACTGAGACACCCGCTTTGAGTGTCTTCTGACGTTGTAATACTGTTTGGTGTATTGATTTAAAACTTGCACCAGCGCTATGGTAAGTGCAGATTTTCCGCCTGAGTACGACGTCCAATGTAAGCGATTAAGCATCTGAGATCGCCGGCAGTTCAGCGTCACCGCCACGACACTCCCATAACACGGACCACTTCCATGCGTCCTCGTAGCCACCTCTCAATCACCACTAAGGAACGTCCAGCACATTTCCAATACATTTCTGATAATCGTGCGTCTCAATCACAATTGCGCCTCTGTGCGTACACACAGTGTATCACGCACCATAAAAGTATTTACAGATTTTTGCACATTCTCAATAGCAGAAATTCGCCCGACTCCGTTAACATCGTTATTGCGTGCGACTTGCACTGCGCGCCATGACATGAAACAGTTTTACTATTTAGCATATACATTATGAAAACAGCGCACTTAGGCCCTCATTCAGAGCCATACGCTCTGAGCAGAGCGCACGCTCTGAATGAGGGCCGCCCTCCATAATTCTGGAGCATCCTCCTGGACGCTCGTATAGCTGTGGGTCACCATGACCATCGCGACCATCGAAACTGCGAGCCGGAGCCTGCGGTTGAGGTTTTCAACCGCAAGGCCCGGAGTGATTTTGGCTCTATCAGAGCCAAAATCACTCCCACTGACATCACTAGTGATGTCAGTGGGCCGGCTTCTGACGGTAGGTGTTCCCTTGGGAATGCCCCCGTCAGGGAGGCACGCCCCCGGCATGCCCACCAAAGGGGGCGTGCTGTCAATCAACATCGACAGCACGCCCCCTTCGATCAGACACAACGAGCGAAGGACTTTCCTTTGCTCGCCGCGTCTGGCGCATGCGCACGACGGAGATCCCGCCGTCGTGCGCATGCGCAGTGCACAACATCGACCCACTTGCGAGCGGACAGCCGCTTGCGAGTGGGTCTGAATCAGGCCCTTAGATCCTCATTCAGAGATTCGCATAAATTCATTTGCGCATCTTAACTCTGGGCCTAATTCTGCTGTGTACACAAGTGCACTGCTGAACGCAGATTCCCGATGATTGAGAATGTGCTAGGCGCATGGCCTGTTCTGCTCATGTGCAGAACGCGTCTGCGATCCCACATCATACATCATATCTATAGCCTGTGTACATACATCATATATCTATAGCCTGCGTGCATACATCATATACCTATAGCCTGCGGGCATATTGTACATCATATATCTATAGCCTGTGTGCGTACATCATATTTATAGCCTTCGTGCATAAATCATATCTATAGCCTGTGTGCATACATCATATATCTACAGCCTGCGTGTATACATCATATCTATAGCCTGTGTGCATACATCATATCTATAGCCTGCGTGTATACATCATATCTATAGCCTGCGTGCATACATCATATATCTATAGCCTGCGTGTATACATAATATATCTATAGCCTGCGTGCATACATCATATCTATAGCCTGCGTGTATACATCATATCTGTAGCCTGCGTGTATACATCATATCTATAGCCTGCGTGCATACATCATATATCTATAGCCTGCGTGTATACATCATATATCTATAGCCTGCGCATATACATCATATCTATAGCCTGCGTGCATACATCATATTTATAGCCTATGTGCATACATCATATATCTATAGTCTGCGTGTATACATCATATCTATAGCCTGCATGCATACATCATATATCTATAGCCTGCGTGCATACATCATATATCTATAGCCTGCGTGTATACATTATATTTAAAGCCTGCATGTATACATCATATCTATAGCCTTCGTGCATACATAATATCTACAGCCTGCGTGCATACATCATATATCTATAGCCTGCATGCATACATCATATATCTATAGCCTGCGTGTATACATCATATATCTGTAGCCTGCGTGTATACATCATATATCTATAGCCTGCGTGTATGCATCATATATCTATAGCCTGCGTGTATACATCATATATCTATAGCCTGCGTGTATACATCATACATCTATAGCCTGCGTGTATGCATCATATATCTATAGCCTGCGTGCGTACATCATATATCAATAGCCTGCGTGCATACATCATATCTATAGTCTGCGTGTATGCATTATATATCTATAGCCTGCGTGTATACATCATATATCTATAGCCTGTGTGCGTGCATCATATATTTATAGCCTGCGTGCATACATCATATATCTATAGCCTGCGTGCGTACATCATATATCTATAGCCTCCGTGCATACATCATATATCTATAGCCTGCGTGTATGCATCATATATCTATAGCCTGCGTGCGTACATCATATATCTATAGTCTGCGTGCATACATCATATATCTATAGCCTGTGTGCATACATCATATACCTATAGCCTGCGTGCATACATCATATATCTATAGCCTGCATGCATACATCATATATCTATAGCCTGTGTGCAGCTTTACAATTGCGGTCCTTGCTGAATCAGGCCCTTTGTCCTTACATACATACATATCTCTACGCTTTGTCTAAGACATGATTCTTTGTTGCTCCAAGTTGTTGCTGACAACTGATGAACCTTTGCTCAAGATGCTTCCATGCTCTAGGTCTAACGAGGCAAATGAAAATGTCCACATAAAAATACCATTATGTCGGCACATCTTTGATCATACGCAAAACGCACTTCTTTGCCTGTCACTACAAATGAGTCCATTTTTCAGGTGTGATTGGTTGTCTTTTATTGCCCCAGTAGAGTACATAATATTTCTGTTTTATGGCCATTATAATGCGAAAAATAGGCAATATTAGTCTCCTTTGTTACTGTGTTATAAAACTATTAGTTTAACTCATGAAATATACCTGTAGTTTCTTCTGCAAGGTCTCATGTGTGGGTGTTGGCAATGGTTGACACGGTCTAAAGTTCTTTGAAAAGTCTTAAACCTCTTCAGGCCTGGTCAAGGTTTATCAAGACCGCAGGTCGTTATGATTGTGCTCGATAGACATTTAAACCCGGACGTGTGATTGACAAGCTTGTTTCAAGTTTAGCAAACACATTCTTCAGACGTCCAGCCTGTTTCATGAATATTTTCAGCTTTTGGCTGCCTTTTTATATTCGGTTCCAGGAGAGTTTACAAATTTAGGTTGACCATCACTAAGGGCTCTATTTACTACAATCCGCATATTGAATGCGGATTGTAGTGTGATATTACCGAGTGAATTTGGGGATGGGATGGTTCTCACTGTGGCGGTAAACCAGGCACGTGTGGTCTCCAGCACAGGCCAAAATTCAAATAGGGGAATCACACCAACTGCCACCCCAAACACTACCTAACATCACTGGCCGGGACTCACTGGCAGTTGGTGTGGCTCCCCTATTTGAAATTTGGACTGAGCTACATCCCCACCTGTGGAGCCGCCACTGGTAGAGAGGGTCAGTTAAAGAGACGTTCCTTGTGCGGAGGGGCACATAACACTCACCATTCCTCTAAAAGACTTTTTGCACCTCTTCGGCTCCTATACTATACGCTTAGAAGGGACGTATTTTGCACCTTTTCCTGTTGCGCTGCGCTGACGCCTTTTTGTAAGTTTCAAATATATCTTCAAAGACACATGTAATGTAGGAAATCTTCATGTCTCACTAGTCTTTTGAATAATGTATGTAATAAATTATACTCTTCTGATTTATTTGTGCATTTGCGAGTATTACTACTGGCTCTTAAAACTAGGCACATTCTATGTACATTTTCAAGTCACCTAGACTAATGCTAACCCAAGCAACATTATATATAGTAGTAGCCTTGGACTGTACCTTTACAGTTTGTGCGTAATGGTCTGTATTTCATCATACGAGGATTCCAAACTTCTCCCTCTAACCAGGGGCATGTGGTATTAATGAAGTTTTGGATGCTTCCTAGTGAGCAAAACAACATATTAATGGTGATGTCATCCATCAGGGCGTCTGATAGCAAAGCAGGAACAAAATAAATGGCTGTATAATGAAAAAAGACCAAGTTGATTTATTTCCTCAATATGCAAAGAATTATTGGCTCTCGCTATCCGACAGCAAAGTGCAACCCATCAGAATAATCACCTTCATTGTGTCATTTCCAATCTGGGCATTTAGCCATATTGTGTGCAGACCGTGCATTCCCAGTTTGCGCTGTCCCACGGGGGTCCCATCATGATAGCGTGGCTGTTATTTATTAGGATCTGGTACAGTGCTGTGATTGCAGTCATGTGACTGCTTGCCAGGGGCTCTATGACCTCACACCAGCGTCAGGAAAGTCACCGGTGTGGTATGTCTCTCACGTTTCATCGTCACGACAAAGTGAAGGTGGTTATTATAATCTTTTCCATCCCACCGCTTGACATCGATGGCCACTAATTTGTGTCTGAGCAATGAGTATTTCATTTTTATGTCGGGCCTTCAAAGTACTCCTACTGCAAATCTGCAAATCTGTATTTTAACACTTATTCTATGCAAACTAAAGCCCTATTTTATATCCCCAGATTTGACACTTTCTGTCACGGTTCCTTCATTGCCTTCTGCATTTCAATAAGCTGGTGCCTTGTTCTGTATCGTGCAACATAAAATATACCAGCGTACACATACAGCAGATTGTACTGTTCTGTACAATAGTGTGAAAGCTACGAAATTCTCTTTGCTGCAATTCGGCTGAATTTCGGCTCCAAATCGGCACCAAATTTTTTCCCATTTTTCTTGCAAATCACAATCTGCTTTGAATTTGCTCCAACAGATTCGTACAAATTCATAGGATCCCAAGTCCGACCTGAAAGCAGCACAACACAGGGAGTGATTTTTTGTGTGTGTTAGTGTGTGTGTGTGTGTGTGTGTGTGTGTGTGTGTGTGTGTTAGTGTGTGTGTGTGTGTGTGTTGGCATAGAGCGGGCGCATTTTTCTTTAAAGGAAAATAAAAATAACAGTGACTATATACAGGGTGTTTCACTCGCTGTTGGCCCCAAAGTTTTTCTTATAACTTTTAAAGTAATTGAAGTAATTTAGTGAAATCTGACACAGACATACTTTGGTCTATGAGAAACATGAGGAAGTGTTCACCATTAGCATCCAGGCTAATTATCTCTCACTGCTTTAGCCTCCATGCCCTGGTCTCCACTATTTGTCCACCATCCTTTTTCCATCACTAGCCTCCATTTTCCTGTAGCCCCTCTGACCTGATCCCCATCACATATCTTAAACTTCTCCCCCTTGCCTGTGCTCTCTAGAAATACTAGATTCATCTATAGGAAGCTTACTTACATCCACGGCCTAATTATCTCTCACTGCTTTAGCCTCCATGCCCTTACTGAAACCTGGATTCAGCCTTCTGACACTGACTCCCTTGCCATTCTCTCCTTTGGTAGTTTATTCTTTACACACACTCCCTGCTCTGATGGCCACCAAGTTGATGTCATATACTGTACTTCCTACTATGACCTAGCTGTACCTTCAGGATCAGACTCCTCATCCTTCCACAACCCTCTCTCATCTTCTAGTTTTTTTTCTATATTCTACACACAATCTTCTCTCCTATCCACCTTTGTGTTGAAGTCATCCTCCACCACACAGGCCCCATCTCCCACTTGTGTTTAACATTTTTCCCCTGGCTGTCCCATTTCCTTTCCTCCAATCTACCTACTATCATCCTTAGGGACATCCCCATTAAAAACCCTACTCTAGTACTCCTGCCTGCAATCTCCTTTTCCTCACCTCCTCCTATGGTCTCATCCAGGGGACCTCTACTCTTGCACTTGATGGCCCTTCCCTGGACCTCATGTTGTCTCAACTCTGTGATATCTCAGAATTCTCTAACTCCTTGTTCCCACTGTTTGACAACCACCTCCTCTGCTTCCACTTATCCCTACCTCCTTCTCCCACACCTGCACCCAAAACTGTGTGGATGCTACGCAATAAGCATAATTTTGACCCCCAACCTTATTCTCCCTTGAAACACTCTTTTCTCTCCTCTTCTTCTTGTCCTCCCCTAACACAGCAGTCGCCTTCTACAAATCCACGGTCTCCATAGCCCTGGACAAAGCTGTCCCTATCACCGCAGTTCACCTCTGACATTCTGATCCCCAACACGGGCACTCCAAACTCGCTCTCTACCTGCAAAGTTGCTCCCTTTCTGCTGAAAGCCTCTGGTCGAAATCTTGCTCTGACCCTGACTTGATCCACTTCAAATTCATCTTGTTTGGTAACTCAGAATCAGCCCCTTAGTATATAAGTTCCACCACACAATCCCCCACCCTCCAGGGCACAGGTGCTTTTGCTATAAATGGTACTAATATGACTTTGACACTGAGTTGGTCTCATCATAAAGTCCTTTATTTCCATAAATTTCCACACAGTTATATGGGTGTAAAAAACAGGATAAATGTCCATCAAGGTCAAAATTTCATCTACAGATAAGCAAAGTTGAGAAATTGTAGGTTTAACGCAGAGGTGTGAAGTTCCCATCATACTATATAGTCTTTGAACATACTTCTGCCACTAAATGTCTATCTGCTCAGTAATTACAAATTTGGCATTTCAGGTGGTTGGGGTGTGATAAGATGTCCAGGCAAAAACAATAAAACAACGGGAGAAATTCCGTACAGACCATTTCTGGAGATATTCCGCTGGGGAAAGCGACACACGCTGCAGCCCCAATGTGGAATGAGGGAAATATTCTTTGAAACAACCCTGGAAATTCTGCTCATCTCTACTTTCATCCACAAAGACGTGAGATAAACCATAAGAGAACCACGAAAAAACTCCCGTAAAGTATTTTCTCTGATCCCATGCTGAATATTGGATTATTATTATTAATTCCTGCAGCTCTGTATGATCATTTTTATTTGGAGAATAGCCAATCATTTCTTACATTTATCTACATACAGATGCTGCCTAATGTGCTCTGTCCAATGAAAGGTCCGTGGGGAACTTACTTTGCTCAGGTTGCTTCAGAACCTTTAGTATGGTTCATTCATATATTTATGCACGGATACATACCCTTATCTGACAAAAACACAGTGCTTCTACCTATCAAAGGGTTAGCAACGGCTATTACCAGCGGCAGATCCTGCCGCCGGAGAAGCTGTTCACCAGGGGGTAAATTCACTAAAGTTCGATTAGAGATTAATTTCTATGAAGCACTGAGAACTCATTAGATTGAATTGAATTTGAACATAAATATCCCTTAGCAAATCTCAAATTTACTAAGAATAGATCTTGCTTTTGATTTTCAACTCGAATTCGATCTTTTTTGTTTTTAAGAAGGGATTTTGCATGTTCATGTCCAAATTCAACAGCAAATCCCACTCCAAAATGAACTTCAAAGCCCCAAATGAATAGAACTGCTTCATGCTTTCATTTTCAGCATCATCAGTTCGATTTGACACAGATACATGCATATATCAGTGAGATGCATGCATGTATCTTACTGTAAAAAGCTTGTAAAGAGTTAATGTTTTAAAAAAAAAGACGTGGGGTCCCCCTCTTAAAACAGAACCAGACCCGGACTTTTCATAGCCAGTCTTGGTTGTGTAAGTACTAGGGGTGAGCGGGTTCGGATTTCTGAAATCCGAACCCCCCCGAGCCCCCCCGATCCGAGTCCGATCCGAGTCAGGCTCGACTTTTCCCGCCTGACTCGGATCTGAAATCGAGGCAAAACGTCATCATCCCGCCTTCCGAGTCTCGCGGGTTTTGGATCCGATATAAGGTACCCGCGTCGGCGCCATTTTCTCACTCGGCTGTGGACAGTGAAGAGGGAGGGTGGGAGTTAGGGCTGTGTAGTGTAGTGTAGTGTAGTGTAGTGCTGCTGTTGTCCACTACTTCAAAGTCCATAGGGGCTGGCTGTGTTGTGCTGTGCTGCTGTTGTTAATAGGGGCTGTGTCCACTACTTCAAAGTCCATAGGGGCTGGCTGGACTGTGTTGTGCAGTCAGTTCTCCATAGGGGCTGTGTCCACTCCAAAGTCCTGTGCAGTGTCCCAGTCCTAAAGGAGTGCTGTAGTGTTGTCCAGGGGGTGCTCTGTCCATCAGCGGTGCTCCCCCCAAGTGCTAAAAAAATAATATATTTTCTGTGTTTGTGAATTGTGTGCGCAGTAGCCGCACGTGCATCAACAAAGTAGTGCCAAGCGTGCGCCTGTGTCATAAGTAAAGGGCCGGCTGGCTTGACCGTTAAAGGGTGCTGTAACCCCCGAAAGTACACTCCAGTCCAAACCAAAAAAAAATTATTTTCTGTGTTTGTGAATTGTGTGCGCAGTAGCCGCACGTGCATCAACAAAGTAGTGCCAAGCGTGCGCCTGTGTCATAAGTAAAGGGCCGGCTGGCTTGACCGTTAAGGGTGCTGTAACCCCCGAAAGTACACTCCAGTCCAAACCAAAAAAAAAATTATTTTCTGTGTTTGTGAATTGTGTGCGCAGTAGCCGCACGTGCATCAACAAAGTAGTGCCAAGCGTGCGCCTGTGTCATAAGTAAAGGGCCGGCTGGCTTGACCGTTAAGGGTGCTGTAACCCCCGAAAGTACACTCCAGTCCAAACCAAAAAAAAAATTATTTTCTGTGTTTGTGAATTGTGTGCGCAGTAGCCGCACGTGCATCAACAAAGTAGTGCCAAGCGTGCACCTGTGTCATAAGTAAAGGGCCGGCTGGCTTGACCGTTAAGGGTGCTGTAACCCCCGAAAGTACACTCCAGTCCAAACCAAAAAAAAAATTATTTTCTGTGTTTGTGAATTGTGTGCGCAGTAGCCGCACGTGCATCAACAAAGTAGTGCCAAGCGTGCGCCTGTGTCATAAGTAAAGGGCCGGCTGGCTTGACCGTTAAGGGTGCTGTAACCCCCGAAAGTACACTCCAGTCCAAACCAAAAAAAAAATTATTTTCTGTGTTTGTGAATTGTGTGCGCAGTAGCCGCACGTGCATCAACAAAGTAGTGCCAAGCGTGCGCCTGTGTCATAAGTAAAGGGCCGGCTGGCTTGACCGTTAAAGGGTGCTGTAACCCCCAAAGTACACTCCAGTCCAAACCAAAAAAAAAATTATTTTCTGTGTTTGTGAATTGTGTGCGCAGTAGCCGCACGTGCATCAACAAAGTAGTGCCAAGCGTGCGCCTGTGTCATAAGTAAAGGGCCGGCTGGCTTGACCGTTAAAGGGTGCTGTAACCCCCGAAAGTACACTCCAGTCCAAACCAAAAAAAAATTATTTTCTGTGTTTGTGAATTGTGTGCGCAGTAGCCGCACGTGCATCAACAAAGTAGTGCCAAGCGTGCGCCTGTGTCATAAGTAAAGGGCCGGCTGGCTTGACCGTTAAGGGTGCTGTAACCCCCGAAAGTACACTCCAGTCCAAACCCAAAAAAAATTTATTTTCTGTGTTTGTGAATTGTGTGCGCAGTAGCCGCGCGTGCATCAACAAAGTAGTGCCAAGCGTGCGCCTGTGTCATAAGTAAAGGGCCGGCTGGCTTGACCGTTAAAGGGTGCTGTAACCCCCGAAAGTACACTCCAGTCCAAACCAAAAAAAAATTATTTTCTGTGTTTGTGAATTGTGTGCGCAGTAGCCGCACGTGCATCAACAAAGTAGTGCCAAGCGTGCGCCTGTGTCATAAGTAAAGGGCCGGCTGGCTTGACCGTTAAGGGTGCTGTAACCCCCGAAAGTACACTCCAGTCCAAACCAAAAAAAAAATTATTTTCTGTGTTTGTGAATTGTGTGCGCAGTAGCCGCACGTGCATCAACAAAGTAGTGCCAAGCGTGCACCTGTGTCATAAGTAAAGGGCCGGCTGGCTTGACCGTTAAGGGTGCTGTAACCCCCGAAAGTACACTCCAGTCCAAACCAAAAAAAAAATTATTTTCTGTGTTTGTGAATTGTGTGCGCAGTAGCCGCACGTGCATCAACAAAGTAGTGCCAAGCGTGCGCCTGTGTCATAAGTAAAGGGCCGGCTGGCTTGACCGTTAAAGGGTGCTGTAACCCCCAAAGTACACTCCAGTCCAAACCAAAAAAAAAATTATTTTCTGTGTTTGTGAATTGTGTGCGCAGTAGCCGCACGTGCATCAACAAAGTAGTGCCAAGCGTGCGCCTGTGTCATAAGTAAAGGGCCGGCTGGCTTGACCGTTAAAGGGTGCTGTAACCCCCGAAAGTACACTCCAGTCCAAACCAAAAAAAAATTATTTTCTGTGTTTGTGAATTGTGTGCGCAGTAGCCGCACGTGCATCAACAAAGTAGTGCCAAGCGTGCGCCTGTGTCATAAGTAAAGGGCCGGCTGGCTTGACCGTTAAGGGTGCTGTAACCCCCGAAAGTACACTCCAGTCCAAACCAAAAAAAAAATTATTTTCTGTGTTTGTGAATTGTGTGCGCAGTAGCCGCACGTGCATCAACAAAGTAGTGCCAAGCGTGCGCCTGTGTCATAAGTAAAGGGCCGGCTGGCTTGACCGTTAAAGGGTGCTGTAACCCCCGAAAGTACACTCCAGTCCAAACCAAAAAAAAATTATTTTCTGTGTTTGTGAATTGTGTGCGCAGTAGCCGCACGTGCATCAACAAAGTAGTGCCAAGCGTGCGCCTGTGTCATAAGTAAAGGGCCGGCAGGCTTGACCGTTAAAGGGTGCTGTAACCCACAAAGTACACTCCAGTCCAAACCAAAAAAAAAATTATTTTCTGTGTTTAGCCGCACGTATATATCAAATCGATATAACATAAATGGAGGACCAAACTTTCTCCGATAAAAATAAAATAGAGAAAGATCAAGAACCACTTCCTCCTAGTGCTGAAGCTGCTGCCACTAGTCATGACATAGACGATAACATGCCATCAACGTCGTCTGCCAAGGCCGATGCCCAATGTCATAGTAGAGGGCACATACAATCCCAAATGGCAAAGTTCAGGAAAATGACCTTGAAAAAGACATTTAAATCAGCTGAAGAGAAACGTAAACTTGCCAATATGCCATTTATGACACGGAGTGGCAAGGAACGGCTAAGGTCGATCCCTAGTATGTTCATGACTAGTGGTTCAGCTTCACATGACGATGGAAGCCCTCCTCCCACTAAAAAAATCAAAAGAGTTAAGCTGGCAAAAGCACAGCGAAGAACTGTGCTTTCTAAGAAGATATCACAAATCCCCAAGGAGAGTCCAAGTGTGGTGGTGGTTGCGATGCCTGACCTTCCCAGCACTGGACGGGAAGAGGTGGCTCTTTCCACCATTTGCACGCCCCCTGCAAGTGCTGAAAGGAGCACCCACAGTCCACTTGCTGATATGCAAATTGAAGATGTCACTGTTGAAGTACAACAGGATGAGGATACTGGTGTAGCTGGCGCTGAGGAGGAAGTTGGCGAGGAGGATTCTGATGGTGATGTGGTTTGTTTAAATCAGGCTCCGGGGGAGACAGTTGTTGTCCGTGGGATGAAAAAGCCCATCACGGTCATGCCTGGGCAGAAGACCAAACATTCCACCTCTTTGGTCTGGCAATATTTCTATCCAAATCCGGACAACAACTGTCTTGCCATATGTACCATATGTAAAGGTGAAATAAGTAGGGGTAGGGACGTCAACCACCTAGGAACATCCTCCCTTATACGGCACCTGCAGCGCGTTCATAAAAAGTTACTGTCAAGTTCAGAAACTTTGGCTAAGACCGTAAGCAGTCCAGGGACACCTAAATCCCGTTGTCCTGTTGTATCCAAGCGCCTGCAAACCACACCGTCAACTCCCTCCTCGTCAATTTCCTCCTTAGTTAGGATCGGAAGTAGTCCTGCAGGCCATGTCACTGGCATGACTGACTCTCCTATCCGGGATTCCTCCGGAGGATCCTGCATTGCTACGCCTACTGCTGCCGCTGCTGCTGTTGCTGCTGCTGGGAGTCGTTCATCATCCCAGAGAGGAAGTAGGAACACCACTACTTTTACTAAACAATTGACCCTCCAACAGTCCTTAGCGAGGAGGATGAAGTACGACAGCAGTCATCCTGAAGCAAAACGTATAACTGAGGCCTTGACTGCTATGTTGGTGTTAGACGTGCGTCCGGTATCCGCCATTAGTGCAGTGGGATTTAGACAATTGATGGAGGTAGTGTGTCCCCGGTTCCAAATCCCGTCTAGATTCCACTTCACTAGGCAGGCGATACCGAGACTGTACAGAAACGTCAGAAAAAGTGTCCTCAGTGTCCTGAAAAATGCCGTTGTACACAATGTCCACTTAACCACGGACATGTGGACAAGTGGAACAGGGCAGACTAAGGACTATATGACTGTGACAGCCCACTGGGTAGATGTATCACCTTACGCAGCAACAGCAGCAGCGTCACCAGTAGCAGCATCTCAGAAATGCCAGCTCGTTACAAGGCAGGCTACGCTGTGTATCACCGGTTTCAGTAAGAGGCACACCGCCGACAACCTCTTAGAGAAACTGAGGGAAATCATCGCCCAGTGGCTTACCCCACTTAGACTCTCCTGGGGATTTGTGATATCTGACAACGCCACCAATATTGTGCGGGCATTACATCTGGGCAAATTCCAGCACGTCCCATGTTTTGCTCACACAATAAACTTGGTGGTGCAGAATTTTCTGAAAAGCGACAGGGGCGTGCAGGAGACGCTTTGGGTGGCCCGAAAAATTTCTGGCCACTTTCGCCATTCAGCGACTGCGTGCCGAAGACTGGAGCGCCAGCAAACACTCTTGAACCTGCCCCGCCATCACCTGAAGCAAGAGGTTGTGACGCGGTGGAACTCAACCCTCTATATGCTTCAGAGGATGGAGGAGCAGCAAAAGGCCATACAAGCCTATACATCCACCTATGACATAGGCAAAGGAGGGGGTATGCACCTGACTCAAGCGCAGTGGAGAATGATTTCCGTGTTGTGCAAGGTTCTCCAGCCCTTCGAACTTGCCACACGTGAAGTCAGTTCAGACACTGCCAGCTTGAGTCAGGTCATTCCCCTCATCAGGCTTTTGCAGAAGCAGCTGGAGAAAGTGAAGGAGGAGCTAAGACGGAGCGATTCCGCTCGGCATGTGGGACTTGTGGATGAAGCCCTTCATTCGCTTTGCCAGGATTCCAGGGTGGTCAATCTGTTGAAATCAGACCACTACGTTTTGGCCACCGTGCTCGATCCTAGGTTTAAAGCCTATGTGGTGTCTCTCTTTCCGGCCGACACAAGCCTGCAGAGGTGCAAAGACCTGCTGGTGAACACACTGTCAGCTGAAGCGGAACGTGACACGTCAACGGCTCCTTCTTCATTTTCTCCTGCAACTGGGGCTGCCAGGAAAAAACTTAGGTATCCTAAGCAACCCGCTGGCGGTGATGCAGGGCAGGCAGGACCAAGTTTGGACATCTGGTCCGGACTGAAGGACCTGGCAACAATTTCTGACATGTCTACTGTCACTGCATATGATACTGTCACCATTGACAGAATGGTGGAGGATTACATCGGTGACAGCATCCAAGTAGGCATGGCAGACAGTCCATACCTGTACTGGCAGGAAAAAGAAGCAATTTGGAGGCCCCTGTACAAACTGGCTCTATTTTACCTGAGTTGCCCCCCCTCCAGTGTGTACTCCGAAAGAGTGTTTAGTGCAGCCGGGAACCTTGTCAGCGAAAGGCGTAGGAGGTTGCTTCCACAGAATGTGGAGAAGATGATGTTCATCAAAATGAATTATCAACTCTTCCAGGGAGACCAGCCTCCAGAAGGTACAGAGGGACCTGTGGTGGTGGATTCAAGTGGGGACGAGTTAATACTTTGTGAGGATGAGGATGTACACACTGAAGAGGGTGAGGAATCGGTGGATGAGGAGGATGAGGATGACATCTTGCCTCCATAGAGCCAGTTTGTGCAGGGACACATTAATTGCCAGCTTGTTTTGTGGGGGCCCAAACGAACCAATCATTTCAGCCACAGTTGTGTGGCAGACCCTGGCGCTGAAATGATTGGTTTGTTAAAGTGTGCATGTCCTGTTTATACAACATAAGGGTGGGTGGGAGGGCCCAAGGACAATTCCATCTTGCACCTCTTTTTTTTCTTTGCATTATGTACAGTTTGTGGCCTAGTTTTTCAAACTGCCATCCTGTCTGCCACTGCAGTTTCACGCCTAGATGGGTCACGTGTTTGTGCCGCCCACTCGTGACGCTTAGCATAGTCATCCAGCTACCTCGGTGCAACGTTTTGGACATAAAAACACTATTGTGAGGTGTGAGGTGTTCAGAATAGACTGGAAATGAGTGGAAATTAAGGTTATTGAGGTTAATAATAGCATAGGAGCAGAAAAACCTACAAATTCTGTGATTTTAGCTGTTTTTATGCTTTTTTAAAAAAAAATACAGATCCAAAACACAAAACCCAGAACCCAAAACACGGAAGGGTGGTTTTGGCAAAACCAATCCAGATCCAAAACACGAAGAAAGATCCAGATCCAAAACCAAAACACAAAACACGAAAAGTGGCCGGTGCACACCCCTAGTAAGTACAGAGAAAAAATTGCGTTGGGTTCACCTGTACTTATCACAAGCAGCACCAGGCTCTGATCCAGTCCTGGTTCAGGAAGCAGAGGGGAAAAAATGCATAGGGTTCCCCTGTAATTTCCACAACCAGCACTGGACCCTTACTATCAAAGGGGGGGGGGGGTAATGTCACAGCCAGGGAAACCCTATCATCGTGTTCCCCAGCTAAAACATTACTCCTGACCGCTAGTAAGCCAAGGCTGGGGATCCCTGGGAAGTTGGGGACCCCCCCAATAAAGGGGTCTCTCTCTCCAGGCCACCCCAGGCCTAGGCTGATAGGGCGGTGGGTGCCGGGTTGATAGTGTAAGCGTAGTGTAAAAAAATCATAGTAAACATTGTCTTTATGTTGAGAACTGCAGATCCCAGCAAGCCTCCCCCGCATGCTTGTACTTGGAGCACCACAAGTACCAGTATGTGGGGCATTAAGGGCCCGCTGGTACATGTAGTTCACCTGTAAAGAAATGTTTAAATAAACACAATACACACACACCGTGACAGTATAGTTTTAATTAGGGGTGAGCGGGTTCGGATTTCTGAAATCCGAACCCCCCCGAGCCCCCCCGATCCGAGTCCGATCCGAGTCAGGCTCGACTTTTCCCGCCTGACTCGGATCTGACATCGAGGCAAAACGTCATCATCCCGCCTTCCGAGTCTCGCGGGTTTTGGATCCTATATAAGGTACCCGCGTCGGCGCCATTTTCTCACTCGGCTGTGGACAGTGAAGAGGGAGGGTGGGAGTTAGTGCTGTGTAGTGTAGTGTAGTGCTGCTGTTGTCCACTACTTCAAAGTCCATAGGGGCTGGCTGTGTTGTGCTGTGCTGCTGTTGTTAATAGGGGCTGTGTCCACTACTTCAAAGTCCATAGGGGCTGGCTGGACTGTGTTGTGCAGTCAGTTCTCCATAGGGGCTGTGTCCACTCCAAAGTCCTGTGCAGTGTCCCAGTCCTAAAGGGGTGCTGTAGTGTTGTCCAGGGGGTGCTCTGTCCATCAGGGGTGCTCCCCCCAAGTGCTAAAAAAATAATATATTTTCTGTGTTTGTGAATTGTGTGCGCAGTAGCCGCACGTGCATCAACAAAGTAGTGCCAAGCGTGCGCCTGTGTCATAAGTAAAGGGCCGGCTGGCTTGACCGTTAAAGGGTGCTGTAACCCCCGAAAGTACACTCCAGTCCAAACCAAAAAAAAATTATTTTCTGTGTTTGTGAATTGTGTGCGCAGTAGCCGCACGTGCATCAACAAAGTAGTGCCAAGCGTGCGCCTGTGTCATAAGTAAAGGGCCGGCTGGCTTGATCGTTAAGGGTGCTGTAACCCCCGAAAGTACACTCCAGTCCAAACCAAAAAAAAAATTATTTTCTGTGTTTGTGAATTGTGTGCGCAGTAGCCGCACGTGCATCAACAAAGTAGTGCCAAACGTGCGCCTGTGTCATAAGTAAAGGGCCGGCTGGCTTGACCGTTAAGGGTGCTGTAACCCCCGAAAGTACACTCCAGTCCAAACCCAAAAAAAAATTATTTTCTGTGTTTGTGAATTGTGTGCGCAGTAGCCGCACGTGCATCAACAAAGTAGTGCCAAGCGTGCACCTGTGTCATAAGTAAAGGGCCGGCTGGCTTGACCGTTAAGGGTGCTGTAACCCCCGAAAGTACACTCCAGTCCAAACCAAAAAAAAAATTATTTTCTGTGTTTGTGAATTGTGTGCGCAGTAGCCGCACGTGCATCAACAAAGTAGTGCCAAGCGTGCGCCTGTGTCATAAGTAAAGGGCCGGCTGGCTTGACCGTTAAGGGTGCTGTAACCCCCGAAAGTACACTCCAGTCCAAACCTAAAAAAAAATTATTTTCTGTGTTTGTGAATTGTGTGCGCAGTAGCCGCATGTGCATCAACAAAGTAGTGCCAAGCGTGCGCCTGTGTCATAAGTAAAGGGCCAGCTGGCTTGACCGTTAAAGGGTGCTGTAACCCCCGAAAGTACACTCCAGTCCAAACCAAAAAAAAATTATTTTCTGTGTTTGTGAATTGTGTGCGCAGTAGCCGCACGTGCATCAACAAAGTAGTGCCAAGCGTGCGCCTGTGTCATAAGTAAAGGGCCGGCTGGCTTGACCGTTAAGGGTGCTGTAACCCCTGAAAGTACACTCCAGTCCAAACCTAAAAAAAAATTATTTTCTGTGTTTGTGAATTGTGTGCGCAGTAGCCGCACGTGCATCAACAAAGTAGTGCCAAGCGTGCGCCTGTGTCATAAGTAAAGGGCCGGCTGGCTTGACCGTTAAGGGTGCTGTAACCCCCGAAAGTACACTCCAGTCCAAACCAAAAAAAAAATTATTTTCTGTGTTTGTGAATTGTGTGCGCAGTAGCCGCACGTGCATCAACAAAGTAGTGCCAAGCGTGCGCCTGTGTCATAAGTAAAGGGCCGGCTGGCTTGACCGTTAAGGGTGCTGTAACCCCCGAAAGTACACTCCAGTCCAAACCTAAAAAAAAATTATTTTCTGTGTTTGTGAATTGTGTGCGCAGTAGCCGCACGTGCATCAACAAAGTAGTGCCAAGCGTGCGCCTGTGTCATAAGTAAAGGGCCGGCTGGCTTGACCGTTAAAGGGTGCTGTAACCTCCGAAAGTACACTCCAGTCCAAACCAAAAAAAAATTATTTTCTGTGTTTGTGAATTGTGTGCGCAGTAGCCGCACGTGCATCAACAAAGTAGTGCCAAGCGTGCGCCTGTGTCATAAGTAAAGGGCCGGCTGGCTTGACCGTTAAGGGTGCTGTAACCCCCGAAAGTACACTCCAGTCCAAACCTAAAAAAAAATTATTTTCTGTGTTTGTGAATTGTGTGCGCAGTAGCCGCACGTGCATCAACAAAGTAGTGCCAAGAGTGCGCCTGTGTCATAAGTAAAGGGCCGGCTGGCTTGACCGTTAAAGGGTGCTGTAACCCCCGAAAGTACACTCCAGTCCAAACCAAAAAAAAATTATTTTCTGTGTTTGTGAATTGTGTGCGCAGTAGCCGCACGTGCATCAACAAAGTAGTGCCAAGCGTGCGCCTGTGTCATAAGTAAAGGGCCGGCTGGCTTGACCGTTAAAGGGTGCTGTAACCCCCGAAAGTACACTCCAGTCCAAACCAAAAAAAAATTATTTTCTGTGTTTGTGAATTGTGTGCGCAGTAGCCGCACGTGCATCAACAAAGTAGTGCCAAGCGTGCGCCTGTGTCATAAGTAAAGGGCCGGCTGGCTTGACCGTTAAAGGGTGCTGTAACCCCCGAAAGTACACTCCAGTCCAAACCAAAAAAAAATTATTTTCTGTGTTTGTGAATTGTGTGCGCAGTAGCCGCACGTGCATCAACAAAGTAGTGCCAAGCGTGCGCCTGTGTCATAAGTAAAGGGCCGGCTGGCTTGACCGTTAAAGGGTGCTGTAACCCCCGAAAGTACACTCCAGTCCAAACCAAAAAAAAAATTATTTTCTGTGTTTGTGAATTGTGTGCGCAGTAGCCGCACGTGCATCAACAAAGTAGTGCCAAGCGTGCGCCTGTGTCATAAGTAAAGGGCCGGCTGGCTTGACCGTTAAGGGTGCTGTAACCCCCGAAAGTACACTCCAGTCCAAACCTAAAAAAAAATTATTTTCTGTGTTTGTGAATTGTGTGCGCAGTAGCCGCACGTGCATCAACAAAGTAGTGCCAAGCGTGCGCCTGTGTCATAAGTAAAGGGCCGGCTGGCTTGACCGTTAAAGGGTGCTGTAACCCCCGAAAGTACACTCCAGTCCAAACCAAAAAAAAATTATTTTCTGTGTTTGTGAATTGTGTGCGCAGTAGCCGCACGTGCATCAACAAAGTAGTGCCAAGAGTGCGCCTGTGTCATAAGTAAAGGGCCGGCTGGCTTGACCGTTAAAGGGTGCTGTAACCCACAAAGTACACTCCAGTCCAAACCAAAAAAAAAATTATTTTCTGTGTTTAGCCGCACGTATATATCAAATCGATATAACATAAATGGAGGACCAAACTTTCTCCGATAAAAATAAAATAGAGAAAGATCAAGAACCACTTCCTCCTAGTGCTGAAGCTGCTGCCACTAGTCATGACATAGACGATAACATGCCATCAACGTCGTCTGCCAAGGCCGATGCCCAATGTCATAGTAGAGGGCACATACAATCCCAAATGGCAAAGTTCAGGAAAATGACCTTGAAAAAGACATTTAAATCAGCTGAAGAGAAACGTAAACTTGCCAATATGCCATTTACGACACGGAGTGGCAAGGAACGGCTAAGGTCGATCCCTAGTATGTTCATGACTAGTGGTTCAGCTTCACATGACGATGGAAGCACTCCTCCCACTAAAAAAATCAAAAGAGTTAAGCTGGCAAAAGCACAGCGAAGAACTGTGCTTTCTAAGAAGATATCACAAATCCCCAAGGAGAGTCCAAGTGTGGTGGTGGTTGCGATGCCTGACCTTCCCAGCACTGGACGGGAAGAGGTGGCTCTTTCCACCATTTGCACGCCCCCTGCAAGTGCTGAAAGGAGCACCCACAGTCCACTTGCTGATATGCAAATTGAAGATGTCACTGTTGAAGTACAACAGGATGAGGATACTGGTGTAGCTGGCGCTGAGGAGGAAGTTGGCGAGGAGGATTCTGATGGTGATGTGGTTTGTTTAAATCAGGCTCCGGGGGAGACAGTTGTTGTCCGTGGGATGAAAAAGCCCATCACGGTCATGCCTGGGCAGAAGACCAAACATTCCACCTCTTTGGTCTGGCAATATTTCTATCCAAATCCGGACAACAACTGTCTTGCCATATGTACCATATGTAAAGGTGAAATAAGTAGGGGTAGGGACGTCAACCACCTAGGAACATCCTCCCTTATACGGCACCTGCAGCGCGTTCATAAAAAGTTACTGTCAAGTTCAGAAACTTTGGCTCAGACCGTAAGCAGTCCAGGGACACCTAAATCCCGTTGTCCTGTTGTATCCAAGCGCCTGCAAACCACACCGTCAACTCCCTCCTCGTCAATTTCCTCCTTAGTCAGGATCGGAAGTAGTCCTGCAGGCCATATCACTGGCATGACTGACTCTCCTATCCGGGATTCCTCCGGAGGATCCTGCATTGCTACGCCTACTGCTGCCGCTGCTGCTGTTGCTGCTGCTGCTGGGAGTCGTTCATCATCCCAGAGAGGAAGTAGGAACACCACTACTTTTACTAAACAATTGACCCTCCAACAGTCCTTAGCGAGGAGGATGAAGTACGACAGCAGTCATCCTGAAGCAAAACGTATAACTGAGGCCTTGACTGCTATGTTGGTGTTAGACGTGCGTCCGGTATCCGCCATTAGTGCAGTGGGATTTAGACAATTGATGGAGGTAGTGTGTCCCCGGTTCCAAATCCCGTCTAGATTCCACTTCACTAGGCAGGCGATACCGAGACTGTACAGAAACGTCAGAAAAAGTGTCCTCAGTGTCCTGAAAAATGCCGTTGTACACAATGTCCACTTAACCACGGACATGTGGACAAGTGGAACAGGGCAGACTAAGGACTATATGACTGTGACAGCCCACTGGGTAGATGTATCACCTTACGCAGCAACAGCAGCAGCGTCACCAGTAGCAGCATCTCAGAAATGCCAGCTCGTTACAAGGCAGGCTACGCTGTGTATCACCGGTTTCAGTAAGAGGCACACCGCCGACAACCTCTTAGAGAAACTGAGGGAAATCATCGCCCAGTGGCTTACCCCACTTAGACTCTCCTGGGGATTTGTGATATCTGACAACGCCACCAATATTGTGCGGGCATTACATCTGGGCAAATTCCAGCACGTCCCATGTTTTGCTCACACAATAAACTTGGTGGTGCAGAATTTTCTGAAAAGCGACAGGGGCGTGCAGGAGACGCTTTGGGTGGCCCGAAAAATTTCTGGCCACTTTCGCCATTCAGCGACTGCGTGCCGAAGACTGGAGCGCCAGCAAACACTCTTGAACCTGCCCCGCCATCACCTGAAGCAAGAGGTTGTGACGCGGTGGAACTCAACCCTCTATATGCTTCAGAGGATGGAGGAGCAGCAAAAGGCCATACAAGCCTATACATCCACCTATGACATAGGCAAAGGAGGGGGTATGCACCTGACTCAAGCGCAGTGGAGAATGATTTCCGTGTTGTGCAAGGTTCTTCAGCCCTTCGAACTTGCCACACGTGAAGTCAGTTCAGACACTGCCAGCTTGAGTCAGGTCATTCCCCTCATCAGGCTTTTGCAGAAGCAGCTGGAGAAAGTGAAGGAGGAGCTAAGACGGAGCGATTCCGCTCGGCATGTGGGACTTGTGGATGAAGCCCTTCATTCGCTTTGCCAGGATTCCAGGGTGGTCAATCTGTTGAAATCAGACCACTACATTTTGGCCACCGTGCTCGATCCTAGGTTTAAAGCCTATGTGGTGTCTCTCTTTCCGGCCGACACAAGCCTGCAGAGGTGCAAAGACCTGCTGGTGAACACACTGTCAGCTGAAGCGGAACGTGACACGTCAACGGCTCCTTCTTCATTTTCTCCCGCAACTGGGGCTGCCAGGAAAAAACTTAGGTATCCTAAGCAACCCGCTGGCGGTGATGCAGGGCAGGCAGGACCAAGTTTGGACATCTGGTCCGGACTGAAGGACCTGGCAACAATTTCTGACATGTCTACTGTCACTGCATATGATACTGTCACCATTGACAGAATGGTGGAGGATTACATCGGTGACAGCATCCAAGTAGGCATGTCAGACAGTCCATACCTGTACTGGCAGGAAAAAGAGGCAATTTGGAGGCCCCTGTACAAACTGGCTCTATTTTACCTGAGTTGCCCCCCCTCCAGTGTGTACTCCGAAAGAGTGTTTAGTGCAGCCGGGAACCTTGTCAGCGAAAGGCGTAGGAGGTTGCTTCCACAGAATGTGGAGAAGATGATGTTCATCAAAATGAATTATCAGCTCTTCCAGGGAGACCAGCCTCCAGAACGTACAGAGGGACCTGTGGTGGTGGATTCAAGTGGGGACGAGTTAATACTTTGTGAGGATGAGGATGTACACACTGAAGAGGGTGAGGAATCGGTGGATGAGGAGGATGAGGATGACATCTTGCCTCCGTAGAGCCAGTTTGTGCAGGGACACATTAATTGCCAGCTTGTTTTGTGGGGGCCCAAACGAACCAATCATTTCAGCCACAGTTGTGTGGCAGACCCTGGCGCTGAAATGATTGATTTGTTAAAGTGTGCATGTCCTGTTTATACAACATAAGGGTGGGTGGGAGGGCCCAAGGACAATTCCATCTTGCACCTCTTTTTTTCTTTGCATTATGTACAGTTTGGGGCCTAGTTTTTCTAACTGCCATCCTGTCTGCCACTGCAGTGTCACTCCTAGATGGGTCACGTGTTTGTGCCGCCCACTCGTGTCGCTTAGCATAGTCATCCAGCTACCTCGGTGCAACCTTTTGGACATAAAAACACTATTGTGAGGTGTGAGGTGTTCAGAATAGACTGGAAATGAGTGGAAATTAAGGTTATTGAGGTTAATAATAGCATAGGAGCAGAAAAACCTACAAATTCTGTGATTTTAGCTGTTTTTATGCTTTTTTTCAAAAAAATACAGATCCAAAACACAAAACCCAGAACCCAAAACACGGAAGGGTGGTTTTGGCAAAACCAATCCAGATCCAAAACACGAAGAAAGATCCAGATCCAAAACCAAAACACAAAACACGAAAAGTGGCCGGTGCACACCCCTAGTTTTAATACATACATACACACTCACACATACTCACCTACATTACCTGGACCGGACCCCTTCTCCCTGTAGGCATCCTCGATTTGCAGTTCGCGTTTGAGTTAGTTTTTCATTCGATTTACAAATTGAATGTTAGTAAATGAAGAGATCCTATTGTCCTCTATGTGAAAACATCTATGTTTTTCAGAATTTCGATTTCATTTCTGTTCAATTTGACATTCGATTTGGCCTTTAGTAAATCCCTTCATAAAAAAAATCAAACCAAAATCGAATGCAAAACCAAACAGAAAAGAAAATCGAACCATAGTAAATATACCCCGAGGAGTCTCTGACAAAAGCTCGGGAAGCGTACTTAAAAAGGACAATGGAAGTACTGTTGCAATCCTCTTATCACTATCGCCACCTCTGGATGGTGATAGCTGCAGGTAATATTTACTTAAAAAAGGCATTTTTTCATTATGAAGCCCCAATTTAATTATTGCTTATTATATTTATATATATATATTTATTTAGATCATTTTAATGACTTTTTTTTTAATATGTGGGGGAACTGAAAGCCCTATTCATCAACGGGCCTATTCATCAACACTAAAACAAAGGTTTTAAGGACATTTTCCTTAATTACCGTTATTTTAGTATTCATTAACACAGGAGATATCACTGATATCTCCTGGTTAAGTCCGCCTGTGTTAATTTCCACATTCCCCATACATTAGTACATTAGTACAGCAGGTGATCCCTCCACCCCATAGGTTTCTATTCGGGAAGCGATGCTGGCAAATTTACCAATATCCGGAATGCAATTGCAAAAGCGATCCTTGATAAATGGGCCCCTTAAGGAGAACATTACATCTCTACCATACAGCAAGTTACTGTAGCTTTAAATCAGCCCACATTGGAAGTGCGATTAAAAAAAACGAAATGGCAGAAAATAAGCAAAAATTTTAACAAAAAATATACCAAATAATATCAAACTATGTAGCAGAATAGGCCACTATAGAAATAGCTTAAGTACATCAATATTATAGCATATCCCCTGCTGTAGTGAAGCATGAGGAACGTCCCCATAAATCTGTGATCATTAACAGAACTATAGATTTACAGGTCGATAATTGGGTGTTGTCCTATCTATTGGTATTGGTTCCCTTCGGGAGAGTAGGGAGATACCTTAGTACAACGCTGGCGATATCTCATATTTTTAGGCTTCCAAATGTTACTCATCCTCTGACTAAAACCAAACAAGCCGGTAATAGTTACCATAAACATGAACACGCTGTGGTATAGGAAAATGAGTGGCACGCTAACATTCGCTGAGCCTAAATGAGCAACCTTTTGAAACAGTGATGCCTTAGTGCATAGCTCCTGAATATATATTTATGCTTTTTTGTTGAACCGTGATGTGTCTGGACCAGGTTCAAAACTTTGCTCAGGGTTCTACTTCTCAGCGAGCAAATGGTTTAGGGACGCACCGCCTCGGACTTAATATCAACGCAGATAACGCTCTTTCATGTATACTAATTAGAAGCATGTTCTTCTCTCCCCGTCCAGCTGCTGAATCGCTGTCTGCTTGTAGCCTGGGGCTGACAGCCAACATAGTCTGGGAAGATGGAGCTTTCCGGATTAATTGCTGCATATTTTTCTTAAAGAAACTTATGGACGGGGATCAGCTGTGACCCTATCCGTTTTACCATACAGAGTTGCATCTTACCTCTATTAACCTTATAAAAGCAAGATTAAGGCCCTCATTCAGAGCCGTACGCTCTGAGCAGAGCGCACGCTCTGAATGAGGGCCGGGCTCCATTTTCATGGAGCGTCCTCCTGGACGCTCGTATAGCTGTGGGTCACCACCCACAGGCTATACGAGCATGCTTTGTGATGGCCGCGATGGTCGAGACCATCGCGACCATCGAAATTGCGAGCCGGAGCCTGCGGTTGAGGTTTTCAACCGCAAGCTCCGGAGTGATTTTGGCTCTATCAGAGCCAAAATCACTCCCACTGACATCACTAGTGATGTCAGTGGGCCGGCTTCTGACGGGAGGCGTTCCCGTGGGAACGCCCCCGTCAGGGAGGCACGCCCCCTGGCACGCCCACCAAAGGGGGCGTGCTGTCAATCAACATTGACAGCACGCCCCCTTTGATCGGACACAACGAGCGAAGGACTTTCCTTCGCTCGTCGCGTCTGGCGCATGCGCACGACGGAGCTCCCTCCGTCGTGCGCATGCTCAGTGCATAACATCGACCCACTTGCGAGCGGACAGCCGCTCGCGAGTGGGTCTGAATCAGGCCCTAAGGCCCGTATTCATTTAGCCGTGAAAAGCCGAGCTGCGATGTTTTCATCGCATTCGCGTGATTTTAGGCAATACTTTTTCCCTGCGCGCTCCCACTTATCTCTGTATTTAATTCCAAAAGACGCGAAAAGGCAAACAGGTGAAATTGGCGGAAAGCAAAACTGGCGAAAAGTCCCTAAGATTTTGGGGAAATCAGTCTGTACTCCAGAAAAAGCTGCACTAACATTAGAAATCAATATAGAAGTGTCCTTATCCCTAATAAAAGTGTTTGGTGTTCTTAAAGGGTCAGAATTGGCTGTGATATGCTTATATGGAATCGGTATGTAATACCGGCGGCTGTTTAACCGCCGGATCAAATACCGACAGTAGCAGCCCGATGGGTCGGAATGCGACTGCATCAGTAAGTAGTCTAACCCTCCCTTCTTCCCCCCTAACCCTCCCTTAGTGGTGCCTAACCCTCCCTTACGGGTGCCTAACCCTAACCTCCCCCATTAGTGCCTAACCCTAACCTCCCCCCGTTAGTGCCTAAACCTAACCCCCTCTCCCTGCACCCTAAACCTAACCCTCACGGGGGGGTGCCTGACCATAACCCGCCTTTCCCTACCCTAAGTCCCCACAGGGGTCCCTAACGCTAACCCTCCCCCCTGCGGCTACACGCTAAGACACCCGGTTTCCATTCGTTCGGTATGCCGTGTGTCGGAGTTTAGTAGTGGGGCTAATGATAGGCGTCGGGATTTAAACGCCTATCTTTAGTCCCATGTCGGGATGTGGCTGTCGGTATATCGGCGGGCGGTATAGCGCCCGCCGGTATCCTAACTACATCCCTGCTTATATGCATAAGTGCTGAAAAATTATAGAAAGCGATTTCTTTTTGGAAAAATAAGTACAGAGGTAAAATTTGGGGTACATGAAAATGGGTACTAGCATATTGTGATGTCTCTAAAGTGAAGTTTTAAAACATCATCAGTGAGGTGTCAGTGATCCACTCCCAAGGGAGACAGATTCCACGGCTGCAAAGTAGAAAAACCTCTAAAGGGTACGTACGAAAAGGCCATCAGAAACAGGTATATACGGGAGCAACCCGAACTCCACCGATACCATCACCGTATGGTATTTTGGTCAATTCTACTCAACATTTGCCTAGGGGATGCCACATCACTTCACTATTTATTACAACCGTAGAGAGCACTGGGACCCTCAACATTTTAGTAAACCCAATTAACTATATATATTGTCATCATTTGCTCCACACACTGCATTAACACTAAACCACTGCAACCTAACTCCCACACACATGCAACTCTCTGGCAACCCACATCTACCGGCCCGTGACCATCTCCATAATTTACCTTAGCCCTCATTACCCACTCCTGTTTGGCCTTATGGGCTCATATTCCAGACCACAAACTCCCCATTAGACAGCATTGGAACTCTGCATTACACAATAAAACCCTTATATTTTACATCTTTTCTGGTGGTTTGTACCACACACACACCACGTTCCAAAGTAAACCCACCTACACCCACACACAGCACTCTAGCAACAACCTAACACATATGACACCTTGAGGAGACTGGACATCTCCAGCTCAGAGCAGCTCCCAATACCTCGGCACATCACGCCACCTATTTCATGTTCAGAATGCCGACAGTACATTTATGTGTTATTTTTAGGGTTAGAGTTAGGGGTTTAGGTTTAAAGTTAGGCTGCGTTAGGTTTAGGGGTTAGGGTTAGGTTTATGCCCGGTCATTAGACAATCTGTCTATATAGCTTTGTGTCCAATACAGAGAGTAATAATAACCATTTCATACCAGCACGACTGACACTATGATCTCCTCTAAATTGCATTCTGGAGCAACTGGGATTATGCAGATAATGCCGAAAGGAGAGGAAAATATACTGAATAAGAAATAATTAATAAAGTTGGGATTTTGTAACAAATAATGGGCCTGATTCAGACCCACTCATGAGCGCCTGTCCGCTCGCAAGTGGGTCGATGGTCTGCACTGCGCATGCGCACGACGGAGGGAGCTCCGTCGTGCGCATGCGCTAGACGCGCCGAGCGAAGGACTTTCCTTCGCTCGGAGTGTCTGATCAAAGGGGGTGTGCTGTCGATGTTGATTGACAGCACGCCCCCTTTGGTGGGCGTGCCTCCTAGACGGAGGCATTCCCAAGGGAACGCCTACCGTCAGAAGCCGGCCCCACTGACATCACTAGTGATGTCAGTGGGAGTGATTTTGGCTCCGATAGAGCCAAAATCACTCCGGGCCTTGCGGTTGAGAAACTCAACCGCAGGCTTCTGCTCGCAGTGGCGATGGTCGTGATGGTCAAGACCATCGCGACCATCAACCTGCACGCTCATATATGCTGTGGGTGGTGACCCACAGCTATACGAGCGTCCAGGAGGACGCTCCATATTTATGGAGGTGGGCCCTGATTCAGAGCGAGCGCTCTGGTCAGAGCGTCCGGCTCTGAATCAGGGCCAATGTACATGGAGTATAAAGTTATTTTGTATAAGTAAAACTTTATGGGGAAAAATGAAAATCACAATGACCGGTCCCCTTTAAAAAGGCAAAACTGAAAATATAGTCAAAAGGAGGCTTTATATAACAAGGAGAATGAATGATCTACCTCTGCGAGCAAAGAATTCAGACAAGACGCATCATGCCGGTCCTACACACCTTTTACGAACTCATCTGGCTCGGGTCTGAAGAGGGAAACAGCATAATAAAATGTTACATCAGCTAATCAACATAAAAAGTCATAAGGAAAAGCAATAAATCTCCGACCTGAAGTAGAATATATCTTGTAACGGAACTAAAAAAAATATATATATATATATTATATATATGTGCTGTCTGTATCTGAGCCGTTATTAAGGCCTGGAAGAACTCCAAAAACAGCCAGATTTCTATGGAGAAAATATATTTTTAAGTCTCCTTAGGATGAAAGGGTTTAAGCGTTGCTACCAGGAATAGAATATTTAAAAACCAGTACATGTATAAGTGAATTATTAATGGGAAGATCAAGGATCAGAAAAGCAGAGATATTTAGGATGTGGAGGAATTCCCTTAAACGATCGCGTTGCCAATAAAGCCGGCAAGCTGGAAATTAATATGTGTGCAAACTTTTCCCTGCTCATTCATGATGTTTGTAAACGATATACTGTATATGAGAAGTTCCTCTAGAAATATCCATTAAAGGCCCCTTTGTCGGCTGTTGGCAACATTTACGAACCTCAATGTTTTTTAGAAGGCAGACTTGGCAGCCCCCCGGCCTCAGTCCTACCTCCAGCGTCTAATTGAGATGTATGTGGGCACCACCGCCGGGAATGTTTGTTTTTTCTGCAGCACACAAATAAAGACAGAGCCTGGGGGTAGATGAGTCACATGGTGACGCACCCCAACGCCCTCGCCAGGAGGAGTGTGTGTGAAAATGTTCAACGTTTACATTTAGGGGCATAGTTATTAATGATCGTTTCCTGGGCCTGATAATTATAATTTCTTATCACCTCTATTTGTGGCAATAAGAAATGAATCCTTCCAAATTTATTACAAATACACCCGCAGGGACAGGAGTGTGTCCCTGTAGTGTGTAAGAAGTGAAGGGATAGCATTAGTCATCCCTTCGCTTCTTAGGGCACGGTGTGCATGACTGCGCTGTCGCTATCCATGCGTGTGCGAGTGGAGGATTCCTGCAGGTCCCTCTCCCGGTGCTTTTTGGGATCTGCAGCCTGTAGACTTCAATGGCTAACGCTATCTTCTGGGGATTTCCCGCTTAATAATTATTGATAGATAGGCCCCTGATAATTAAGTATTCACCTCGCCGCGTGGGATACTTATCACCGGAGCAATGATGCTCCGAAAAATTTGCTGTCCCTGAGATTAGTAAGACTGCTACAGAAGTAGCTGCGTTACTTACCTGTCCCCCGTCGCCGGCTTCTGCGCATGTGTGACCTGAGGTAATGCATGTGCGCAAAGCCGCCGGGGAGGCAGTTACGAGGTGGCGGAGGGATCTGAAGATAGCGCTGGAAAACTCCCAAAACTTTAAGTTTTGAGGGTTTGCTGAATATCAGGTGGTCTTATCGGACGCGCTAGAAGGGGGCGCTAGAAGGGATCTGATTAGATCCCTCCCAGGGGTCAGCCGAGAATAAAAGCCATTAGGCTATTGGGCAACGCCATCTAAGGATGGCTTTGCCCACTACATCCAAGCCCTGGAATGTATCATATTCTGGGGCTTGGTGCATATGAGAATTGCCGTCAATCCCCCGAAAACTGCATTTCCAGGGGTCTGACTGCAATTCTGACATTGGTGCATCCAGCCCCAGGGGCTGATTTTCAGTTGGACACAAGTGACAAGACCGATGTATCACTCAGATTACAGCGTACTGAGCGTGCGACAACGAAAGGAAACGTCGACTGCGCATACACCAGATCAGACAGACAGACTTTGCTAGTGCATATAGATTTATCTATCCTTTAATGGACCACACAATACGTGAAGTGGGCGTTTCTGGACGGTGACTGGGCGCACGCAGGGAACTGTTCCGTGTAGTAGACGTGTCACAGGAGCATCTTAGGCGTGTAAGCCGACTTCCATGCTTGATCCATACTTACCTGCTCTCCGGGAAGTTGCAGGAGTCCCCCATACCACTGGAAGAGTGGGTGGATCTCCTGCATCCTGCCCACTTCCAAGTGAAGTTGGCCGGATGGGGATATAATTAGCAGAAATTGTGAGTCCGTAAGAAGGGGGCGGGGCAAAAAATGACGGGATCGCATCATTATAACCCCTGACCTGCGAATCGTGGCAATTTGCCATGATGGGGGCGTGGACCTAATGACATAAAGAGCCTGGCCCTGCCCCCTACATGGTCAGCTGCATCTCCTATCTTGGTTTCCCCTTGAGAGGAGTATTAAAATGTCGGCAAGTGTGGCGTGTTCCTAACATACGGACGGAGATAGGGCGCCTGTATCTGACGGATCTCTTGTTCCTAGCATGGAGATGGTGAACGTGCCAATACTAAGATGGCGGCTGTGTCTGCAGATGGAAACCCAGGGGCGGGATAAGGTTCCCCTTTCAGACGCACAAATGTATTCCGTGTGGCTGAACTCACAATCAGACCCATTGTTCCGGGGCTAAAGAAAAAAAAAAAAAAAAGCATCAGGCTCAAGTAATAGATGCGTAAGACTGTATTTTACAGGTTTTAGGCCACTCACGTTAGGGACATTTGTCTGGGTTCATCGGGATACTTAAAGGAGCTTTCCGCCAACATTCCACACAAAAAACTGTTGCTAAATGCATTCCAGCTTCTTTCTGTGTTTTTTAGTCATGCATATGTATCATCAGCTTGAAATTCTTCTTTTCATAGCTTTTGGATACATCAGTAAGCTCCTGACTGCAATCCTGTACAGTGCAGTGTCGTATGCCCAGTACAATGCAGACAAGCAGCCTCCTGATAATATAAATACATTATAATGTACGGCAACAGGAACACATTTGTAGTTGATGCTTTTGTTTAATACATTTCTCTTGCTGCAGCTCGGCAATAATAGCATGTGATTGTATGGAGGATGAGGTAATAGTTGCTTTTGCTGCGGGCGTAGAAAAATCCTTTTGTATGGCAGTAAAAGTCTCAAAAAAAAATGTATCGAAAACAAAAAGATAAGTTGTATGGAGATTTGTTGTGTATGTATTTGTGCGATTTCACTTTCAAGTTGGGACAAGATTTATAACAGATAGAAGAAGTACAGATCACCAAGTAATGCAGAGAGCAGGATCAAGGTAATGTAATATTATTAGATCCCAAACATTGGTCCTCATTTATCAACGAGTTTGATTATTCACAACGAGTGATAAAACCCGTTGCGTAGGATAACTGTGCTCCAGCCTTCCAACTGTCACCTGTTTGAAAAATGACAGTTGGGAGCTGATTGGCTGGAGCACCATTTATCATATGCAGAGAGTTTTAGCACTCGTTGTGAATGATAAAACTCATTGATACATGAGGCCCAAATGTTTTTTGTTATTATTTGTAACTTTGACACAGATGATCCAGAGCCCAGTTTTAGAGAATCAGCATGTGCCCAGCTCTGGGAATGGCCATCGACCATTGATGGTTAGCAAACACCTATGGTGTGATGTGACATGGGGGTAGTCACACAGCCCACCTGTCATAAGACATCCTCCTTCCCTGATTGGCTCTCTGTCATCATGTGTCGTTCTAGTTATTCCCTTTGATGGTCGATTGATCTTCTGTCACTGGTTTCCTGCCATTGGAAAAGTATTGCCATGGAAATTATTGACGGAGCCATAGATGGCTGACCATTCGAAGGCCTTCCTTGTAAAGCTCTTCATAAGTAATTAATAAGAGTGGAGCACACGAGAATGCGACATGATAACACCACACAGATACAACCCGTTGGGCCGGCAAAGTCCCCCTGGAGGTGCGCCTTGTGCTTTTAAAGGTTATGCCACACCCCCTAAATGCACCATTTTCAGTGCCACATGTGCCTTGTGCCTGCATGACCCCAGGGTCTATCATTTTTTTTTCAGTGAATAACTTTGGGTCGGATTTCGACGTGGACGCAAGGCTGATGGTTCCGCAGACTAACAATTTTTTTTACCCTACACATGCGTATGTATTATACTGCGAATGCGCCGAGTTTCATTACAGACGGCGGTCGCAGTGTGATGGACAGACAGGGAGAGTTTGTGGGAGGTAACGGTGGTGTAACGACTGAAACGCAGGCATATTGCGCATATATCGGAGGTGTGTCTGTGCTTGTAATGGCGCAGTTGTATGCATTGGTTAAGGCACCAGCGGCTTACTTCCGATGGACATTCTGTGTAACCCTAGGCAACTCAGAACATTGATGCTGCGACCGTTGGCAACCGATGGTGCTTCTGTGTACGCAGTGGGTGTCTCAATACAAATGCACAGGCACGAGATGTAAGCCTCAGGCCTAGATCTAATATTCAGCCCCTGAAAACCATAAACATTTAGGGGTAGATGTACTAATCCTCGGAGAGAGATAAAGTACCAACCAATCAGCTCCTAACTGTCAGTTTTCAAACAGCCTGTAACATGACAGGAGCTGATTGGTGGGCACTTTATCTCTCCGAGGGACCTATTCATCATCGATAAATGACCCGGTAACCATGCGGAAACGCTATTTTCCGCATATTTTAGTTACCGGGCCATTCATCATCAGGGGTCCGGTAGGACCACCTGATATTCAGCAAACTCCGAAAACTGAACGTTTTCGGAGTTTGCTTCCGAGAACAAGCTCCATCTACAGTCGGCGCTTGTTCTCAGATCCACGATCTTTCCTATGGGAAGGAGTTCCGGGGATGCGAAGAGGGATCCGAGCGGATTCCTCCGCCACCACCTCATTACCTCCCCGGCGCTTTGCACATGCCTGACCTCGGGGTCAGCGAGAGGATAACATAATCAACGGGGGCCATATGGCCTCCGATGATGAATAGGCCCCCAAGGCTTAGTACATCACCCCCTCAGTCACTGAATGAAGTATCAGAGACCTCACCTTTACCTTGGTAAGGAAAGACTAGTCACCCTTGTAAATAAGACGGAGCCTGAAATTCTGCCCTCTAATGCCTTTTACAGACTACCACAAACATGCGAGCACTACCAAGACGCTCTCTCATGTTGCGCATTATACTAGATAAGCAGTATCCTGCTATTGCCTTAATAAACATGGCCGCTTGAGTTATAATCGCAAAGTTGCTGAAATCGATGGAATACTGACTGGAATTTCAAATCCTGCTTCCTACAGTATTGAGTCACCCTCAGCCTGTAACTAAATCTGTGACAGACAACAACATAACAAAATGAAAGTATGAGGTATATAAAATCTCAATTAAAATCTGGAGATGTGCGTTTCGGGTTTTCCTGAAAACCAAACACACCCAAACTTTGGAGTTTCGAGTTGAAAAGAGTCCCAGCGTGGATCAATTTTAAGATTCCAAGTAGAATCGAGTCCCAGCACGGGTCTGCTGTAACTTAGGAACTCGGATTTAAAAAATGAATCTCAGGTTTGGATTGCATGTAAACTGGTCCAAATTACATGACTTTAGCGGTTTTCATCAATTTTAAAGAAATCTAAAACCGACTCCAAACCAAAACCCTTGAGGGTAGTTTTGCCAAAACCAAAACACGGGGATCTCTAATAAAACATCATTTTGAAAAAAAATAATCTTCTATTTAAAACTCTGATTTTATATAAAATTTGACATATTTTTAAACAAATTAATATTGTTGTCAATGAATAGGTTATTCCATCAGTTTTCTGCATCTTATCAGTGCTGGTCACATCCTGTATGCCCCAGTCTTGCAGCCATGATTGTTCCGATATCGTAGTCTTTGTTGAGCAATAGCGCCATAATGTCCCCCCTATAATCTCATTGTAACTGAGCAAATCATTTTCCAACCATATAAACAGGCTCCATGTACGTCTGTAGTGATCCAGGGGTCTATTTACTAAGCCTTGATTGGAGATAAAGTGAAAGGAGATAAAGTACCAACCAACCAGCTACTAACTGTTATTTTCCAAACACAGCCTTTGACATGGCAGTTAGGACTTGATTGGTTGGTACTTTATCTCCTGAACATCAACTGAACATTGATACTATTAAATGGACAACCCGGTCTGATGCATAGCGTCTTGCCTAACCTGTTATTTCTGGCACAGAGGCATTGATGATTGATGTCATCTGTGACACCAACCGAAAATCCGGTGCTAGAGGTTACAGAGTTTTTTATTTGGAGGGAGGCAACACATACTGGGGGAGATGTACGAAGCCCAGAAACGGTATTAGCGCACGTTATGTGCGCTGATACCGCTTCTCCCCGATGTATGATCGGGGGTCTGGGTGGTAAGCGCCCCTGTCATTATCGGCGCTGCTATCTACAAGATAGCAGCGCAGACGGCAGGGCCATGTACGAACGGTCATAACGCATGACCGTTCGGCCGGCTGTAGCTGTCGTTATCGACAGCTACAACCTGGCGCTGCCCTATCTCCACAGCAGGGACAGCGCTGTCCCTGCTGCGGTGGCTGCCGGCTCCAGGGCTCCACGCAGGGATCTCGCGATGCTTGCGAGATCCCGCGCATGCTCAGTGGAGCCGGCCGGGAGAGAGACACAGCGCATCAGTACTAGGCTGATGCGCTGCTGTCTCTAGCGGGTAGCGCCGGAGGGGGGAGTTAACGCTCCCCCTCTCTGGCCGATGAGATGTTTATACATCTCATCGGTAGTGCTTCCTGCTTCGCCTCGGTAAAGAGGTGAAGCGGGAAGCATTATAGCGGCACGTTAAGTGCCGCTATAATACATCTACCCCACTGACTTGTGGTGGTCAAGACATACTGACAGGAATGCCCCCTCTACCTAGACATATAGGGCTCTATTTACCAATCTTTTTTTCCCAAAATAATGTAAAAAAGGTTTTTTTTTAAACCCTTTTTTACATTATTTTCATTTCACTGAAATGTATTTTAAAGGCAAGTCCGTTAATTCACATTTCTTTAGCAAGCAGATCGCATTTCCCATACTTGTAATGGGAAATGCGATCTGCCTGAAAGTTACTATGGAGGAATTGTGTAAAAATACAGAGTGGGAGCCCTGGTAAAACATCGCCATCTGGAGATGGTGTTATGGGGCTTTTCCCCGGTTCCTGCTCCGCACTGGCAGGCAGAGCGGAGCCGGGAGCTGGCCCCCTGTGATCACCTTTGTGGTCTAAATAGACCACGAGCTGATCACTGCAACAAAAAAATAAAAAATAGTTAAAAAAAAAACCCTCCGGTCAGCTGGTCCTGCACTGTGACCCCAACATCTCAGTTTACAGCACAGCTGACCGGGCTCACAGACCAGGAGCCTGGAGACCAGCTGACTGGAGGAGAGAACTCACCGATCACCGAGGTAAGTGTCAGCTGGGTGGGGGGCGGCCGTGGGGGGAGGGCTGCCGAGCGGGGTGGTAGCGCAAAGCGCCATCTGCGCGGAGGCACTCTCGTTGTATTTTTTTCAGTGAGCAGGGTGCAGTGAGGACTCGCATGGACAGCGCTTTGTCGCAAGCTCTGTCCCTGCTTGAGAATGTTGATACACACTGCAATCCGCATTTGAAATTACTATACAGTCGTTAAAAAGCATTTATGTTATCTTACAAAGAGGAGAGTTGTCACATTAGCTTCATCGTCATCATATCTGGCGGCTCCAGCTGTGTCTTACGGGTCTAGCAGTCAGCTGATCCTGCATTGGATCCATATCACAAACCCCTAACCTAACCCTCCCCTAGTGCCTAACCCTAACCTTACCTCCCGCAACCTAACTCTTCCCCTAGTGTCTAACTCTAACCTTCTCTCCCGCAACCAAACCCTAACCTTCCCCCTAGTGTCTAACCCTAACCATCCTGAAGCCTAACCTTAACCCTTCCCCTTAGTGTCTAACCATAACCATCCTGAAGTCTAACCCTAACCTTCCCTCCCGAAACCTAACCCTAACCCTCCCCCTAGTGGCTAACCCTAACCTTCCCTCCCACAAGCTAACCTTAACCCTCTCCTAGTGTCTAACCATAACCTTCCCTCCCGCAACCTAACCTTAGCCCTCCACTAGTGCCTAACCCTAACCATCTCTCCCACAACCTAACCCTCCACCTAGTGGCTAACCCTAACCTTCCCTCCCGCAACCTAACCCTAACTCTCCCCCTAGTGTCTAACCCTAACCTTCCCTCCCGCAACCTAACCCTAACCCTCCCCTAGTGCCTAACACTAACCTTCCCTCCCACAACCTAACCCTAACTCTCCCCCTAGTGTCTAATCCTAACCTTCCCTCCTGCAACCTAACCCTCTCCTAGTGCCTAACCCTAACCTTCCCTCCCGCAACCTAACCCTAACCCTCCCCTAGTGCCTAACACTAACCTTCCCTCCCACAACCTAACCCTAACTCTCCCCCTAGTATCTAACCCTAACCTTCCCTCCCTTAACCTAACCCTAACCCTCCACTAGTACCTAACCCTAACCTACTCTCCCACAACCTAACTCTCCCCCTAGTGTCTAACCCTAACCTTCCCTCCTGCAACCTAACCCTCTCCTAGTGCCTAAACCTAACCTTCTCTCCCACAACCTAACTCTCCCCCTAGTGTCTAACCCTAACCTTCCCTCCCGCAACCTAAGCCTAACCCTCCCCTAGTACCTACCCCTAACCTTCTCTCCCACAACCTAACCCTCCCCCTAGTGCCTAACCCTAACCTTCTCTCCCACAACCTAACTCTCCCCCTAGTGCCTAACCCTAACCTTCCCTCCCGCAACCTAACCCTAACCCTCCATATAGTATATAGCCCTAACCATACTGAAGCGTAACTCTAACCTTCCCTCCCGCAGCCTACCCCTAACCCTCCCCTAGTGCCTAACCCTAACCTTCCCTCCCTCAACCTAACCCTCCCCCTAGTGCCTAACCCTAACCTTCCCTCCCTCAACCTATCCCTAACTATTCCGAAGCATAACCCTAACCTTCCCCATGCAGCCTAATCCTCACAAAGCCTAACCCTGCCCCTACTGCCTAGCCCTTCCACAGCTCAGCCCTAACCCACTGCTCCCATAGTCCAACGCTACCTTCCCACAGCCTAACCCTAACCTCCCCTCCTGCAGCCTAACCCTATCCCTTCAGTTCTGTAGCCTGACTCTAACCTCCCCTCCAGCAGCCGAACCATAACCCTCCCCTCCTGCAGCCTAACCCTAACCCTCCCCTCCCGCAGCCTAACCCTAACTGATGGCATTTTCATCACGTCGGCATTTCACAAGTCGACATTTCAGGCATTCGCGTTGTGAACATGTCAACACCCTGCAGACGTCAACATGTTACATTTCAACATTTCAACGCTGTCGATATCATAACTGTCGACATTGTGGCGTTGACTACATCCACAAGGGCCCAATTGTTGAACAGATTTTGAAAATTGTGTAACTATTATTTTTTTCAGGTATATTATTTGACTCGATATGCAATATGCAGTCTAAAGTATACAGGGTGCTTTACACATTTGTGAAAGTTATAAAATCCCAGTCATGTAGGATAAATCAGCTCTGTATTGTTTCTTGTATGTATGATGTGTCTGGTGTATGTATCATTTGTTTTGTATGTAGTATTTACAGGGAGCAGTCGGGAAGCCAACGGACTTAATCCCGACCGCCGGCTTCCCGACTGTCAAATCCCGGCAAGGCACTAATGGCAAGCGTCGAAATCCCGACGCCTGTCATTAGACCTACGCCGTGAGCCCGACAACCGGCTTATCGATCGAAGGTAAGCCGGGTGCGGACAACAACACGGGGGGGAGGGTTAGGTTAGGGGCTCCCAGGGGTACTTAGGGTTAGACACCCCCCCGGGAGGTTAGGCTTAGGCTAGGGGAAGAGGGGGTTAGGGTTAGGCACACCCGGGGGACTTGGGTTTAGGCTGCGGGGAAGGGGAGGGGTTAGGTTTAGGCACTTGGGGGGGGGGAATTAGGGTTAAACACCCCCCCCCGGGAGGTTAGGCTTAGGCTAGGGGAAGAGGGGGTTAGGGTTAGGCACACCCGGGGGACTTGGGTTTAGGCTGCGGGGAAGGGGAGGGGTTAGGTTTAGGCACTTGGGGGGGGGGAATTAGGGTTAGGCACTTGGGGGGGATTAGGGTTAGGCACTTGAGGGGGAGGTTAGGGTTAGGCACCCCTAAGGGACGGTTAGGGGGTAGAATAGAGTTAGTGTATACTTACCTTTTGACGATCGGGATTTTCACCCCGGCCGGGCTGCCGCTGTCGGGATTAGAACCGCCGGCCGCATGTAGATAAATAATCATACTGATTCCATATTCACTAGTGCACCATTCCACAGAATTATATAATTGCACCAAGCGACTGTGTATTACCTTACAGACTCTGGGATCTATTTACTAAGCAGTGTTGGGAGAAGTGAAAAGTGAAGAGTGAAAAGTGATAAGGTGCCAGCCTATCAGCTCCCAACTGTCATTTTTCAAACACAGCCTGTGAGATGACAGTTGGGAGCTGATTGGCTGGTACCTTATCACTTTTCACTCTTCACTTTTCACTTCTCCTAACACTGCTTAGTAAATAGATCCCTATACATTTTAAGTGCGCTGTTGTTTTACGAGCTATAACTAGAGCAAGAGTAGCGTTCTCACGGCCCCGTGTGTCTTTGACCTGAGCTCATGTTGCAGGATGCAGGTGGAGGTGATATACCTTCATTCTGACGTGATGTTACATCACTTCTCGGAGACTAGGAGCCGGCTGCGGAATGGACAGGGGGGGTTACGCTGTTGGTTTGATAAAGATAAAGCTCCTGTAACTAATGGTGCAAGAAAAATATTTGCTGAGCGACTCAAGTGGGGAGAGGGTTTAACTGGATATATGTCACCGTGAAGGATATTTCTTAAGTGGTTGTCAGCAATGAAAACAGAAGCCCTCCTTATATATACACTGCAACCAGCACAAGTTACCCTGCACTCTAACTTTCCACCCATTACCCTGGCAGTGACCCACATCCAGTCTCTGGGCACCACATTCTGCAGAGGGAGCTACAGGCTCCAGCTGGGTGATGCGTCCTTCTCATTGCTGTTACAGTAAATTGATTCTTTTAGCAAAATTTTCCTAGAAATGGGCTAAATTTCCTAAAAAAAAAAAAAAATATGTATTGGAGTCGGATATCCCAGAGGCGTCCAGTCAGCTACAAACCGATGCAACCCTTAAACGCACCTCACACCGAGCATTGAATGGTTTGGCCCATGAGAGGATCCCACATAGCGGGTCCACTGGACAGATTGGTTTGAAAGGGAAAGTTTTTTTTTTAAAGATGGTTTTTGTTAGGCCGGTAAATGAGATAAGTGTTTATTTCAACACGAGAACATCTTAAAATCACAGTTGTTACCGTGACTCATCTCACACTGTTCCTAATCACGCACAGACGCAGGGAATTTAAACAAAGTAACAGTGTGGGAAGCCATACACATGATGCAACAAATAATGGTTTTCCCATGCTGTCTGCCCTTACATCCTATTTTTTCATTTAACCTTTGGGGTATTTTTTTGATAAAAGTAAGATTTGTGGCACAACATGATGTCCTCGGAGATATTGTATAATTACGGGTGGGGTCCCCGCAGTTAATTCCTCTCGTGGGCCAAAGGTAGCCCCGTGCAAATACTGCGATTACGTTAGCTTCAAATTGTACTAGAAAAAATGGCAAAATCTGATTGGTCGTTGAGAGATGAGGTCCTATTTTTTGCACAGATGATGCCGAATGATAACAGACAATAAATAAATACAATTATAATATAAACATCAGTAACCTGATGACTTAAGGGGCCTATTTACTAAGCAGTGTTAGGAGACAGAGTGAAAAGTGATAAGGTGCCAGCCAATCAGCTCACAACTTCCATCTCACAGGCTGTGTTTAAAAAATTACAGTTGGGAGCTGATTGGCTGGCACCTTATCACTTTTCAATCCGCTCCCAACTGTCATTTTTTCAAACACAGCCTGTGAGATGACAGTTGGGAGCTGATTGGCTGGTACCTTATCACTTTTCACTCTGTCTCCTAACACTGCTTAGTAAATAGACCCCATAAGCTGAGACAGGGCTGCCATTGCAAATGACCTTCTTCATACAGTCAGAGAAGAAGAGGCCGGGAGCAACTATCAGGAACTTGGCACCAGGTACACCTTATGGATGCGCCCAATACTAGCCCCCAATGCTCCCCAACCTTAGTGTACGTGACAGCATAAAATCACAGACGAGATGGCCTGGAGCACGACGCAAGGGACCAGTTATACCCTAAAGATGTGCCTGTTGCCTCTACATGAAACGGTGTACCTCTCCAAGCACCCCGTAAGCTGGGCACGGGGCAACAACCATACTGCCCCTTTGGCCTTGGCATTGGTCGTACGACCCTCAGTATGGCCCTGCCGGGCACAGTAGGAAGAAAGGCTGTTTAGGGCACCGCTTAAGTGGGCATGGTCATGCTATTTTGTCAGGCAGATCCCCTATCCTCAGATCAAATCTGCTCAGTAAATCGCAGCATAACATGATGGGGCTAGAGCAGTAAACATTAATAATTGTATTTATATTGCTAAACCGTCATTGACATAATCACTGGAGCCGTTATGGAGGGCTGTGTCTGTGAGAGATGATCTCACGCGCTGAAAATGATCGCTAACAGAAAGCGAACGTATTGTACTGGGAGCCCTCCCTGTACTCCCGATACAAAAACAAAATAAAATCCAGCAGCTGGGAAACAAGGGGAAAAAAATAGACTTCAGGAAAAGCGAAAATGAAATAAATACTAAACCGCTTTATATATAAATACACTAGTCAGCCATAAAACAGCTCCAATATATTGGATTTTTTTAAAAATTTTCTTTTTATATTAAACATAGAGAGAAGGCCGGAGAAGTCTGATTATCTCCAGAAAGTCATCACCCCCTATTTTTTTTTTATCATTTCAGTTCTGGTCCTTAAATTCCTCTGTATCCCCTCTTGACCTCAGACGGGGTTGTGAGATCTCTGGATAGTTACAAGGGCCAAGTGTTGATGTCACAGATTGCTCGTTGTGTTAGATACTGATAAAAGCTCTGATTCTGTTTTTCACACTCCCAATCCCAGGCTTGTTTTGAAAAATATTAAAAAATTCTTGTGCGAATAAATTTCTTAATAATTCTTGGGTCATGGTGAGCAGGTAGCTATTTTACCAGACAGACCACTGGCAAACAGACATTTAGGATTTTTATTTTGCAAAGTGCAAAATTGCAGTAACCCATAGCAACCAAACAACAGTCAGACTGGTGTCTTACTTTTATAATGCTTATAAAAAAAAAAAAACATATAGCAAATGCCACCATCCGCCTTGCTCATGCGAGACAGTCCCGATTTTAGAGGACTGTTCCATAATTGTGAGTTTCGTCCTTGCTGGGGTTGGGAGATATCCCACAACATGTACTGTAGTCCGCAGCATAAACAACAACTTGTTCTGATTATAATGCTCCCTGGGGGTGTGGTCACAAGCCGAACATGACACGGCCACACCTCCCTCCCCACTTTGGAGACCTCCAAATGTGGGGTTTTATGCAAGTGCATTCGATTTGCATTCATTATGCCAGATGTTCCCAAACTCTGCCATTACAGTTCAGGTTTTAAGGATATCCATGCTTGAGCCCAGATGGTTAAATCAAATTTACTAATCAAGTCACCTGTGCTCAAGCATGGATATCCTTAAAACATGGGCTGTAACGGCGGCGTTTGGGTACCTCTGCATTAGGCTACCGCTTTAGACTTTTAGTGATCATTGTAAGCTTTGCAATGTGTTCGAGCACATTTGGTTGCTATTACCCTGCATTGTGGTATTCTATCCTAATATATGAAGTGAGTGAATTTATCTCTTTTTCCCGAGAACTGGCTGCTGAAACACACAGACGCTCCATCTGATCCTGAATGAATAATCATGTATTTATTTATCTTTCAGCTAAATACGTTGAGCGATAGATGTAGAAACAGAATCTATCACCAGCGTTCTCACAGATATGATTTACTGTATCAACAAACAGAGAAATGTTGTACTCTGTTATTTTCATGGATGTAAAGTATGTAAGAGTATGTATGTAACAGTATGTATGTAAGAGTATGTATGTAAGAGTATGTATGTAACAGTATGTATGTAAGAGTATATGTGTAAGAGTACGTGTGTAAGAGTATGTATGTAACAGTATGTATGTATGTAAGAGTACGTGTGTAAGAGTACGTATGTAAGAGTATCTGTGTAAGAGTATATATGTAAGAGTACGCATGTAAGAGTACGCATGTAAGAGTACATGTGTAAGAGTACATGTGTAAGAGTACGTGTGTAAGAGTATGTATGTATGTAAGAGTATGTGTGTGTAAGAGTACGTGTCTAAGAGTACATATATGTGTAAGAGTATGTGTGTAAGAGTACGTGTGTAAGAGTACTTATGTTAGAGTATGTATGTAAGAGTATCTGTGTAAAATTAAGTATGTATGTAAGAGTACATATGTAAGAGTATGTATCAAACAGTACATGTGTAAGAGTATGTATGGAAGAGTATGTATGTAACAATACATTTGTAAGAGTACATGTGTAAGAGTACGTGTATGTGTGTGTAAGAGTACGTCTGTAAGAGTATGCGTGTGTAAGAGTATGTATGTAAGAGTACTTAAGTAAGAGTATGTATGTAACAGTACGTATGTAAGATTACGTATGTAAGAGTATCTGTGTAAGAGTATGTATGTAAGAGTACGTGTGTAAGACTACGTATGTAACAGTATGTGTGTAACAGCATTTGTGTAAGAGTACGTATGTAAGAGTACGTGTGTAAGAGTATGTATGTAAGAGTATGTATATAACAGTACCTGTGCAAGAGTAAGTATGTAAGAGTACGTGTGTAAGAGTACGTGTAAGAGTACGTGTGTGAGAGTACGCGTGTAAGAGTACGTGTGTAAGAGTACGTGTAAGAGTACGTGTGTGAGAGTACGCGTGTAAGAGTACGTGTTTAAGAGTACATATGTAAAAGTATGTGTGTGTAAGAAAACGTGTGTAAGAGTACGTATGTAAGAGTATGTGTGTGTAAGAGTACGTATGTAAGAGTACGTATGTAAGGGTACGTATGTAAGAGCACGTGTGTAAGAGTTTGTATGTAAGACAATGCATGTAAGAGTACATATGTAAGGGTATGTATCTAACAGTACGTGTGTGAGTACGTTTGTAACAGTATGTGTGTAACAGTACGTGTGTAAGAGTATGTATGTAAGAGTACGTATGTAAGAGTGTGTGTAACAGTACATATGTAAGAGTACTTATGTAAAAGTATGTATGTAAGAGTACGTATGTAAGAGTATGTATGTAAGAGTATCTGTGTAAGAGCACGTGTGTTAGAGTACATATGTAAGAGTACTTATGTAAAAATATGAATGTAAGAGTATGTATGTATGTAAGAGTACGTATGTAAGAGTACGTATGTAAGAGTATCTGTTTAAGAGCACGTGTGTTAGAGTACATATGTAAAAGTACGGCTGCAAGAGTACGTGTGTAAGAGTACGTGTGTAAGAGTACTTATGTAAGAGTACGTATGTAACAGTACGTAAGTAAGATTACGTATGTAAGAGTATGTATGTAACAGTATGTATTTAAGAGTACGAATGTAAGATTATGTATTTAAGAGTATGTATGTAACAGTATCTGTAAGAGTATGTATGTATGTAAGAGTATGTATATAAGAGTACGTATGTAAGAGTATCAGTGTAAGAGTATGTGTGTTAGAGTACATATATAAGAGAATGTATGTAAGAGTACCTATGTAAGAGTATCAGTGTAAAAGTACGTGTGTAAGAGCATGTGTGTTAGAGTACATATGTAAGAGTACGGATGTAAGAGTACGGATGTAAGAGTACGTATGTAAGAGTACGTGTGTAAGAGTACGTGTGTAAGAGTACTTATGTAAGAGTATGTATGTAACAGTACGTATGTAAGAGTACGTATGTAACAGTACGTATGTAAGAGTATGTTTGTAAGAGTACGTGTGTAAGAGTACGTGTGTAAGAGTATGTATGTAAGAGTATGTATGTAAGAGTACGTGTGTAAGAGTACGTATTTAGGAGTACGTGTGTAAGAGTACGAGTACATGTGTAAGAATATGTGTGTAAGAGTATGTGTGTATGAGTACGTGTGTAAGAGTACGTGTGTAAGAGTACGTGTGTAAGAGTACGTGTGTAAGAGTACGTGTGTAAGAGTTCGTGTGTAAGAGTTCGTGTGTAAGAGTTCGTGTGTAAGAGTTCGTGTGTAAGAGTACGTGTGTAAGAGTACGTGTGTAAGAGTACGTGTGTAAGAATATGTGTGTAAGAGTTCGTGTGTAAGAGTTCGTGTGTAAGAGTACGTGTGTAAGGGTACGCGTGTAAGAGTATGTGTGTAAGAATCCGTGTGTAAGAGTATGTGTGTAAGAGTACGTACGTGTGTAAGAATATATGTGTAAGACTATGTATGTAAGAGTATCTGTAAGAGTATGTATGTATGTAAGAGTACGTATGTACGTGTATGTATGTAAGAGTACGTGTGTAAGAGTACATGTGTAAGAGTACGTATGTAAGAGTATGTGTGTAAGAGTACGTGTGTAAGAATATGTGTGTAAGAGTACGTGTGTAAGAGTACGTGTGTAAGAGTACGTGTGTAAGAGTATGTACGTGTGTAAGAATATATGTGTAAGAATACGTGTGTAAGAGTACGTGTGTAAGAGTACGTGTGTAAGAGTACGTATGTAAAAGTACGTGTGTAAGAGTACGTGTGTAAGAGTACGTGTGTAAGAGTACGTGTGTAAGAGTATGTACGTGTGTAAGAGTATGTGTGTAAGAGTACGTACATGTGTAAGAATATATGTGTAAGAGTATGTATGTAAGAGTACATATGTAAGTGTATGTGTGTAAGAGTACGTGTGTAAGAGTACATGTGTAAGAGTACATGTGTAAGAGTACGTGTGTAAGAGTACGTGTGTAAGAGTATGTGTGTAAGAGTATGTACGTGTGTAAGAGTACGTGTGCAAGAGTACGTGTGTAAGAATACGTGTATAAGAGTACGTGTGTAAGAGTACGTACGTGTGTAAGAATATATGTGTAAGAATACGTGTGTAAGAGTACGTATGTAAGAGTACATGTGTAAAAGTACGTGTGTAAGAGTACGTGTGTAACAGTACGTGTGTAAGAGTATGTGTGTAAGAGTACGTACGTGTGTAAGAATATATGTGTAAGAATATGTGTGTAAGAGTACGTGTGTAAGAGTACGTGTGTAAGAGTACGTGTGTAAGACTACGTATGTAAGAGTACGTGTGTAAGGGTACGTATGTAAGAGTACATGTGTAAGAGTACGTGTGTAAGAGTACGTATGTAAAAGTACGTGTGTAAGAGTACGTGTGTAATAGTACGTGTGTAAGAGTACGTGTGTAAGAGTACGTGTGTAAGAGTACGTATGTAATAGTACGTTTGTAAGAGTACGTGTGTAAGAGTACGTGTGTAAGAGTACGTGTGTAAGAGTACGTGTGTAAGAATATGTGTGTAAGAATATGTGTGTAAGAGTATGTGTGTAAGAGTATGTGTGTAAGAATACGTGTGTAAGAGTACGTGTGTAAGAGTATGTGTGTAAGAGTATGTGTGTAAAAATTAAGGGTGAGCGGGTTCGGATTTCTGAAATCCGAACCCCCCCGAGCCCCCCCGATCCGAGGCCGATCCGAGTCAGGCTCAACTTTTCCCGCCTGACTCGGATCTGAAATCGAGGCAAAACGTCATCATCCCGCCTTCCGGGTCTCGCGGGTTTTGGATCCTATATAAGGTACCCGCGTCGGCGCCATTTTCTCACTCGGCTGTGGACAGTGAAGAGGGAGGGTGGGAGTTAGGGCTGGCTGGGCTGTGTAGTGTAGTGTAGTGTAGAGTAGTGTTGTGCTGTGCTGTGCTGCGCTGTGCTGCTGTTGTCCACTACTTCAAAGTCCATAGGGGCTGGCTGTGTTGTGCTGTGCTGCTGTTGTTAATAGGGCTGTGTCCACTACTTCAAAGTCCATAGGGGCTGGCTGGACTGTGTTGTGCAGTCAGTTCTCCATAGGAGCTGTGTCCACTCCAAAGTCCTGTGCAGTGTCCCAGTCCTAAAGGGGTGCTGTAGTGTTGTCCAGGGGGTGCTCTGTCCATCAGGGGTGCTCCCCCCAAATGCTAAAAAAATAATATTTTTTGTGTGTTTGTGAATTGTGTGCACAGTGGCCGCACGTGCATCAACAAAGTAGTGCCAAGCGTGCGTCTGTGTCATAAGTAAAGGGCCGGCTGGCTTGACCGTTAAAGGGTGCTGTAACCCCCAAAGTACACTCCAGTCCAAACCAAAAAAAAATGATTTTCTGTGTTTGTGAATTGTGTGCGCAGTAGCCGCACGTGCATCAACAAAGTAGTGCCAAGCGTGTTCGCCTGTGTCATAAGTAAAGGGCCAGCTGGCTTGACCGTTAAAGGGTGCTGTAACCCCCAAAGTACACTCCAGTCCAAACCAAAAAAATATATATTTTCTGTGTTTGTGAATTGTGTGCGCAGTAGCCGCACGTGCATCAACAAAGTAGTGCCAAGCGTGCGCCTGTGTCATAAGTAAAGGGCCGGCTGGCTTGACCGTTAAAGGGTGCTGTAACCCCCAAATTACACTCCAAGCCCAAAAAATATATATTTTCTGTGTTTGTGAATTGTGTGCGCAGTAGCCGCACGTGCATCAACAAAGTAGTGCCAAGCGTGCGCCTGTGTCATAAGTAAAGGGCCGGCTGGCTTGACCATTAAAGGGTGCTGTAACCCCCAAAGTACACTCCAGTCCAAACCAAAAAAAAAATTATTTTCTGTGTTTGTGAATTGTGTGCGCAGTAGCCGCACGTGCATCAACAAAGTAGTGCCAAGCGTGCGCCTGTGTCATAAGTAAAGGGCCGGCTTGCTTGACCGTTAAAGGGTGCTGTAACCCCCAAAGTACACTCCAAACCAAAAAAAAAATATATTTTCTGTGTTTGTGACTTGTGTGCACTGTGGCTGCACGTGCATCAACAAAGGAGCAGCGCCAAGCGTGCGCCTGTGTCCCATAAGTAAAGAGCCGGCTGGCTCATTTCTTAAAAGGTGGTGTAACCCACAAAGTGCACTACTCTCCAGCAAAAATAAAAAAATATTTTCTGTGTTTGTGTGCGCTTTAGCCGCACGTATATATCAATATGGATATAAATGGAGGACCAAACTTTCTCCGATAAAAATAAAATAGGGAAAGATCAAGAACCACTTCCTCCTAGTGCTGTTGCTGCTGCTGGGAGTTGTTCATCATCCCAGAGAGGAAGTAGGAACATTACTACTTTTACTAAACAATTGACCCTCCAACAGTCCCTAGCGATGAGGATGAAGTACGACAGCAGTCATCCTGAAGCAAAACGTATAACTGAGGCCTTGACTGCTATGTTGGTGTTAGACGTGCGTCCGGTATCCGCCATTAGTGCAGTGGGATTTAGACAATTGATGGAGGTAGTGTGTCCCTGGTTCCAAATCCCATCTAGATTCCACCTGCATCCTCAAAGCAGCAGCGAAAAGCGTGCGTCTGTCTGTTAAAGGGTGGTGTAACCCTCAAAGTGTGCTCCACAAACAATAAAAATATTCTTCTTTTTTTTTCTGTATTTGTGAAATGTGTGGGCTGTAGCCGCACCTGCATCCTTAAAGCAGCAGTGACAAGCGTGCGTCTGTCTGTTAAAGGGTGGTGACACCCTCAAAGTGTGCTACACAAACAATAAAAATATTGTTCTTTTTTCTGTCTTTGTGAATTGTGTGGGCTGTAGCCGCACTTGCATCCTCAAAGCAGCAGCGACAAGCGTGCGTCTGTCTGTTAAAGGGTGGTGACACCCTCAAAGTGTGCTACACAAACAATAAAAATATTCTTCTTTTTTCTGTCTTTGTGAATTGTGTGGGCTGTAGCCGCACTTGCATCCTCAAAGCAGCAGCGACAAGCGTGCGTCTGTCTGTTAAAGGGTGGTGACACCCTCAAAGTGTGCTACACAAACAATAAAAATATTCTTCTTTTTTCTGTCTTTGTGAATTGTGTGGGCTGTAGCCACACTTGCATCCTCAAAGCAGCAGCGACAAGCGTGCGTCTGTCTGTTAAAGGGTGGTGACACCCTCAAAGTGTGCTACACAAACAATAAAAATATTCTTCTTTTTTCTGTCTTTGTGAATTGTGTGGGCTGTAGCCACACTTGCATCCTCAAAGCAGCAGCGACAAGCGTTCGTCTGTCTGTTAAAGGGTGGTGTAACCCTCAAAGTGCGCTCCACAAACAATAAAAGTATTCTTTTATTTTCTGTCTTTGTGAAATGTGTGGGCTGTAGCCGCACCTGCATCCTTAAAGCAGCAGCGACAAGCGTGCGTCTGTCTGTTAAAGGGTGGTGACACCCTCAAAGTGTGCTACACTAACAATAAAAATATTCTTTTTTTTTCTGTCTTTGTGAATTGTGTGGGCTGTAGCCGCACTTGCATCCTCAAAGCAGCAGCGACAAGCGTGCGTCTGTCTGTTAAAGGATTACATCGGTGACAGCATCCAAGTAGGCATGTCAGACAGTCCGTACCTGTACTGGCAGGAAAAAGAAGCAATTTGGAGGTCCCTGTACAAACTGGCTCTATTTTACCTGAGTTGCCCCCCCTCCAGTGTGTACTCCGAAAGAGTGTTTAGTGCAGCCGGTAACCTTGTCAGCGAAAGGCGTAGGAGGTTGCTTCCACAAAATGTGGAGAAGATGATGTTCATAAAATGAATTTTCAACTCTTCCAGGGAGACCAGCCTCCAGAACGTACAGAGGGACCTGTGGTTGTGGATTCCAGCGGGGACGAATTAATACTCTGTGAGGATGAGGATGTACACAACACTGAAGAGGGTGAGGAATCGGTGGATGAGGAGGATGAGGACGACATCTTGCCTCTGTAGAGCCAGTTTGTGCAGGGACAGATTAATTGCCAGCTTGTTTTGTGGGGGCCCAAACGAACCAATCATTTCAGCCACAGTCGTGTGGCAGACCCTGGCGCTGAAATGTTTGCTTTGTTAAAGTGTGCATGTCCTGTTTATACAACATAAGGGTGGGTGGGAGGGCCCAAGGACAATTCCATCTTGCACCTCTTTTTTTTCTTTGAATTATGTATAGTTTGGGGCCTAGTTTTTCAAACTGCCATCCTGTCTGCCACTGCAGTGTCACTCCTAGATGGACCATGTGTTTGTGCCGCCCACTCGTATCTCTTAGCATAGTCATCCAGCTACCTCGGTGCAACCTTTTGGACATAAAAACACTATTGTGAGGTGTGAGGTGTTCAGAATAGACTGGAAATGAGTGGAAATTAAGGTTATTGAGGTTAATAATACCATAGGAGCAGAAAAACCCACAAATTCTGTGATTTTAGCTGTTTTTATGCTTTTTTTCAAAAAAATACAGATCCAAAACACAAAACCCAGAACCCAAAACACGGAAGGGTGGTTTTGGCAAAACCAATCCAGATCCAAAACACGAAGAAAGATCCAGATCCAAAACCAAAACACGAAAAGTGGCCGGTGCAAACCCCTAGTAACAATATATGTGTAAGAATATGTGTGTAAGAGTACGTGTGTAAGAAGAATATATGTGTAAGAATATGTGTGTAAGAGTACGTGTGTAAGAAGAATATATGTGTAAGAGTATGTGTGTAAGAATACGTGTGTAAGAGTATGTGTGCAGCAGGGCCGCCATCAGGGGGGGACTGCCGGAACTATAATCCCGGGCCCGGACTGAAAGGGGGCCCGGGTAGCAGCGGAAGCAGTGTAGTGGACATGTGCCGCCGGTATTTTCAATTTGGAGCTTTCCGCAAGCTGATCGGAGCTTGAGGACCGGCAGCCAATCAGGAGCGGCTGCAGCTGCAGCTCCTGATTGGCTGCCGGTCTGCAAGCTCTGATTGGCTTGCGACCAGTGCCATATTCAAAATGTGTTGCCTGCCCCCCGGGTCCCCCTCTCTCTGTCCGGGTAAATGTACGCGGCATGGCTGGAGCAGGAGCAGCAGGGAGAGGCTGTGCAAGGAAGACAGCAGCCGGGGATAGAGGGAGCAGCAGCTGTGGGCGGAGAAGCTATTTGCAGCCGCCACGTGTGGTGCAGAGGAAGGACAGCAGGAGCAGGAGAGGCTGGAGACTGACCAGGTACATAGACTCCAGCTCTCACACCCTGCTCTCACTCTCACACCCTCCCCCTGCTATCACACCCTCAACCTGCTGTCACACACTCACCCTCCCCCTGTTCTCACACTCACACCCTGCTCTCACACCCTCACCCTGCTCTCACAGCCTCACCCTGTTCTCACACTCTCACACTCACCCTGCTCTCACACTCACCCTGCTCTCACACTCACACCCTCACCCTGCTCTCACACTCACACCCTCACACTGCTCTCACACCCTCTACCTGCTCTCACACACTCACCCTCACCCTGCTCTCACACTCACACCCTGCTTTCATACCCTCAACCTGCTCTCACACACTCACCCTCACCCTGCTCTCACACTCACACCCTGCTTTCACACCCTCAACCTGCTCTCACACACTCACCCTCCCCCTGTTCTCACACTCACACCCTGCTCTCACACTCACACCCTCACCCTGCTCTCACACTCACACCCTGCTCTCACACCCTCACCCTGCTCTCACAGCCTCACCCTGTTCTCACACTCTCACACTCACCCTGCTCTCACACTCACACCCTCACCCTGCTCTCACACTCACACCCTCACACTGCTCTCACACCCTCTACCTGCTCTCACACACTCACACCCTGCTTTCACACCCTCAACCTGCTCTCACACACTCACCCTCACCCTGCTCTCACACTCACACCCTGCTTTCACACCCTCAATCTGCTCTCACACACTCACCCACCCCCTGCTCTCACACTCACCCTGATCTCACACTCACACCCTCACACTACTCTCACACCCTCACCCTGCTCTCACACCCTCACCCTGCTCTCACACTCACACCCTCACCCTGCTCTCACACCCTCACCCAGCTCTCGCACCCTCACCCTGCTCTCACACTCACACCCTCACCCTGCTCTCACACTCACCCTGCTCTCACACTCACACCCTCACACTACTCTCACACTCACACCCTCACCCTGCTCTCACACCCTCACCCTGCTCACACCCTCACCCTGCTCTCGCTCTCACACGCTCACCCTGCTCTCACACGCTCACCCTGCTCTCACACTCACACGCTCACCCTGCTCTCACACCCTCACCCTGCTCTCACACCCTCACACTGCTCTCACACCCTCACCCTGCTCTCACACCCTCACCCTGCTCTCGCTCTCACACGCTCACCCTGCTCTCACACGCTCACCCTGCTCTCACACTCACACGCTCACCCTGCTCTCACACCCTCACCCTGCTCTCACACCCTCACACTGCTCTCACACCCTCTACCTGCTCTCACACACTCACCCTCAGCCTACTCTCACACTCACACCCTGCTCTCACACTCACACCCTCAACCTGTTCTCGCTCTCACACCCTCACCCTGCTCTCACACCTTTACCCTCACCATCATGCTGTTCACCCACATTATCCACAGTGACGCCCACCTCTGACAAACTGCCCCCCCCACCTAAGGGGAGGGGCCCTGCCTATTTTGTCAGTCCCGGGCCCCATCAATACTGATGGCAGCCCTGGCCCTGTGTGTAAGAGTACGTACGTGTATAAGAATATATGTGTAAGAGTATGTATGTAAGAGTACGTGTGTAAGAGTGAGAAATTTAAAACTGTTTAATTAAAAAATGTATTTAACACTAATGCAAAACAAAGGGCAGTGAGTTTTAAAAAATCGTAAATATAATTATGCAACAAAATAGTGTCTATAGGTGTTTGCTTGATTACACATAACTCAGGGGCTTATTGTACAGTATAAATCTCCGATATCTGCCGCTTAGCGACATTTCCACAGCAGAAGCAGCCCCGCATACAGGAGCAAGGAAATTGACAGCTGACGCCATCTCCTGATAGCGTTAGACGCTGTAGTCTAAGGACTACTTACTAGAGAAAATACCGGGAAAGGGTTCCATACCGACCCTGGTAACGGGTGCCACACATGAGCGGACCCCGATATAGAAGTAAAGTGATTGCATTAATGGTCATTTCACTTCTTGCGCACTTGTTCCGTTCTTAATGCATCCTGGCAATACATCATTTCTTATTGCCGCAAATAACTGAAAGTCGAAATTATAATTATCATGTCTAGGACCCAATAATTGATGAATATGTCCCTAAATGCTATCTATCTATCTATCTATCTATCTATCTATCTATCTATCTATCTCATATCTATCTATCTATCTCTCATATCTATCTCTCATATCTATCTATCCATCTATCTATCTATCTATCTATCTATCTATCTATCTATCTATCTGTCTATCTCATATCTATCTATCCATCTATCTCTCATATCTATCTATCATATCTATCTATCCATCTATCTCTCATATCTATCTATCTATCTATCTATCTATCTATCTATCTATCTATCTATCTATCTATCTATCTATCTATCCCATATCTATCTATCTATCTATCTATCTATCTATCTATCTATCTATCTCTCATATCTATCTATCTATCTATCCCATATCTATCTATCTATCTATCTATCCCATATCTATCTATCTATCTACCTATCTATCTATCTATCTAATATCTATCTATCTATCTATCCCATATCTATCTATCTATCTATCTCATATCTATCTATCTATCTATCTATCTATCTCATATCTATCTATCTCTCATATCTATCTATCTATTTATCTATCTATCTATCTATCTATCTATCCCATATCTATCTATCTATCTATCTCATATCTATCTATCTCATATATATCTATCCATCTATCTATCTATCTATCTATCTATCAATCTATCCATCTCATATCTATCTATCTATCTCATATCTATCTATCTATATATCGATCTATCTCATATCTATCCATCTATCTCATATCTATCTATCTCAATCTTCTTAATGCATCCTGGTGGTACATACTGTAATTTCTTATTGCTACAAATAACTGCAAGTCGAAATTATAATTATCGAGTCTAGGACCCAATAATTAAAGAATATGTCCCTAAATTATATCTATCTATCTGTCTATCTATCTAATATCTATCTTTTTTTGAGATTTTTCAAATTTAATTAAAAAAACCCAGTAAGAAATCATATGTACATAAGTATTCACAGCCTTTGCCATGAAGCTCAAAACTGAGCTCATGTGCATCCTGTTTCTACTGATCATTCTTAAGATGTTCCTACAGCTTAATTGGAGTCCACCTGTGGTAAATTCAGTTGATTGGACATGATTTTGAATGGCATACACCTGTCTATGTAAGGTCCCACACTTGACAGAGCATGTCAGAGCACAAACCAAGCATGAAGTCCAAGGAATTGTCTGTAGATCTCTGAGACAGGATTGTCTCGAGGCACAAATCTGGTGAAGGGTACAGAAAAATATCTGCTGCTTTGAAGGTCCCAATGAGCAGAGTGGCCTCCATCATCCGTAAATGGAAAAAGTTCTGAACCACCAGGACTCTTCCTAGAGTTGTCCGGCCGTCTAAACTGAGCGATTGGGGGAGAAGGGCCCTAGGCAGGGAGGTGACCAAGAACCTGATGGTCACTCTGTCAGAGCTACAGAATTCCTCTGTGGAGAGACAACCATCTCTGCAGCAATCCACCAATCAGGCCTGTATGGTAGAATGGCCAGACTGAAACCACTCCTTAGTAAAAAGCACATGGCAGCCCCTCTGGAGTTTTCCAAAATGCACCTGAAGGACTCTCAGACCATGAGAGACAAAGATTGAACTTTTTGGCGTGAATGCCAGGCGTTATGTTTGGAGGAAACCAGGCACCGCTCATCACCGGGCCAATACCATCCCTACAGTGAAGCATGGTGGTGGCACCATCATGCTGTGGGGATGTTTTTGAGCGGCAGGAACTGGGAGTCTAGTCAGGATAGAGGGAAAGATGAATGCAGCAATGTAAAGAGACATCTTGGATGAAAACCTGCACCAGAGCGCTCTTGACCTCAGACTGAGGCGACGGCTCATCTTTCAGCAGGACAACGACCCTAAGCACACAGCCAAGATATCAAAGGAGAGGCTTCAGGACAACTCTGTGAATGTCCTTGAGTGGCGCAGCCAGAGCCCAGACTTTAATCCAATTGAACATCTTTGGAGAGATCTGAAAATGGTTGTGCACTGACGCTTCCCGTCCAACCTGATGGAGCTTGAGAGGTGCTGCAAAGAGGAATGGGCGAAACTGCCCAAAAATAGGTGTGCCAAGCTTGTGGCGTCATATTCAAAAAGACTTGAGGCTGTATTTGCTGCCAATGGTGCATCAACAAAGTATTGAGCAACGGTTGTGGATACTTACAGTATGTACATGTGATTTCTTAGTTTTTTTATTTTTAATTAAATTAGCAAATATCTAAAAAAAACTGTTTACATGTTGTCATTATGGGGTATTGTGTGTAGAATTTTGAGGACAAAAATGAATTTATTCCATTTTGGAATAAGGCTGTAACATAACAAGATGTGGAAAAAGTGAAGCATTGTGAATACTTTCCGGATGTACTGTATCTCATAACTATTTCATATCTATCTATCTATCTATCTATCTATCTATCTATCTATCTATCTGTCTATCTATCTATCTATCCAGCGCCAGATTAAGGTTTGAGGGGGCCCTGGGGCAACAGCTTTGTGGGGGCCCCTATCAATATAATTGTATATATACACATACACCACACACATATATTTATATACTTACACACACATACATACACCACACATGCATGTGTCACACCTACTGTACATTACACACAAACATACATACACACACAAGTCACACACACACACTTACCTTGCACCATCTGCACTGCATGTTGTGGATGGGGAGGAAACCTGGCAGGAAGGCACCATGTTATTTAGCTCCGCCCCCTCGTGGCTTCGGCCGCGATTCGCTGGTCAATCAGAAATGGGCAGAGCCAAATGGCACAATTGTAATGGAAATGCATCATACTGTCTCCGCCTCCAGCCAATTGTCCCACAAATCGAGGCATTTTTCCGCAAGGTGGGCGAGGCTTCATAACAGTGCCTACTCTTGTGCAGCTGCTGCTGTGTGGGGGCCCTTTAGGTGTGGGGACCCCGGGACAACCGCCCCTGTCGCCCCCCCTCTATAATCCGGCCCTGGATCTATCTCATGTCTATCTATCTTAGGAGTCTATGTACTAAGCAGAGATAAGAGACAGAGTGAAAAGTGATAAGGTACCAGCCAATCAGCTCCCAACTGTCATCTCACAGGCTGTGTTTGAAAAAATGACATTTGGGAGCTGATTGGCTGGCAAGTTACACTTCCTTATCACTTTTCACTCTGTCTCTTATCACTGCCTAGTAAATAGACCCCTCAATCCATACTTGCCGACAATCAGCTCCAGCCTTCCGGGAGGGAGGTGATTGTCGGCTAACAGCGGGGGGCGGGGCCGGCCATTTGGTGTCACATTGGGGCGGAGCCGGGGGTGGGACCGCATGATCGCGTCATCGTGGCTCTGCCCCCTCTTCACAATGCCGTTATTTTCGGCATTGTAAAGCGGGGGCGGGGCTACGATGACGCGATTCACTGCAAATCGCGTCACTGGCCCCCCCGCTGCGGAGGTTTCTAGTTTTTTCAGGGGGGAGGTCGGGAGGGTCGGAGGCTTCCGGGAGGCTTGCCTGCCTTTCCGGGGGGCCGGGAGCAGCACCCGAAAATCGGGAGGGTAGGCAAGCCTGCCTCAATCTCAATCTTCTTAATGCATCCTGGCGATACATCATTTCTTATTGCCGCAAATAACTGCAAGTTGAAAGTATAATTATGAGTCTAGGACCCAATAATTGATTAATATGTCCGTAAATTCTATCTATGTTATATCTATCTATCTATCTATCTATCTATTTCATATCTATCTATCTCATATCTATCTATGTCATGACGTCTCCCCCATAATGCAGAGCGGCCCGGCCCGGGAAGGACAGACGGAGGAGTGGATGGCGACAGCGGGAGCGGGGATTCAGGTAAGTGTTTTTATTTTTTTTAATTTTTATTACTTGTGTCTACTGGGGGAGGGGCGGGCACTACAAGGGGGAGTACACTACTGGGGGCACTACAAGGGGGAGACCACTACTGGGGGCACTACAAGGAGGGGACTACTACTACTGGGGGCACTGCAAGGGGGAGACCACTACTGGGGGCATTACAAAGGGGGGGACTACTACTACTGGGGGCACTACAAGGGGGGGGGACTACTACTACTGGGGGCACTACAAGGGGGAAACCACTACTGGGGGCACTACAAGGGGGGGGGACTACTACTACTGGGGGCAATACAAGGGGGGACTACTACTATTGGGGGCACTACAAGGGGGGGACTACTACTACTGGGGGCACTACAAAGGGGGAACCAATACTGGGGGCACTACAAGAGGGAGGGACTACTACTGGGGGCACTACAAGAGGGAGACCACTACGGGGCACTACAAGAGGGAGAACACTACTGGGGGCACTACAAGGGGGAGATCACTACTGGGGGCCAGTGCCAGATTAATGTCCACATGGGCCTGGAGCTGATATTTATGAAGGGCCTATTGCAGAGGTTCCCAAACTTTTTTTGAATCACGACGCCCTAGAGTATCAGCAGTGTTTTCACGGCACCCCTAAACCAAAAATTTGTTATTGAGAAATCCTGAAAAAATGTAGTGAAGTAGTGAAGTGAAGTAAATTGTGCTGACCGGTCCTTAGGCACAGTTATGTGGTTGTGAACAGGTTTGAGCTTTTGTTTGTCCACATATTTACATTACATTGACCATAAATAATTTGATTTGGTGTGAACCACCAACCTGAGGCACCCCTGCAAGTGTCCCGAGGCACCCCAGGGTGCCACAGCACACAGTTTGGGAACCACTGGCCTATTGTGTGCCGCTGCAGGGGGTGTGACAGTCGCTGCGATGGTGTAACTAGAGATGTGAGGGCGTGAGCTGCGAGGTGTGGTCTGCACAGGGGGTGTGGCCAGTGCCATGGGTGTGGCTATAGTGGAGCAATTACAAGAAAAAGTTGCGCTCTGTGTGAAATGGTATGACCTCTATTGTCTGTCTTTCATTAAGTGCTAGAATAGTTTAAATAAAAGAAAAAAAAAATCTAAATTGTTCACTGATCATTGTCATATTTCTGTAAGTGTTCATCCCACATCCCTAGTCACTGCTGTAAATTAATAAATGAACGGCCTTCTTTAGCTGTTCCTTTTTAAAAAATAAATATCTTCAATGGTAATACTGGACTAGGGCAGTAAGGGCTACCTTACTGTACAGCTGTGTATGCATGAGTTTGTTTGGGCATTAAGTTTTTTTGTTAATTAAAAAAAAATAAAGTTTAAAATAAAAAAAAATATTTAAAATGATAAAAAAAACTCAGAAGTCTTTACATATAAAAAATATATCTTTTTTGTTTGTTTGTTTTTTAAAATGTAATCTGTTATTGCCATCCTGAGATAGTGCTAATAGAACAGGTAGGACGAGGACGGGATGTACTAAAGGGGAAAATGCGGTAAAACCCTGTAAATGCAGTTTTTGGGGGTTTTACCGCATTCCCCATATGTACAAAGCACCAATGGGTAATGCCATCTTCAGGTGGAGTTACCCAATAGAAGCCTATCGGCTTCTTATCGGTACGCTCCCCCTTGGGAGGGATCCGATCGGATGCACACATATTAGCGTTCCCACTAGGCTGTTTTAGCGGGGCGTGGCGCCCTGCCCTCTTTCTGGAAGGCAAAAAGCGCCCTGCCCTCCAGAAGGAGGGCAAAAAGCGCCCTGCCCTAACAGCCTGCGGGAACTGTCTTCACCCGCGGGTCGCAGCGTCCCGCGGGTGAAGAAATGTGCGGTGACCCGGTCACCGCCAGAGAATAGACGCCGGGCGCATCCCCTTATGTGCACCTCAAGCTCCTGTACCCTCTTAATTTACCACTTGCGGTTAAGATGCCAGTGGACGGGATGTATACCAAAGCTGGAATCCTGACTCCCGTCAGGAAGCCGATGCTGTGATCCCAAAGGGATCAAGATACCAACGTCAGCATACCGAACACCGGCATCCCGGAGGTAAGTATACGGGTAAGGGTTAGCCCAGAGTTGGGGGGGATAGGGACCTCCCAGGGAGGATTAGGCTGCGGGGAGGGGGGTTTAAGGTTAGGTACCACCAGGGGGAGGTTACGGTTAGGCACCAACCCGGGAGGGTTTGGTTTAGGGTGTGGGAAGGGGGGTTAGGGTTAGGCACCACCGGGGGGAGGTTAGGCACCGCCAGGGTAGGGTTAGAGGAAGAAAGGGGGAGGGGTACGGTACTTATATTGGGATGCTGCTGTCGGTCTTCTGACCGGCGGCATCCTGTCCAGCCAGGAGCGTTGTAAGAGAGGAGGGGGCCCCTCCTCTCTCCCTGGTGGCTGGCAGCCGACTGACGCGGCTAGCCAGCCACCGGAGCCTTAGTAGACTCTGGGCGCTAGAGTGTGCCCGGAAACTACTGCTCATGCGCAGAACACTGGAAAATGGCAGCGGCGGCCATTTTTCCGGTGTTCTGAGCAGCAGTGACACCCGACGCGAGACCTCGGACAGGTAAGTTTAAAAAAAATATGGGTGCAGTGTGTGCGGTGCGGGGCCCCCCTGTATATATATACACACACTGTACATACATGCATATATATACACACATATATATATATATATATACTATAAACACATATTTACACTTACATATATACACATTTACATACATATATATTATATACACATTACAATATATCTATCTATCTATATATATATATATACTATAAACACATATTTACACTTACATATATACACATTTACATACATATATATTATATACACATTACAATATATCTATCTATATATATATATATATATACTATAAACACATATTTACACTTACATATATACACATTTACATACATATATATTATATACACATTACAATATATCTATATATATATATATATATATATATATACACACAGTATATATATATATATACATCGATAGATAGATAGATAGATAGACAGACACAGACATTACACCCACCTCTGGTTAACAGCTCAGTTGCCAAGGAGGGGTGAGGGGTCAATGGCTGGGCTTTAGAAAACCCCGGGGCACAGTTTTTAGCATCCCGATATACAGATGAAGGGGCGGCGCTTAACACGATTTGGGGGCGGGGCTTAGCGAGATTCGGGGCGGAGCTTAGCACAACTCAGATTGCACTGTCGGCCTGCCCGGAGGCGGAGTTTCGGACAGTCTGGGGGCGGAGCTATGAGCAGGCCCGAGGATAACCGGGGATTCGGGCAATGGGGCCGGGGGTGGAAGGAATGGGAGATAATCCTGCAGAATGGACGGGGCTTTGGAACGCTGTAGTGGACTGGTGACAGGAAAAGTTTTTTTTCCTGTCAAAACAGCAAGCACTGCAGTAGGTCCTGTGGGCCTATTTTCATGGGGTGGCCTGGAGTTGCAGCTCCACCCACCCCATTGTTAATCCGGCCCTGCTGGGGGCACTACAAGGGGGAGATCACTACTGGGGGCACTACAAGGGGGGGCAACTTCAAGGGGGGGGCAATACAAGGGGGACCACTACTGGCAGCACTGCAAGGTGGAGACCACTACTGGGGATTGTTACTGGGGGCACTTCAATGGGGGGACTACAACTGGGGGGACTACTTCTAGGGGGCACTACAAGGGGGGACTACTACTACAAGGGGGGACTACTACTGGGGCACTACAAGGGGGGGACTACTACTACTAGGGGCACTACAAGGCGGGACTGCTACTACTAGGGGCACTACCAGGGGAGGGGACAACTACTAGAGGCACTGCATAGGGGGGAGGGGACTACTACTAGGGGCACTGCATCGAGGGACCACTGCTGGGGGCTCTATAAAAAGGGAATTACTGGGGGTACTGCATAGGGGGGAGACTACAACTGGGGCCACTATTTAAGGGTCACTGCATAAGGGTTACCACTATTGGGGGCACTGCATGGGGGGTGGACTGCTACTGGGGGAACTATATAAGGGGCACTGCACAGGGGGGACCACTACTGGGGGAACTGTATAAGGGGCACTGCATAGGGGGGATCACAACTGGAGGCCGGCATAAGGGGGTCCTCTCCTGGGGCACAGGGGGGCACTGCATATGGGCACCAAGATGGGGCTGCCCCATATCTTTATTTTTACTTTACATTAATCCCATATGGACCCGCCTCCTCCCTGGAACACTTGAGGGGGGGGTGGGCGCCATAGCACGCACGTTCTTCGGGCACCCTGGCTACACGCTACCCCTCTGCCAGGGCCGCCTGCATGCATTTGCCCCCAGGCTAAAAGTTGCCAGCCAGCCCCTGGTCATGCATATAAAGGAATATACTGTAGCATGGATTGATAGTTTGATAGTTATTTAGGTCACTCCAGTACAGATTATATTTTAAAAATAGCCTTTATTTTAGTGACAGAGAAAGAAAAGAAATATACATCTCAGAAGTAAAGATGGAATAAAAATACTTGTTTTTTTTACATTAAAACTAAGGAATAATATGAGATCATTGGGCCTGATTCAGAGCCGTTCGCTATTTGTGGTCGTTCGTTCAAAAACAAGGGGTGGCTATTCAAATGATCCGTTCGCAAATTGCAGTCTGTTCACACCTCTAAGTCTGAACGAGCGAGCAAAACATACGCTCGTTTATTTGATAAAAACGCCCCCTGGCCGCACGCACCATACGTCATGTCCGCTATTTATTAGATTAATCGAGTACATCGTACAGCGTATGAACTGCTCGCTATTCTTGTGGTTGGTGTTTTCAACCGCTATTTTGCGAGCAGTTCTGAGTTAAAAAAAACCAAGTGACGTGGTCAATGACGCTGCTGTATTAAATATGCACACCCATAAAACGCCCGTTTTGACCTTTAAGCACGCCTGTGTTCGGATCTCCACTCCCCGTTTTCAAGCACCTTCTCCTGTTACCACCCACATACGCCTCATTCTGTCACTCAAAATAGCAGGCCCTCGCTATATTGCGTACCAACGATTTTCGGCCGCACTGACTGGTTCGCGCATGCGTACTAAAAACCGTACGCATGCGCAGATGTGCGAACATCGCTCGGAACGAGCGTACTGCCGCTTGCGAGTGGCTCTGAATGAGGGCCATTATTTTTCCTATAATTCACCTATAGAAAATTATACACCAGGGTTCTAATCAGTGCTTCTTACTCCCTTGTACTTTTTGGATTTGAAGGATTCCCAGTAGAACATTGCTGGTTTGTGTGAATCTTCTGGGCTGGGGTGGAGTGACCAGAAACTTGACTGGCCCTGGACAAGGGGAAAACAGGTCCCCTTGATGAGCGAGGTAACCATGTCCACACGGGTTGGGTACGGGTTGCCGAGGCTCGGGATCTCGGCGGTCAAAGTCCCGATGCCAGCATCCTGTCGGTAGGTATACTAACCCTTCTTCTTCCCCTAACCCTAATCCTTCCTCCCCAGTGCCTAAAGCAAACCTCCCCCCTAGTGCCTAAACCTAACCTCCCCCTCCCCTCCCGTACCCTAAACCTAAGCTTCTAACCAGGGACGTATCTATAATGGGTGCAGGGTGTGCGGGGAACACAGGCCCCTGGGTCCAGGGGGGCCCCGCACCACACACCCTGCACCCATAATATTACTTACCTCTCCAGAGTCCCATGTCGGCGCAGGGGTCCGGCGCTGTAAAACGACTGCAAAATGGACGCGGCTGCCATTTTCCCGTCGTTTGCGCATGAGCAGTACAGGGAAAATGGCCGCCACGGCCATTTTCCCGGTGACCTGTGCATTCATTATAGACTCTGGGCACACTCTAGTGCCCAGAGTCTATAACTCCGGCGCTTGCCGCGCACAGCTCAGTGCGCTGCCGGCCGCCGGGCGGAGAGGAGGGGGCCCGTGTCGGAGACTGCACACGGGCCCCCTCCTCTCTAGAAATGCCCCTGTGCCTAACCTAACCACTAACCCACCCCCTAACCTCACTGCTTAGCTTAGGGATGCCGACGGGCGGTATGCCGACGCCCGGATTCTGACAGGTGCCTAAATTCTGGCGCCAGTATTCTAAGTGCTGGCATCTCCTTTGCCAGGATATTAACTGCTTCCCATCCACACTGCAGACTAGTCCGGTCTCATGTTTTTTTGATATTTCCAATATATATGTAATCTAAAGGGGGGTGTCCACTACAAGATCTGAAAACCACTGCACGATTACGACAAATTGTCGTTTGTCAGTCGTGTGATGAGCCTGTACTGAGCGAGCACACGTTCAGTGCAGGGTCATCAATCATCTGGAATCATGCTCAACCTGACGATATCGCCATGGTGACCAGTATGTTGGACAGATGATAGATGTCTAAACGACCAGCGGGCACGCGCATCGCTGGTCATTTTAGACACTTTTGCAAACGATTGAACGATCGTTATCGTTCAACTTAATCGTCTAGTGGATACCCCCCTTTACCTTTCATGAACCTGCCTCATACTCTGAGTAAGATAAGCACCTTGTACTCAGCACTATGTAATTATCTTTGCATTCTTTATGAAAATATTTTATAAAATGCTTTGACTTAAAATGATTCTCCTGTGATTTGTTTTCGTCTTGATATGAAATTAGTTAAAATAAATGTATTTTTATCGTTTCGGTCTCTTGCATTGTCATTGGTACCTAATAGATGGGCTATAAAGTCATTTTACATTTGCACAGGTTGTTTCCATGCACCCACATCAGCCGATTTATGTGATACAATAAACATTTCATTTAGAAGGTTTTAACCCCTTCTTTGACACTAGTAACCTCGTTTTGGACACACTTTATTGCACAGACACTTGATACACGTTACATGCTTGGCTTGTTGCTCACTTGAAGGCATTTATATCTTCATCAGCATCAGATTGTAGTCACCTTTCTAGCACTGACACTTTATATATCATGCACATGATACTGTACCTTACTGAACATAAGGTTATTCTTATATTATATTGACATTAAGCACTGTTTGGTGATGGTTATCAAGTCCACTGTTCAATACAGGGCTGTAACTAGGGTAGTGTGACCAGTGCCATGGAACAGGGCACCGCAGGGCAGGGGGCCTGTCAACTTTCCTGTTTATTATCACTCTCACTTGTAGCTTCCTCTTCTTTTATCCCCAGCATCTCCTGGCCTCCCCTGTCTCTTCTCTGGCCCTTCCCCATGAGGCCATGGCCCTCTCTCAGGTGCACTATATTATGTCCCTATTTATCCCCAGCATCTTCTGGCCTCCCCTATCTCTTCCCTGGCCCTTCCCCATGAGGCCATGGCCCTCTCTCAGGTGCACTATATTATGTCCCTATTTATCCCCAGCATCTTCTGGCCTCCCCTATCTCTTCCCTGGCCCTTCCCCATGAGGCCATGGCCCTCTCTCAGGTGCACTATATTATGTCCCTATTTATCCCCAGCATCTTCTGGCCTCCCCTATCTCTTCCCTGGCCCTTCCCCATGAGGCCATGGCCCTCTCTCAGGTGCACTATATTATGTCCCTATTTATCCCCAGCATCTTCTGGCCTCCCCTATCTCTTCCCTGGCCCTTCCCCATGAGGCCATGGCCCTCTCTCAGGTGCACTATATTATGTCCCTATTTATCCCCAGCATCTCCTGGCCTCCCCTATCTCTTCCCTGGCCCTTCCCCATGAGGCCATGGCCCTCTCTCAGGTGCACTGTATTATGTCCCTATTTATCCCCAGCATCTCCTGGCCTCCCCTATCTCTTCCCTGGCCTTTCCCCATGAGGCCATGGCCCTCTCTCAGGTGCATTGTATTATGTCCCTATTTATCCCCAGCATCTCCTGGCCTCCCCTATCTCTTCCCTGGCCCTTCCCCATGAGGCCATGGCCCTCTCTCAGGTGCACTATATTATGTCCCTATTTATCCCCAGCATCTCCTGGCCTCCCCTATCTCTTCCCTGGCCTTTCCCCATGAGGCCATGGCCCTCTCTCAGGTGCATTGTATTATGTCCCTATTTATCCCCAGCATCTCCTGGCCTCCCCTATCTCTTCCCTGGCCCTTCCCCATGAGGCCATGGCCCTCTCTCAGGTGCACTATATTATGTCCCTATTTATCCCCAGCATCTCCTGGCCTCCCCTATCTCTTCCCTGGCCCTTCCCCATGAGGCCATGGCCCTCTCTCAGGTGCAGTATATTATATCCCTATTTATCCCCAGCATCTCCTGGCCTCCCCTATCTCTTCCCTGGCCCTTCCCCATGAGGCCATGGCCCTCTCTCAGGAGCACTGTATTATGTCCCTATTTATCCCCAGCATCTCCTGGCCTCCCCTATCTCTTCCCTGGCCCTTCCCCATGAGGCCATGGCCCTCTCTCAGGAGCACTATATTATGTCTCTATTTATTCCCAGCATCTCCTGGCCTCTCCTATCTCTTCCTTGGCCCTTCCCCATGAGGCCATGGCCCTCTCTCAGTTGCACTATATTATGTCCCTATTTATCCCCAGCATCTCCTGGCCTCCCCTATCTCTTCCCTGGCCCTTCCCCATGAGGCCATGGCCCTCTCTCAGGAGCACTGTATTATGTCCCTATTTATCCCCAGCATCTCCTGGCCTCCCCTATCTCTTCCCTGGCCTTTCCCCATGAGGCCATGGCCCTCTCTCAGGTGCATTGTATTATGTCCCTATTTATCCCCAGCATCTCCTGGCCTCCCCTATCTCTTCCCTGGCCCTTCCCCATGAGGCCATGGCCCTCTCTCAGGTGCACTATATTATGTCCCTATTTATCCCCAGCATCTCCTGGCCTCCCCTATCTCTTCCCTGGCCCTTCCCCATGAGGCCATGGCCCTTTCTCAGGTGCACTATATTATATCCCTATTTATCCCCAGCATCTCCTGGCCTCCCCTGTCTCTTCTCTGGCCCTTCCCCATGAGGCCATGGCCCTCTCTCAGGTGCACTATATTATGTCCCTATTTATCCCCAGCATATCCTGGCCTCCCCTATCTCTTCCCTGGCCCTTCCCCATGAGGCCATGGCCCTCTCTCAGGAGCACTATATTATGTCTCTATTTATTCCCAGCATCTCCTGGCCTCTCCTATCTCTTCCTTGGCCCTTCCCCATGAGGCCATGGCCCTCTCTCAGTTGCACTATATTATGTCCCTATTTATCCCCAGCATCTCCTGGCCTCCCCTATCTCTTCCCTGGCCCTTCCCCATGAGGCCATGGCCCTCTCTCAGGAGCACTGTATTATGTCCCTATTTATCCCCAGCATCTCCTGGCCTCCCCTATCTCTTCCCTGGCCTTTCCCCATGAGGCCATGGCCCTCTCTCAGGTGCATTGTATTATGTCCCTATTTATCCCCAGCATCTCCTGGCCTCCCCTATCTCTTCCCTGGCCCTTCCCCATGAGGCCATGGCCCTCTCTCAGGTGCACTATATTATGTCCCTATTTATCCCCAGCATCTCCTGGCCTCCCCTATCTCTTCCCTGGCCCTTCCCCATGAGGCCATGGCCCTTTCTCAGGTGCACTATATTATATCCCTATTTATCCCCAGCATCTCCTGGCCTCCCCTGTCTCTTCTCTGGCCCTTCCCCATGAGGCCATGGCCCTCTCTCAGGTGCACTATATTATGTCCCTATTTATCCCCAGCATATCCTGGCCTCCCCTATCTCTTCCCTGGCCCTTCCCCATGAGGCCATGGCCCTCTCTCAGGAGCACTATATTATGTCTCTATTTATTCCCAGCATCTCCTGGCCTCTCCTATCTCTTCCTTGGCCCTTCCCCATGAGGCCATGGCCCTCTCTCAGTTGCACTATATTATGTCCCTATTTATCCCCAGCATCTCCTGGCCTCCCCTATCTCTTCCCTGGCCCTTCCCCATGAGGCCATGGCCCTCTCTCAGGAGCACTGTATTATGTCCCTATTTATCCCCAGCATCTCCTGGCCTCCCCTATCTCTTCCCTGGCCTTTCCCCATGAGGCCATGGCCCTCTCTCAGGTGCATTGTATTATGTCCCTATTTATCCCCAGCATCTCCTGGCCTCCCCTATCTCTTCCCTGGCCCTTCCCCATGAGGCCATGGCCCTCTCTCAGGTGCACTATATTATGTCCCTATTTATCCCCAGCATCTCCTGGCCTCCCCTATCTCTTCCCTGGCCCTTCCCCATGAGGCCATGGCCCTTTCTCAGGTGCACTATATTATATCCCTATTTATCCCCAGCATCTCCTGGCCTCCCCTGTCTCTTCTCTGGCCCTTCCCCATGAGGCCATGGCCCTCTCTCAGGTGCACTATATTATGTCCCTATTTATCCCCAGCATATCCTGGCCTCCCCTATCTCTTCCCTGGCCCTTCCCCATGAGGCCATGGCCCTCTCTCAGGAGCACTATATTATGTCTCTATTTATTCCCAGCATCTCCTGGCCTCTCCTATCTCTTCCTTGGCCCTTCCCCATGAGGCCATGGCCCTCTCTCAGTTGCACTATATTATGTCCCTATTTATCCCCAGCATCTCCTGGCCTCCCCTATCTCTTCCCTGGCCCTTCCCCATGAGGCCATGGCCCTCTCTCAGGAGCACTGTATTATGTCCCTATTTATCCCCAGCATCTCCTGGCCTCCCCTATCTCTTCCCTGGCCTTTCCCCATGAGGCCATGGCCCTCTCTCAGGTGCATTGTATTATGTCCCTATTTATCCCCAGCATCTCCTGGCCTCCCCTATCTCTTCCCTGGCCCTTCCCCATGAGGCCATGGCCCTCTCTCAGGTGCACTATATTATGTCCCTATTTATCCCCAGCATCTCCTGGCCTCCCCTATCTCTTCCCTGGCCCTTCCCCATGAGGCCATGGCCCTTTCTCAGGTGCACTATATTATATCCCTATTTATCCCCAGCATCTCCTGGCCTCCCCTGTCTCTTCTCTGGCCCTTCCCCATGAGGCCATGGCCCTCTCTCAGGTGCACTATATTATGTCCCTATTTATCCCCAGCATATCCTGGCCTCCCCTATCTCTTCCCTGGCCCTTCCCCATGAGGCCATGGCACTCTCTCAGGTGCACTATATTATGTCTCTATTTATCCCCAGCATCTCCTGGCCTCCCCTATCTCTTCCCTGGCCCTTCCCCATGAGGCCATGGCCCTTTCTCAGGTGCACTATATTATGTCCCTATTTATCCCCAGCATATCCTGGCCTCCCCTATCTCTTCCCTGGCCCTTCCCCATGAGGCCATGGCCCTCTCTCAGGTGCACTATATTATGTCCCTATTTATCCCCAGCATCTTCTGGCCTCCCCTATCTCTTCCCTGGCCCTTCCCCATGAGGCCATGGCCCTCTCTCAGGTGCACTATATTATGTCCCTATTTATCCCCAGCATCTCCTGGCCTCCCCTATCTCTTCCCTGGCCCTTCCCCATGAGGCCATGGCCCTCTCTCAGGTGCACTGTATTATGTCCCTATTTATCCCCAGCATCTCCTGGCCTCCCCTATCTCTTCCCTGGCCTTTCCCCATGAGGCCATGGCCCTCTCTCAGGTGCATTGTATTATGTCCCTATTTATCCCCAGCATCTCCTGGCCTCCCCTATCTCTTCCCTGGCCCTTCCCCATGAGGCCATGGCCCTCTCTCAGGTGCACTATATTATGTCCCTATTTATCCCCGGCATCTCCTGGCCTCCCCTATCTCTTCCCTGGCCCTTCCCATGAGGCCATGGCCCTCTCTCAGGTACACTATATTATGTCCCTATTTATCCCCAGCATCTCCTGGCCTCCCCTATCTCTTCCCTGGCCCTTCCTCATGAGGCCATGGCCCTCTCTCAGGTGCACTATATTATGTCCCTATTTATCCCCAGCATCTCCTGGCCTCCCCTATCTCTTCCCTGGCCCTTCCCCATGAGGCCATGGCCCTCTCTCAGGTGCACTATATTATGTCCCTATTTATCCCCAGCATCTCCTGGCCTCCCCTATCTCTTCCCTGGCCTTTCCCCATGAGGCCATTGCCCTCTCTTAGGTGCACTATATTATGTCCCTATTTATCCCCAGCATCTCCTGGCCTCCCCTATCTCTTCCCTGGCCCTTCCCCATGAGGCCATGGCCCTCTCTCAGGTACACTATATTATGTCCCTATTTATCCCCAGCATCTCCTGGCCTCCCCTATCTCTTCCCTGGCCCTTCGCCATGAGGCCATGGCCCTCTCTCAGGTGCACTATATTATGTCCCTATTTATCCCCAGCATCTCCTGCCCTCCCCTATGTCTTCCATGGCCCTTCCCCATGAGGCCATGGCCCTCTCTCAGGTGCAGTATATTATATCCCTATTTATCCCCAGCATCTCCTGGCCTCCCCTATCTCTTCCCTGGCCCTTCCCCATGAGGCCATGGCACTCTCTCAGGTGCACTATATTATGTCCCTATTTATCCCCAGCATCTCCTGGCCTCCCCTATCTCTTCCCTGGCCTTTCCCCATGAGGCCATGGCCCTCTCTCAGGTGCATTGTATTATGTCCCTATTTATCCCCAGCATCTCCTGGCCTCCCCTATCTCTTCCCTGGCCCTTCCCCATGAGGCCATGGCCCTCTCTCAGGTGCACTATATTATGTCCCTATTTATCCCCAGCATCTCCTGGCCTCCCCTGTCTCTTCTCTGGCCCTTCCCCATGAGGCCATGGCCCTTTCTCAGGTGCACTATATTATATCCCTATTTATCCCCAGCATCTCCTGGCCTCCCCTGTCTCTTCTCTGGCCCTTCCCCATGAGGCCATGGCCCTCTCTCAGGTGCAGTATATTATATCCCTATTTATCCCCAGCATCTCCTGGCCTCCCCTATCTCTTCCCTGGCCCTTCCCCATGAGGCCATGGCACTCTCTCAGGTGCACTATATTATGTCCCTATTTATCCCCAGCATCTCCTGGCCTCCCCTATCTCTTCCCTGGCCTTTCCCCATGAGGCCATGGCCCTCTCTCAGGTGCATTGTATTATGTCCCTATTTATCCCCAGCATCTCCTGGCCTCCCCTATCTCTTCCCTGGCCCTTCCCCATGAGGCCATGGCCCTCTCTCAGGTGCACTGTATTATGTCCCTATTTATCCCCAGCATCTCCTGGCCTCCCCTATCTCTTCCCTGGCCTTTCCCCATGAGGCCATGGCCCTCTCTCAGGTGCAGTATATTATATCCCTATTTATCCCCAGCATCTCCTGGCCTCCCCTATCTCTTCCCTGGCCCTTCCCCATGAGGCCATGGCACTCTCTCAGGTGCACTATATTATGTCCCTATTTATCCCCAGCATCTCCTGGCCTCCCCTATCTCTTCCCTGGCCTTTCCCCATGAGGCCATGGCCCTCTCTCAGGTGCATTGTATTATGTCCCTATTTATCCCCAGCATCTCCTGGCCTCCCCTATCTCTTCCCTGGCCCTTCCCCATGAGGCCATGGCCCTCTCTCAGGTGCACTATATTATGTCCCTATTTATCCCCAGCATCTCCTGGCCTCCCCTATCTCTTCCCTGGCCCTTCCCCATGAGGCCATGGCCCTCTCTCAGGTGCAGTATATTATATCCCTATTTATCCCCAGCATCTCCTGGCCTCCCCTATCTCTTCCCTGGCCCTTCCCCATGAGGCCATGGCACTCTCTCAGGTGCACTATATTATGTCCCTATTTATCCCCAGCATCTCCTGGCCTCCCCTATCTCTTCCCTGGCCTTTCCCCATGAGGCCATGGCCCTCTCTCAGATGCACTATATTATGTCCCTATTTATCCCCAGCATCTCCTGGCCTCCCCTATCTCTTCCCTGGCCCTTCCCCATGAGGCCATGGCCCTCTCTCAGGTGCACTATATTATGTCCCTATTTATCCCCAGCATCTCCTGGCCTCCCCTATCTCTTCCCTGGCCCTTCCCCATGAGGCCATGGCCCTCTCTCAGGTGCACTGTATTATGTCCCTATTTATCCCCAGCATCTCCTGGCCTCCCCTATCTCTTCCCTGGCCTTTCCCCATGAGGCCATGGCCCTCTCTCAGGTGCAGTATATTATATCCCTATTTATCCCCAGCATCTCCTGGCCTCCCCTATCTCTTCCCTGGCCCTTCCCCATGAGGCCATGGCACTCTCTCAGGTGCACTATATTATGTCCCTATTTATCCCCAGCATCTCCTGGCCTCCCCTATCTCTTCCCTGGCCTTTCCCCATGAGGCCATGGCCCTCTCTCAGGTGCATTGTATTATGTCCCTATTTATCCCCAGCATCTCCTGGCCTCCCCTATCTCTTCCCTGGCCCTTCCCCATGAGGCCATGGCCCTCTCTCAGGTGCACTATATTATGTCCCTATTTATCCCCAGCATCTCCTGGCCTCCCCTATCTCTTCCCTGGCCCTTCCCCATGAGGCCATGGCCCTCTCTCAGGTGCAGTATATTATATCCCTATTTATCCCCAGCATCTCCTGGCCTCCCCTATCTCTTCCCTGGCCCTTCCCCATGAGGCCATGGCACTCTCTCAGGTGCACTATATTATGTCCCTATTTATCCCCAGCATCTCCTGGCCTCCCCTATCTCTTCCCTGGCCTTTCCCCATGAGGCCATGGCCCTCTCTCAGGTGCATTGTATTATGTCCCTATTTATCCCCAGCATCTCCTGGCCTCCCCTATCTCTTCCCTGGCCCTTCCCCATGAGGCCATGGCCCTCTCTCAGGTGCACTATATTATGTCCCTATTTATCCCCAGCATCTCCTGGCCTCCCCTATCTCTTCCCTGGCCCTTCCCCATGAGGCCATGGCCCTTTCTCAGGTGCACTATATTATATCCCTATTTATCCCCAGCATCTCCTGGCCTCCCCTGTCTCTTCTCTGGCCCTTCCCCATGAGGCCATGGCCCTCTCTCAGGTGCACTATATTATGTCCCTATTTATCCCCAGCATATCCTGGCCTCCCCTATCTCTTCCCTGGCCCTTCCCCATGAGGCCATGGCCCTCTCTCAGGAGCACTATATTATGTCTCTATTTATTCCCAGCATCTCCTGGCCTCTCCTATCTCTTCCTTGGCCCTTCCCCATGAGGCCATGGCCCTCTCTCAGTTGCACTATATTATGTCCCTATTTATCCCCAGCATCTCCTGGCCTCCCCTATCTCTTCCCTGGCCCTTCCCCATGAGGCCATGGCCCTCTCTCAGGAGCACTGTATTATGTCCCTATTTATCCCCAGCATCTCCTGGCCTCCCCTATCTCTTCCCTGGCCTTTCCCCATGAGGCCATGGCCCTCTCTCAGGTGCATTGTATTATGTCCCTATTTATCCCCAGCATCTCCTGGCCTCCCCTATCTCTTCCCTGGCCCTTCCCCATGAGGCCATGGCCCTCTCTCAGGTGCACTATATTATGTCCCTATTTATCCCCAGCATCTCCTGGCCTCCCCTATCTCTTCCCTGGCCCTTCCCCATGAGGCCATGGCCCTTTCTCAGGTGCACTATATTATATCCCTATTTATCCCCAGCATCTCCTGGCCTCCCCTGTCTCTTCTCTGGCCCTTCCCCATGAGGCCATGGCCCTCTCTCAGGTGCACTATATTATGTCCCTATTTATCCCCAGCATATCCTGGCCTCCCCTATCTCTTCCCTGGCCCTTCCCCATGAGGCCATGGCCCTCTCTCAGGAGCACTATATTATGTCTCTATTTATTCCCAGCATCTCCTGGCCTCTCCTATCTCTTCCTTGGCCCTTCCCCATGAGGCCATGGCCCTCTCTCAGTTGCACTATATTATGTCCCTATTTATCCCCAGCATCTCCTGGCCTCCCCTATCTCTTCCCTGGCCCTTCCCCATGAGGCCATGGCCCTCTCTCAGGAGCACTGTATTATGTCCCTATTTATCCCCAGCATCTCCTGGCCTCCCCTATCTCTTCCCTGGCCTTTCCCCATGAGGCCATGGCCCTCTCTCAGGTGCATTGTATTATGTCCCTATTTATCCCCAGCATCTCCTGGCCTCCCCTATCTCTTCCCTGGCCCTTCCCCATGAGGCCATGGCCCTCTCTCAGGTGCACTATATTATGTCCCTATTTATCCCCAGCATCTCCTGGCCTCCCCTATCTCTTCCCTGGCCCTTCCCCATGAGGCCATGGCCCTTTCTCAGGTGCACTATATTATATCCCTATTTATCCCCAGCATCTCCTGGCCTCCCCTGTCTCTTCTCTGGCCCTTCCCCATGAGGCCATGGCCCTCTCTCAGGTGCACTATATTATGTCCCTATTTATCCCCAGCATATCCTGGCCTCCCCTATCTCTTCCCTGGCCCTTCCCCATGAGGCCATGGCACTCTCTCAGGTGCACTATATTATGTCTCTATTTATCCCCAGCATCTCCTGGCCTCCCCTATCTCTTCCCTGGCCCTTCCCCATGAGGCCATGGCCCTTTCTCAGGTGCACTATATTATGTCCCTATTTATCCCCAGCATATCCTGGCCTCCCCTATCTCTTCCCTGGCCCTTCCCCATGAGGCCATGGCCCTCTCTCAGGTGCACTATATTATGTCCCTATTTATCCCCAGCATCTTCTGGCCTCCCCTATCTCTTCCCTGGCCCTTCCCCATGAGGCCATGGCCCTCTCTCAGGTGCACTATATTATGTCCCTATTTATCCCCAGCATCTCCTGGCCTCCCCTATCTCTTCCCTGGCCCTTCCCCATGAGGCCATGGCCCTCTCTCAGGTGCACTGTATTATGTCCCTATTTATCCCCAGCATCTCCTGGCCTCCCCTATCTCTTCCCTGGCCTTTCCCCATGAGGCCATGGCCCTCTCTCAGGTGCATTGTATTATGTCCCTATTTATCCCCAGCATCTCCTGGCCTCCCCTATCTCTTCCCTGGCCCTTCCCCATGAGGCCATGGCCCTCTCTCAGGTGCACTATATTATGTCCCTATTTATCCCCGGCATCTCCTGGCCTCCCCTATCTCTTCCCTGGCCCTTCCCATGAGGCCATGGCCCTCTCTCAGGTACACTATATTATGTCCCTATTTATCCCCAGCATCTCCTGGCCTCCCCTATCTCTTCCCTGGCCCTTCCTCATGAGGCCATGGCCCTCTCTCAGGTGCACTATATTATGTCCCTATTTATCCCCAGCATCTCCTGGCCTCCCCTATCTCTTCCCTGGCCCTTCCCCATGAGGCCATGGCCCTCTCTCAGGTGCACTATATTATGTCCCTATTTATCCCCAGCATCTCCTGGCCTCCCCTATCTCTTCCCTGGCCTTTCCCCATGAGGCCATTGCCCTCTCTTAGGTGCACTATATTATGTCCCTATTTATCCCCAGCATCTCCTGGCCTCCCCTATCTCTTCCCTGGCCCTTCCCCATGAGGCCATGGCCCTCTCTCAGGTACACTATATTATGTCCCTATTTATCCCCAGCATCTCCTGGCCTCCCCTATCTCTTCCCTGGCCCTTCGCCATGAGGCCATGGCCCTCTCTCAGGTGCACTATATTATGTCCCTATTTATCCCCAGCATCTCCTGCCCTCCCCTATGTCTTCCATGGCCCTTCCCCATGAGGCCATGGCCCTCTCTCAGGTGCAGTATATTATATCCCTATTTATCCCCAGCATCTCCTGGCCTCCCCTATCTCTTCCCTGGCCCTTCCCCATGAGGCCATGGCACTCTCTCAGGTGCACTATATTATGTCCCTATTTATCCCCAGCATCTCCTGGCCTCCCCTATCTCTTCCCTGGCCTTTCCCCATGAGGCCATGGCCCTCTCTCAGGTGCATTGTATTATGTCCCTATTTATCCCCAGCATCTCCTGGCCTCCCCTATCTCTTCCCTGGCCCTTCCCCATGAGGCCATGGCCCTCTCTCAGGTGCACTATATTATGTCCCTATTTATCCCCAGCATCTCCTGGCCTCCCCTGTCTCTTCTCTGGCCCTTCCCCATGAGGCCATGGCCCTTTCTCAGGTGCACTATATTATATCCCTATTTATCCCCAGCATCTCCTGGCCTCCCCTGTCTCTTCTCTGGCCCTTCCCCATGAGGCCATGGCCCTCTCTCAGGTGCACTATATTATGTCCCTATTTATCCCCAGCATATCCTGGCCTCCCCTATCTCTTCCCTGGCCCTTCCCCATGAGGCCATGGCCCTCTCTCAGGAGCACTATATTATGTCTCTATTTATTCCCAGCATCTCCTGGCCTCTCCTATCTCTTCCTTGGCCCTTCCCCATGAGGCCATGGCCCTCTCTCAGGTGCACTATATTATGTCCCTATTTATCCCCAGCATCTCCTGGCCTCCCCTATCTCTTCCCTGGCCTTTCCCCATGAGGCCATTGCCCTCTCTTAGGTGCACTATATTATGTCCCTATTTATCCCCAGCATCTCCTGGCCTCCCCTATCTCTTCCCTGGCCCTTCCCCATGAGGCCATGGCCCTCTCTCAGGTACACTATATTATGTCCCTATTTATCCCCAGCATCTCCTGGCCTCCCCTATCTCTTCCCTGGCCCTTCCCCATGAGGCCATGGCCCTCTCTCAGGTGCACTATATTATGTCCCTATTTATCCCCAGCATCTCCTGCCCTCCCCTATGTCTTCCATGGCCCTTCCCCATGAGGCCATGGCCCTCTCTCAGGTGCAGTATATTATATCCCTATTTATCCCCAGCATCTCCTGGCCTCCCCTATCTCTTCCCTGGCCCTTCCCCATGAGGCCATGGCCCTCTCTCAGGTGCAGTATATTATATCCCTATTTATCCCCAGCATCTCCTGGCCTCCCCTATCTCTTCCCTGGCCCTTCCCCATGAGGCCATGGCACTCTCTCAGGTGCACTATATTATGTCCATATTTATCCCCAGCATCTCCTGGCCTCTTCTATCTCTTCCCTGGCCTTTTCCCATGAGGCTATGGCCCTCTCTCAGGTGCACTGTATTATGTCCCTATTTATCCCCAGCATCTCCTGGCCTCCCCTATCTCTTCCCTGGCCCTTCCCCATGAGGCCATGGCCCTCTCTCAGGTGCACTATATTATGTCCCTATTTATCCCCAGCATCTCCTGGCCTCCCCTATCTCTTCCCTGGCCCTTCCCCATTAGGCCATGGCCGTCTCTCAGGTGCACTATCATATATCCTTATTTAAAAAATGGGTGGGGGGGCGCCAATGCATGCTCTCTATGGCACAGGGCACCAAAAAGTCTGGTTCAATATATATATATATATATATATATATATATATATATATATAGTTTTAGGATGACTGAGGAGAGAAGTGATGTAGGTATCAGGACACCTTGGACAGTGGGGTAGTCTGGAGGTGAACTGAGAACTGGAGGAGGTGTCAGTAGCCTGATAGATACAGTCTTAAGGAGATGCTGACCCTGTGGTACTTGAGACAGACTGTAGAGGGCATAAATACGTGATAATTGCAGACTGGATACTGAGTCAGATGCAGAATGTACTTAGTAATGTAAATAGACTAAAGACCCCCATACATCAGCAATTGATTGCAGCAATCGTACAATGTGCAATGGATTGTGTCTAAAAATATTTCCCTTTTTCAATCGATTGCAGAATTGCCACAATCGATTGAAAAGGGAAAGATTTTTATACACAATCGATTGCAAATTGCACGATTGCTGCAATCAATTGCTGATGTATGGGGGCCTTAAGTTAGATGCACAATGCAATTGGTAATGCAAATGGCTGGACACAGACAGATGCAGAATGCAGTTGGTATTGCAATCAGCTGGAGACTGAGGGCCTGATTCAGACTTGGGAATAGAGAGAGATATCTCTCTCAACTGATCATCTTGGTGACACCATGCTGCACTGCAGGGGGTGCAGATGTAAAACGTGCAGAGAGATTTAGATTTGGGAGGAGTGTTTCCAAACTGACATCTAAAGTGTAGAGTAGGGATGTGCGCCGGACCATTTTTGCCGGATTTGGATTTGGTTCTAATTCGTCGTCCGGCTTTGGATTTCGATTTGGATTTGGATTTTTTTACAAAAATTGACAAAAAAAGCTAAAATCACATAAATTGGTCTTTTTTTTCTTCCTAGAGTATTATTAACCTCAATAACATTAATTTCCAGTCAATTTAGACCATATCACAGCTTATAATATTGTTTTCAACAAGGTTGCAGTGAGCTGACTGGTTACTAAGCGACAAAGCAGCGGCACAACGACACAGACACCACAGTATAAAGAACATCTAGGACACTTTGCCACACAGCAGCGGCAGAAATGAAAAGTAGTGCACCCACCCAGTGGGGTACGGCCAGCAGAGTCACAGTACTTGTTTACATAGTGGGCTACGGCCCAAGGAGTCACAGTGCACAATCTTATTCACATTACACCACACATAGTGCCCCTGATTCACATTACACCATAAAGTAGTGTCTCTTATTTATGTTACGACACACAGTAGTGCCCCTTTTACACAATCCCCACAGTAGTGACCCTTTTACACAATGCCCACAGTAGTGCCCCTTTTACACAATGCCCACAGTAGCGGTGTCCCTTACACAATGCCCCCAGCAGTGGTGCCCCCTATGCAGTCCCCTTAGTAGTAGGGTCCACTATGCAGTGCCCCCAGTAGAATGCCCCCCAGTAGTATGCCCCCCATTAGCAGGCCCCCCCAGTAGTATGCCCCCCATTAGCATGCCATCCAGTAGTATGCCCCCCATTAGCAGGCCCCCCCAGTAGTATGCCCCCCATTAGCAGGCCCCCCCAGTAGTATGCCCCCCATTAGCAGGCCCCCCCAGTAGTATGCCCCCCATTAGCAGGCCCCCCCCAGTAGTATGCCCCCATTAGCAGGCCCCCCCAGTAGTATGCCCCCCATTAGCATGCCACCCAGTAGTATGCCCCCCCAGTAGTATGGCCCCCCCAGTAGTAGGCTGCCCCAGTAGCAGGCCCCCCCAATAGTAGGCTGCCCCAGTAGTAGCCCCCCCTGTAGTATGGGCCCCCCCTGTAGTATGGCCCCCCGTGTAGTGGGCTGCCCCAGTAGCAGGACCCCCCCAGTAGTAGTACGCCCCCCCAGTAGTATGCCCCCCCCAGTAGTATGGCCCCCCCAGTAGCAGGCCCCTCTGTAGTATGGCCCCCCCAGTAGCAGCCCCCCCCCCAGTAGTATAGCCCCCCCAGTAGCAGACCCCCCCAGTAGTGCAGACCCCCCCAGTAGTATGGCCTCCCTGCACCCCCAGTAGCAGACCCACCCAGTAGCAGACCCTCCCCCCAGTAGCGCCCCCGGCCCTTGCACAAATAAAAAAATAAAAACTTACCTGTATCCCCGCTCCCGCGCCGTCCGCTCTGCTGTCACACGCTGATGAGGGAGCCGGAAGATGGAGCTCATGTGTGAGCTCCAGCCCGCTCCCTCCGTGCAGCAGCCAATGAGAGTCTGTGTGACTCTCATTGGCTGCTGTAACAAACACACAGCTGCCGCTGGCGGCTGTGTGTTTGTGTCTGTGTAGGGCAGAGCGCTATCACAGCGCTCTGCCCTACACAAAAGGAGCCCTGATGTCGGATTCTCTAGTGAGAATCCGACATCAGGTGGCCGCCGTTCGGCCCCGAACGGGGATCCGAGTAAGGCGGTGAACACCCGAACAGGGTTCGGGTGGCCTCGGATCCCCAATGTTCGGAGCGGTTCGGATTCCACAGAATCCGAACCGCTCATCTCTAGTGTAGCGTAATAATAAAGCTGTGCAGTATTTGTGGGCTACATGTAAAAGCAGCCAGTATTTACCCCACATGTAAAAAAATTTATGTATTTACACCCCTTGCATTGCAACATGGTTTGTTCAGGGTCACAGTTGAGAGAGATCTCACTCTGGGCCTGATCAGAGCCGGACGCTATTTGCAAACGGTCGTTCAGAAAAAGGGGCCGGCTATTTAAATTGAGCGCTCGCTCTTTGCGATCTGTTGATGCCTCTATGTCTGAGCGAGCGAACGAAACATGCGCTCGCTATTTTGTAAAGACGCCCCCTGGCCGTTCGCATCATACGTCATCTCCGCTATTTATTAGATTAATCGAGTACATCGAAAGGCATCTGAACTGCTCGCAGTGCTTGTGGTAGGTTTTACTTCCCGCAATCACTGCGAGCAGTTCAGGCTAAAAGACAACCAAGTGACGTGGTCGATGACGCTGCTTTGTTAATTATGCACACCCATTAAACGCCCATTTTGACCGTTTGGCACGCCTGCGTTCGGATCTCCACTCCCTGTTTTCAAGCACCTTCCCCTGTTACCACCCACAAACGCCTCATTCTGTCACTCAAATTAGCAGGCCCTCGCTGTTTTGCGAGCGCACGATTTCCGACCACAATGACTGGTGCATGTGCATTATGACCCATACGCATGCGCAGATGTGCGAACATCGCTCGGAGCGAGCGAGCGGCCACTTACGAGCGGCTCTGAATCAGGCCCTCTATTCCCAACTCTGAGTCAGATGTAGAATGCACTTGATAATGCAATTTTCTGGAGACTGAAGCATGAATCAACCAAAGCCAGGAGCCAGGTTACTGATCTTTAGGAGAGAAGTGTTGTTCTGGCCATGAGCAAAGCGCCAAACAGGGTTTAAATAGGGCATTCCTTGCGCCTATTGGCCAGACAGGTCATGTGATTGCAACTGCGGGAAACTGGTGGATACAGTCATGTGAATAAAATCCAAATGACAGCGCCCATGCAATGCAATCTCGGGAACTGCCATAGAGACTGCCAGGTCCAGATGCAGCAGATGGGCAAGTCCAGCCCTCAGGAATGCCAGGCGCGACAAGGGGGGACACAAATGGCCATGAGATGCTGCCTCTGGACCTGGTGATGGGTGCTAGGACCCCAATGTGTGACACAATGTTTCTGGGTGTAATAGTTGCCCACATCTATTGATGCAATGTTTTCAACAAATGCTGGAAAATTCATCAGAGCAACATTACCATACCACGGGGCCCTAAGCAAGATATGTGTTCAGGGTTCCACACCCATATGTACATTTTAAATTATCCTCTCCTCCACTGGACAATTGGTTCAGATACACAAAGTGCAAAGATTTGATGACTGGCACGATATACATACATGTTAGCTTTCGCATTGGTACTCTTTAATTATATAGGCCCCACTGTCAAAACTCACAGCACGGCTTGCACTTTTATACATGTATGATAAATACTGTTAACTTTATGTACACCCCCACCCCACAGTTTTTCTTGTTTTAATGTATCTCACTTTGCTTTTAAAAGTATTCAATCTCAACACAGCAAAACCCTTTACTTGACACTGTAGGCATGGCACTACAATTACCAGCATCTATCACAGCAACTGTCCCTTTAATTGTCTATGAAAAGGAATCTTACTCTGCACCACACCCAACTCTGATGAGGAAGATTAAAACACTTGTCTTCTTCAACATAAATATACAGTACTTGGGTTTTCATCTCCTAACCCTTTCTCTGACTTCTAACTGCTGCATCACTTCACAAACACTTGCTTTTATTTGGAGCAACACATGAACAACTTTGAAGACACATTTTATTTTCTACCTTTCCAAAGAAAAACGTGTCCACTTAACACTTGCGATTTAACACAGTTGCTTTCTAGCAAATGTTGCTTTACGTTTCCATCTTCACATATGCAGTAGGGATAGGAATCATTTGATGTTTAATCGGAAAAATCGGTCAGATGGTTTCGATGTCCGATGTTCAACGCAATGCTTAGGATCCTTTGTTTCATCACATCGCAAGATTTCTCCCCCGATGTTTTTCCCTGCTTTTTTTTTTTGTGACACTGTGTGGTGCTGTCACTGCTTTCTGCTGCCAGCTGGCTCTCTCCTTGTTTTATATTCACTTACAACTTAAGAAGAGAGTACAAAACACTGACTGGGCTACTGCTGCTGCGTGCATGCTGCAGAGTGACAGACACTCTGGTCAGCCAATTAGCAGCAGCATATAGGACTGTCCCACCCCTGGCTCACTGTCACTGGTGATACTCTCAGTGAACACTGGTTGGCTGCTGGGGTGTCTGGCTGCTGTTGCTATTGGTAACTGAGCAGTCAGCCTCACAGTGTCACTGTCAGGCACTCACACTGCATGTCAGACCCAGTGGTGCCTATGTATCTGGAGTGACATCATTTGTGAGGAGAGAAAGCGAGTGAGTGTATGTGATGATATAGACAGAGACTTAGGGCTCTATTTATTAACATTATTTTTACTAAAACAAAGTGAAAAAGGGTGTTTCCACACCCTATTCACATTATTTTAGTATCACCTAAAGTTACTAAAGGGCAATTGGAGTAGAATTCGTAAAATTCTACTCCAAGCCTTAATTATCACTTATTTTTAGTAAGCAGATCGCATTTCCCATCATTGTAATGGGAAATGTGATCTGGCCAAAGTTACTAAAAATAAATTGTGAAAACATACCGGAGGAAGCCCTGTGATAATAACGGCACCTGGAGGTGGCGTTATCCAGGGTCTCCCCGGTTACCGGACTCCGGCACTTGTCACGGTATTTTTTTCGAAAATACAGTGACTAGTGTGCGGAGGGGTTTCGCAGGGACAGAGCTTTCTCGCAAGCTCTGTCCCTGCAAGGGATTTGTAGTAAATCCCTGTGATATTGCCTGAATTCGCAATGCGACTTCAGTCGGTAATATCACACTACAATCTGCATTACAAAATGCGGATTGTAGTAAATAGAGCCCTTAAGCTGAGAGTGGAGAAGAGACAGAGAGAACAAAATGAAAGAAGAGGCTCAGGCTGACAGTAAACTCTGGAAGAATGGACAACAAGAGAAATTAAATTGAAAAAGAGAAGAGAGTGAGACTGTAAGACACCTTCAATAACAAGTTTGATTTACCACAAAATATGTTTTACTTGATTTCTAAAACTGCATACATCCTTATAAAACAAACAAAATGATGCTTTTATATAATCAGAATACAGTAGGAAACCTCCTAGCCCCATTCAGGGCACTACTTCACTTCTACAGCCTATCAGGAGCAGCTAGTCTACACACAACTTCACACAGTCTCAGTCCTACCTGCTTCTTACAAGTACAGTATGGCCCATCGGGCTCCCAGCCTACTGGACTGCCCTCCTGGTCTCAATTGGCCTCTTGGCACATTGGCTGCCATAGCCATACCTGGGCTCTATCCTCGGGGCAGCAGATAGGAGTGGTCACGCCTCTTTTTAAACTTGTTTGGGTGGATCCCACCATCCCAGCACAGATTCATTGGCTCATCACTGCCACCCTGCTTTTTAGTATATATTAGGGGTGAGCGGGTTCGGATTTCTGAAATCCGAACCCCCCCGAGCCCCCCCGATCCGAGTCCGATCCGAATCAGGCTCGACTTTTCCCGCCTGACTCGGATCTGAAATCGAGGCAAAACGTCATCATCCCGCCTTCCGAGTCTCGCGGGTTTTGGATCCTATATAAGGTACCCGCGTCGGCGCCATTTTCTCACTCGGCTGTGGACAGTGAAGAGGGAGGGTGGGAGTTAGGGCTGTGTAGTGTAGTGTAGTGCTGCTGTTGTCCACTACTTCAAAGTCCATAGGGGCTGGCTGTGTTGTGCTGTGCTGCTGTTGTTAATAGGGGCTGTGTCCACTACTTCAAAGTCCATAGGGGCTGGCTGGACTGTGTTGTGCAGTCAGTTCTCCATAGGGGCTGTGTCCACTCCAAAGTCCTGTGCAGTGTCCCAGTCCTAAAGGGGTGCTGTAGTGTTGTCCAGGGGGTGCTCTGTCCATCAGGGGTGCTCCCCCCAAGTGCTAAAAAAATTATATATTTTCTGTGTTTGTGAATTGTGTGCGCAGTAGCCGCACGTGCATCAACAAAGTAGTGCCAAGCGTGCGCCTGTGTCATAAGCAGGGCCGGATTAACAATGGGGCGGATGGAGCTCCAGCTCCAGGCCTCCCATCAAAACAGGCCCACAGCATCTATGTACTGTGCTGCTGCACACAGGAAAACTTTTTTCCTGCGACAGCAGGCTGCCAGTGCCCCTCCGAGGCTCCACCCCCTCATTCATTAGGCCCCGCCCCCTAGATGGTGTGCAGCGACCCCCCCTTCACACCTCACCCACCAGCGGAGGTTCAAGCAAAGGGGGCAGAGCTGTCTGTCTGCAGCTCATCACGGACATCCCCGATGAGCTCCGATGCCATTATGAAGACAGTATTCAGTCTTGACAGGCATGCATGCACAGCCTAGCTGTGAACCATGACCTTCAGGTTCCAGGATTCCAGACCTTCCAGCTCACTTCATTGCAGACTGACGTCATACTGCTGCGCTGCCTGTGCACACTCTGCAGAGGAAGGAGCATGCTAGAAGAGAGGAACTAGTAGGCAAAGTGGAGATCAGGTACTGTACTGAGCGTGAAGCAAATGGGGGGTGTGCAGAATACTATAAAATGATCCTTTTTTATACAGTACATAAATGCACCTGAATTTGAGAATTCCATGTAATATGATCAGTATAAACCTGAGCTGGTTAATATCAAGACATACTGTACTGCAGGCTATCACTCATCACCTCAGGATACAATGATAAAAGCAGTTTTAGGATATCTATTTTATGGTTGTTTTTTCTGCATTATATACATATATATACATTCACTGTATATATTTTGTGGCCATTGCTTGATTGATGCTATTTTGTACCTGCACTTCTTCCTGTATATTGTTTGTCCGGGAAAGGTTTAGAACATTGGGTACACTAACATTAATAATATATATATATATATATATTAGGGGTGTGCACCGGCCACTTTTCGTGTTTTGGTTTTGGATCTGGATCTTTCTTCGTGTTTTGGATCTGGATTGGTTTTGCCAAAACCACCCTTCGGTGTTTTGGGTTCTGGGTTTTGTGTTTTGGATCTGTATTATTTTTAAAAAAAGCATATAAACAGCTAAAATCACAAAATGTGTTGATTTTTCTGCTCCTATGCTATTATTAACCTCAAAAGCCTTAATTTCCACTCATTTCCAGTCTATTCTGAACACCTCACACCTCACAATAGTGTTTTTATGTCCAAAAGGTTGCACCGAGGTAGATGGATGACTATGCTAAGCGACACGAGTGGGCGGCACAAACACGTGGCCCATCTAGGAGTGACACTGCAGTGGCAGACAGGATGGCAGTTTGAAAAACTAGGCCCCAAACAGTACATAATTCAAGAGAAAAAAAAGAGGTGCAAGATGGAATTGTCCTTGGGCCCTCCCACCCACCCTTATGTTGTATAAACAGGACATGCACACTTTAACAAACCAATCATTTCAGTGCCAGGGTCTGCCACACGACTGTGGCTGAAATGATAGGTTCGTTTGGGCCCCCACAAAACAAGCTGGCAATTAATCTGTCCCTGCACAAACTGGCTCTACGGAGGCAAGATGTCGTCCTCATCCTCATCCACCGATTCCTCACCCTCTTCAGTGTTGTGTACATCCTCATCCTCACAGAGTATTAACTCGTCCCCGCTGGAATCCACCACCACAGGTCCCTCTGTACGTTCTGGAGGCTGGTCTCCCTGGAAGAGTTGATAATTCATTTTTATGAACATCATCTTCTCCACATTTTGTGGAAGCAACCTCCTTCGCCTTTCGCTGACAAGGTTCCCGGCTGCACTAAACACTCTTTCGGAGTACACACTGGAGGGGGGGCAACTCAGGTAAAATAGAGCCAGTTTGTACAGGGGCCTCCAAATTGCCTCTTTTTCTTGCCAGTACAGGTACGGACTGTCTGACATGCCTACTTGGATGCTGTCACCGATGTAATCCTCCACCATTCTGTCAATGGTGACAGTATCATATGCAGTGACAGTAGACATGTCAGAAATTGTTGCCAGGTCCTTCAGTCCGGACCAGATGTCCAAACTTGGTCCTGCCTGCCCTGCATCACCGCCAGCGGGTTGCTTAGGATACCTAAGTTTTTTCCTGGCAGCCCCAGTTGCGGGAGAAAATGAAGAAGGAGCTGTTGACGTGTCACGTTCCGCTTCAGCTGACAGTGTTTTCACCAGCAGGTCTTTGCACCTCTGCAGGCTTGTGTCGGCCGGAAAGAGAGACACCACATAGGCTTTAAACCTAGGATCGAGCACGGTTGCCAAAATGTAGTGGTCTGATTTCAACAGATTGACCACCCTGGAATCCTGGCAAAGCGAAAGAAGGGCTTCATCCACAAGTCCCACATGCTGAGCGGAATCGCTCTGTCTTAGCTCCTCCTTCACTTTCTCCAGCTGCTTCTGCAAAAGCCTGATGAGGGGAATGACCTGACTCAAGCTGGCAGTGTCTAAACTGACTTCACGTGTGGCAAGTTCGAAGGGCTGGAGAACCTTGCACAATACGGAAATCATTCTCCACTGTGCTTGAGTCAGGTGCATACCCCCTCCTTTGCCTATGTCATAGGTGGATGTAGAGGCTTGAATGGCCTTTTGCTGCTCCTCCATCCTCTGAAGCATATAGAGGGTTGAGTTCCACCGCGTCACAACCTCTTGCTTCAGATGATGGCGGGGCAGGTTCAAGAGTGTTTGCTGGCGCTCCAGTCTTCGGCACGCAGTTGCTGAATGGCGAAAGTGGGCAGAAATTTTTCGGGCCACCCAAAGCGTTTCCTGCACGTCCCTGTCGCTTTTCAGAAAATTCTGCACCACCAAGTTTATTGTGTGAGCAAAACATGGGACGTGCTGGAATTTGCCCAGATGTAATGCCCGCACAATATTGGTGGCGTTGTCAGATATCACAAATCCCCAGGAGAGTCTAAGTGGGGTAAGCCACTGGGCGATGATTTCCCTCAGTTTCTCTAAGAGGTTGTTGGCGGTGTGCCTCTTACTGAAACCGGTGATACACAGCGTAGCCTGCCTTGGAACGAGCTGGCGTTTCTGAGATGCTGCTACTGGTGATGCTGCTGCTGTTGCTGCGTAAGGTGATACATCTACCCAGTGGGCTGTCACAGTCATATAGTCCTTAGTCTGCCCTGTTCCACTTGTCCACATGTCCGTGGTTAAGTGGACATTGGGTACAACGGCATTTTTCAGGACACTGAGGACACTTTTGTTGACGTTTCTGTACAGTTTCGGTATCGCCTGCCTAGTGAAGTGGAATCTAGACGGGATTTGGAACCGGGGACACACTACCTCCATCAATTGTCTAAATCCCACTGCACTAATGGCGGATACCAGATGCACATCTAACATCAACATAGCAGTCAAGGCCTCAGTTATACGTTTTGCTTCAGGATGACTGCTGTCGTACTTAAAGGACTGTTGGAGGGTCAATTGTTTAGTAAAAGTAGTGGTGTTCCTACTTCCTCTCTGGGATGATGAACGACTCCCAGCAGCAGCAACAGCAGCAGCGGCAGCAGTAGGCGTAGCAATGCAGGATCCTCCAGAGGAATCCCGGATAGGAGAGTCAGTCATGCCAGTGACATGGCCTGCAGGACTACTTCCGATCCTGACTAAGGAGGAAATTGACGAGGAGGGAGTTGACGGTGTGGTTTGCAGGCGCTTGGATACAACAGGACAACGGGATTTAGGTGTCCCTGGACTGCTTACGGTCTTAGCCAAAGTTTCTGAACTTGACAGTAACTTTTTATGAACGCGCTGCAGGTGCCGTATAAGGGAGGATGTTCCTAGGTGGTTGACGTCCCTACCCCTACTTATTTCACCTTTACATATGGTACATATGGCAAGACAGTTGTTGTCCGGATTTGGATAGAAATATTGCCAGACCAAAGAGGTGGAATGTTTGGTCTTCTGCCCAGGCATGACCGTGATGGGCTTTTTCATCCCACGGACAACAACTGTCTCCCCCGGAGCCTGATTTAAACAAACCACATCACCATCAGAATCCTCCTCGCCAACTTCCTCCTCAGAGCCAGCTACACCAGTATCCTCATCCTGTTGTACTTCAACAGTGACATCTTCAATTTGCATATCAGCAAGTGGACTGTGGGTGATCCTTTCAGCACTTGCAGGGGGCGTGCAAATGGTGGAAAGAGCCACCTCTTCCCGTCCAGTGCTGGGAAGGTCAGGCATCGCAACCACCACCACACTTGGACTCTCCTTGGGGATTTGTGATATCTTCTTAGAAAGCACAGTTCTTCGCTGTGCTTTTGCCAGCTTAACTCTTTTGATTTTTTTAGTGGGAGGAGGGCTTCCATCGTCATGTGAAGCTGAACCACTAGTCATGAACATACTAGGGATCGACCTTAGCCGTTCCTTGCCACTCCGTGTCGTAAATGGCATATTGGCAAGTTTACGTTTCTCTTCAGCTGATTTAAATGTCTTTTTCAAGGTCATTTTCCTGAACTTTGCCATTTGGGATTGTATGTGCCCTCTACTATGACATTGGGCATCGGCCATGGCAGACGACGTTGATGGCATGTTATCGTCTATGTCATGACTAGTGGCAGCAGCTTCAGCACTAGGAGGAAGTGATTCTTGATCTTTCTCTATTTTATTTTTATCGGAGAAAGTTTGGTCCTCCATTTATGTTATATCGATTTGATATATACGTGCGGCTAAACACAGAAAATAATTTTTTTTTTGGTTTGGACTGGAGTCTACTTTGTGGGTTACAGCACCCTTTAACGGTCAAGCCAGCCGGCCCTTTACTTATGACACAGGCGCACGCTTGGCACTACTTTGTTGATGCACGTGCGGCTACTGCGCACACAATTCACAAACACAGAAAATAATTTTTTTTTGGTTTGGACTGGAGTGTACTTTCGGGGGTTACAGCACCCTTTAACGGTCAAGCCAGCCAGCCATTTACTTATGACACAGGCGCACGCTTGGCACTACTTTGTTGATGCACGTGCGGCTACTGCGCACACAATTCACAAACACAGAAAATATTTTTTTTTTGGTTTGGACTGGAGTGTACTTTCGGGGGTTACAGCACCCTTTAACGGTCAAGCCAGCCGGCCCTTTACTTATGACACAGGCGCACGCTTGGCACTACTTTGTTGATGCACGTGCGGCTACTGCGCACACAATTCACAAACACAGAAAATAATTTTTTTTTTGGTTTGGACTGGAGTGTACTTTCGGGGGTTACAGCACCCTTAACGGTCAAGCCAGCCGGCCCTTTACTTATGACACAGGCGCACGCTTGGCACTACTTTGTTGATGCACGTGCGGCTACTGCGCACACAATTCACAAACACAGAAAATAATTTTTTTTTTGGTTTGGACTGGAGTGTACTTTCGGGGGTTACAGCACCCTTAACGGTCAAGCCAGCCGGCCCTTTACTTATGACACAGGCGCACGCTTGGCACTACTTTGTTGATGCACGTGCGGCTACTGCGCACACAATTCACAAACACAGAAAATAATTTTTTTTTTGGTTTGGACTGGAGTGTACTTTCGGGGGTTACAGCACCCTTAACGGTCAAGCCAGCCGGCCCTTTACTTATGACACAGGCGCACGCTTGGCACTACTTTGTTGATGCACGTGAGGCTACTGCGCACACAATTCACAAACACAGAAAATAATTTTTTTTTTGGTTTGGACTGGAGTGTACTTTCGGGGGTTACAGCACCCTTAACGGTCAAGCCAGCCGGCCCTTTACTTATGACACAGGCGCACGCTTGGCACTACTTTGTTGATGCACGTGCGGCTACTGCGCACACAATTCACAAACACAGAAAATAATTTTTTTTTTGGTTTGGACTGGAGTGTACTTTCGGGGGTTACAGCACCCTTAACGGTCAAGCCAGCCGGCCCTTTACTTATGACACAGGCGCACGCTTGGCACTACTTTGTTGATGCACGTGCGGCTACTGCGCACACAATTCACAAACACAGAAAATAATTTTTTTTTTGGTTTGGACTGGAGTGTACTTTCGGGGGTTACAGCACCCTTAACGGTCAAGCCAGCCGGCCCTTTACTTATGACACAGGCGCACGCTTGGCACTACTTTGTTGATGCACGTGCGGCTACTGCGCACACAATTCACAAACACAGAAAATAATTTTTTTTTTGGTTTGGACTGGAGTGTACTTTCGGGGGTTACAGCACCCTTAACGGTCAAGCCAGCCGGCCCTTTACTTATGACACAGGCGCACGCTTGGCACTACTTTGTTGATGCACGTGAGGCTACTGCGCACACAATTCACAAACACAGAAAATAATTTTTTTTTTGGTTTGGACTGGAGTGTACTTTCGGGGGTTACAGCACCCTTAACGGTCAAGCCAGCCGGCCCTTTACTTATGACACAGGCGCACGCTTGGCACTACTTTGTTGATGCACGTGCGGCTACTGCGCACACAATTCACAAACACAGAAAATAATTTTTTTTTTGGTTTGGACTGGAGTGTACTTTCGGGGGTTACAGCATCCTTAACGGTCAAGCCAGCCGGCCCTTTACTTATGACACAGGCGCACGCCTGGCACTACTTTGTTGATGCACGTGCGGCTACTGCGCACACAATTCACAAACACAGAAAATAATTTTTTTTTTGGTTTGGACTGGAGTGTACTTTCGGGGGTTACAGCACCCTTAACGGTCAAGCCAGCCGGCCCTTTACTTATGACACAGGCGCACGCTTGGCACTACTTTGTTGATGCACGTGCGGCTACTGCGCACACAATTCACAAACACAGAAAATAATTTTTTTTTTGGTTTGGACTGGAGTGTACTTTCGGGGGTTACAGCACCCTTAACGGTCAAGCCAGCCGGCCCTTTACTTATGACACAGGCGCACGCTTGGCACTACTTTGTTGATGCACGTGCGGCTACTGCGCACACAATTCACAAACACAGAAAATAATTTTTTTTTTGGTTTGGACTGGAGTGTACTTTCGGGGGTTACAGCACCCTTAACGGTCAAGCCAGCCGGCCCTTTACTTATGACACAGGCGCACGCTTGGCACTACTTTGTTGATGCACGTGCGGCTACTGCGCACACAATTCACAAACACAGAAAATAATTTTTTTTTTGGTTTGGACTGGAGTGTACTTTCGGGGGTTACAGCACCCTTAACGGTCAAGCCAGCCGGCCCTTTACTTATGACACAGGCGCACGCTTGGCACTACTTTGTTGATGCACGTGCGGCTACTGCGCACACAATTCACAAACACAGAAAATAATTTTTTTTTTGGTTTGGACTGGAGTGTACTTTCGGGGGTTACAGCACCCTTAACGGTCAAGCCAGCCGGCCCTTTACTTATGACACAGGCGCACGCTTGGCACTACTTTGTTGATGCACGTGCGGCTACTGCGCACACAATTCACAAACACAGAAAATAATTTTTTTTTTGGTTTGGACTGGAGTGTACTTTCGGGGGTTACAGCACCCTTAACGGTCAAGCCAGCCGGCCCTTTACTTATGACACAGGCGCACGCTTGGCACTACTTTGTTGATGCACGTGCGGCTACTGCGCACACAATTCACAAACACAGAAAATAATTTTTTTTTTGGTTTGGACTGGAGTGTACTTTCGGGGGTTACAGCACCCTTAACGGTCAAGCCAGCCGGCCCTTTACTTATGACACAGGCGCACGCTTGGCACTACTTTGTTGATGCACGTGAGGCTACTGCGCACACAATTCACAAACACAGAAAATAATTTTTTTTTTGGTTTGGACTGGAGTGTACTTTCGGGGGTTACAGCACCCTTAACGGTCAAGCCAGCCGGCCCTTTACTTATGACACAGGCGCACGCTTGGCACTACTTTGTTGATGCACGTGCGGCTACTGCGCACACAATTCACAAACACAGAAAATAATTTTTTTTTTGGTTTGGACTGGAGTGTACTTTCGGGGGTTACAGCACCCTTAACGGTCAAGCCAGCCGGCCCTTTACTTATGACACAGGCGCACGCTTGGCACTACTTTGTTGATGCACGTGCGGCTACTGCGCACACAATTCACAAACACAGAAAATAATTTTTTTTTTGGTTTGGACTGGAGTGTACTTTCGGGGGTTACAGCACCCTTAACGGTCAAGCCAGCCGGCCCTTTACTTATGACACAGGCGCACGCTTGGCACTACTTTGTTGATGCACGTGCGGCTACTGCGCACACAATTCACAAACACAGAAAATAATTTTTTTTTTGGTTTGGACTGGAGTGTACTTTCGGGGGTTACAGCACCCTTAACGGTCAAGCCAGCCGGCCCTTTACTTATGACACAGGCGCACGCTTGGCACTACTTTGTTGATGCACGTGCGGCTACTGCGCACACAATTCACAAACACAGAAAATATATTATTTTTTTAGCACTTGGGGGGAGCACCCCTGATGGACAGAGCATCTGAAATCGAGGCAAAACGTCATCATCCCGCCTTCCGAGTCTCGCGGGTTTTGGATCCTATATAAGGTACCCACGTCGGCGCCATTTTCTCACTCGGCTGTGGACAGTGAAGAGGGAGGGTGGGAGTTAGGGCTGTGTAGTGTAGTGTAGTGTAGTGCTGCTGTTGTCCACTACTTCAAAGTCCATAGGGGCTGGCTGTGTTGTGCTGTGCTGCTGTTGTTAATAGGGGCTGTGTCCACTACTTCAAAGTCCATAGGGGCTGGCTGGACTGTGTTGTGCAGTCAGTTGTCCATAGGGGCTGTGTCCACTCCAAAGTCCTGTGCAGTGTCCCAGTCCTAAAGGGGTGCTGTAGTGTTGTCCAGGGGGTGCTCTGTTCGTCAGGGGTGCTCCCCCCAAGTGCTAAAAAAAATATTTTTTCTGTGTTTGTGAATTGTGTGCGCAGTAGCCGCACGTGCATCAACAAAGTAGTGCCAAGCGTGCGCCTGTGTCATAAGTAAAGGGCCGGCTGGCTTTACCGTTAAAGGGTGCTGTAAACCCCAAAGTACACTCCAAACCAAATAAAAATTTTTTTTCCGTGTTTGTGAATTGTGTGCGCAGTAGCCGCACGTGCATCAACAAAGTAGTGCCAAGCGTGCGCCTGTGTCATAAGTAAAGGGCCGGCTGTCTTGACCGTTAAAGGGTGCTGTAACCCCCAAAGTACACTCCAAACCAAATCAAAAAATATTTTCTGTATTTGTGAATTGTGTGCGCAGTAGCCGCACATGCATCAACAAAGTAGTGCCAAGCATGCGCCTGTGTCATAAGTAAAGGGCCGGCTGGCTTGACCGTTAAAGGGTGCTGTAACCCCCAAAGTACACTCCAAACCAAATAAAAAAATTTTTTCTGTGTTTGTGAATTGTGTGCGCAGTAGCCACACGTGCATCAACAAAATAGTGCCAAGCGTGCGCCTGTGTCATAAGTAAAGGGCCGCCTGGCTTGACCGTTAAAGGGTGCTGTAACCCCCAAAGTACACTCCAGTCCAAACCAAATAAAAAATTTTTTTCTGTGTTTGTGAATTGTGTGCGCAGTAGCCGCACGTGCATCAACAAAGTAGTGCCAAGCGTGCGCCTGTGTCCCATAAGTAAAGGGCCGGCTGGCTCATTTCTTAAAGGGTGGTGTAACCCACAAAGTGCACTAGTCTCCAACAAAAATAAAAAATTATTTTCTGTGTTTGTGTGCGCCTTAGCCGCACGTGTATATCAATATAACATAAATGGAGGACCAAACTTTCTCCGATAAAAATAAAATAGGGAAAGATCAAGAACCACTTCCTGCTAGTGCTGAAGCTGCTGCCACTAGTCATGACATAGACGATAACATGCCATCAACGTCGTCTGCCAAGGCCGATGCCCAATGTCACAGTAGAGGGCACATACAATCCCAAATGACAAAGTTCAGGAAAATGACCTTGAAAAAAACATTTAAATCATCTGAAGAGAAACGTAAACTTGCCAATATGCCATTTACGACACGGAGTGGCAAGGAATGGCTAAGGTCTTTCCCTATGTTCATGACTAGTGGTTCAGCTTCACATGACGATGAAAGCCCTCCTCCCGCTAAAAAAATCAAACGAGTTAAGCTGGCAAAAGCACAGCGAAGAACTGTGCTTTCTAAGAAGATATCACAAATCCCCAAGGAGAGTCCAAGTGTGGTGGCGGTTGCGATGCCTGACCTTCCCAGCACTGGACGGGAAGAGGTGGCTCTTTCCACCATTTGCACGCCCCCTGCAAGTGCTGAAAGGAGCACCCACAGTCCACTTGCTGATATGCAAATTGAAGATGTCACTGTTGAAGTACAACAGGATGAGGATACTGGTGTAGCTGGCACTGAGGAGGAAGTTGGCAAGGAGGATTCTGATTTGATGTGGTTTGTTTAAATCAGGCTCCGGGGGAGACAGTTGTCCGTGGGATGAAAAAGCCCATCACGGTCATGCCTGGGCAGAAGACCAAACTTTCCACCTCTTTGGTCTGGCAATATTTCTATCCAAATCCGGACAACAACTGTCTTGCCATATGTACCATATGTAAAGGTGAAATAAGTAGGGGTAGGGACGTTAACCACCTAGGAACATCCTCACATCCTCCCTTATACGGCACCTGCAGCACGTTCATAAAAAGTTACTGTCAAGTTCAGAAACTTTGGCTCAGACCGTAAGCAGTCCAGGGTCACCTAAATCCCTTTTTCCTGTTTTATCCAAGGAATCGGTGGATGAGGAGGATGAGGACGACATCTTGCCTCCGTAGAACCAGTTTGTGCAGGGACACATTAATTGCCAGCTTGTTTTGTGGGGGCCCAAACGAACCAATCATTTCAGCCACAGTCATGTGGCAGACCCTGGCGCTGAAATTATTGGTTTGTTAAGTGTGCATGTCCTGTTTATACAACATAAGGGTGGGTGGGAGGGCCCAAGGACAATTCCATCTTGCACCTCTTTTTTTTCTTTGCAGTATGTACTGTTTGGGGCCTAGTTTTTCAAACTGCCATCCTGTCTGCCACTGCAGTGTCACTCCTAGATGGGCCACGTGTTTGTGCCGCCCACTCGTGTCGCTTAGCATAGTCATCCAGCTGCCTCGGTGCAACCTTTTGGCCATAAAAACAATATTGTGAGGTGTTCAGAATAGACTGGAAATGAGTGGAAATTAAGGTTGTTGAGGTTAATAATAGCATAGGAGCAGAAAAACCCACAAATTCTGTGATTTTAGCTGTTTTTATGCTTTTTTTCAAAAAAATACAGATCCAAAACACAAAACCCAGAACCCAAAACACGGAAGGGTGGTTTTGGCAAAACCAATCCAGATCCAAAACACGAAGAAAGATCCAGATCCAAAACCAAAACACAAAACACGAAAAGTGGCCGGTGCACACCCCTAGTATATATATATATATATATATATATATATTATAATATAATATAATATAATTAGGGGTGAGCGTGTTCAGATTTCTGAAAACCGAGTCAGACTCAACTTTTCCCACCTGACTCGGATCTGAAATCGACGCCAAGCGTGCGTCTGTCTGTTAAAGGGTGGTGTAACCCCCAAAGTGCGCTCCACAAAAAATAAACAATTCTTTTTTTTTCTGTGTTTGTGTGCAAAATGTATGCGCAGTAGCCACACGTGCATCAACAAAGGAGCAGCGCCAAGCGTGCGCCTGTGTCCCATAAGTCTGTTAAAGGGTGGTGTAACCCCCAAAGTGTGATCCAACAAATAAAAAATTCTTCTTTTCTGTGTTGTGAATTGTGTGCGCTGTAGCCGCATGTGCATCAACTAAAGAGCAGCGCCAAGCGTGCGCCTGTGTCATAAATCAAGGGCCAGCTGGCTCGTCTGTTGAAGGGTGGTGTAACCTCAAAGTGCTCCAAAAAAGAAAAAAAAATTTTCTTCTGTGTTTGTGACTTGTGTGCGCTGTAGTCGCACGTGCATCAACACAGTAGCAGCGCCAAGTGTGCGCCTCTGTCATAAGTCAAGGGCCGGTTTGGACATCTGGTCCGGACTGAAGGACGTACCAACAATTTCTGACTTGTCTACTGTCACTGCATATGATACTGTCACCACTGACAGAATGGTGGAGGATTACATTGGTGACAGCATCCAAGTAGGGATGTCAGATAGTCCGTACCTGTACTGGCAGGAAAAAGAGGCAATTTGGAGGCCCCTGTACAAACTGGCTCTATTTTACCTGAGTTGCCCCCCCCCTCCAGTGTGTACTCCGAAAGAGTATTTAGTGCAGCCGGGAACCTTGTTAGCGAAAGGCGTAGGAGGTTGCTTCCACAAACTGTGGAGAAGAAGATGATGTTCATAAAAATTAATTATCAACTCTTCCAGGGAGACCAGCCTCCAGAACGTACAGAGGGACCTGTGGTGGTGGATTCCAGCAGGGACGAATTAATACTCTGTGAGGATGAGGATGTACACAACACTGAAGAGGGTGAGGAATCGGTGGATGAGGAGGAAGAGGACGACATCTTGCCTCCGTAGAGCCAGTTTGTGCAGGGACAGATTAATTGCCAGCTTTGCCAGCTTGTTTGGTTCGTTTGGGCCCCCACAAATCATTTCAGCCACAGTCGTGTGGCAGACCCTGGCGCTGAAATGATTGGTTTGTTAAAGTGTGCATGTCCTGTTTATACAACATAAGGGTGGGTGGGAGGACAATTCCATCTTGCACCTCTTTTTTTTCTTTGCATTATGTACTGTTTGGGGCCTAGTTTTTCAAACTGCCATCCTGTCTGCCACTGCAGTGTCACTCCTAGATGGGCCACATGTTTGTGCCGCCCACTCGTGTCGCTTAGCATAGTCATCCAGCTACCTCGGTGCAACCTTTTGGACATAAAAACATTATTGTGAGGTGTTCAGAATAGACTAGAAATTAGTGGAAATTAAGGTTATTGAGGTTAATAATAGCATAGGAGCAGAAAAACCCACAAATTCTGTGATTTTAGCTGTTTTTATGCTTTTTTTCCCCAAAAAAATACAGATCCAAAACACAAAACCCAGAACCCAAAACATGGAAGGGTGGTTTTGGCAGTACCAATCAAGGTCCAAAACACGAAGAAAGATCCAGATCCAAAACACGAAAAATGGCCGGTGTACACCCATAATATATATATATATATATATATATATATATATACATATATATATATACAAAGTAGGACGGCACTCAATGAGACTTCACAGCTAAGCAATAAACCACAGCACAACTTTGCTTCCTTGTCAACGTTTCAGTGTTGAACCACTTTTATCAAGACATGTGCCATCCTACTTTGTATACTACACTCTGTGTTTCTCGTAGAAGGGCACCGGAGCATTGCCTGCATATGCACTAGGCCATACCACGCCTCCACATTACTAGGTACACCCCCACGGCGATTTGCAATGGCACACAATAGGCCCTTCATGAATTTCAGCTCCAGGCCCATGTGGACCTTAATCTGGCACTGGTCATAAGTAAAGGACCGGCTGGCTTGACCGTTAAAGGGTGCTGTAACCCCCGAAAGTACACTCCAGTCCAAACCAAAAAAAAAATTATTTTCTGTGTTTGTGAATTGTGTGCGCAGTAGCCGCACGTGCATCAACAAAGTAGTGCCAAGCGTGCGCCTGTGTCATAAGTAAAGGGCCGGCTGGCTTGACCGTTAAAGGGTGCTGTAACCCCCAAAGTACACTCCAGTCCAAACCAAAAAAAAAATTATTTTCTGTGTTTGTGAATTGTGTGCGCAGTAGCCGCATGTGCATCAACAAAGTAGTGCCAAGCGTGCGCCTGTGTCATAAGTAAAGGGCCGGCTGGCTAGACCGTTAAAGGGTGCTGTAACCCCCGAAAGTACACTCCAGTCCAAACCAAAATAAAAATTATTTTCTGTGTTTGTGAATTGTGTGCGCAGTAGCCGCACGTGCATCAACAAAGTAGTGCCAAGCGTGCGCCTGTGTCATAAGTAAAGGGCCGGCTGGCTTGACCGTTAAAGGGTTCTGTAACCCCCAAAGTACACTCCAGTCCAAACCCAAAAAAAAATTATTTTCTGTGTTTGTGAATTGTGTGCGCAGTAGCCGCACGTGCATCAACAAAGTAGTGCCAAGTGTGCGCCTGTGTCATAAGTAAAGGGCCGGCTGGCTTGACCGTTAAAGGGTGCTGTAACCCCCAAAGTACACTCCAGTCCAAACCCAAAAAAAAATTATTTTCTGTGTTTGTGAATTGTGTGCGCAGTAGCCGCACGTGCATCAACAAAGTAGTGCCAAGCGTGCACCTGTGTCATAAGTAAAGGGCCGGCTGGCTTGACCGTTAAAGGGTGCTGTAACCCCCAAAGTACACTCCAGTCCAAACCAAAAAAAAAATTATTTTCTGTGTTTGTGAATTGTGTGCGCAGTAGCCGCACGTGCATCAACAAAGTAGTGCCAAGCGTGCGCCTGTGTCATAAGTAAAGGGCCGGCTGGCTAGACCGTTAAAGGGTGCTGTAACCCCTGAAAGTACACTCCAGTCCAAACCAAAAAAAAAATAATTTTCTGTGTTTGTGAATTGTGTGCGCAGTAGCCGCACGTGCATCAACAAAGTAGTGCCAAGCGTGCGCCTGTGTCATAAGTAAAGGGCCGGCTGGCTTGACCGTTAAAGGGTTCTGTAACCCCCAAAGTACACTCCAAACCAAAAAAATATATATTTTCTGTGTTTGTGACTTGTGTGCACTGTGGCTGCACGTGCATCAACAAAGGAGCAGCGCCAAGCGTGCGCCTGTGTCCCATAAGTAAAGAGCCGGCTGGCTCATTTCTTAAAGGGTGGTGTAACCCACAAAGTGCACTACTCTCCAGCAAAAATAAAAAAATATTTTCTGTGTTTGTGTGTGCTTTAGCCGCACGTATATATATCAATATAACATAAATGGAGGACCAAACTTTCTCCGATAAAAATAAAATAGGGAAAGATCAAGAACCACTTCCTCCTAGTGCTGTTGCTGCTGCTGGGAGTTGTTCATCATCCCAGAGAGGAAGTAGGAACATCACTACTTTTACTAAACAATTGACCCTCCAACAGTCCCTAGCGATGAGGATGAAGTACGACAGCAGTCATCCTGAAGCAAAACGTATAACTGAGGCCTTGACTGCTATGTTGGTGTTAGATGTGCGTCCGGTATCCGACATTAGTGCAGTGGGATTTAGACAATTGATGGAGGTAGTGTGTCCTCGGTTCCAAATCCCGTCTAGATTCCACCTGCATCCTCAAAGCAGCAGCGACAAGCGTGCGTCTGTCTGTTAAAGGGTGGTGACACCCTCAAAGTGTGCTACACAAACAATTAAAATATTGTTCCTTTTTTTTCTGTCTTTGTGAAATGTGTGGGCTGTAGCCGCACCTGCATCCTTAAAGCAGCAGCGACAAGCGTGCGTCTGTCTGTTAAAGCGTGGTGACACCCTCAAAGTGTGCTACACAAACAATTAAAATATTGTTCTTTTTTTTTTGGTCTTTGTGAAATGTGTGGGCTGTAGCCGCACCTGCATCCTTAAAGCAGCAGCGACAAGCGTGCGTCTGTCTGTTAAAGGGTGGTGACACCCTCAAAGTGTGCTACACAAACAATAAAAATATTCTTCTTCTTTTTTCTGTCTTTGTGAATTGTGTGGGCTGTAGCCGCACTTGCATCCTCAAAGCAGCAGCGACAAGCGTGCGTCTGTCTGTTAAAGGGTGGTGTAACCCTCAAAGTGTGCTCCACAAACAATAAAAATATTCTTTTTTTTTTTCTGTCTTTGTGAATTGTGTGGGCTGTAGCCGCACTTGAATCCTCAAAGCAGCAGCGACAAGCGTGCGTCTGTCTGTTAAAGGATTACATCGGTGACAGCATCCAAGTAGGCATGTCAGACAGTCCGTACCTGTACTGGCAGGAAAAAGAAGCAATTTGGAGGTCCCTGTACAAACTGGCTCTATTTTACCTGAGTTGCCCCCCCTCCAGTGTGTACTCCGAAAGAGTGTTTAGTGCAGCCGGGAACCTTGTCAGCGAAAGGCGTAGGAGGTTGCTTCCACAAAATGTGGAGAAGATGATGTTCATAAAATGAATTATCAACTCTTCCAGGGAGACCAGCCTCCAGAACGTACAGAGGGACCTGTGGTTCCAGCAGGGACGAATTAATACTCTGTGAGGATGAGGATGTACACACTGAAGAGGGTGAGGAATCGGTGGATGAGGAGGATGAGGATGACATCTTGCCTCCGTAGAGCCAGTTTGTGCAGGGACAGATTAATTGCCAGCTTGTTTTGTGGGGGCCCAAACGAACCAATCATTTCAGCCACAGTTGTGTGGCAGACCCTGGCGCTGAAATGATTGGTTTGTTAAAGTGTGCATGTCCTGTTTATACAACATAAGGGTGGGTGGGAGGGCCCAAGGACAATTCCATCTTGCACCTCTTTTTTTTCTTTGCATTATGTACAGTTTGGGGCCTAGTTTTTCAATGCCATCCTGTCTGCCACTGCAGTTTCACGCCTAGATGGGTCACGTGTTTGTGCCGCCCACTCGTGTCGCTTAGCATAGTCATCCAGCTACCTCAGTGCAACCTTTTGGACATAAAAACACTATTGTGAGGTGTGAGGTATTCAGAATAGACTGGAAATGAGTGGAAATTAAGGTTATTGAGGTTAATAATAGCATAGGAGCAGAAAAACCTACAAATTCTGTGATTTTAGCTGTTTTTATGCTTTTTTTCAAAAAAATACAGATCCAAAACACAAAACCCAGAACCCAAAACACGGAAGGGTGGTTTTGGCAAAACCAATCCAGATCCAAAACACGAAGAAAGATCCAAAACCAAAACACAAAACACGAAAAGTGGCCGGTGCACACCCCTAGTATATATATATATATATATATATATATATATATATATATCTCTATATCTATATATATATATATATATATATATATATTGGTAGACTGAGTGGCATTGGTAGTGGCTAGGTGGCATTGGTGAGCCTCTGAATCTCTTCAATCCCTTGCAATTTTGCATTTGCACCTGGAAAGGGGCTCTTTATTTTGCAATATATGCTGAGAATACCAGTAACAACCAATCGAACTTTTAAAAATAATCTTTGGCAGAGGTCATAGTTTAGAAGAGCAGTTGGTGCCAATTCTAAATCGTCATTGGGTCATTCCATGTTTAGTAGCAGAATAAGAGCAGGCAGCATAGATCAAGGGAGCTAACTTAAATCTTACCTAGGGCGCTATCAAAACTTCTGTATCCGAACAGATTAACAATGTACAGTAAAGTTTGGCAGTCAGTAGGTCGACACCAGATGGTCGACATGCAATAGACTAGCAGGGACAAAAGGTTGACAGGTACAAAAGGTCAACAGTGCAGAAGTTCGACAGGGTTGAAAGGTCGACAGGTTCAAAATGGTCGCTACAAAAATGGTTGACTTGTGTTTTATGGTTTTTCAAAATTTTTAAAGGTTAGTGTTTATTGTTAGGTATTAGGGTGAGGGTTAGGCACTTGGGGGAGAGTTAGAGTCAGGCACTTGGGGGGGAGGTAGGCTCCCAGAGGGGACATTTAAGGTTAGGCACTAGGGAGAGCGTTAGGGTTATGCTAGAGTTAGGAACTAACGGGAGGATTAGGGTGGGGGTTAGGCACTTGGGGAAGAGCAGTCAGGCACTTGGGGGGGTTAGGCTCACAGAGGGGTCATTTAAGGTTAGGCACTAGGGGGAGGGTTAGGCTAGAGTTAGGAACTAGCGGGAGGGTTAGGATTACTGTGGGGGTTAGGCACTTGGGGGAGGGTTAGGCTGCCAGGGGGGACGATTAGGTTTAGGCTCCAGGGGGAGGGATAGGTTTAGGCACTATGTGGGAGCATAAGGGTTAGGCACCAGGGGGAGGGTTAGGCTTAGGCACTAGGGGGAGAGTTAGGATTAGGGTTAAATTAAAAAAAAAAAATGTGTCAACCATTTGTACATGTCGACCTTTTGTCCCTATTGACCTATTGCATGTCAACCACCTAATGTTGACCTACTGACTGTCGACCTTTACATTGTCGATCTGTTCTACCACACCCTAAAGCTTCAGTGATACAGGGGTCAGGATGTAATTAAATTATTTTTCACATACAGCAGGTAAATCTGTGGACCTCAGTTATTTGTTTTGCTAGGCATGCCTTCTATGACCAGTCAGACCTCATTCATTGTGTTTTCTACCATTTAGTTCATCAGGAGAAATGTGCTTGTTTTACTGGTAATGGAATATCTCTACATTCAGTTCAGAACCCTTTTAAAAGATTAACCTAATGAGACAGATTCTGAGTTAGGAACGAAGGAAAAAAACTTAATATAACTTTTTTTTTGCTTTGCTGTCAAATCAGAATCAGCCTCAATATCTCTTAACAACATGCAAGATACACGTTGGGATGTATCAATTATCGCATATACTTTACAATACATCCTGCCTCTATTGCATGCATACCGGCAATTTGTAATGGCGGTGTACATGATTACGTACCTCCCGGGACAGCATTTCCATTGTAGAGCTGTCCCAGAGAAGTACTGACGGCTTTTGGACGTACAGATAGTCGCATTGTAATTCAATTTGCAAACCATCCGTATTGCGAGTTCATTACATTTAGTTAATGAATGATTTTAGTAAACGATTTTCGTTCATTTTTCCCTTGAAAAAATGAACGAAAATAGTTTACTAAAATCGTTCATTTACTAAATCGTTGTGTGTGTGTATGCAGCTTTACTATTATTAACGTGACGCTGTAGTTGCTGCTAAGGGGTCTAAGCCTTGGAGAGTGATAAAATAGAGAAAGATAAGTCTCAGCTAATCAGCTCCTAACTGTCATTTTTCCAACACAGCCTGTAAACTGACAGGAGCTGTTTGGCTGGGACTTATCTTTCCCCATTTTATCTCTTTCCAAGGCTTAGTGCAGTGGTTCCCAAACTGTGTGCCATGGCACCCTGGGTACACTTGCAGGGGTGCCTCAGGTTGGTGGTCCAGCACCAAATCAAATTCTTTAAGGTCAATATAATGTAAATATGTGCACAAACAGAAGCACAAACCTGTCCACCACTATATAACCAAACCTAAGGATGACCGGTCAGCACAATTTACTTCACTTTACTACTTCACTACATTTTTTTCTGAATTCTCCATAACAAACTTTTGGCTTAGGGGTGCCATGAAAACACTACTGATGCACTAGGGCGCCATGATTCAAAAAAGTTTGGGAACCACTGGCTTAGTGATTAGACCTCCTTAGTGTGAACGTTTCCCAGGTGACTCTGATCTGTGGACCTCATTCAGAGCCGGACGCTATTTGCGGACGCTCGTTCATAAAAAGGGGCTGGCTATTTAAATTGAGCGCTCGCTCTTTGTGGTCTGTTGACGCCTTTATGTCTGAACGAGCAAACGAAACATGCTCTCGCTATTTTGAAAAAAACGCCCCCTGGCTGCTCGCATCATACGTCATCTCCGCTATTTGTTAGATTAATCGAGTACATCGAACGGCGTATGAACTGCTCGCAGTGCTTGTGGTAGCATTTTCCTACCGCAATCATGCGAGCAGTTCAGGCTAAAAGACAACCAAGTGACGTGGTCGATGACGCTGCTTTGTTAATTATGCACACCCTTAAAACGCCCGTTTTGACCGTTTGGCACACCTGCGTTCTGATCTCCACTCCCCGTTTTCAAGCACCTTCCCTTGTTACCACCCACAAACGCCTCATCCTGTCACTCAAATTAGCAGGCATTCGCTATTTTGCGAGCACACGATTTCCGACCGCACTGACTGGTTCGCGCATGCGTACTACAACCCATATGCATGCGCAGATGTGCGAACATCGCTCGGAGCGAACGAGCGGCCGCTTACGAGCGGCTCTGAATCAGGCCCTGTGTATCTTCCAGCCTCTCCAAGGACCTCATTCAGAGGCTGTAGTTAGATGCAAGCGGTCGCACAGAATCAGGGCGGCTGCTTGCATCCTGAACGGCCGCCTCCTTGTTGATCGTTAAGCTGTGGGTTACCACCCACAGCTTAACGACCGACCAGGTTGATGGTCGCGATGGTGATCACCATCGCGACCATCGGGGCTTACGACCAGACCCTAGGGTAGGGTTAAGCCCCAGGGAGCTTTCTGCTCTGATGAAGCAGGAAGCTCCCCACTGACATCACTGATGATGTCAGTGCGGCCGCCCACAAAACGGTAGGCGTTCGTAAAGGAACGCCTCCGTTTTGGAAACCACCCGCCCGGCCCGCCTACCAAACGGGGGCAGCTGTCGATCAACATCGACAGTCGCCCCTTTGGTAACGAGCTCTGGAGCGACAGTGTTTCTCTGTCGCTCCGGGGCTTGCGCACACGCAGTGCGGCCGACCCATCGAGTCGGTTACGAGCGCATCGGCGCTCGCGACCGACTCTGAATGGGGGCCCAAATCTCCAGGTGGATTCCTCTCATTGGTCTGATATTAGGTGAGGGAGAGTTGCACCAGATATTGCAGCATCTGGCTCTTCTTGGAGTTTAGTTTTTTCATTTTACTTTCCTTTATGTTGATTAAGTTCCTGGACCATTTTCTCTCTCCCTGTGCAGATATCTTTCTTCTTTTCAGTTCTCACGTTTTATATTTCTTAGGAAAACGTCTTTTCCCTCAGTCTCGGTGCACAGTGTGCCGACATTCTCACTGTGAGTATTGTACATGCTCATGCGGATAAAAGGATTATTGTCCAGCACAGATTCTCCAGCGTGAGCCAATTAGTGGTACATGTGATCTCTTGCCCTTGTCGCCCACATTAATGGGAAAACAGAATACAGTTGCTGTTTATAGTGTCAGTAGTTAGAAATTAACATTCCTGTCCTAAGATTAGGAACAAAATGGACCATCCATTTGAATTGTATATTCTACAAATGGCCACAATATTATTTATTTTGTGTTGTTTTTCTTTATTGATTGATTTGTATTTATTTGCATTTTTCCCCTCTTTGCATCTTACAGATAATGGTCCTGGTTCTGCATCGCAGGCATCTGCGGCCGCTTTTCTGAACAGCCACCATGTTCTACTTACTTTCATATGCCAATGCGAGAATTCGCCGTAGTGTGCAGACAACCAGTGCTTCTGACGGTGGAAGCCTCTCTAGGATCACATACGGAAGTTACAATACCCGTCCACGACACTCTCATGACACTCCCACGAAATGGAGCATGGTCACTGCCAAGTTACTGCTCATTCAAAGGAAAGTGTGGTCCATCAATAAGGGCTGGATTAAAGGGCGGGGCATCAGGGGCAGTCGTCCTGGGGGCCCCCACCACTAGAGCACACAGGGGGGGGGGTTCTGAGTACCTAGAACCCCCTAACGGACCAATTACCCCAGCTACCGTGGCCAAAGTGGGGCGGAGCCAATACGACAACCCCCGCCCCTTATGACCCTCAAATTGCGACATTATGGTGCAAGGAGCGGGGCCTAATGATGTGAGCACTGCAGCAGCTGCATTAATTGTATGTGCGAAAATGTACTGTTTTATTGTGTATGTATGTGTTTATGTGTATATATGTGTACGTGTTATTGTGTATATATGTGTTTATGTGTATATATGTGTACGTGTTATTGTGTATATATGTGTTTGTGTATATATGTGTACGTGTTATTGTGTATACAGTATGTGTTAGTGTGTATATATGTGTATGTGTTATTGTGTATACAGTATGTGTTAATGTGTGTATACTGTGTATGTGTTAGTGTGTATATATGTGTATGTGTTATTGTGTATACAGTATGTGTTAGTGTGTGTATACTGTGTATGTGTTAGTGTGTATATATATGTGTATGTGTTATTGTGTATACAGTATATGTTAGTGTGTGTATACTGTGTATGTGTTAGTGTGTATATATGTGTATGTGTTATTGTGTATACAGTATGTGTTAGTGTGTGTATACTGTGTATGTGTTAGTGTGTATATATATGTGTATGTGTTATTGTGTATACAGTATATGTTAGTGTGTGTATACTGTGTATGTGTTAGTGTGTAGATATGTGTATGTGTTATTGTGTATACAGTATGTATTAGTTTGTGTATACTGTGTATGTGTTAGTGTGTATATATGTGTATGTGTTATTGTGTATACAGTATGTGTTAGTGTGTGTATACTGTGTATGTGTTAGTGTGTATATATGTGTATGTGTTATTGTGTATACAGTATGTGTTAGTGTGTGTATACTGTGTATGTGTTAGTGTGTATATATGTGTATGTGTTATTGTGTATACAGTATGTGTTAGTTTGTGTATACTGTGTATGTGTTAGTGTGTATATATGTGTATGTGTTATTGTGTATACAGTATGTGTTAGTGTGTGTATACTGTGTATGTGTTAGTGTGTATATATGTGTATGTGTTATTGTGTATACAGTATGTGTTAGTGTGTGTATACTGTGTATGTGTTAGTGTGTATATATGTGCATGTGTTATTGTGTATACAGTATGTGTTAGTGTGTGTATACTGTGTATGTGTTAGTGTGTATATATGTGTATGTGTTATTGTGTATACAGTATGTGTTAGTGTGTGTATACTGTGTATGTGTTAGTGTGTATATATGTGTATGTGTTATTGTGTATACAGTATATGTTAGTGTGTGTATACTGTGTATGTGTTAGTGTGTATATATGTGTATGTGTTATTGTGTATACAGTATGTGTTAGTGTGTGTATACTGTGTATGTGTTAGTGTGTATATATGTGTATGTGTTATTGTGTATACAGTATGTGTTAGTGTGTGTATACTGTGTATGTGTTAGTGTGTATATATGTGTATGTGTTGTGTATACAGTATGTGTTAGTGTGTGTATACTGTGTATGTGTTAGTGTGTATATATGTGTATGTGTTATTGTGTATACAGTATGTGTTAGTGTGTGTATACTGTGTATGTGTTAGTGTGTATATATGTGTATGTGTTATTGTGTATACAGTATGTGTTAGTGTGTGTATACTGTGTATGTGTTAGTGTGTATATATGTGTATGTGTTATTGTGTATACAGTATGTGTTAGTTTGTGTATACTGTGTATGTGTTAGTGTGTATATATGTGTATGTGTTATTGTGTATACAGTATGTGTTAGTGTGTGTATACTGTGTGTGTTAGTGTGTATATATTAGGGGTGAGCGGGTTCGGTTTTACTTGGTTTTACTCAGATCTTTTTATTGGCTATCGCCGAACACGTGTTTTAGGTAGCGAATGAAATCGAGCCGAAATTGCGGTAAAGTGGTGATAAGAACCGAGTAAAACCGAGTAAAACCGAACCCGCTCACCCCTAGTATATATGTGTATGTGTTATTGTGTATACAGTATGTGTTAGTGTGTGTATACTGTGTATGTGTTAGTGTGTATATATGTGTATGTGTTATTGTGTATACAGTATGTGTTAGTGTGTGTATACTGTGTATGTGTTAGTGTGTATATATGTGTATGTGTTATTGTGTATACAGTATGTGTTAGTGTGTGTATACTGTGTATGTGTTAGTGTGTATATATGTGTATGTGTTATTGTGTATACAGTATGTGTTAGTGTGTGTATACTGTGTATGTGTTAGTGTGTATATATGTGTATGTGTTATTGTGTATACAGTATGTGTTAGTGTGTGTATACTGTGTATGTGTTAGTGTGTATATATGTGTATGTGTTATTGTGTATACAGTATGTGTTAGTGTGTGTATACTGTGTATGTGTTAGTGTGTATATATGTGTATGTGTTATTGTGTATACAGTATGTGTTAGTGTGTGTATACTGTGTATGTGTTAGTGTGTATATATGTGTATGTGTTATTGTGTATACAGTATGTGTTAGTGTGTGTATACTGTGTATGTGTTAGTGTGTGTATACTGTGTATGTGTTATTGTGTATACAGTATGTGTTAGTGTGTATATATGTGTATGTGTTATTGTGTATACAGTATGTGTTAGTGTGTGTATACTGTGTATGTGTTAGTGTGTATATATGTGTATGTGTTATTGTGTATACAGTATGTGTTAGTGTGTGTATACTGTGTATGTGTTAGTGTGTATATATGTGTATGTGTTATTGTGTATACAGTATGTGTTAGTGTGTGTATACTGTGCATGTGTTAGTGTGTGTATACTGTGTATGTGTTAGTGTGTGTATACTGTGTATGTGTTATTGTGTATACAGTATGTGTTAGTGTGTGTATACTGTGTATGTGTTAGTGTGTATATATGTGTATGTGTTATTGTCTATACAGTATTTGTTAGTGTGTGTATACTGTGTATCTGTTAGTGTGTATATATGTGTATGTGTTATTGTGTATACAGTATGTGTTAGTGTGTGTATACTGTGTATGTGTTAGTGTGTATGTATGTGTTAACGTGTTAGTTGCTTCAGTGGAAGTAGGCGACACACCATCCGCTATCAATATATGCTGCAAAAATGTGCATTTGCCGCCTTATTTCATTTTTTTTAATCCTTTCACTTTGCAGAAAAATATGTCCTTGCAGGGTCCAAATCTAAGGGGTCTATTTACTAAGCAGTGTTATGGTGGCCATACACGGTGCGATGCAGCGTGTAGGGCGACAGCTGATTCGTCGGCAGACGGATCGTGCTGTCACCGCCGGCAATCGTGCGGTCCCCGCAGACCGCACGATATGCCGGCTTCCCCCTCCTTCATCTGAATGGGATCGTACATCGCATCCCAGGTCAGATGGTTTTGCAGGAAGACCCAGGGATGCGAAGTACGACCCTGCGTGAGCGTGCAGCACGATATCAGGTTCGATATCGTGCCCATACACGGCTCGATATAGCACCTATATCGTGCCGATCCGTCGGATTGGCACGTATATTGTGCCGTGTATGGCCACCTTTAGGAGACAGAGTGAAAAGTGATAAGGAAGTGATAAGGTGGCAGCCAATCAGCTCCCAACTGTCATATTTCAAACACAGCCTGTGAGATGACAGTTGGGAGCTGATTGGCTGCCACCTTATCACTTTTCACTCTGTCTCCTAACACTGCTTAGTAAATAGACCCCGTAGTGTGTGACACAAGAGAAGAGAAGTATGTGCCTTGCATTGTGCACATCTTAAATTACCCTCTGAATGTTTCATTTGATTTGTCTCCTGGGGGTATTATTGCGCCAGAATATTCAGATGCGACATCTTATAGAATCTAATTTTTGCTTGTCACAAAATATTTCTGTGCTCTGATGCAATGTGATGCGCGTCATCCCAGCTGGGCCAAGCTCTGTAATGCTTGGTACGCCAAAGTCCAGCCATAGAAAACTATGGGGGCTGTGCTAGCTGTTGGAAATAGTGGGGGGGCGGCGGCAGGTATCGGAGACTGCGGTCCCTCCATGGTACATTCTGGGGATCCTTAATATTTGCGGATATCCCGCGAAAACCGGTGTCCCGCAAATATTATTTGATAAATAGGCCCCACAGAGCGGTTCTTAACACTTAGGAGGTCACGCCATACAATATCTTCCCGGTGTAATTGTTTTTTCTTCTGAATGACACCTTCTGGTATAACAACACCTTCCTGAGTTCTGAGCTCATTGCTAATTCCACAATAAGTATAATTATCAGCACTAGGAAGCTCGTAAAACTTCTGTCATTTTAAAACTTTGGAAGTGAAGAGCTTTCAATCGCTAGTAGAGTAGTATGCAGAGTAACAGAATGCAACCTCATCGTCCTTATCTATATAATACAAGTTTTCTGGAGTTACGGAGGTGTTGACATACCCCTCTGAGTCTCTACGGACCCCGCAGCCGCTATCTGATAGGTTCCCATAATAAACAAGGGCTGCACAATATCCGTTGCCTATATTTATACTGTCTGCAGTATATCAAGCCATTGTATTCTCGCTATCCTGAGATTACTCTCATCCAACATGAAACCCAAGGCCCTGTATCAGTTCCAAAGGCATAAAAACGCCATTAGTGGTTTATAACACTTACCATTAGTTTAAATGCAAATGGTCAATCTGATCTGGTTCAGCATCTCGCGTTATGAGCCCGCTGACTCGTTCCCAGCTCTCACTTGGCTAATGAAGCAATGTCCTATCCTATGTCCCAGATTTTTTTTCCCCCATTAAATTACTGATTGATGATATTTTGGGGTTTTCTCTTTTTCTCCCCAAGTAGTCGGTAATTGGTAGAGATGAATTATTTATCATCTGTACCAGACGGCGTGACATTAACCCTACCTACCCCACAGGATTACCTTGGGACTGCAGCGGGCAGTTGGAATGTATTAATGGGCTCAATCACGCATTTGCCTTAAAACATAAAAATAATTAAAAAAAAAAATATTACACAAACCACAATATAGAATGCATTGTTTAGTATAAGGGACATTTGCAGTGCCAATCCTGCGATATAAATGCTGTTTGCGCTTGTTTTTTTTTTACCAAATGTCATCAATTTTTTTCATTTTTTTTTTTTACTTTTAAAATTTACAGCCAGGGCAAAAAAAAGTGTAGGCGGGTTGTGTGGATTGGTGGGCGGACTAGGCACGGAAGACGTTCCCGACGACCCTTACCTCCCATCGGTCATTCAATATTCAATAACAATATTCTTGGAGAGAAAAGTCTTTCTTTTTCTCCCAATTAATACAGTGACAGTAGGTTGGAATTTGTGCGTTTTCTGGCTGAACTGCATTTGCGCAAGAGTAGGTGGTATATTCTCCTTTTACAGGGGAAGTTCTAAGGAGCACGAGGTTGGAAAACATCTTGAAATGTGTGAAGCAGATATGAAGTTGTATTAGGGAAGATAAAATAAACTATTTACGCCCATATTAGTCTGTTACCTTATATATAAAACCCGTCATTTGATGAACCTTAGTTAACTTAGAATTTAGGGACCGATTCAGACCCGGATGCTAAGAAGCATTCACTCGTAGCTGCCGATGGCTCGCATTGTGCGCATTCGTATGGATCACAGTGCGCAAACCACTGCGAAAGATCGGGAAGCGTTCGCTCGCCGAGCATACACAGCCCGGCAGAGCGAGTAACAGGAGAAGCCGTTTGTGGGTGGTGACAGGGGCAGGCCACTAGAAACAGGGGAGTGTAGATGTGAACGCAGGCGTGCCTGACCGAAATAACGCAGTTTCAGAGGCGTGCATAATTAACAGGCAGCGTCATTGTACACGTCACCTGGTTGAATTTCACACTGAAGTGCTCGCAGTGCTTGCGGTAGGGTACAGTCTACCTCAAGCGCTGCGTTCGCTTCCGATGGTACCCGATGTACTGATGGTTGCATACACTTCCTGGAGATGACGTGCGCAATTGGGCGTCTTAAGACAGGCTGGTGGGCGCCTGCATACACAAAGCGATCGCACACCAAGACATAGTGGGCGTGCTAATGCCTTGCCGTGCGATCGCCTGCCTTGCCATCACTTAGCCGAATTTGCATACGCTGGGAGTGAGCGTACGCGTCTAGCGACCGGGTCTGAATTGAGCCCTTAGTCTTAAGACATTCAGGGGTCTATTTACTAAGCCTTGGATGGAGATAAAGTACCAGCCAACCAGCTCCTACCTGTCATTTTTCAAACACAGCCTGTGACATGACAGTTAGGAGCTGATTTTTTGGTACTTTATCTCCTTTCATCTTGTCTCCATCCAGGGCTTAGTAAATAGACCCCAAAGACATCGACAACTGTATGGCATTACTATTTGTCATCATTTATTGATAACATTAAACTACAGCAATAGAGAAAATTGGTGGCAGGGGAAAAACGGGCAGACATGTAATTAGATGTTAGTATGTCCCTGCCATGCAGCTGCGTTACAGGTGCCAAACCACTACCCGAGGGCATAGCTCAGAAGGTGCCTCTCTCAAACGCGGAAACCCATCCGGGAAGTTGGAGTACCTGAGGCCAAAATGCCACTGTGAAAGAGAGTGTACCTACCTGCTATGCCGTCATGATTGTAACCCCCCTTTTTACCACTAAAGAGGGTCACCAGGTTACTAACACCTCTATTACTCCTAATGTACCCACCCTTAACCTCTCTCTAAGTGGTGTACCATTATTTTATCAGTGCCTCCACCCAAGTATTGGTTGTCGGTATGGGTCTACTTGGGAAAACCCATAGAATATATATAGGACTTGCCTATGTAAGCCCAAGGATACACTCAAGTATTAATATTACTCCCTATAGCGTAGTGTGTAGAAGGGGAATGTTAGTTGAAAACAATATTATAACACAAAGACATCTGTTCCTTATACTTTTTGGATGCTTGCATCACACCTCCAGGTAAGTGAACACAATTACATATAGATATAACGTTCTTTATATTGACGAAATTCCAAGTAAATAAAAACATACATTCATCTCATTATATGACATAACAGTGTACTGTGTTGTATATTGACATACATATGTTTATCTGAACAATGCAGTAACATCATGCATAAATAATAACAATATATCAATATAGATTTCCTCCTAAATACTAAGTTCTAAAAGTCCGGTTGCAGTTCCTGTGGATCTCTGCTATCAGAAGCCAAAACTGAATATTTACTTTACTGTGTGATCAAATGTCAATATACCAGTTTTCAGCTTTGTCTGAATAAGTGCAGTAAACTGTTCTCTCCCCCAACTCTTTAGTCAGTCTGGTATTAATGAGAGAGTATTAGAGATATAGTACATGAGGCTAGTAACTGCAGGTAACACGGCCTGATATTGGTGTGACTGCCCAGCTCTCTCACTATACCGCAGCTGTATGTGTACAGTACATGAGGCTAGTAACTGCAGGTAACACGGCTGCTATTGGTGTGACTGCACAGCTCTCTATCACTATACCGCAGCTGTATGTGTACAGTACATGAGGCTAGTAACTACAGGTAACACGGCTGCTATTGGTGTGACTGCCCAGCTCTCTCACTATACCGCAGCTGTATGTGTACAGTACATGAGGCTAGTAACTGCAGGTAACACGGCTGCTATTGGTGTGACTGCCCAGCTCTCTCACTATACTGCAGCTGTATGTGTACAGTACATGAGGCTAGTAACTGCAGGTAACACGGCCTGCTATTGGTGTGACTGCCCAGCTCTCTCACTATACCGCAGCTGTATGTGTACAGTACATGAGGCTAGTAACTGCAGGTAACACGGCTGCTATTGGTGTGACTGCCCAGCTCTCTCACTATACCGCAGCTGTATGTGTACAGTACATGAGGCTAGTAACTGCAGGTAACACGGCTGCTATTGGTGTGACTGCACAGCTCTCTCACTATACCGCAGCTGTATGTGTACAGTACATGAGGCTAGTAACTGCAGGTAACACGGCTGCTATTGGTGTGACTGCCCAGCTCTCTCACTATACCGTAGCTGTATGTGTACAGTACATGAGGCTAGTAACTGCAGGTAACACGGCCTGCTATTGGTGTGACTGCCCAGCTCTCTCACTATACCGCAGCTGTATGTGTACAGTACATGAGGCTAGTAACTGCAGGTAACACGGCTGCTATTGGTGTGACTGCCCAGCTCTCTCACTATACCGCAGCTGTATGTGTACAGTACATGAGGCTAGTAACTGCAGGTAACACGGCCTGCTATTGGTGTGACTGCCCAGCTCTCTCACTATACCGCAGCTGTATGTGTACAGTACATGAGGCTAGTAACTGCAGGTAACACGGCTGCTATTGGTGTGACTGCCCAGCTCTCTCACTATACCGCAGCTGTATGTGTACAGTACATGAGGCTAGTAACTGCAGGTAACACGTCCTGCTATTGGTGTGACTGCCGAGCTCTCTCACTATACCGCAGCTGTATGTGTACAGTACATGAGGCTAGTAACTGCAGGTAACACGGCTGCTATTGGTGTGACTGCCCAGCTCTCTCACTATACCGCAGCTGTATGTGTACAGTACATGAGGCTAGTAACTGCAGGTAACACGGCTGCTATTGGTGTGACTGCACAGCTCTCTCACTATACCGCAGCTGTATGTGTACAGTACATGAGGCTAGTAACTGCAGGTAACATGGCTGCTATTGGTGTGACTGCCCAGCTCTCTCACTATACCGTAGCTGTATGTGTACAGTACATGAGGCTAGTAACTGCAGGTAACACGGCCTGCTATTGGTGTGACTGCCCAGCTCTCTCACTATACCGCAGCTGTATGTGTACAGTACATGAGGCTAGTAACTGCAGGTAACACGGCTGCTATTGGTGTGACTGCCCAGCTCTCTCACTATACCGCAGCTGTATGTGTACAGTACATGAGGCTAGTAACTGCAGGTAACACGGCCTGCTATTGGTGTGACTGCCCAGCTCTCTCACTATACCGCAGCTGTATGTGTACAGTACATGAGGCTAGTAACTGCAGGTAACAGGGCTGCTATTGGTGTGACTGCCCAGCTCTCTCACTATACCGCAGCTGTATGTGTACAGTACATGAGGCTAGTAACTGCAGGTAACACGGCCTGCTATTGGTGTGACTGCCCAGCTCTCTCACTATACCGCAGCTGTATGTGTACAGTACATGAGGCTAGTAACTGCAGGTAACACGGCTGCTATTGGTGTGACTGCCCAGCTCTCTCACTATACCGCAGCTGTATGTGTACAGTACATGAGGCTAGTAACTGCAGGTAACACGGCTGCTATTGGTGTGACTGCACAGCTCTCTCACTATACCGCAGCTGTATGTGTACAGTACATGAGGCTAGTAACTGCAGGTAACACGGCTGCTATTGGTGTGACTGCCCAGCTCTCTCACTATACCGTAGCTGTATGTGTACAGTACATGAGGCTAGTAACTGCAGGTAACACGGCCTGCTATTGGTGTGACTGCCCAGCTCTCTCACTATACCGCAGCTGTATGTGTACAGTACATGAGGCTAGTAACTGCAGGTAACACGGCTGCTATTGGTGTGACTGCCCAGCTCTCTCACTATACCGCAGCTGTATGTGTACAGTACATGAGGCTAGTAACTGCAGGTAACACGGCCTGCTATTGGTGTGACTGCCCAGCTCTCTCACTATACCGCAGCTGTATGTGTACAGTACATGAGGCTAGTAACTGCAGGTAACACGGCCTGCTATTGGTGTGACTGCCCAGCTCTCTCACTATACCGCAGCTGTATGTGTACAGTACATGAGGCTAGTAACTGCAGGTAACACGGCTGCTATTGGTGTGACTGCCCAGCTCTCTCACTATACCGCAGCTGTATGTGTACAGTACATGAGGCTAGTAACTGCAGGTAACACGGCTGCTATTGGTGTGACTGCCCAGCTCTCTCACTATACCGCAGCTGTATGTGTACAGTACATGAGGCTAGTAACTGCAGGTAACACGGCTGCTATTGGTGTGACTGCCCAGCTCTCTCACTATACCGTAGCTGTATGTGTACAGTACATGAGGCTAGTAACTGCAGGTAACACGGCCTGCTATTGGTGTGACTGCCCAGCTCTCTCACTATACCGCAGCTGTATGTGTACAGTACATGAGGCTAGTAACTGCAGGTAACACGGCTGCTATTGGTGTGACTGCCCAGCTCTCTCACTATACCGCAGCTGTATGTGTACAGTACATGAGGCTAGTAACTGCAGGTAACACGGCCTGCTATTGGTGTGACTGCCCAGCTCTCTCACTATACCGCAGCTGTATGTGTACAGTACATGAGGCTAGTAACTGCAGGTAACACGGCTGCTATTGGTGTGACTGCCCAGCTCTCTCACTATACCGCAGCTGTATGTGTACAGTACATGAGGCTAGTAACTGCAGGTAACACGGCTGCTATTGGTGTGACTGCCCAGCTCTCTCACTATACCGCAGCTGTATGTGTACAGTACATGAGGCTAGTAACTGCAGGTAACACGGCCTGCTATTGGTGTGACTGCCCAGCTCTCTCACTATACCGCAGCTGTATGTGTACAGTACATGAGGCTAGTAACTGCAGGTAACACGGCTGCTATTGGTGTGACTGCCCAGCTCTCTCACTATACCGCAGCTGTATGTGTACAGTACATGAGGCTAGTAACTGCAGGTAACACGGCTGCTATTGGTGTGACTGCACAGCTCTCTCACTATACCGCAGCTGTATGTGTACAGTACATGAGGCTAGTAACTGCAGGTAACACGGCTGCTATTGGTGTGACTGCCCAGCTCTCTCACTATACCGTAGCTGTATGTGTACAGTACATGAGGCTAGTAACTGCAGGTAACACGGCCTGCTATTGGTGTGACTGCCCAGCTCTCTCACTATACCGCAGCTGTATGTGTACAGTACATGAGGCTAGTAACTGCAGGTAACACGGCTGCTATTGGTGTGACTGCCCAGCTCTCTCACTATACCGCAGCTGTATGTGTACAGTACATGAGGCTAGTAACTGCAGGTAACACGGCCTGCTATTGGTGTGACTGCCCAGCTCTCTCACTATACCGCAGCTGTATGTGTACAGTACATGAGGCTAGTAACTGCAGGTAACAGGGCTGCTATTGGTGTGACTGCCCAGCTCTCTCACTATACCGCAGCTGTATGTGTACAGTACATGAGGCTAGTAACTGCAGGTAACACGGCCTGCTATTGGTGTGACTGCCCAGCTCTCTCACTATACCGCAGCTGTATGTGTACAGTACATGAGGCTAGTAACTGCAGGTAACACGGCTGCTATTGGTGTGACTGCCCAGCTCTCTCACTATACCGCAGCTGTATGTGTACAGTACATGAGGCTAGTAACTGCAGGTAACACGGCTGCTATTGGTGTGACTGCACAGCTCTCTCACTATACCGCAGCTGTATGTGTACAGTACATGAGGCTAGTAACTGCAGGTAACACGGCTGCTATTGGTGTGACTGCCCAGCTCTCTCACTATACCGTAGCTGTATGTGTACAGTACATGAGGCTAGTAACTGCAGGTAACACGGCCTGCTATTGGTGTGACTGCCCAGCTCTCTCACTATACCGCAGCTGTATGTGTACAGTACATGAGGCTAGTAACTGCAGGTAACACGGCTGCTATTGGTGTGACTGCCCAGCTCTCTCACTATACCGCAGCTGTATGTGTACAGTACATGAGGCTAGTAACTGCAGGTAACACGGCCTGCTATTGGTGTGACTGCCCAGCTCTCTCACTATACCGCAGCTGTATGTGTACAGTACATGAGGCTAGTAACTGCAGGTAACACGGCCTGCTATTTGTGTGACTGCCCAGCTCTCTCACTATACCGCAGCTGTATGTGTACAGTACATGAGGCTAGTAACTGCAGGTAACACGGCTGCTATTGGTGTGACTGCCCAGCTCTCTCACTATACCGCAGCTGTATGTGTACAGTACATGAGGCTAGTAACTGCAGGTAACACGGCTGCTATTGGTGTGACTGCCCAGCTCTCTCACTATACCGCAGCTGTATGTGTACAGTACATGAGGCTAGTAACTGCAGGTAACACGGCTGCTATTGGTGTGACTGCCCAGCTCTCTCACTATACCGTAGCTGTATGTGTACAGTACATGAGGCTAGTAACTGCAGGTAACACGGCCTGCTATTGGTGTGACTGCCCAGCTCTCTCACTATACCGCAGCTGTATGTGTACAGTACATGAGGCTAGTAACTGCAGGTAACACGGCTGCTATTGGTGTGACTGCCCAGCTCTCTCACTATACCGCAGCTGTATGTGTACAGTACATGAGGCTAGTAACTGCAGGTAACACGGCCTGCTATTGGTGTGACTGCCCAGCTCTCTCACTATACCGCAGCTGTATGTGTACAGTACATGAGGCTAGTAACTGCAGGTAACACGGCTGCTATTGGTGTGACTGCCCAGCTCTCTCACTATACCGCAGCTGTATGTGTACAGTACATGAGGCTCTTAACTGCAGGTAACACGGCTGCTATTGGTGTGACTGCCCAGCTCTCTCACTATACCGCAGCTGTATGTGTACAGTACATGAGGCTAGTAACTGCAGGTAACACGGCCTGCTATTGGTGTGACTGCCCAGCTCTCTCACTATACCGCAGCTGTATGTGTACAGTACATGAGGCTAGTAACTGCAGGTAACACGGCCTGCTATTGGTGTGACTGCCCAGCTCTCTCACTATACCGCAGCTGTATGTGTACAGTACATGAGGCTAGTAACTGCAGGTAACACGGCCTGCTATTGGTGTGACTGCCCAGCTCTCTCACTATACCGCAGCTGTATGTGTACAGTACATGAGGCTAGTAACTGTAGGTAACACGGCCTGCTATTGGTGTGACTGCCCAGCTCTCTCACTATACCGCAGCTGTATGTGTACAGTACATGAGGTTAGTAACTGTAGGTAACACGGCTGCTATTGGTGAGACTGCCCAGCTCTCTCACTATACCGCAGCTGTATGTGTACAGTACATGAGGCTAGTAACTGCAGGTAACACGGCTGCTATTGGTGTGACTGCCCAGCTCTCTCACTATACCGCAGCTGTATGTGTACAGTACATGAGGCTAGTAACTGCAGGTAACACGGCTGCTATTGGTGTGACTGCCCAGCTCTCTCACTATGCCGCAGCTGTATGTGTACAGTACATGAGGCTAGTAACTGCAGGTAACACGGCTGCTATTGGTGAGACTGCCCAGCTCTCTCACTATACCGCAGCTGTATGTGTACAGTACATGAGGCTAGTAACTGCAGGTAACACGGCCTGCTATCGGTGTGACTGCCCATCTCTCTCACTATACCGCAGCTGTATGTGTACAGTACATGAGGCTAGTAACTGCAGGTAACACGGCTGCTATTGGTGTGACTGCCCAGCTCTCTCACTATACCGCAGCTGTATGTGTACAGTACATGAGGCTAGTAACTGCAGGTAACACGGCTGCTATTGGTGTGACTGCCCAGCTCTCTCACTATACCGCAGCTGTATGTGTATAGTACATGAGGCTAGTAACTGCAGGTAACACGGCTGCTATTGGTGTGACTGCCCAGCTCTCTCACTATACCGCAGCTGTATGTGTACAGTACATGAGGCTAGTAACTGCAGGTAACACGGCCTGCTATTGGTGTGACTGCCCAGCTCTCTCACTATACCGCAGCTGTATGTGTACAGTACATGAGGCTAGTAACTGCAGGTAACACGGCCTGCTATTGGTGTGACTGCCCAGCTCTCTCACTATACCGCAGCTGTATGTGTATAGTACATGAGGCTAGTAACTGCAGGTAACACGCCTGCTATTGGTGTGACTGCCCAGCTCTCTCACTATACCGCAGCTGTATGTGTACAGTACATGAGGCTAGTAACTGTAGGTAACACGGCCTGCTATTGGTGTGACTGCCCAGCTCTCTCAATATACCGCAGCTGTATGTGTACAGTACATGAGGCTAGTAACTGTAGGTAACACGGCTGCTATTGGTGAGACTGCCCAGCTCTCTCACTATACCGCAGCTGTATGTGTACAGTACATGAGGCTAGTAACTGCAGGTAACACGGCTGCTATTGGTGTGACTGCCCAGCTCTCTCACTATACCGCAGCTGTATGTGTACAGTACATGAGGCTAGTAACTGCAGGTAACACGGCTGCTATTGGTGTGACTGCCCAGCTCTCTCACTATACCGCAGCTGTATGTGTACAGTACATGAGGCTAGTAACTGCAGGTAACACGGCTGCTATTGGTGAGACTGCCCAGGTCTCTCACTATACCGCAGCTGTATGTGTACAGTACATGAGGCTAGTAACTGCAGGTAACACGGCCTGCTATCGGTGTGACTGCCCATCTCTCTCACTATACCGCAGCTGTATGTGTACAGTACATGAGGCTAGTAACTGCAGGTAACACGGCTGCTATTGGTGTGACTGCCCAGCTCTCTCACTATACCGCAGCTGTATGTGTACAGTACATGAGGCTAGTAACTGCAGGTAACACGGCTGCTATTGGTGTGACTGCCCAGCTCTCTCACTATACCGCAGCTGTATGTGTACAGTACATGAGGCTAGTAACTGCAGGTAACACGGCCTGCTATTGGTGTGACTGCCCAGCTCTCTCACTATACCGCAGCTGTATGTGTACAGTACATGAGGCTAGTAACTGCAGGTAACACGGCCTGCTATTGGTGTGACTGCCCAGCTCTCTCACTATACCGCAGCTGTATGTGTACAGTACACGAGGCTAGTAACTGCAGGTAACACGGCCTGCTATTGGTGTGACTGCCCAGCTCTCTCACTATACCGCAGCTGTATGTGTACAGTACATGAGGCTAGTAACTGTAGGTAACACGGCCTGCTATTGGTGTGACTGCCCAGCTCTCTCACTATACCGCAGCTGTATGTGTACAGTACATGAGGCTAGTAACTGTAGGTAACACGGCTGCTATTGGTGAGACTGCCCAGCTCTCTCACTATACCGCAGCTGTATGTGTACAGTACATGAGGCTAGTAACTGCAGGTAACACGGCTGCTATTGGTGTGACTGCCCAGCTCTCTCACTATACCGCAGCTGTATGTGTACAGTACATGAGGCTAGTAACTGCAGGTAACACGGCTGCTATTGGTGTGACTGCCCAGCTCTCTCACTATACCGCAGCTGTATGTGTACAGTACATGAGGCTGGTAACTGCAGGTAACACGGCTGCTATTGGTGAGACTGCCCAGCTCTCTCACTATACCGCAGCTGTATGTGTACAGTACATGAGGCTAGTAACTGCAGGTAACACGGCCTGCTATCGGTGTGACTGCCAATCTCTCTCACTATACCGCAGCTGTATGTGTACAGTACATGAGGCTAGTAACTGCAGGTAACACGGCTGCTATTGGTGTGACTGCCCAGCTCTCTCACTATACCGCAGCTGTATGTGTACAGTACATGAGGCTAGTAACTGCAGGTAACACGGCTGCTATTGGTGTGACTGCCCAGCTCTCTCACTATACCGCAGCTGTATGTGTATAGTACATGAGGCTAGTAACTGCAGGTAACACGGCTGCTATTGGTGTGACTGCCCAGCTCTCTCACTATACCGCAGCTGTATGTGTACAGTACATGAGGCTAGTAACTGCAGGTAACACGGCCTGCTATTGGTGTGACTGCCCAGCTCTCTCACTATACCGCAGCTGTATGTGTACAGTACATGAGGCTAGTAACTGCAGGTAACACGGCCTGCTATTGGTGTGACTGCCCAGCTCTCTCACTATACCGCAGCTGTATGTGTATAGTACATGAGGCTAGTAACTGCAGGTAACACGGCTGCTATTGGTGTGACTGCCCAGCTCTCTCACTATACCGCAGCTGTATGTGTACAGTACATGAGGCTAGTAACTGCAGGTAACACGGCCTGCTATTGGTGTGACTGCCCAGCTCTCTCACTATACCGCAGCTGTATGTGTACAGTACATGAGGCTAGTAACTGTAGGTAACACGGCCTGCTATTGGTGTGACTGCCCAGCTCTCTCACTATACCGCAGCTGTATGTGTACAGTACATGAGGCTAGTAACTGTAGGTAACACGGCTGCTATTGGTGAGACTGCCCAGCTCTCTCACTATACCGCAGCTGTATGTGTACAGTACATGAGGCTAGTAACTGCAGGTAACACGGCTGCTATTGGTGTGACTGCCCAGCTCTCTCACTATACCGCAGCTGTATGTGTACAGTACATGAGGCTAGTAACTGCAGGTAACACGGCTGCTATTGGTGTGACTGCCCAGCTCTCTCACTATACCGCAGCTGTACCTGCTCTCTCACTATACCATAGCTGTATGTGTACAGTACATGAGGCTAGTAACTGCAGGTAACACGGCTGCTATTGGTGTGACTGCCCAGCTCTCTCACTATACCGCAGCTGTATGTGTACAGTACATGAGGCTAGTAACTGCAGGTAACACGGCTGCTATTGGTGTGACTGCACAGCTCTCTCACTATACCGTAGCTGTATGTGTACAGTACATGAGGCTAGTAACTGCAGGTAACACGGCCTGCTATTGGTGTGACTGCCCAGCTCTCTCACTATACCGTAGCTGTATGTGTACAGTACATGAGGCTAGTAACTGCAGGTAACACGGCTGCTATTGGTGTGACTGCCCAGCTCTCTCACTATACCGCAGCTGTATGTATACAGTACATGAGGCTAGTAACTGCAGGTAACACGGCTGCTATTGGTGTGACTGCCCAGCTCTCTCACTATACCGCAGCTGTATGTGTACAGTACATGAGGCTGGTAACTGCAGGTAACACGGCTGCTATTGGTGAGACTGCCCAGCTCTCTCACTATACCGCAGCTGTATGTGTACAGTACATGAGGCTAGTAACTGCAGGTAACACGGCCTGCTATCGGTGTGACTGCCAATCTCTCTCACTATACCGCAGCTGTATGTGTACAGTACATGAGGCTAGTAACTGCAGGTAACACGGCTGCTATTGGTGTGACTGCCCAGCTCTCTCACTATACCGCAGCTGTATGTGTACAGTACATGAGGCTAGTAACTGCAGGTAACACGGCTGCTATTGGTGTGACTGCCCAGCTCTCTCACTATACCGCAGCTGTATGTGTATAGTACATGAGGCTAGTAACTGCAGGTAACACGGCTGCTATTGGTGTGACTGCCCAGCTCTCTCACTATACCGCAGCTGTATGTGTACAGTACATGAGGCTAGTAACTGCAGGTAACACGGCCTGCTATTGGTGTGACTGCCCAGCTCTCTCACTATACCGCAGCTGTATGTGTACAGTACATGAGGCTAGTAACTGCAGGTAACACGGCCTGCTATTGGTGTGACTGCCCAGCTCTCTCACTATACCGCAGCTGTATGTGTATAGTACATGAGGCTAGTAACTGCAGGTAACACGGCTGCTATTGGTGTGACTGCCCAGCTCTCTCACTATACCGCAGCTGTATGTGTACAGTACATGAGGCTAGTAACTGCAGGTAACACGTCCTGCTATTGGTGTGACTGCCCAGCTCTCTCACTATACCGCAGCTGTATGTGTACAGTACATGAGGCTAGTAACTGTAGGTAACACGGCCTGCTATTGGTGTGACTGCCCAGCTCTCTCACTATACCGCAGCTGTATGTGTACAGTACATGAGGCTAGTAACTGTAGGTAACACGGCTGCTATTGGTGAGACTGCCCAGCTCTCTCACTATACCGCAGCTGTATGTGTACAGTACATGAGGCTAGTAACTGCAGGTAACACGGCTGCTATTGGTGTGACTGCCCAGCTCTCTCACTATACCGCAGCTGTATGTGTACAGTACATGAGGCTAGTAACTGCAGGTAACACGGCTGCTATTGGTGTGACTGCCCAGCTCTCTCACTATACCACAGCTGTACCTGCTCTCTCACTATACCATAGCTGTATATGTACAGTACATGAGGCTAGTAACTGCAGGTAACACGGCTGCTATTGGTGTGACTGCCCAGCTCTCTCACTATACCGCAGCTGTATGTGTACAGTACATGAGGCTAGTAACTGCAGGTAACACGGCTGCTATTGGTGTGACTGCACAGCTCTCTCACTATACCGTAGCTGTATGTGTACAGTACATGAGGCTAGTAACTGCAGGTAACACGGCCTGCTATTGGTGTGACTGCCCAGCTCTCTCACTATACCGTAGCTGTATGTGTACAGTACATGAGGCTAGTAACTGCAGGTAACACGGCTGCTATTGGTGTGACTGCCCAGCTCTCTCACTATACCGCAGCTGTATGTGTACAGTACATGAGGCTAGTAACTGCAGGTAACACGGCTGCTATTGGTGTGACTGCCCAGCTCTCTCACTATACTGCAGCTGTATGTGTACAGTACATGAGGCTAGTAACTGCAGGTAACACGGCTGCTATTGGTGAGACTGCCCAGCTCTCTCACTATACCGCAGCTGTATGTGTACAGTACATGAGGCTAGTAACTGCAGGTAACACGGCTGCTATTGGTGAGACTGCCCAGCTCTCTCACTATACCGCAGCTGTATGTGTACAGTACATGAGGCTAGTAACTGCAGGTAACACGGCTGCTATTGGTGAGACTGCCCAGCTCTCTCACTATACCACAGCTGTATGTGTACAGTACATGAGGCTAGTAACTGCAGGTAACACGGCTGCTATTGGTGTGACTGCCCAGCTCTCTCACTATACCGCAGCTGTATGTGTACAGTACATGAGGCTAGTAACTGCAGGTAACACGGCTGCTATTGGTGAGACTGCCCAGCTCTCTCACTATACCGCAGCTGTATGTGTACAGTACATGAGGCTAGTAACTGCAGGTAACACGGCTGCTATTGGTGTGACTGCCCAGCTCTCTCACTTTACCGCAGCTGTATGTGTACAGTACATGAGGCTAGTAACTGCAGGTAACACGGCTGCTATCGGTGTGACTGCCCAGCTTTTTCTGCATCCTGTAAGGGCACAAGTTATGGTTTCTCACAGCCGATGACTGGTGCTTTCCAGGGAGATAGAGGCTTTATGACCACATGTCAGCGTTTAGTGCCTGCCCCGGCAGGACACTAGTCTGCATCACTGACAGGGGCTGTGTGCACACAGGCTCTCCAGCTGCTTGTGCAGGGATGACTGCTGATAGCCTCACCCCATCAGCTGCAGTGTCTCCCTCTCCCCCGGCTCTGTCATAGCCTGCCACCAAGCAGGCAGCCCTCCTGTTCTGGACAGTAGCCAGAACTTCCGGAGCTGCCTCCCCGCTGATGTGGCGGCTGACGCCGGGACTTCCTGCGTGGCTCCTAGCCACTTCCACTCATGCTGCCTAGTCCACGTCCCACAACGCTGCCTCTGGCATCATCAGGTAGGCAGGGCGGGTGCCACTGTTCCACCTTCTTCCCCAGCTCCGGCTGGGCTCCATCTCCGGCTCTGCCCCCCTGCGCCCGGCAGCATATAGCCGCTCACTGGCTGCCCGGGTCACAGGAGGGCAGGCACTGGAGGGAGGGATCAGGAGACTGCCCCTCAGCTGCTACTAACAGCTGTTATATAGCCTCTCCCTCACCGGATCCTATTTTCCTGACAGGAACCAATTCACTCCCATCTATATTACTCCGCCCCCTTCTGCAACTATCACCAATGTCTGTGAAATGTATATCTGCAGCATGAAGCACTAAAGTCCACTGACATCATAGATATCTAACATGCACAGGGTACATACATGTTTACATCACATCACATATATCCCTTCAGTATATTTAACATTTACCACATAAATGGCATTTTGCTGTAAATAGATGACTGAAAATGTATACCTGTTTCAATTGTATATATGAATTATATTTATATCTCCGTAACCCTAATCAGGGTTACATGATAGTTAATGATCTACCAGACCCACTCCACCATACCTACAAGGAAAAAGAAAAGGCAGGAGAGTGCGGGAGGGAAGTCGGCAACAAAGAGGGTTGAATCACATCCAGCAACCCAGCTAACGTCTCCTAAAGTCATATATCCACCCCCTCTACTTACTCTGATTGTTCCATGTCATCTTAGAGCGGCACACAAACACCAACCCAGGGTTTTCCATCCTAATCCTCAAGTCCTGTCACTGCGTCAGTGTTTACTCTCCGGCAGTCTGAATGCTTCTGTTTGTATACTGTAGCAATGCGGACCTCCATTTTCTGCTGATCATAAATGGCCTTTATGTATTTCCGAGCAGGCATATTGACTTTGCAAAAATTATCTGAGCAATTACAGGAAACTATTTGCACCGGGTGCAACATTTTGTGAGAGAGGTCGCTGTGGAGAAAAAATAAAATCAACTTGAGCTGTGCAATTCCCTCAATGAATGTGACTGTGAGGAAATGTACAGGCCCAGATCACAGGAAAGAGGTGTTCTTTCCACAGGCAAGCCAGCAACTTGAGATATACCTGTAATGTCATTCTATGGAACCCTGTAATTGGGTATTCTCCTGTGGAACCCTGTAATTGGGCATTCTCCTATGGAATTCTGTTACTGGGCATTCTCCTATGAAATCGAGTTATTGGGCATTGTCCTTGTCAGGATGCGGCCTGGGATCAGCCGCTACTCACCTCTGCACCGGCGTCCTTGGGCTTAGGTGTTCAGTCGTTGGGAGTGGAGGTAAGTGGTGTCTGAGTATTCTTCCCGGGATCTGCTAGGGCTTCCGTGCATGCATCCTGGTTTCCGGGGTGCCGGGCATGGGCGTAGCTATGTTGGTCCATATCACCTGACTAGTCTCTCCCAATGGTAGTCCTGTGGTCACTCAGCTGATTCTCTGAACCAATGACCAGCTACCCAGGGGTAGTTAAGTCTGACTCCAGGAACAGGAAACTGCTGTTCAACTTTGCTGTTCCAGTGTCTGTTTTACTCACCAGGGTTGCTCTGTGTTATTTCCTTCAGAGTGTTGCTTCAGCTTACTCATAGTTCTCCAGTGTTATTTATATTAGCTTCCATGCTAATTCTCTGTGTGTGACTTTACCTCTCTCAGAACTTAGTGTTTCATGTTACTATTCCTGTGTGTCTTTTAATGTGCTGCTTAGCTCTATTGCCGCCTCCCTCTGTTACTGTGGTGTCAACTTTCATGCTAATTACTAGTTAACTGTATTCCAATGTACATATGCTGCATAGTACCACTACTATATTAGTGGTTATTATTTCTATTGGGTCATTTAAGTGCAGCATATTTAATAGTGATTTCGTATATTGTGTTTTTTATTTTCTATTTTTTATTTTTCATCTATTGATCTTTGTATTTATATTTGTAATATTGTGATTAGGTCAATGTGACCAGCAATTCATATTGGTATATATAGTATAGTGAATTGTTGGTATTAATAAACTGTGATACTGTTAATGGTCAGCGCTCTTTCTTCTTTGCTGTATCTCAGCTGGACCTCTATCAAGTATCTAGTTCATCTCCTGTGTTCAAGTATCCAGTTCATCTTTTGTGTTCAATTATTCACTTCTTCTCCTGTGTTCAAGTATCCATTTCATCTCCTGTCTTCAAGTATCCAGTTCAACTCTTGTGTTCAAGACCAAGTGTTATACTTCAGGTGAAGTCTTCAAGTGATATACCACAGGAAGGGGTTCCAAGTGCCATTCCCCAGGTGAGGTTTTCAAGTGTCCTACCCTGAGGAAGCCTTGTTAAAGGCGAAATGCGTTGGAAGCTACACCAACTCTACAAACCATCGAGAACTACCGTAAAGTGACTTATATGGACTTTTATTAGATGTACCTGGAGGTACTACTACTGGAACTGACCACTGCAACTTATAAGATAAGCTACGTTCTTATGTTTGTTTTTTTGTGTGACATTTATATTTGTGTATATTAAAAACCATATACTTATAAAACATACCACACTATGGAAGCAAATTTGTCTGCTCCAAAAAGGTTGTAGCTATCTGGTCAGCTATTCCCTGGGTGAAATCTGGCTGAAGGTTAAGACTGCTGTGGAAACCGGTCGTGTATGATCTGAGGATTGGTTCCTTATATGCTTAATATACAAGCATATTCATGGTACGTGCATATGAATATATTTGTATCTAATTTAAGTTAACACTAACTAGTACACTATCAGGCGCTTATCCTTGTCCCCCTTTTTCTTCCTAGATTACCCAATTTACCATATTACCCGATTTACCAGTCGGTATTTTCAAGGACTAAAGCGGCCACCTGATTTATATCTATAAAAGGAGTATAGTGGGAGTAACCATTAAAAGAAGATAAAGATTTTCTTACCAGTACCAACCACCAGTAAGACTGAACTAATCTGAGGAGCAGCGCCATAGATCTACTTTCTTTTTATATATATATATATATATATATATATACTGTAAGTATTAGGGGTGAGCGGGTTCGGATTTCTGAAATCCGAACCCCCCCGAGCCCCCCCCGATCCGAGGCCGATCCGAGTCAGGCTCGACTTTTCCCGCCTGACTCGGATCTGAAATCGAGGCAAAACGTTATCATCCCGCCTTCCGGGTCTCGCAGGTTTTGGATTCTATATAAAGTACCCGCGTCGGCGCCATTTTCTCACTCGGCTGTGGACAGTGAAGAGGGAGGGTGGGAGTTAGGGCTGGCTGGGCTGTGTAGTGTAGTGCAGTGTAGTGTTGTGCTGTGCTGCGCTGTGCTGCTGTTGTCCATAGGGGCTGTGTCCACTCCTCCAAAGTCCATAGGGGCTGGCTGTATTGTGCTGTGCTGCTGTTGTCCATAGGGGCTGTGTCCACTCCTCCAAAGTCCATAGAGGCTGGCTGTGTTGTGCTGTGCTGCTGTTGTCCATAGGGGCTGTGTCCACTCCTCCAAAGTCCATAGGGGCTGGCTGGACTGTGTTGTGCAGTCAGTTGTCCATAGGGGCTGTGTCCACTCCAAAGTCCTGTGCAGTGTCCCAGTCCTAAAGGGGTGCTGTAGTGTTGTCCAGGGGGTGCTCTGTCCATCAGGGGTGCTCCCCCCAAGTGCAAAAAAAAATTTTTTTTTCTGTGTTTGTGAATTGTGTGCGCAGTTGCTGCACGTGCATCAACAAAGTAGTGCCAAGCGTGCGCCTGTGTCCCATAAGTAAAAGGCTGGCTGGCTTAACCGTTAAAGGGTGCTGTAACCCCCAAAGTGCACTCCAAACAAAATAAAAAATTATTTTTTTCTGTGTTTGTGAATTGTGTGCGCAGTAGCTGCACGTGCATCAACAAAGTAGCGCCAAGCGTGCGCCTGTGTCATAGGTAAAGGGCCAGCTGGCTTGACCATTAAAGGGTGCTGTAACCCCCAAAGTGCACTCCAAAAAAAAGAAAATATATATTTTTTTGTGTTTGTGAATTGTGTGCGCAGTAGCCGCACGTGCATCAACAAAGGAGCAGCGCCAAGCGTGCGCCTGTGTCCCATAAGTAAAGAGCCGGCTGGCTCATTTCTTAAAGGGTGGTGTAACCCACAAAGTGCACTAGTCTCCATCAAAAGTAAAAAATTATTTTCTGTGTTTGTGTGTGCCTTAGCCGCACATATATATCAATATAACATAAATGGAGGACCAAACTTTCTCCGATAAAAATAAAATAGGGAAAGATCAAGAACCACTTCCTCCTAGTGCTGTTGCTGCTGCTGGGAGTTGTTCATCATCCCAGAGAGGAAGTAGGAACACCACTACTTTTACTAAACAATTGACCCTCCAACAGTCCTTAGCGAGGAGGATGAAGTACGACAGCAGTCATCCTGAAGCAAAACGTGTAACTGAGGCCTTGACTGCTATGTTGGTGTTAGACGTGCGTCCGGTATCCCCCATCAGTGCAGTGGGATTTAGACAATTGATGGAGGTAGTGTGTCCCCGGTTCCAAATCCTGTCTAGATTCCACCTGCATCCTCAAAGCAGCAGCAACAAGCGTGCGTCTGTCTGTTAAAGGGTGGTGTAACCCCCAAAGTGTGCTCCAACCAAAATAAAATAATCTTTTTTTCTGTGTTTGTGTGTGAAATGTATGCGCAGTAGCCGCACCTGCATCCTCAAAGCAGCAGCAACAAGCATGCGTCTGTCTGTTAAAGGGTGGTATAACCCCCAAAGTGCGCTCCAACCAAAATAAAATAATCTTTTTTTCTGTTTGTGTGTGAAATGTATGCGCAGTAGCCGCACCTGCATCCTCAAAGTAGCAGCGAAAAGCGTGCATCTGTCTGTTAAAGGGTGGTGTAACCCTCAAAGTGCGCTCCACAAACAATAAAAAAATTCTTCTTTTTATTCTGTCTTTGTGAATTGTGTGGGCTGTAGCCGCACCTGCATCCTCAAAGCAGCAGCGACAAGCGTGCGTCTGTCTGTTAAAGGGTGGTGTAACCCCCAAAGTGCGCTCCAACCAAAATAAAATAATCTTTTTTTCTGTGTTTGTGTGTGAAATGTATGCGCAGTAGCCGCACTTGCATCCTCAAAGCAGCAGCGACAAACGTGCATCTGTCTGTTAAAGGGTGGTGTAACCCTCAAAGTGCACTCCACAAACAATAAAAAAATCTTCTTTTTTTTCTGTCTTTGTGAATTGTGTGGGCTGTAGCCGCACCTGCATCCTCAAAGCAGCAGCGACAAGCGTGCGTCTGTCTGTTAAAGGGTGGTGTAACCCCTAAAGTGCGCTCCACAAAAAATAAAAAAATCTTTTTTTTTTTCTCTTTGTGAAATGTTTGGGCTGTAGCCACACCTGCATCCTCAAAGCAGCAGTGACAAGCGTGCGTCTGTCTGTTAAAGGGTGGTGTAACCCTCAAAGTGCGCTCCACAAAAAATAAAAAATTCTTCTTTTTTATTCTGTCTTTGTGAATTGTGTGGGCTGTAGCCGCACCTGCATCCTCAAAGCAGCAGCGACAAGCATGCGTCTGTCTGTTAAAGGGTGGTGTAACCCTCAAAGTGCGCTCCACAAACAATAAAAAAATTCTTCTTTTTATTCTGTCTTTGTGAATTGTGTGGGCTGTAGCTGCACCTGCATCCTCAAAGCAGCAGCGACAAGTGTGCGTCTGTCTGTTAAAGGGTGGTGTAACCCCCAAAGTGCGCTCCACAAAAAATAAAAAATTCTTCTTTTTTTTCCTGTCTTTGTGAAATGTGTGGGCTTTAGCTACACCTGCATCCTCAAAGCAGCAGCGACAAGCATGCGTCTGTCTGTTAAAGGGTGGTGTAACCCCCAAAGTGCGCTCCATCCAAAATAAAATAATCTTTTTTTCTGTGTTTGTGTGTGAAATGTATGCGCAGTAGCCGCACCTGCATCCTCAAAGCAGCAGTGACAAGCGTGTGTCTGTCTTTTAAAGAGTGGTGTAACCCTCAAAGTGCGCTCCACAAACAATAAAAAAATTCTTTTTTTTTCTGTCTTTGTGAATTGTGTGGGCTGTAGCCGCACCTGCATCCTCAAAGCAGCAGCGACAAGCGTGCGTCTGTCTGTTAAAGGATTACATCGGTGACAGCATCCAAGTAGGCATGTCAGACAGTCTGTACATGTACTGGCAGGAAAAAGAGGCAATTTGGAGGCCCCTGTACAAACTGGCTCTATTTTACCTGAGTTGCCCCCCCTCCAGTGTGTACTCCGAAAGAGTGTTTAGTGCAGCCGGGAACCTTGTCAGCGAAAGGCGTAGGAGGTTGCTTCCACAAAATGTAGAGAAGATGATGTTCATAAAAATGAATTATCAACTCTTCCAGGGAGACCAGCCTCCATAACGTACAGAAGGATTTGTGGTGGTGGATTCCAGCAGGGACGAATTAATACTCTGTGAGGATGATGATGTACACAACACTGAAGAGGGTGAGGAATCGGTGAATGAGGAGGATGAGGACGACATCTTGCCTCCGTAGAGCCAGTTTGTGCAGGGACAGATTAATTGCCAGCTTGTTTTGTGGGGGCCCAAACGAACCAATCATTTCAGCCACAGTGGCAGACCCTGGCGCTGAAATGATTGGTTTGTTAAAGTGTGCATGTCCTGTTTATACAACATAAGGGTGGGTGGGAGGGCCCAAGGACAATTCCATCTTGCACCTCTTTTTTTTCTTTGCATTATGTACTGTTTTGGGCCTAGTTTTTCAAACTGCCATCCTGTCTGCCACTGCAGTGTCACTCCTAGATGGGCCACGTGTTTGTGCCGCCCACTCGTGTCGCTTATTATAGTCATCCAGCTACCTCGGTGCAACCTTTTGGACATAAAAACACAATTGTGAGGTGTTAGGTGTTCAGAATAGACTGGAAATGAGTGGAAATTAAGGTTATTGAGGTTAATAATAGCATAGGAGCATAAAAACCCACAAATTCTGTGATTTTAGCAGTGTTTATGCTTATTTTAAAAAAATACAGATCCAAAACACAAAACCCAGAACCCAAAACAGGGAAGGGTGGTTTTGGCAAAACCAATCCAGATCCAAAGCACGAAGAAAGATCCAGATCCAAAACCAAAACACGAAAAGTGTCCGGTGCACACCCCTAGTATGTATACACATACATACATATATACATACACACGCATACATATGTCACACACACCTTACACTCACACACATATATACACACACATATGTCACATATATATTATAAACAATTTTACCTTGCAGCAGATCAGATCGGTACAGGAACGAGCAGGCTGGCACCATTTAATTAGGCCCCTCCCCCTCACAGCAAGATGTGGCAATTTGCGGGTCAATCGGGAGGGGGGCGGAGCCAAATGACTAAATTCTAATAAAGTTGCTTCAAATTGGCTCCGCCTCCATATCGACCTGCAATTTGCCGCAAGGGGGCGGGGCTTAAGAACTTGGTGCCTGCACCCCAATCTGTCAGGGGGGGTTCTGAGTAACCAGAAACCCCCCCTGCGTGCACTACTGCGAGTTAATGGTTAGGGTTTACCTTAGGAACAGTTATAGGGTTAGAGTTACCTTAAACAGACAGCGTCAACATAGTGACCATGTTGACATGTCATCTGTGTCGACATTCTGACCTTGCTGACATTTTTACTTTGGTCATTTTGACCATGCCGACATTCTTATGAAGAAATTATGAATGTCCACTTAATATACTGTACAGATCCTTTCCTTTGAACCTTTGTAATGGGTATTTCTCCTGAGAAACCCAGTAATATGAGAAATTATCCTGTAGACCCCTGTCATGGAGGCATTTTCCTGTGGACCCCTGTAATGGAGGGCATTCTCCTGTGAACCCCTGTAATAGAGGGCATTCTTCTATGGATTCTTGTAATGGGGACATTCTTCTATGGACCCCTCTATTTGTGGAATTCTCTTGTGGACCCCTGTAATGTGGTCTCTTTAATGGGTATGCAGTCACTAATTCAACATTCACAATGTTGGCACCAGTTATGATATTGACATCACAAATATCGACAGTTGGAAAATGTAAACATGGGCAGAAATATGACATGATTATTCTTATAGTTAGGGTTAATGGTTGGGTTAGGCTTCCTATAAAAAGACAGTGTCGAAATTCCTACCATGTTGCGATATCATCACTTTTGACATGCTGAAGGTTGCCCTAATACAACAAACCTTTCCTTTGGACCGCTATAATGGGGGGCATTCTACTGTGGACCCCTTGTAATGGAGAGGTATTCTCCTGTGGTCTTCTGTAATGTTGTTGTCACAATTATGATATTCTGTAGATCTGGCCCGGGACCCTTGGGTATGGCGGATGTGCGTAGGAAACGTGGTGATGTAATGATACTTTGGGCCATGGGTACGAAGTAGTATAATCTAGGACAATAAAGGAACCACAGGCCAGTGATAAGCATAGATACTGAACTGGAACTGGAGTGAACAGACCAGGTCCACTGGGCGACCTCTCACCTAGTGCCCTGTGAAGACCAGCAGGACCATCGGTAGACTCCAGAAACAAGGGTGAACGTCAGGATTCAGAACTATATAGTACTCGGGCCAGGAATCGGAGACTAATGTAGTCATAGTACAGCTTGAGGAAGCTGTAACCCTGGTGCTGCTCTGGCGCAAGACTGGAACTGGAACCCAGTGAGGAACTCAGAGACTGAGAGTCAGGATAGGTAATACAGTTTACTGAACACCTCAGTGTACAGACCGTATACTGCATATGTACCCCAGCCCAGGGACCAGCACCCTTCTATGAACCAGCCCAAGACAATAGCACACAGCACAGGGAAACCAATACATGGAAGCTGCAACACTGGCAGAAATAGCTGAGGATGGTATCCAGCGAGCCATCCACAAAATAGCAATGGAAGTCACAGGAGACATGATGTCAGAACACAAGGAATGAATGTTGGGAAGGAAACATGTTGTTCAGCTCAAGTGCTTTCTCCAGGTGCAGATTTACATAGCAGACAGTTGATCCCCATTGGAACAGAGGATGAGGTGAGCACTGCTGAGCTGCTCGGGTGCATCAGGTAATTGCAATGGAATGTTTCTGCATACAGCACTGAAGGAGTATCTAAGCTTGTAAGAAATGCTAAGACCCAGATTTTTGACATTCATTTGTGACAGTCCCCTGTAATGAGGACATTCCACCATTGGTCTTCAATAATGTCATTCTATGGACCCCTGTAATGGAGACATTCTCTCTATAATGTCATTCTATGGACCCCTGTAATGGGGACATTCTACCATTGGGCTTCTATAATGTCATTCTATGGAACCCTGTAATGGAGACATTCTCTCTGTAATGTTATTCTATGGACCCCTGTAATGGAGACATTCTCTCTGTAATATTATTATATGGACCCCTGTAATGGGGACATTCTCTCTGTAATGTTATTCTGTGGATCCCTGTAATGGGGACATTCTCCGATGGTCCTTTGTACTGTCAATCTATGGAGCCCTGAAATGGGGACATTCTTCTATGGTCTACTCTAATGTTATTCTATGGAGCCCTGAAATGGGGACATTCTCCTATGGTCCTCTGTAATGAAGAGCATCTCCTATGAAACCCCTTTAAGGGGAGTCATTCTCCAATGGTCATCTGTAATGGGGAGAATTATCCTGTGAACCTCTGTAATGGGGGGAATCCTCTTGTGGACCCCAGTAGTTGGGGGCATTTTTGTGCAGGCCCCTGAATTGTGATTCTATGGAACCCTGTAAAGGAGATATTCTCCTTTTTTCCTCTTTAATGTTAATCTGTAGAACCCTTATACTGTAAATGGGTGGCTTTTTCCTATGTTCCTCTGTAACGGGGACAGTCTCCTGTGGATCTCTGTGATGTCATTCTATGAGCCTCTGTAACGCCATGTCTTACTGTAAACTAACTATGAGTATAAGGATATATTGGGACTGTCTTTGTTACATGTGGATGCAATTGTAGATGCATACAGGTGTTCTGCACGCACTGGACTAGGACATACTTGCCCACTCTCCCATAATTTTCGTCAGACCCCTGAATTTGGGGGAGAGTCTCCTGGCCCCCTTCCCCAGTCTACAAGTAGATAAGACGCCTGTATCTCATAGCTTTCCAGGCAAATTGTGCGTGGCAAGGCAACTGATGACCCAATTCACTATGAATCACATTATTATAGCTACGCCCCCACATCGGTTTGACAAATATCATGGCAAAACATTGAGAGCTGGGGCCACAATTAATTTCCAGACGTTCTTTTTTGGAGCACTGTGACTATGGGACATATTCAGTTGGGTGCGAGTAAAGCAAAAAACCTGCACCTGCAAGGTTTTTCCTGCAGGTGCGGGTCTTTTGCTATTCAATTAGGTGCGTTTTTTTTCTATTTTGCGCGCCGGGAGGTTTTTATACTCGCACTTCCAGAGCAAGTGTGTTTTATTCTAACATCTCTAATTTTAGGAAAAATCAGTGAGACTTGCTCTGGGACCCCGACATCACCCCTAATGACTAATTAAGCTTTTGGAAATTTCCAATTAGCTTAATTAGTCAGTAATTACTCACCTTCTGAAGTGCTGTCTTCTGCATCCAGCATCGGGACCCAGACTCCAGCAGCAGCGGTGAGTATATAGTGTGTATGAGTGAGTGTGTGTGTGTGAGACCGCCGGTAAATGTGTCACCCCCCAGTGTCAGTGTTTCTCCCGGAATGGGCGCTGGGAGAACTACATCTCTCAGCAGCCCTTGCCCCTCCCACCAGCCCCTGGAGCCTCCCAGCAGCCCCCAGGACTCCCAGCAGCCCCCTCTCCAATGAGTAGAGGGGAGGCCACCAGGAGCTGCGGACACTACCGGACACCCCCGGGCAGGTAAGTACAGAATTTTTTTATTTTTGTTTACGCGGTGTGGGGTTTTCATCTTTGAAAACCCCGCGCCGTGTAAGAAAAAATTTAAATTGGATACCGCGGGTATTGTAAACACGCATGCCCGCAGTAATCCAAAATTGGACACAAGGTTTTTTACCTCGCGCTTAATTGAATATGCCCCTATGTAGGGGAATATTATATTGTATCATATCTTCTCATGAACAGTAACCTCCATGTTAGTTATTGAGCAAGCCAAGAGGACAGTTGATTGGAAGGTTCCCCGGACTGCTGTAGCCCTGTAGACCATCTCAGTAGCATCAAAAGTTCCATTGCCATGTCAACATTCTTTGCTCTTATGCTTAGCTCTGTTCTTCAACATCTTATCCAAAAGATAAACTTCCTATTGGCTAATATCAACGTACATTTCTATAACTGAAGAATATAGAAAAAAAACATATCTACAGACACGGAGACTTATTGGTGGGGAAAAGGATCAGCTTTATTTAATTATTTTTGAAAGGAGGAAAAAGGTTTGGTGATGAAGAAAGAATGGCTTGACACAGTTTCGCCATCTTGCCCAAATAATCAAATAAATGGTGTAAATGGGGACCAACTGCCAGCCCATTGCCAACAACTCAGTGCCTAGATGGGGCCAACTGCCAGCTTATTTCTAACAACTCAAGGTAACCAAACTCTCCTGCCAATTACACACAAAAAGGTCCCCTGGGACTGGTGATGTTGCTGAACCCAGGGTGGGGTAGAATCAGTCTAAACCTGTGTATTGGCAGGGAGAGTCACTGTTTTTTATTTTTTTTATTGAGTAGTATTTTATTAATTTACTATTTTAAAACATGTAACAAATAGTACAACATAAAATAAAACATAGTAATGCTTGACAGGCATAACACAGAAACATATCTAAAATCCAACACCAATTCCAACATTAGGTAAATAGAACCAAAGCCCAATATATAGTGCCTAGTGGCAAATTGAAATCCACTTCCACATTTAACCATCACAACTATAGCGATATAAATATTCTAAATATAGTGACCTAAAACATAACTACAACTACAGGTTGAGTCTCCCATATCCAAATATTCCGAAATACGGAATATTCCGAAATGCGGAATATTTTTAGCATGACTGAAATAGTGAAACCTTTGATTTTTGATGGTTCAATGTACACAAACTTTGTTTAAGGCACAAAATTATTAAAAATAAAGTATAAAATTACCTATAGGCTGTGTGTATAAGGTGTATATGACATATAAATTAATTTCATGTATCTACACAAACTTTGTTTGAGCCACAAAATTATTGAAAATATTGTATAAAATAACCTTCAGGATGTGTATATAAGGTGTATATGAACCATAAATGCATTCTGTGTTTAGATTTGGGCCCTATTCCTAAGACATTTCAAAATGGTATGCAATTATTCCAAAATACGGAATATTCCGATATCCAAAATACCCTTGGTCCCAAGCATTTTGGATATGGGAGACTCAACCTGTATAACAATTTAACGTAAGAATAATTCTAACAATTACAACTAACTTAAACAAAATAAATATTAACCATGGTGAAAATCTATATAGTTATTATGGGTATCCAAACCACTAACACATCAACTATACATCAACTCTACATTTATTAACCTCAAATATAGTAAGCACAATCTAAATAACTATAAATATAGTGATTGTAAATATGAAAGTGTACCTTTCTGATTATAAGTGCAGTGATTATAAATGTGTTTGCTTCAATTGTAATAACTATACATGTACTAGTATGCCCGTGGCGAACATTTCGCCAATTTGAACCCAGAACATACGTACGGAAAATGCTTAGCTAGATAATGGCTAGATCATATGTTAATACGATGGAATTGGGTAATAAAAGATGTGTGTGAAACATTACCGGCTAAGCCACGCCTTTTTATGGTTTTTTGAGATTTTTTTATTGTAATATTTCACCATTTGCAAGTGCGATGATATATTTGGCCATGGACTCTGACACAAAATGGACCATTTCCAGGGGGTATTGCAAGCTGAGCCCCTATAGATGCGAATGATAATGCACTGTTACTCTGGCTCACCGTCTCCCAGCCTCCCGCCAATCAGCGGCTGCCGGCAGCTCTTGTGGAAAGCAGAGAGAAGAGGCGTTGCTTTTGAGGCGCAAACCAGGTGCTGATTGGCTGGGAGCTGCGAGCCTGGAATCGATGTGGTGGAAAAAGTAGATGAGGGAAGAGCGCCCCCTATGGCAGCAGCCTCACGTGGTGTGCAGCCCGAGCACCCTCCCTCAGTATGTAATAGCTATATCATGCAGCCAGGCACCCTATCAGCAGTCGAACTGGGCAGAACGTAAACAGTGTCCACACATAGCTAGGGCGCCATGTCTATGTGAGAGCACAGACCACCAGTAGTGCGTGGGTGGTCACCCCCAACCCGCTTCCCCCGGGTCACTGTGCCGGCTCTGTGTTCTGGTAGTTTTCTTGACAGTTTGAGGTTAGCTAATGTATACCAAAGCATTTCTTATGGTTTTTGTCGATTTTTTCCCATGAAATTTTATACAGTTTTAGTCCAAATTCTGTAATTTATTGCTGATTGAAATCCGTCGCCAAAGAATCACATTAATATTTTAATTAGTCTTTGAGATATTCAAATTCAAAGAGCGTTCCGGACAAAGGGACTAAGCAATTTATATATATAAGATTAACTATAGGTGTAATAACTCTCATTTTACTAACTTATTATATAGTGCCAATAATAGTGACTATGAATAACTTATTAATTACCATTATTAAACCACATATATCGTGTCTAAAAATACAATGACATATATAATAACTATAAATACAACCTTTATATGCATAATAATTATAAACAAACCAATTACAACCAAAATATATAACTTATGAAAAAATATTTTTCTATATTCCCATGTAAAATGTAATAACTATCTTAGTTTACAATATAAATATTATGCCTATACATCACATATATACAAAAACAAGAAATAAGAAAGGCAGAGAGAAACAAACAAACAAACATAACAAAATTAAATAATAATAATAAATAAATAAATAAAAACTTCACTGGCTCTCTTATCATAACTTAAATACACAAGGAAACCATACATTATTATGTACATCTAATATTTGGTAAATGGTCGCCTAGAGATAAACTACTATGAAATCTTCCTTATTTCTTTATGATGAGGCAAATCTGGACTCTAGCCATCTACCCCAAATCTTATTAAATTTAATTTCCGCCTTTCGTGTAATATAAATGTGTCTTTCATGCTGTACAGTAAGCAAATCAAAGACAACCAGTCTTCAACTTCCAGTCCCTCTGGAGCCATCCATAAATGGGCAATAGACACTTTAGCTAAGGCACACATATTTATTAGAAACTGTTTACTATTTTTATTAACAAGAGTTCCATCGATCGTTCCCAAACAACACGCTACTGGGCTGAGTATTACATTAGGAATACCCAGTTCAATTAAAACAGACTTAATCCATTCCCAGAATTGGCAAACTAATTGACACTCCCACAATAAATGCCTACATGACCCCTCCTCTGTGTGGCATTTCGGACAACGATCGGAAGATCGGCCTCCATATCTAACTAAACAAACCGGAGAAAGATATGTACTATGTAAAATAAACAATTTAATTTGTTGAAAACTTGAAATCTAATAGATGTTGTAGAAACCTTAGGAGACTTCAATGCCTCAGCCCAAGTCTCATCTGTAATAGGAACCAAATCCTCTTCCCACTGAGATTTAAGTCTACGTAGATTTTCAGTATGGTGAAGGGATAGTAAAATGAATAAGAGTGTGATAAATGCTTACGGGAGTCAGCAAAAATATTATTAATGCAGAAGAAATTAAAACAGGGTGAATTTCAAAACTGTGTTAACAAGGCATGTCTAAGCTGTAAATATCAACAGAAATACTCTGATGGTAAGTAATACTTCTGTCTAAGTTGATCAAATGAGCAAAGAACTGAGTTATTATCATACAACTGACCTAGTGTAGAAATGCCCACAGGCTGCCAGACTTTATGTTAGGCTGTAAACCAGCCAGTTCAGTCAGTATACTCAAGCTACTCAAGGAAGTATCAGTATCTAATCCAGGAACCTCTATCATGCCGGAGACCTGCCTCCACACTTGTATTGCTTGTTTTAATAAGGGTGGGCTAGATGCAATAATTCTACCTTCTAACAATATTCGCAGAGGAGTAAACCCAGGGTATGACTGAGATATTAAATGAACATGCAAAGCATCACTAGACAGGTCCTGAAGCCATATCTGCAGAGGTACCATTTGAGCTGCATAACAATAGTATTTAAATTTCGGCAAGGCAAGACCTCTGGCAGATCTAGTCTTAGTAAGAGTATCTAAACTAATACAGGAATGACGATTCGCCCAAACCAGTGAAGGAAGGAGACTATTTAGTTTCCAAAATATACCAGCAAAAAGAAAAACAGGAGAATGTTGAAGTATGTATGAAAACGTGGGTTGCAGGACCATTTTTATTAAATTGACCCGACCCATAACTCTAAGGGGGAGTCAGCTCCACACCCTAATTTTAATCTTTAACATAAATAAAAAAGGGTTTATATTAAGGGAGACAAAATCACTAGGTGTGTTTGTTATCCAAATACCTACATATTTAAAACTGTCTACCCAACAAAGAGAGAGTCACTATTACCATTCTTTCCCTCCAGTCAAGGTTCCCAAGAAGGAACTGCAGTTCTCACCATACTAAACTATAGCCATTCCTCTACACACCCTTAATCACAGTATCAAGAAACAAAAACAGACCCTCCACAGTGAATGACCCATCAGGCCGGTAAAAATGTCAGTCCTTAAATTGAATCAAAGGGTAACAGACCATGCTACCTGCTGTACCCACAACCAACTACAGATAAAAAAAACACTTCTGTGCCATGTTTATTTCAACAATGCCAATCCTAGGGACGATATTAGACCAAACTAGATGACAAAAAGTCTATATATACCGGCCTCAAATCCTAGGAAAAGCGAGTTGACAATTCATAACCATCCAAGTGAATGAGTCAAATAAACGGAAAACCAATAGACTCTACAGACTGAAGCAGACAGTCACATACCCCTGAAGCCTAACCAACGTACAAATCTAACTTCAGGGAACAGATTAAAATCCTTTGCAGAGAGGATTTAACCACCCAAAAAAAAAGAAGGACCAATAACACAGGAATATTTACAATCAATTCTACCACTTGTAAATGAATCAAGAAGAAAACGTAAGCTATACTGTAAGTCAGAAAGACCAAAATCCAACAAGGGCTAACTACCAAAAACCAACAGTTAGTCATTGGTAAAAGGGGGTTGGGGGGAGGGGGAGGGGAGTGTTGTAACCTGACCTGAGGTTAAACAAAAAACACAGATGCTGGTATTTATTCTTATTTTATTCTGGTCAGAACAAGCCTCCCAACCAGGAGATCACTATTATAAACCAGCAAATCAGTCCCAAAACTCTACCCCTTAACTTTAATAGGACCACACAAATCAAACCATAAAAAGGACAGCCCTTACAATGCAACGGTTGCATTTCAACTTTTTTTTTTTTGTGGCCACCCCATCTGTAACTATGGAGGGTGTACATGAATAGGGGCCACACCAATCTGTCAGGTCATGGCTTCTTATCTTAAACTCTTACTTGTTGGAATTTCATGAATAGCTTTATTAGATCTTGATGGTAAGCAGCCATTGTACATTCCCTATCTCACCATTTCATTAGTGCATCTTAATGTTGTCTTGATTTGTGAGTAAATTGGTTTTACCGCTGGTTGGAGCAAAAGGCTTCCCATTGAAAGTATAAGTCTGATGGCTGCTCATCGTCACTACTAAGGACATGTAAAAGGATCAGGTTGCTTTGTAAGGTGAAAGCTCTGAGCTCACCTGCTAAACTGACAATCACCCTCTAAAATTTCAAAGACCACCTCTTAGAGGAAATTTAATAAAAAGAACCCTGCCCTACGATCTCTAATATTTAGCATGCTGCCTTAACACAGGGCATATTTCTGCACCTGCCCCGCATTCAGATCAAACACATGGGTAATCCAAGCTTTGTCCTTCCGAAGGCTTAAAATGGTATACCACACTGTGACCGCCGTCTGGATGCAAGAAACCTTGCAATTCCCGGTATCAGTGAGGGTTATCTACAATGTTCCATAAATTACTTAGATGAAATAATACAATATTGTAGACCAACAATCTTCTTATGTGGCATATGTTTGTGCCTGTGGTAGGAAAGTGAGATTGTAAGTTCCACTGTTCAGGGACAAACAGGGCTAAACAAACTCTCTTACTGAAAAGCTCCTCTGAATACTTCTCTCTTCATTCTACCTCTGCTGTCCCATCAAGCTCAAACGCTTCTCATTCACCTGCAAAGCCCCCAACTCCTCAACTCCTATTCTCCCTACATCTCCAGCCTCACTTCCACTCATAGACCCACCTGCCCCATCACTTTATCACAGAAAGCCATCTCACGGCCTCCCAGGTCACCTCTTCTCACATTCAGAATTTCTCGTGTGCTCCTCCCAGCCCCCGGAATGCCCACCCGCCCGCGATCCAACTTTCACCCGGTCTTTAAACGTGCCCTTACAACTAATCTTTGTCATCATGCCTACCAACCCTCCTCCTAACTCCCCATTCTTGCTCTCCCCAACCCTGCTCCCACCTTCCTTGTATGTCAACCCTCCCTTTGGAATGTAAGCTCTTGAGAGCAGGGCCCCTCTCTCCTTTGTTTCCCTATGTAATTGTTATTTACGCATCATAATTATCTAATAATGCATACATGTCCAGTTGTGAACTTTCCTGCATCAGTTTTATACATATAAAAAACTTTGTTGTTTGGTCCATTCCCTATGTTTCCTGCCATATAAATGGAAGTGAATGTTAATACATAAAATAAAAAATCAATCAATTTCTAGTGTTTGTTATTGCAGTTATTTACCTGTTAAATAATTTTTTGGAGTCTCAGCCACCGAGTTGGGTTGGTACATTGGCTAACGCAACTCTCTAAGAGCCACATGTAGTGGTGGCAATTTTGTGGTTCATATATTTAAGAAGAAGACCAGGGTCTATCAGCATTGTCTTCGTGGCTTTCCATCTATTTTACGGAACTCTGCTCTGCAGCGCACGGAGGGTTAAGTTATTCTGCGCACCGCCATGGAACCTGGCTTAGCAGACGTCTGGTGGGCCGCTGATGAAACCTTTCCATGATGTAGTGACTGTGGTTAGAGAGCTCTGATTCGGTTTGAATATGAAAACATAGCAGTCCCAGTACAACAAACTCCGAGACCTGTAAAACAACAGATGCCGCAGTGGTGACGACTGAACGGATTAAGATTACAACCACAGGAGGAAATACCTGTGCAATAAAATGTTTCACTAAAGGCGGATAGGAATCTGATGGGTATAACAGGTGTTAGAAGAAAAAGGAGCCCTGCAACAATGTAATATTCAGCAAATGATTTATCTGCTGTAAATAATATACATGTCTAAAAGTACATGTAACTAGAAATACATACACACGCTATGTATAATTGTTACCTTTCACCTGCATTTCATGGTAGGGGTAACCTGTTGGGACAAATCAACTGATGAAGCCAGTCTTGTGGAAACCTTCACAGAATATATTTTCTATAAGTGCTTTCACTGGCCTCAGGCTGATAGTCTGTTGTGAACTGATGTTGTATATCGATATAATAAGTCTGTCTGTCTGTCTATTTGTCCTTTATGCATGGTCAAAGTTTTGTATCTACAGTAGTTCCACCAAGTTTGGCATGATGGTGTAGTTTGACCAGGATTAGGTTTTTGGCTATGTTTGAAGTTCATCAGAGCCATGGAGGTCTACATGGTGACCACCAAGATCATTCCACTCCAGCAGCGCAGGCATGAAGCAACTTCAGAGGTACTGGACTTACCCCTTGGCAAGGGAAGGGGGGGCAGAGTGTCTCCCTTGTACCCCCCTTTTGCCGGGCCTGTTGTGAGGCATTATAACGGTTCCCTTGCAGGAGAGGCGCAGCTATGGAAGGAAAGCATTGCTCCACAGCGTCCACAATGGCACAAGTGGTGGTTGTCGGGCACCCTCCCATTCCAGCGTCAAGATGTCTATGCCCAAAAAGGGGGTACCTAGGATTCCTCCTTATGGTTGGCCTCAGTGGCCAATAAAGGAATGAGTAACGGCCTCCGCTGCTCAGATTACGTCGAGGATGTACAGTCTCCCACATTTGTTCACTCTGAGTATGGTCAATGGTGGGAGTTGTAATGCTTTCTAGGCCACTCAATATTTTTATATGTTTAGTAAAACTACAGCAGTTGTTACCTTACACCAGTTACTGTGTCAGCAAATTTATTTCAGGTTTAAGTTCTAAGGGTTTAATATGGTCTAGGATGGTCATGAATCATTGGTATTACTCAGTCATGCTCTTTATTACTCTGTGCTGCTGTGAACATACCGAGGCTCTAGGTAGTCCCGGCTAGCTAATAACTCAAGGTGCATACACAAACAATGATTTTTTTTGAACGATTATCGATAACGAAAAAATCGTTCACTTTCTGAGTTAAAACGATGAACGATTATCATTCATGCGCGTTCACGTTTGTAGTTTGTAGATCTGTCAGACTGACCAACTGACCGATTTTCAGTAAGGGAATATGCAAAAATCATTTGTAGTTAAAAAAAAATCATTCATTACATTTAGTAAATGAACGATTTTAGTAAACGATTTTCGTTCATTTTTACCTTGAATATATCGTTCATTTACTAAATCGTTGTGTGTGTATGCACCTTAAGAGTCCGCAGGCAGGCAGGAGATGAAGCCTGGATACTATAGCTGCCCTTTCTTCAGTATAGCACAGTTACATTATGCACAGCCTGCGGAATACAGACATCGGCGAGTTCCATGAGAGACAGCCCGATGTTTTAAAGTAACAGTCATTTAATAGGCAAAATTAGGTTGATTTTGCCTTTTAAATGACTGTTACATATAAACATCGGGTAGTGTCACACAGAACTCACCAATGCCTGCAGTACGAAGGCTATTACATTTACCCTCATACATTTAACAAAGTGATAAAATAGAACATATTAAAATAAACTCACATATTAGTGGCAGCATTGCAAACAGTAAATAAAAACAATGGCCCTGATTCAGAGCCGCTCGCTATTTGCAGTCGTTCGTTCAAAATAAAGGGGTGGCTATTCAAATGAACCGTTCGCTCTTTGCGGTCTGTTCACGCCTCTAAGTCTGAACGAGCGAACAAAACTTGCGGTCGAAATTTTGAAAAATACGCCCCCTTGCCGCTCGCACCATACGTCATGTCCGCTACTTATTAGATTAATCGAATACATCGAACAGCGTATGAACTGCTCGCTATTCTTGTGGTTGGTTTTTCCTACCACTATATTGCGAACAGTTCTGACTATAAAACAACCAGGTGACGTGGTCAATGACGCTGCTATTTTAATTATGCACACCCATAAAACGCCCGATTTGACCTTTAAGCACGCCTGCGTTCTTAATTCCACTCCCCGTTTTCAAGCTCCTTCCCCTGTGACCACCCACATACGCCTCCTCCTGTCACTCAAAGTAGCAGGCATTCGCTATATAGCGAACAAACGATTTTCGGCCGCACTGACTGATTTGCGCATGTGTATTACAATCCCTATGTATGCGCAGATGAGCGAACATCGGTCAGAACGAACGAGCGGCCGCTTACGAGCGGCTCTGAATCAGGCCCTATGTGTATACACAGAGATTTTTTATTTTTTTGTAAATCCCTGTTTGTTTTTTTTACTAAAGAATACTACCGTAAGTGCAAGTTGGCGGTGTAGCCCTTGTTAAACATAACATGCTTTAGATTTACCGCAATGTTCAAACATGGGGCCTGATTCAGAGCCGCTCGTAAGCGGCCGCTCGTTCACTCTGAGCGATGTTCGCACAACTGCGCATGCGTATGGGTCGTAATGCGCATGCGCAAACCAGTCATTGCGGTCAGAAATCGTGCGCTCGCAAAACAGCGAGGGGCTGCTAATTTGATTGACAGAATGTACCGTTTGTGGGTGGTAACAGGGGAAGGTGCTTGAAAACGGGGGAGTGGAGATCTGAACGCAGGCGTGCCTAACGGTAAAAAGGGCGTTTAATGGGAGTGCATAATTAGTAAAGGAGCGTCATCGACCACGTCACTTGGTTGTCTTTTAGCCTGAACTGCTCGCAGTGATAGCGGTAAAAAGAATCTACCACAATCACTGCGAGCAGTTCAGATGCCTTTGTATGTTCCCGATTAATCTAATAAATACCGGAGATGATGTGTGTTGCGAACGGCCAGGGGGCGTCTTTACAAAATAGCGAGCGCATTTTTCGTTCGCTCGCTCAGACATAGAGGCGTCAACAAACCGCAAAGAGCGAGCGCTCAATTTAAATAGCCGTCCCCTTTTTTGGAACAACCGTCCGCAAATAGCGTCCGGCTCTGAATCAAGCCCATGGCCTAAAAATGAGGCTCTCATATGTTACCATGGGTGGACTGGAAGCTAATATGAATACTTTTGGTTAACTCCAGTTCTCCGCGTTTTGAGATGAGGTTAATGTTCCTATAAAATAATATTTTCTTGTTTTCAGTTACTGTTCAACATACTAATGTATTTGGAGGCCACTGGCGTACAGTTTGTTATTCTTGGTACGGTCGGGTCTATCATTGAATCATGCTAAACCAACTGTTCTTTCAGATGGTGTGTGCGTAGTGGTCAGCGCATCGGCTTGTGGGCTCAGAGGCTGCCAGGCGTTCTTCTATATTACATAAAAACACTGAGAAAGTCTCTCTGACGTCTAAGGTGTTGATGAAGTGTTATTTCGTTTACAGGGAACATTTGGGCAGATTGTATTAAGCTCTGGAAAGTGACCAACCAATCAGTTCCTAACTGTCATTACAGTCTGTGTTTGAAAAATGACAGTTAGGAGCTGATTGGTTGGTCATTTATCACTCCCCACTTTATCACTTTCCAGAGCCCCATAATCCCAAATGACTCTGGGGGTCATTCAGACCCGCTCGCGAGCGCAGGACACTCGCAAGCGGGTCGATGTTCCCCCACTGCGCATGCGCACGACGGAGGGAGCTCCGTCGTGCACATGCGATAGACCCGGCGAGCGACGGGCTCTCCATCGCTCCGGGTCTCGCACCAAAGGGGGCGTGCTGTCGATGTTGATTGACAGCACGCCCCCTTTGGTGGGCGTGCCGGGGGCGTGGCTGCCAGACGGAGGCGTTCCCATGAGAACGCCTACCGTCTGGGTCTGGCCCCACTGACATCACTAGTGATGTCAGTGGGAGTGATTTTGGCTCTGATAGAGCCAAAATCACTCCAGGGCTTGCGGCAGCAAGACCCTACCGCAGGGTCTCCGTCGCAAGCCCGATGGTCGCGATGGTCACCATCATCATGGACGCTCGCATATGCTGTGAGTGGTCACCCACAGCTATGCGAGTGGCCGGGAGGCCGCTCCATTTTCATGGAGGAGGGCACTGATTCAGAGCGTTCGGCTCTGAATCAGGCCCTCTGTTTGCAGAATTGTATATTACACTCTGTGGAGCTGACAATCATCGCGCAGATACTGTAGTTTTAGACTAACAGCCGCAGGAGTCCTCAACCCCAATCCTTAGCCCTCCAGCCCTGGTCCGCTGAGTAAAGAATAACGACAGAATCAATAAAAAGTGAATATCAATCACCACTATACTTTATAGATGGAAAATAAACAAAAGATAAATAAAAGGAAAACAAAATAATAGGAAATAAGGATATGAGTGATAAAAAAGCTAGAAAAATAAACAGAAATATATATAATGGAAAAATAGAATAAGAAAAAATAACAAAGAATAGCCTCTTCAAATCTCTCTACTAATAATCAAAACCGATATATAGAAATAACACATTCAATAATGAATCATGATAGAACATTCCAAGAGGGGTCTCCCATTATCACAAATGATGAGGGTAGCACGTATTAATAGTAATAATTATAATCTACCGGAGGCATTGGATCAACTGATTGACAAATTCATAGTTAGGGATTATAATAAGACTGAATTATTACAACAAAAATCTAAAGTATTACAGATGTCTCGAGACGATTTATTGAAAGCTAAAGATAAGAACTTTGATAAAATTCTACCATGGTCGTGTGACTTTACTATTACAAGTCCTATCATTCGTAGAGCGACTAAAGATCTGTGGCCAATCGTTTCATCGGACAAGGAGTTGTCTGGGTTAAAAGAGATCAGACCGATTACAGCTTTCAAACGTGGAAAAAATCTAAGAGACATGCTTGTACGAACGGACATCACTGATATGAATGTTCCACGTACCCCCAATGTATATAGCAAACCGGCAGGTTGCTATAAATGCCATAACTGTGTTACGTGCACCTTTCTTCTTAGTGGTAAAATATTTAAACATCCTCATAAAGACGTCATCTATGATATTCGACAAGTGGTAACGTACAACACCACTCGTGGTATACATCATCATATGTCCATGTAATTTGTATTATGTTGGACAGACAACGCAGAAATTTAAAGAACGAATGGCGCTGCACCGTTCGGCCATTAGATCTACATTGTCTGGCAAGGAGTGTGTACAACCGGTGGCACGTCATTTTAAGGAGGCCAACCATACATTGTCATCATTGAATTACATTATAATTGACCATGTACCAGAATTAAGGAGAGGGGGCAATAGAGCAAAGATCCTTTTGAATAAGGAGACACAATGGATTTTTAAACTGAACACTATCAGTCCAAATGGACTTAACGACAAGATTAATTGGAATGTTCTATCATGATTCATTATTAAATGTGTTATTTCTATATATCGGTTTTGATTATTAGTTTTTTTGTTAGAGAGATTTGAAGAGGCTATTCTTTGTTATTTTTTCTTATTCTCTTTTTCCATTATATTTATTTTTTTGTTTATTTTTCTAGCTTTTTTATCACTCATATCCTTATTTTCTATTATTTTGTTTTCCTTTTATTTATTTTTTTGTTTATTTTCCATCTATGTAAAGTATAGTGTTGATTGATGTTCACTTTTTATTGATCCTGCCATTATACTTTACTCTGCGTACCAGGGCTGGAGGGCTAAGGATTGGGGTTGAGGACTCCTGCGGCTGCCGCACTCTGGACGACTGCGCGTTCGCCACAGGAGATGACCAAGGAGTATGCAGGCAGCAGGTTGCCAGGACTCTGGTTGACTGCGCGTGCGCCAGGGGTGATGCTCCAGTGGAACGCAGACACGAAGTTGCCAGGAGACGCTGGAACGCAGGAGCCGGATGTGACTCCTCCTATGGCTTCCGTCGATGGGTCTCGTGGAGATGGAGACACGGACGGACTGGTTTATCACTATTTAAGGGGTAAGTGGATGATCTATGTGTTTTTATTGTCTACTGTGGCTTGATAAAGGGGGTTGTACCCCGAAACATTGCCTTTAAATTAGGGGTGTGCACCGGCCACTTTTCGTGTTTTGGTTTTGGATCTGGATCTTTCTTCATGTTTTGGATTTGGATTGGTTTTGCCAAAACCACCCTTCCGTGTTTTGGGTTCTGGGTTTTGTATTTTAGATCTGTATTTTTTTTTTAAAAAAGCATAAAAACAGCTAAAATCACAGAATTTGTGTGTTTTTCTGCTCCTATGCTATTATTAACCTCAATAACCTTAATTTCCACTCATTTCCAGTCTATTCTGAACACCTCACACCTCACAATAGTGTTTTTATATCCAAAAGGTTGCACCGAGGTAGCTGGATGACTATGCTAAGAGATACGAGTGGGCGGCACAAACACGTGGTCCATCTAGGAGTGACACTGCAGTGGCAGACAGGATGGCAGTTTGAAAAACTAGGCCCCAAACAGTACATAATTCAAAGAAAAAAAAGAGGTGCAAGATGGAATTGTCCTCCCACCCACCCTTATGTTGTATAAACAGGACATGCACACTTTAACAAACCAAACATTTCAGCGCCAGGGTCTGCCACATGACTGTGGCTGAAATGATTGGTTCGTTTGGGCCCCCACAAAACAAGCTGGCAATTAATCTGTCCCTGCACAAACTGGCTCTACGGAGGCAAGATGTCGTCCTCATCCTCCGATTCCTCACCCTCTTCAGTGTTGTGTACATCCTCATCCTCACAAAGTATTAATTAGTCCCCGCTGGAATCCACAACCACAGGTCCCTCTGTACGTTCTGGAGGCTGGTCTCCCTGGAAGAGTTGATAATTAATTTTATGAACATCATCTTCTCCACATTTTGTGGAAGCAACCTCCTACGCCTTTTGCTGACAAGGTTCCCGGCTGCACTAAACACTCTTTCGGAGTACACACTGGAGGGGGGGCAACTCAGGTAAAATAGAGCCAGTTTGTACAGGGACCTCCAAATTGCTTCTTTTTCCTGCCAGTACAGGTACGGACTGTCTGACATGCCTACTTGGATGCTGTCACCGATGTAATCCTTTAACAGACAGACGCACGGTTGTCGCTGCTGGTTTAAGGATGCAAGTGCGGCTACAGCCCACACATTTCACAAAGACAGAAAAAAAGAAGAATATTTTTATTGTTTGTGGAGCGCACTTTGAGGGTGACACCACCCTTTAACAGACAGACGCACGCTTGTCGCTGCTGCTTTAAGGATGCAGGTGCAGCTACAGCCCACACATTTCACAAAGACAGAAAAAAATAAGAATTTTTTTATTGTTTGTGGAGCGCACTTTGAGGGTTACACCACCCTTTAACAGACAGACGCACGCTTGTCGCTGCTGCTTTGAGGATGCAGGTGCGGCTACAGCCCACACATTTCACAAAGACAGAAAAAAAAATAAGAATTTTTTTATTGTTTGTGGAGCGCACTTTGAGGGTTACACCACCCTTTAACAGACAGACGCACGCTTGTCGCTGCTGCTTTGAGGATGCAAGAGCGGCTACAGCCCACACAATTCACAAAGACAGAAAAAAAAAGAATATTTTTATTGTTTGTGGAGCGCACTTTGAGGGTTACACCACCCTTTAACAGACAGACGCACGCTTGTCGCTGCTGCTTTAAGGATGCAGGTGCGGCTACAGCCCACACATTTCACAAAGACAGAAAAAAAAATAAGAATTTTTTAATTGTTTGTGGAGCGCACTTTGAGGGTTACACCACCCTTTAACAGACAGACGCACGCTTGTTGCTGCTGCTTTGAGGACAGTATCATATGCAGTGACAGTAGACTTGTCAGAAATTGTTGGCACGTCCTTCAGTCCGGACCAGGTGTCCAAACCGGCCCTTGACTTATGACACAGGCGCACGCTTGGCGCTGCTACTGTGTTGCTGCACATGCGGCTACATCGCACACAAGTCATAAACACATAAAAAAAATATTTTTTATTTTTTGGAGCACTTTGAGGGTTACACCACCCTTTAACAGACAGACGCACGCTTGTCGCTGCTGCTTTGAGGATGCAAGTGCGGCGACAGCCCACACAATTCACAAAGACAGAAAAAAAAAGAAGAATATTTTTATTGTTTGTGGAGCGCACTTTGAGGGTTACACCACCCTTTAACAGACAGACGCACGCTTATCGCTGCTGCTTTGAGGATGCAAGTGCGGCTACAGCCCACACAATTCACAAAGACAGAAAAAAAAATAATATTTTTATTGTTTGTGGAGCGCACTTTGAGGGTTACACCACCCTTTAACAGACAGATGCACGCTTGTCGCTGCTGCTTTAAGGATGCAGGTGCGGCTACAGCCCACACATTTCACAAAGACAGAAAAAAAAAAATTTTTTTTATTGTTTGTGGAGTGCACTTTGAGGGTTACACCACCCTTTAACAGACAGAAGCACGCTTGTCGCTGCTGCTTTAAGGATGCAGGTGCGGCTACAGCCCACACATTTCACAAAGACAGAAAAAAAAATAAGAATTTTTTTATTGTTTGTGGAGTGCACATTGAGGGTTACACCACCCTTTAACAGACAGACGCACGCTTGTCGCTGCTGCTTTGAGGATGCAGGTGGAATCTAGACGGGATTTGGAACCGGGGACACACTACCTCCATCAATTGTCTAAATCCCACTGCACTAATGGCGGATACCGGACCCACGTCTAACTCCAACATAGCAGTCAAGGCCTTAGTTATACGTTTTGCTTCAGGATGACTGCTGTCGTACTTCATCCTCATCGCTAGGGACTGTTGGAGGGTCAATTGTTTAGTAAAAGTGGTGATGTTCCTACTTCCTCTCTGGGATGATGAACGACTCCCAGCAGCAGCAACAGCACTAGGAGGAAGTGGTTCTTGATCTTTCCCTATTTTATTTTTATCAGAGAAAGTTTGGTCCTCCATTTATGTTATATTGATATATACGTGCGGCTAAAGCGCACACAAACACAGAAAATATTTTTTTATTTTTGCTGGAGAGTAGTGCACTTTGTGGGTTACACCACCCTTTAAGAAATGAGCCAGCCGGCTCTTTACTTATGGGACACAGGCGCACGCTTGGCGCTGCTCCTTTGTTGATGCACGTGCAGCCACAGTGCACACAATTCACAAACACAGAAAATATTTTTTTTATTGGTTTGGACTGGAGTGTACTTTGGGGGTTACAGCACCCTTTAATGGTCAAGCCAGCCGGCCCTTTACTTATGACACAGGCGCACGCTTGGCACTATTTTGTTGATGCACGTGCGGCTACTGCGCACACAATTCACAAACACAGAAAATATTTTTTTATTTGGTTTGGAGTGTACTTTGGGGGTTACAGCACCCTTTAACGGTCAAGCCAGCCGGCCCTTTACTTATGACACAGGCGCACGCTTGGCACTACTTTGTTGATGCACGTGTGGCTATTGCGCACACAATTCACAAACACAGAAAATATTTTTTTATTTGGTTTGGACTGGAGTGTACTTTGGGGGTTACAGCACCCTTTAACGGTCAAGCCAGCCGGCCCTTTACTTATGACACAGGTGCACGTTTGGCACTACTTTGTTGATGCACGTGCGGCTACTGCGCACACAATTCACAAACACAGAAAATATTTTGTTATTTGGTTTAGAGTGTACTTTGGGGGTTACAGCACCCTTTAACGGTCAAGCCAGCCGGCCCTTTACTTATGACACAGGCGCACGCTTGGCACTACTTTGTTGATGCACGTGCGGCTACTGCGCACACAATTCACAAACACAGAAAAAATATTTTGTTATTTGGTTTGGAGTGTACTTTGGGGGTTACAGCACGTTTTAACAGTCAAGCCAGCCGGCCCTTTACTTATGACACAGGCGTGCGCTTGGCACTACTTTGTTGATGCACGTGCGGCTACTGCGCACACAATTCACAAACACAGAAAATATTTTTTTTTGGTTTGGACTGGAGTGTACTTTGGGGGTTACAGCACCCTTTAACGGTCAAGCCAGCCGGCCCTTTACTTATGACACAGGCGCACGCTTGGCACTACTTTGTTGATGCACGTGCGGCTACTGCGCACACAATTCACAAACACAGAAAAAATATTTTTTTTTTTGGTTTGGACTGGAGTGTACTTTGGGGGTTACAGCACCCTTTAACGGTTAAGCCAGCTGGCCCTTTACTTATGACACAGGCGCACGCTTGGCACTACTTTGTTGATGCACGTGCGCCTACTGCGCAGACAATTCACAAACACAGAAAAAATATTATTTTTCTAGCACTTGGGGGGAGCACCCCTGATGGACAGAGCACCCCCTGGACAACACTACAGCACCCCTTTAGGACTGGGACACTGCACAGGACTTTGGAGTGGACACAGCCCCTATGGAGAACTGACTGCACAACACAGTCCAGCCAGCCCCTATGGACTTTGAAGTAGTGGACACAGCCCCTATTAACAACAGCAGCACAGCACAACACAGCCAGCCCCTATGGACTTTGAAGTAGTGGACAACAGCAGCACAGCGCAGCACAGCACAGCACAACACTACTCTGCACTACACTACACTACACTACACAGCCCAGCCAGCCCTAACTCCCACCCTCCCTCTTCACTGTCCACAGCCGAGTGAGAAAATGGCGCCGACGCGGGTACCTTATATAGGATCCAAAACCTGCGAGACCCGGAAGGCGGGATGATGACGTTTTGCCTCGATTTCAGATCCGAGTCAGGCGGGAAAAGTCGAGCCTGACTCGGATCTGACTCGGATCGGGGAGGCTCGGGGGGGTTCGGATTTCAGAAATCCGAACCCGCTCACCCCTACTTTAAATATATTTCATATCTATGACAGTCTCTGAGTGCCGATTTTTCTGTGGTATATATATATATATATATATATATATGGGACCGGGAGGCGGGAGGGGACACCGGATTTGACAGAGATGCATCCGTAGGCCACGCCCTAATGCATTTCATCAGCAGACTTAGTCAGAGGGCTGGCCTACATGACGCATAGACTAGTATTTACCTCGCCGGTAGCCAATCAGCATGCAGCGGGCGTTTAATTGCAGATTTCAACAATACACCCCTCTCATAGTGCCGATCTCTGCCGGGCTGTCATCCAGTGTAAGACAAATAGCAGCCTATACACTGTGGGCCTGATTCAGAGCCGGACGCTCTTTCAGAGCGTTCGCTCTGAATCAGTGCCCGCCTATTGTATTTTTAGAGCGGCCTCCTGGCTGCTCGCATAGCTGTGGGTGACCACCCACAGCTAGTGCGAGCGGCCAGGATGATGGTCGCGATGGTCAAGACCATTGCGACCATCGGACTTGCGACGAGACCCTTGTGGTAGGGTCTCATTGCCGCAAGTCCCAGTGGACTTTTTGCTCTTACAGAGCAAGAAGTCCACCCACTGACATCACTTGTGATGTCAGTGGGGCCAGCCCCAGACGGTAGGCGTTCCCATGGGAACGCCTCCGTCTGGGCAGCCAAGTCCCCGGCCCGCCCACCAAAGGGGGCGTGCTGTCACTCAACATCGACAGCACGCCCCCTTTGGTACGAGACCCGGAGCAACGGTTTGCCCGTCGCTATCCGGGTCTCGTGCATGCCCACGATGGAGCCACCTCCGTCGTGCGCATGCGCACTGGGCCAACATCGACCCGCTTGCGAGCACAGCGCTCGCGAGTGGGTCTGAATCAGGCCCAGTGTACATAAATTCACCACAATTAAAATAAAACATACATAGTTTAAAAAAGAAGAGAGAGCGAAAAGAGACAAAAGGCATTATAATATCGCGGCAAGTACATGTATATATGTATACTATATATATATATATATATATATATATATATATATATATATGTACATTATAGATAAATATATATATGGGTACAGGTTTGTGTAAGGACAGCGTACAATCAAACGATTCCCTCAAAACATAAATTATTTGTACAACACTATATAAATAGTAAGCGTATACAGAAAGTGCAATAAAGTGGTCATATAAAATAAAAGTCACTGATCCTTGAAAATAAAAGGTGGCAGCAGTCTTATTGAAATCCCGTTGGCCAGGCAGATAAGACAGTTCTGCAAAAACGTGCACCTAATAGTGTAATATTATTAATTAAAGTGGCAACCAGTGCTCAAACTAGGGGTGAGCGGGTTCGGATTTCTGAAATCCGAACCCCCCCGAGCCCCCCCGATCCGAGGCCGATCCGAGTCAGGCTCGACTTTTCCCGCCTGACTCGGATCTGAAATCGAGGCAAAACGTCATCATCCCGCCTTCCGAGTCTCGCAGGTTTTGGATCCTATATAAGGTACCCGCGTCGGCGCCATTTTCTCACTCGGCTGTGGACAGTGAAGAGGGAGGGTGGGAGTTAGGGCTGGCTGGGCTGTGTAGTGTAGTGTAGTGTAGTGCAGAGTAGTGTTGTGCTGTGCTGTGCTGCGCTGTGCTGCTGTTGTCCACTACTTCAAAGTCCATAGGGGCTGGCTGTGTTGTGCTGTGCTGCTGTTGTTAATAGGGGCTGTGTCCACTACTTCAAAGTCCATAGGGGCTGGCTGGACTGTGTTGTGCAGTCAGTTCTCCATAGGGGCTGTGTCCACTCCAAAGTCCTGTGCAGTGTCCCAGTCCTAAAGGGGTGCTGTAGTGTTGTCCAGGGGGTGCTCTGTCCATCAGGGGTGCTCCCCCCAAGTGCTAAAAAAATAATATTTTTTCTGTGTTTGTGAATTGTGTGCGCAGTAGCCGCACGTGCATCAACAAAGTAGTGCCAAGCGTGCCCCTGTGTCATAAGTAAAGGGCCGGCTGGCTTGACCGTTAAAGGGTGCTGTAACCCCCAAAGTACACTCCAGTCCAAACCAAAAAAATATATATTTTTTCTGTGTTTGTGAATTGTGTGCGCAGTAGCCGCACGTGCATCAACAAAGTAGAGCCAAGCGTGCGCCTGTGTCATAAGTAAAGGGCCGGCTGGCTTGACCGTTAAAGGGTACTGTAACCCCCAAAGTACACTCCAGTCCAAACCAAAAAAAAAATTATTTTCTGTGTTTGTGAATTGTGTGCGCAGTAGCCGCACGTGCATCAACAAAGTAGTGCCAAGCGTGCGCCTGTGTCATAAGTAAAGGGCCGGCTGGCTTGACCGTTAAAGGGTGCTGTAACTCCCAAAGTACACTCCAGTCCAAACCAAAAAAAAAATTATTTTCTGTGTTTGTGAATTGTGTGCGATGTAGCCGCACGTGCATCAACAAAGGAGCAGCGCCAAGCGTGCGCCTGTGTCATAAGTAAAGGGCCGGCTGGCTTGACCGTTAAAGGGTGCTGTAACCTCCAAAGTACACTCCAAACCAAAAAAAAAATTATTGTCTGTGTTTGTGAATTGTGTGCGCAGTAGCCGCACGTACATCAACAAAGTAGTGCCAAGCATGCGCCTGTGTCATAAGTAAAGGGCCGGCTGGCTTGACCATTAAAGGGTGCTGTAACCCCCAAAGTACACTCCAGTCCAAACCAAAAAAAAATATTTTCTGTGTTTGTGAACTGTGTGCGCAGTAGCCGCAAGTGCATCAACAAAGGAGCAGCGCCAAGCGTGCGCCTGTGTCATAAGTAAAGGGCCGGCTGGCTTGACCGTTAAAGGGTGCTATAACCCCCAAAGTACACTCCAGTCCAAACCAAAAAAAAATATATTTTTTCTGTGTTTGTGAATTGTGTGCGCAGTAGCCGCACGTGCATCAACAAGTAGTGCCAAGCGTGCGCCTGTGTCATAAGTAAAGGGCCGGCTGGCTTGTCCGTTAAAGGGTGCTGTAACCCCCAAAGTACACTCCAGTCCAAACCAAAAAAAAAAAAATTTTCTGTGTTTGTGAATTGTGTGCGCAGTAGCCGCACGTGCATCAACAAAGTAGTGCCAAGCGTGCGCCTGTGTCATAAGTAAAGGGCCGGCTGGCTTGACCATTAAAGGGTGCTGTAACCCCCAAAGTACACTCCAGTCCAAACCAAAAAAATATATATTTTTTCTGTGTTTGTGAATTGTGTGCGCAGTAGCCGCACGTGCATCAACAAAGTAGTGCCAAGCGTGCGCCTGTGTCATAAGTAAAGGGCCGGCTGGCTTGACCGTTAAAGGGTGCTGTAACCCCCAAAGTACACTCCAGTCCAAACCAAAAAAAAAATTATTTTCTGTGTTTGTGAATTGTGTGCGCAGTAGCCGCACGTGCATCAACAAAGTAGTGCCAAGCGTGCGCCTGTGTCATAAGTAAAGGGCCGGCTGGCTTGACCGTTAAAGGGTGCTGTAACTCCCAAAGTACACTCCAGTCCAAACCAAAAAAAAAATTATTTTCTGTGTTTGTGAATTGTGTGCGCAGTAGCCGCACGTGCATCAACAAAGGAGCAGCGCCAAGTGTGCGCCTGTGTCATAAGTAAAGGGCCGGCTGGCTTGACCGTTAAAGGGTGCTGTAACCCCCAAAGTACACTCCAAACCAAAAAAAAAATTATTGTCTGTGTTTGTGAATTGTGTGTGCAGTAGCCGCACATGCATCAACAAAGTAGTGCCAAGCGTGCGCCTGTGTCATAAGTAAAGGGCCGGCTGGCTTGACCGTTAAAGGGTGCTGTAACCCCCAAAGTACACTCCAAACCAAACCAAAAAAATATATATTTTCTGTGTTTGTGAATTGTGTGCGCAGTAGCCGCACATGCATCAACAAAGGAGCAGTGCCAAGCGTGCGCCTGTGTCATAAGTAAAGGGCCGGCTGGCTTGACCATTAAAGGGTGCTGTAACTCCCAAAGTACACTCCAGTCCAAACCAAAAAAGAAATTTTTTTTTTCTGTTTGTGAATTGTGTGCGCAGTAGCCGCACGTGCATCAACAAAGGAGCAGCGCCAAGCGTGCGCCTGTGTCATAAGTAAAGGGCCGGCTGGCTTGACCGTTAAAGGGTGCTGTAACTCCCAAAGTACACTCCAGTCCAAACCAAAAAAAAAATTATTTTCTGTGTTTGTGAATTGTGTGCGCAGTAGCCGCACATGCATCAACAAAGTAGTGCCAAGCGTGCGCCTGTGTCATAAGTAAAGGGCCGGCTGGCTTGACCGTTAAAGGGTGCTGTAACCTCCAAAGTACACTCCAAACCAAAAAAATATATATTTTCTGTGTTTGTGAATTGTGTGCGCAGTAGCCGCACGTGCATCAACAAAGGAGCAGCGCCAAGCGTGCGCCTGTGTCTCATAAGTAAAGAGCCGGCTGGCTCACTTCTTAAAGGCTGGTGTAACCCACAAAGTGAACTACTCTCCAGCAAAAATAAAGAAATATTTTCTGTGTTTAGCCGCACGTATATATCAAATCGATATAACATAAATGGAGGACCAAACTTTCTCCGATAAAAATAAAATAGAGAAAGATCAAGAACCACTTCCTCCTAGTGCTGAAGCTGCTGCCACTAGTCATGACATAGACGATAACATGCCATCAACATCGTCTGCCAAGGCCGATGCCCAATGTCATAATAGAGGGCACATACAATCCCAAATGACAAAGTTCAGGAAAATGACCTTGAAAAAAACATTTAAATCAGCTGAAGAGAAACGTAAACTTGCCAATATGCCATTTACGACACGGAGTGGCAAGGAACGGCTAAGGTCGATCCCTAGTATGTTCATGACTAGTGGTTCAGCTTCACATGACGATGGAAGCCCTCCTCCCACTAAAAAAATCAAAAGAGTTAAGCTGGCAAAAGCACAGCGAAGAACTGTGCTTTCTAAGAAGATATCACAAATCCCCAAGGAGAGTCCAAGTGTGGTGGTGGTTGCGATGCCTGACCTTCCCAGCACTGGATGGGAAGAGGTGGCTCTTTCCACCATTTGCACGCCCCCTGCAAGTGCTGAAAGGAGCACCCACAGTCCACTTGCTGATATGCAAATTGAAGATGTCACTGTTGAAGTACAACAGGATGAGGATACTGGTGTAGCTGGCGCTGAGGAGGAAGTTGGCGAGGAGGATTCTGATGGTGATGTGGTTTGTTTAAATCAGGCTCCGGGGGAGACAGTTGTTGTCCGTGGGATGAAAAAGCCCATCACGGTCATGCCTGGGCAGAAGACCAAACATTCCACCTCTTTGGTCTGGCAATATTTCTATCCAAATCCGGACAACAACTGTCTTGCCATATGTACCATATGTAAAGGTGAAATAAGTAGGGGTAGGGACGTCAACCACCTAGGAACATCCTCCCTTATACAGCACCTGCAGCGCGTTCACAAAAAGTTACTGTCTAGTTCAGAAACTTTGGCTAAGACCGTAAGCAGTCCAGGGACACCTAAATCCCGTTGTCCTGTTGTATCCAAGCGCCTGCAAACCACACCGTCAACTCCCTCCTCGTCAATTTCCTCCTTAGTCAGGATCGTAAGTAGTCCTGCAGGCCATGTCACTGGCATGACTGACTCTCCTATCCGGGATTCCTCCGGAGGATCCTGCATTGCTACGCCTACTGCTGCCGCTGCTGCTGTTGCTGCTGCTGGGAGTCGTTCATCATCCCAGAGAGGAAGTAGGAACACCACTACTTTTACTAAACAATTGACCCTCCAACAGTCCTTAGCGAGGAGGATGAAGTACGACAGCAGTCATCCTGAAGCAAAACGTATAACTGAGGCCTTGACTGCTATGTTGGTGTTAGACGTGCGTCCGGTATCCGCCATTAGTGCAGTGGGATTTAGACAATTGATGGAGGTAGTGTGTCCCCGGTTCCAAATCCCATCTAGATTCCACTTCACTAGGCAGGCGATACCGAGACTGTACAGAAACGTCAGAAAAAGTGTCCTCAGTGTCCTGAAAAATGCCGTTGTACACAATGTCCACTTAACCACGGACATGTGGACAAGTGGAACAGGGCAGACTAAGGACTATATGACTGTGACAGCCCACTGGGTAGATGTATCACCTTACGCAGCAACAGCAGCAGCGTCACCAGTAGCAGCATCTCAGAAACGCCAGCTCGTTCCAAGGCAGGCTACGCTGTGTATCACCGGTTTCAGTAAGAGGCACACCGCCGACAACCTCTTAGAGAAACTGAGGGAAATCATCGCCCAGTGGCTTACCCCACTTAGACTCTCCTGGGGATTTGTGATATCTGACAATGCCACCAATATTGTGCGGGCATTACATCTGTGCAAATTCCAGCACGTCCCATGTTTTGCTCACACAATAAACTTGGTGGTGCAGAATTTTCTGAAAAGCGACAGGGGCGTGCAGGAGACGCTTTGGGTGGCCCGAAAAATTTCTGCCCACTTTCGCCATTCAGCGACTGTGTGCCGAAGACTGGAGCACCAGCAAACACTCTTGAACCTGCCCCGCCATCACCTGAAGCAAGAGGTTGTGACGCGGTGGAACTCAACCCTCTATATGCTTCAGAGGATGGAGGAGCAGCAAAAGGCCATACAAGCCTATACATCCACCTATGACATAGGCAAAGGAGGGGGTATGCACCTGACTCAAGCGCAGTGGAGAATGATTTCCGTGTTGTGCAAGGTTCTCCAGCCCTTCGAACTTACCACACGTGAAGTCAGTTCAGACACTGCCAGCTTGAGTCAGGTCATTCCCCTCATCAGGCTTTTGCAGAAGCAGCTGGAGAAAGTGAAGGAAGAGCTAAGACGGAGCGATTCCGCTCGGCATGTGGGACTTGTGGATGAAGCCCTTCATTCGCTTTGCCAGGATTCCAGGGTGGTCAATCTGTTGAAATCAGACCACTACATTTTGGCCACCATGCTCGATCCTAGGTTTAAAGCCTATGTGGTGTCTCTCTTTCCGGCCGACACAAGCCTGCAGAGGTGCAAAGACCTGCTGGTGAACACACTGTCAGCTGAAGCAGAACGTGACACGTCAACAGCTCCTTCTTCATTTTCTCCCGCAACTGGGGCTGCCAGGAAAAAACTTAGGTATCCTAAGCAACCCGCTGGCGGGGATGCAGGGCAGGCAGGACCAAGTTTGGACATCTGGTCCGGACTGAAGGACCTGGCAACAATTTCTGACATGTCTACTGTCACTGCATATGATACTGTCACCATTGACAGAATGGTGGAGGATTACATCGGTGACAGCATCCAAGTAGGCATGTCTGACAGTCCATACCTGTACTGGCAGGAAAAAGATGCAATTTGGAGGCCCCTGTACAAACTGGCTCTATTTTACCTGAGTTGCCCCCCCTCCAGTGTGTACTCCGAAAGAGTGTTTAGTGCAGCCGGGAACCTTGTCAGCGAAAGGCGTAGGAGGTTGCTTCCACAGAATGTGGAGAAGATGATGTTCATCAAAATGAATTATCAGCTCTTCCAGGGAGACCAGCCTCCAGAACGTACAGAGGGACCTGTGGTGGTGGATTCAAGTGGGGACGAGTTAATACTTTGTGAGGATGAGGATGTACACACTGAAGAGGGTGAGGAATCGGTGGATGAGGAGGATGAGGATGACATCTTGCCTCCGTAGAGCCAGTTTGTGCAGGGACAGATTAATTGCCAGCTTGTTTTGTGGGGGCCCAAACGAACCAATCATTTCAGCCACAGTTGTGTGGCAGACCCTGGCGCTGAAATGATTGGTTTGTTAAAGTGTGCATGTCCTGTTTATACAACATAAGGGTGGGTGGGAGGGCCCAAGGACAATTCCATCTTGCACCTCTTTTTTTTCTTTGCATTATGTACAGTTTGGGGCCTAGTTTTTCAAACTGCCATCCTGTCTGCCACTGCAGTATCACGCCTAGATGGGTCACGTGTTTGTGCCGCCCACTCGTGTCGCTTAGCATAGTCATCCAGCTACCTCGGTGCAACCTTTTGGACATAAAAACACTATTGTGAGGTGTGAGGTGTTCAGAATAGACTGGAAATGAGTGGAAATTAAGGTTATTGAGGTTAATAATAGCATAGGAGCAGAAAAACCTACAAATTCTGTGATTTTAGCTGTTTTTATGCTTTTTTTCAAAAAAATACAGATCCAAAACACAAAACCCAGAACCCAAAACACGGAAGGGTGGTTTTGGCAAAACCAATCCAGATCCAAAACACGAAGAAAGATCCAGATCCAAAACCAAAACACAAAACACGAAAAGTGGCCGGTGCACACCCCTAGCTCAAACCAAATGTGCATACCAAAAGAAAAAACCTTGGGGGTCATTCAGACCCACTCGCCAGCGGCAGTACGCTCGCAAGTGGGTCGATGTTCCCCACTGCGCATGTGCACGACGGAGGGAGCTCCGTCGTGCGCATTCGCGAGACCCGGCGAGCGACGGGCTTCCCATCGCTCCGGGTCTCGCACCAAAGGGGGCGTGCTGTCGAAGTTGATTGACAGCACGCCCCCTTTGGTGGGCGTGCCTGCCAGACGGAGGCTTTCCCATGGGAACGCCTATCGTCTGAAGCCGGCCCCACTGACATCACTAGTGATGTCAGCGGGAGTGATTTTGGCTCTGATAGAGCCAAAATCACTCCAGGGCTTGTGGCTGGGAAACCCGACCGCAGGGTTTCCCTCGCAAGTCCGATAGTCGCAATGGTCAAGACCATCGCGACCATCTTTTTGGACGCTCGTATATGCTGTGGGTGGTAACCCACAGCTATACGAGCGTCCAGGAGAACGCTCCATTTTAATGGAGGAGGGCCCTGATTCAGAGCGAGCGCTCTGGTCAGAGCGTCCGACTCTGAATCAGGCCCCTTTATAGCTTATCTGAATTCCAAATTGCAGAGTTCACACTGAAAGGGATGGTCTCAGGATGTCACCAGCTGGATCACCTTAAAAGAGCTCATTCAAGCCCATAAAGGAGAGGAGTAATATACAGTAGCGTAATATTTCTTTCATATATATTGTGGCCAATAAAATAAGCGCTGCATACCAAATAGTGCTATGTTTATAGCATGTGGTAGAATCTTTCCAATAGTCTCCTGGTATGCCTTTAGTATTCCATAGGAAAGTATACAGTGGCGTAACTTCATCCCAGTTGCCCGGAGGCAAGATACGTGTTGGTGCCCCCCCCCCCTGAAAAAAAAAACTGCAAAATGCTACTGGGGAAAAATGGGAGGAGTAGTGGGAAGCACTGCAGGGGGCAGGATGGGAGGAGTAGTGGGAAGCACTGCAGGGGGCAGGATGGGAGGAGTAGTGGGAAGCACTGCAGGGGACAGGATAGGAGGAGTAGTGGGAAGCACTGCATGGGACAGGATAGGAGGAGTAGTGGGAAGCACTGCAGGGGGCAGGATGGGAGGAGTAGTGGGAAGCACTGCAGGGGGCAGGATGGGAGGAGTAGTGGGAAGCACTGCAGGGGGCAGGATGGGAGGAGTAGTGGGAAGCACTGCAGGGGGCAGGATGGGAGTAGTAGTGGGAAGCACTGCAGGGGGCAGGATGGGAGGAGTAGTGTGAAGCACTGCAGGGGACAGGATAGGAGGAGTAGTGAGAAGCACTGCAGGGGGCAGGATGGGAGGAGTAGTGGGAAGCACTGCAGGGGGCAGGATGGGAGGAGTAGTGGGAAGCACTGCAGGGGACAGGATAGGAGGAGTAGTGGGAAGCACTGCAGGGGACAGGATAGGAGGAGTAGTGGGAAGCACTGCAGGGGGCAGGATGGGAGGAGTAGTGGGAAGCACTGCAGGGGGCAGGATGGGAGGAGTAGTGGGAAGCACTGCAGGGGACAGGATGGGAGGAGTAGTGGGAAGCACTGCAGGGGACAGGATAGGAGGAGTAGTGGGAAGCACTGCAGGGGCAGGATAGGAGGAGTAGTGGGAAGCACTGCAGGGGGAAGGATGGGAGGAGTAGTGGGAAGCACTGCAGGGGGCAGGATGGGAGGAGTAGTGGGAAGCACTGCAGGGGACAGGATAGGAGGAGTAGTGGGAAGCACTGCAGGGGACAGGATAGGAGGAGTAGTGGGAAGCACTGCAGGGGACAGGATAGGAGGAGTAGTGGGAAGCACTGCAGGGGGCAGGATAGGAGGAGTAGTGAAAAGGGACTCACCGGGAAGAAGTCCTCTATGCAGATCCCGGGTCCTGGCCAGTGGTTCTCTTCCTGGGGAGAAGTGAGTGCAGGGCAGCAGCTGGGAGAATGCACTGACCGCCGGGGACTGGCTGCTGACACCACGTGCCCTGTCTCCCGGGTCCCGGCCACTCACCACTCTCCACCAAAGTTCAGACTCAGTGCCACTGCCAGCCGCAGGTGCACTGTCTGAGGCTCCTCAGACAGAAGGGGCAAGCACAGGGTGAGGTAGCGGGCGGTCACATGGTACGTGACGTCCGTGACCCGCCAAGACCACAGAGTGTAGTGGACCCGGAGGAGGAGCGCCGCTGATGCTGATTGGCGCTCAGCTCAGCGGCTCCTCTGGCTTTCTTTTTACAGTAGAAGTGAACGAAGCCGGCGGTACTATAGGTGTAGGTGGAACGTCCGGGACCCTGGAGACAATGGAGCCAGATGCCCCCTTCAGGGCTGGAGCCCGGCTGCAACTGACTCCATTGTCTCCGGGAGTTCCACCACTAAATGTATATGATGAGTACCCACGAGTACATTTAAAATTTAAACAATCATACATAGGGAAGACACCATCACGGATGGGATAATTCACTCCAAATGGCTGTATGAACTATATACAGAGAAATAATTTTCCATATGGCTGATTGACAATAATACAAAAATGAAATGGTGTATAACCTCCAAGTCCTGCAGCTGCCTTTGGCGAGGATACACCTATTTGTGCTGCAGGACTTGGAGGTCATGCACCATTTAATTTTTGTATTATTGTCAATCAACCAGATTTGGGAACAATCTAAAGTTCCAACTGTCAGTTTTTTGTGACACTCTCAGTTAGGACCACTTTTCTGCTCTTCTATATGGGGGATTTTGGAAAGGCATAACTCAGGGTAGGGGATGAACTTAGACTTGGGGTTTGTTTTATAAGGTAGCTATTGTTCCAGGGTAGGGCCTTTTGGGATTCAGATAATTGAGAAAGTTACAGTTTTTAAACTATTACCTCACAATTGTGCCATTATAGAGATAGGAAGATTCAATTCCTTGCGCAGCCTCAGTAGAAGCCTCCAGCAGGTGTACTCACTGTGGCTTCACTTGGGTGCAGCAAGATGGCTGTCCTCTGTGGGCAGTAGCGGAGACAGGACCAGGGAAGAGGAAGCCAGCGTTTGCTGTGGCCGGAAACCCGGGGGGAGGTAGCGGGCGTTAGCGGCGGCTGAGACATGGGGGAGAAAGCAGGTAGCAGTGCGGCCGTTAGCGGCCTAGGTGGGGCATGTGGCGGGCAGTAGGACCTTGGGGAGGTAGCCGGTATCAGCGGGGGATACAGGCTCGTGAAGCCTGCATCTGTGTGCAAAAAAAATGTAAGGTGTAAAAAACAAAACACTAGTGACCCAGTGCTGGCTGTGCAAAATACAGAGGACAAATGTCATAGGGGTCCCCCGTATTATGCACAACCAGCACCAGGCTAATCAGAACCAGTCCTGGTTACCAGAATATGGGGGACAAACAACGTATTCAGTGCAACCAGGACTGGGCGCTGATCTGGTCCTGGTTCTGGAAATACAGGGGAAAAAAATGAGTAGAGTTCCCCTGTATTTTCCAGAACCAGCACCAGACTTTTTCTAGCGGGGGGCTGATGTCACAGCCAGGGATGCCCTTTCAACAATCCCTCCAGCCAAAGCATCAACCCTGACTGCTAGTCAGCCCAGGCCAGCGATCCCTGGGGAGCTGGGGTCCCCCTCTCCAGGGCACCCCAGGCCTAGGCTGATAGACTGGGGCTATCTCCGGCACCCCTGGGGTGGTGGGTGCCGGGTTGTGGTGTAAAAAATAGAAGTTAAATATTGCCTTTTGCTGTGGAACTACAGTTCCCAGCAAGCCTTCCCTCCCCCATACGCTGGTATTTGGAGAATCACAAGTACCAGCATGTGGGGCATTACAGGCCCACTGTTACCTGTAGTTCTACAGCAAAATAAATATTTAAATATTTCCAGTACACACACACCGTACAAAGTTAAAGTTTATTAAACATACATGCACACAGACATGTACACATACTCACCAGAAGATTATCCATAGGGTACCTGTGAATAAATATCCATACTCACAGTCTCCTATGCGTGGATCGGTCCAATTCGGTCCAAAGTAGGAAATCCCCGGGCTTGGCAAAACAAATAAACGAGATACGCGAATGAGAGCTTAGCAGCTGGATTTCACTATGGAAACCCCGCCACTGAGTGCTTATTGGCTGAGAGAGGCGAGCCTTCTGCCTCTCAGCCAATGAACGGTTCTCACCATTGACTTCAATAGTGAGAGCCGCGCATGCCCATTTAAAAAATGGATTTTTTAAATTAAAAGATGGCTGCCGCGAGCCAATCACGGCTCGCATAGTCATCACCCTGCCCCCTCGCCTGGCTTATATAAAGCCAGTATGAGGCATCTTCCATCCAGTCCATCGGCCGGGTGGCAGTAGAGAAGACCTGGCGAAGCATGAAGACGCCGTGGGTCCTAGATGGGCGGCACACTCCAGGTGAAGTCGCCCTGGAAGTCCTGGGGCAGTCGGCAGCCATGAAAACTTTTAAATGCTGCCACCCCCAGGTGAAGGTGCAGTACAATAAAATAATAAACCAATCGGTGTCTGTTTGTTTTGTTTATTTATATATCTTTTACAGGGGTACTATAGGTACCAGCGGGCCATTAATGCCTTGCTTGCTGGTACTTGTGGTTCTCCAAGTACCAGCATGCAGAGGAGGCTTGCTGGGACCTATAGTTCTACTGCAAAAGACAATATTATACTTCTATTTTTTCACACCACATTACACTATCAACCTGGCACCCAGGGGTGCCGGGGATAGCCCCAAGCTATCATCCTAGGCCTGGGGTAACCTGGAGAGGGGGACCCTTTATTTGGGGGGTCCCCAACTCCCCAGGGATCCCCGCCTGGGCTGACTAGTGGTCAGGGTTGATGCTTCATCTGGGGGCCCGGTGAAAGGACTCCCCTGGCTGTGGCATCAGCCCACCGCTAGAAAAAGTCCGGTGCTTGTTATGGAAAACACAGGGGAACCTTACTCATTTTTTCCCTTGCATTTCCAGGACTGGATCAGAGCCCAGAGCTGGTTGCACTGAATACGGGGGACCCCTACGTCATGTGTCCCCCATATTTTGGCAACCAGGACTGATTCTGAAAAGTCTGATGCTGGTTGTGCTTAATACGGGGACCCCTATGTCGTTAGTCCTCTGGATTTTCACAGCCAGGGCCGGCGGTGAAAAGCCCGTGGCTGGTTGAGTTTGGGGGGGGGTGATGTCCATTTTTTTACATTTTTATTTTACACAAATTCAAATTTTAACACAGATGCATAGATGGATCTCACTGTGTCTTATTTTCTCAGATGCAAGTCCAGCGCCAGCGAGCACCTCTGTGGCCCGCTGATGCCCCTGTGCACTGCTGCCACTGCCCCGCACTCCTGCAGCCTGCTGTGCATCCCCAAAACACCTTGTGTGTGCCGGCCTTCCTCCACCTGCGCTAATGTAACATTTTGTTGCCCTTCTCCCATGCAGGTGGCCGGATTGCTCCTCCAAACCCTGATACTTTATAAATTTTAAAAAAGCAATGAATTCCATATACAAAAAACCTTATGGTTTCACATGTCCCATTAAGGCTGCTTGACATGATCTGAATTGTCACAAAACCTATTGAATTTCTGCCACTCAAACATCAAAAGCAATGAAATTACGATCAATAAGGCTGACGCCTTAATGGACGTGTTCTTGCATAATACAGATATGTTTTGCCATGACACCATGTGGTTAACTGCAGATTCAGCACTCTCACAGAGTGAAATTGCTATCTCTCACAAAATGGTGGAGCTGCTAATTCACAGAATTGTGTGTTCATTGGAATACACACATGCAGTCTATGCAACTGAGGTCTGAGCAGAACATAGCGCTGCAGAGATGGGATAAGAGTACAGTGAATGAGGGGAGAAGACAGAGCGTGTGGATGGGGTAGTCCGAAAGGTGTGCAGAAGGGAAGATTACGAAGTACAGATGGGGGTGAGCCAAAGTGATGCAGACAGTTGGAAAACAGTGGTGCACATGAGGGGGGGGAGACAGAGTGGCACGGTTTGGGGGATAAGAGCCACATGAATGGGGGGTACAGAGTGGCATGGATGCGGGAAAACAGAGCAGCGCAGATGGGTAAAGACAGATTGGTGTGGATGAGGAATACAGACTAGCACAATGGGAGAACACACAACAGTAGGGATTGGGGAAAACAGATTGTGCGAATGGATGGGTAGACAGAGTGGTGCGTGTGTGAGGAGAGAGACAGAGTGGAGCGTGTGTGAGGAGAGAGACAGAGTGGTGCGTGTGTGAGGGGAAAACAGATTGTGCGAATGGATGGGTAGACAGAGTGGTGCGTGTGTGAGGAGAGAGACAGAGTGGTGCGTGTGTGAGGAGAGAGACAGAGTGGTGCGTGTGTGAGGAGAGAGACAGAGTGGTGCGTGTGTGAGGGGAAAACAGATTGTGCGAATGGATGGGAAGACAGAGTGGTGCGTGTGTGAGGGGAAAGACAGAGTGGTGCGTGTGTGAGGAGAAAGACAGAGTGGTGCGTGTGTGAGGGGAAAGACAGAGTGGTGCGTGTGTGAGGAGAAAGACAGAGTGGTGCGTGTGTGAGGACAAAGACAGAGTGGTGCGTGTGTGAGTTGAAAGACAGAGTGGTGCGTGTGTGAGGGGAAAGACAGAGTGGTGCGTGTGTGAGGGGAAGACAGAGTGGTGCGTGTGTGAGGGGAAGACAGAGTGGTGTGTGTGTGAGGGGAAAGAGAGTGGTGCGTGTTTGAGGGGAAGACAGAGTGGTGCGTGTGTGAGGGGAAAGACAGAGTGGTGCGTGTGTGAGGAGAAAGACAGAGTGGTGCGTGTGTGAGGACAAAGACAGAGTGGTGCGTGTGTGAGTTGAAAGACAGAGTGGTGCGTGTGTGAGGGGAAGACAGAGTGGTGCGTGTGTGAGGAGAAAGACAGAGTGGTGCGTGTGTGAGGGGAAGACAGAGTGGTGCGTGTGTGAGGAGAAAGACAGAGTGGTGCGTGTGTGAGGGGAAAGACAGAATGGTGCGTGTGTGAGGGGAAGACAGAGTGGTGCGTGTGTGAGGGGAAACACAGAGTGGTGCGTGTGTGAGGGGAAACACAGAGTGGTGCGTGTGTGAGGGGAAACACAGAGTGGTGCGTGTGTGAGGGGAAGACAGAGTGGTGCGTGTGTGAGGGGAAGACAGAGTGGTGCGTGTGTGAGGAGAAAGACAGACTGGTGCGTGTGTGAGGGGAAAGACAGAGTGGTGCGTGTGTGAGGGGAAAACAGAGTGGTGCGTGTGTGAGGAGAAAAACAGAGTGGTGCGTGTGTGAGGGGAAAGACAGAGTGGTGCGTGTGTGAGGGGAAAGACAGAGTGGTGCGTGTGTGAGGGAAGACAGAGTGGTGCGTGTGTGAGGGGAAAGACAGAGTGGTGCGTGTGTGAGGAGAAAGACAGAGTGGTGCGTGTGTGAGGGGAATGACAAAGTGGTGCGTGTGTGAGGGGAAAGACAGAGTGGTGCGTGTGTGAGGGAAAGACAGAGTGGTGCGTGTGTGAGGGGAAGACAGAGTGGTGCGTGTGTGAGGGGAAGACAGAGTGGTGCGTGTGTGAGGGGAAGACAGAGTGGTGCGTGTGTGAGGGGAAACACAGAGTGGTGCGTGTGTGAGGGGAAGACAGAGTGGTGCGTGTGTGAGGGGAAGACAGAGTGGTGCGTGTGTGAGGAGAAAGACAGAGTGGTGCGTGTGTGAGGAGAAAGACAGAGTGGTGCGTGTGTGAGGACAAAGACAGAGTGGTGCGTGTGTGAGTTGAAAGACAGAGTGGTGCGTGTGTGAGGGGAAAGACAGAGTGGTGCGTGTGTGAGGGGAAGACAGAGTGGTGCGTGTGTGAGGGGAAGACAGAGTGGTGTGTGTGTGAGGGGAAAGAGAGTGGTGCGTGTTTGAGGGGAAGACAGAGTGGTGTGTGTGTGAGGGGAAAGACAGAGTGGTGCGTGTGTGAGGAGAAAGACAGAGTGGTGCGTGTGTGAGGGGAAAGACAGAATGGTGCGTGTGTGAGGGGAAGACAGAGTGGTGCGTGTGTGAGGGGAAGACAGAGTGGTGCGTATGTGAGGAGAAAGACAGAGTGGTGCGTGTGTGAGGGGAAAGGCAGAGTGGTGCGTGTGTGAGGGGAAGACAGAGTGGTGCGTGTGTGAGGGGAAACACAGAGTGGTGCGTGTGTGAGGGGAAACACAGAGTGGTGCGTGTGTGAGGGGAAACAGAGTGGTGCGTGTGTGAGGGGAAGACAGAGTGGTGCGTGTGTGAGGGGAAGACAGAGTGGTGCGTGTGTGAGGAGAAAGACAGACTGGTGCGTGTGTGAGGGGAAAGACAGAGTGGTGCGTGTGTGAGGGGAAAACAGAGTGGTGCGTGTGTGAGGAGAAAAACAGAGTGGTGCGTGTGTGAGGGGAAAGACAGAGTGGTGCGTGTGTGAGGGGAAAGACAGAGTGGTGCGTGTGTGAGGGAAAGACAGAGTGGTGCGTGTGTGGGGGAAAGACAGAGTGGTGCGTGTGTGAGGGGAAAGACAGAGTGGTGCGTGTGTGAGGAGAAAGACAGAGTGGTGCGTGTGTGAGGGGAATGACAAAGTGGTGCGTGTGTGAGGGGAAAGACAGAGTGGTGCGTGTGTGAGGGAAAGACAGAGTGGTGCGTGTGTGAGGGGAAGACAGAGTGGTGCGTGTGTGAGGGGAAGACAGAGTGGTGCGTGTGTGAGGGGAAACACAGAGTGGTGCGTGTGTGAGGAGAAAGACAGAGTGGTGTGTGTGTGAGGGGAAGACAGAGTGGTGCGTGTGTGAGGGGAAGACAGAGTGGTGCGTGTGTGAGGAGAAAGACAGACTGGTGCGTGTGTGAGGGGAAAACAGAGTGGTGCTTGTGTGAGGGGAAGACAGAGTGGTGCGTGTGTGAGGGGAAGACAGAGTGGTGCGTGTGTGAGGGGAAACACAGAGTGGTGCGTGTGTGAGGGGAAGACAGAGTGGTGCGTGTGTGAGGGGAAGACAGAGTGGTGCGTGTGTGAGGAGAAAGACAGACTGGTGCGTGTGTGAGGGGAAAACAGAGTGGTGCGTGTGTGAGGAGAAAAACAGAGTGGTGCGTGTGTGAGGGGAAAGACAGAGTGGTGCGTGTGTGAGGGGAAAGACAGAGTGGTGCGTGTGTGAGGGGAAAGACAGAGTGGTGCGTGTGTGAGGGGAAAGACAGAGTGGTGCGTGTGTGAGGGAAAGACAGAGTGGTGCGTGTGTGAGGGGAAAGACAGAGTGGTGCGTGTGTGAGGGGAAAGACAGAGTGGTGCGGGTGTGAGGGGAAAGACAGAGTGGTGCGTGTGTGAGGGGAAAGACAGAGTGGTGCGTGTGTGAGGGGAAAGACAGAGTGGTGCGTGTGTGAGGGGAAAGACAGAGTGGTGCGTGTGTGAGGGGAAAGACAGAGTGGTGCGTGTGTGAGGGGAAGACAGAGTGGTGCGTGTGTGAGGGGAAGACAGAGTGGTGCGTGTGTGAGGGGAAGACAGAGTGGTGCGTGTGTGAGGGGAAACACAGAGTGGTGCGTGTGTGAGGGGAAGACAGAGTGGTGCGTGTGTGAGGAGAAAGACAGACTGGTGCGTGTGTGAGGGGAAAACAGAGTGGTGCGTGTGTGAGGAGAAAAACAGAGTGGTGCGTGTGTGAGGGGAAAGACAGAGTGGTGCGTGTGTGAGGGGAAAGACAGAGTGGTGCGTGTGTGAGGGGAAAGACAGAGTGGTGCGTGTGTGAGGGGAAAGACAGAGTGGTGCGTGTGTGAGGGGAAAGACAGAGTGGTGCGGGTGTGAGGGGAAAGACAGAGTGGTGCGTGTGTGAGGGAAAGACAGAGTGGTGCGTGTGTGAGGGGAAAGACAGAGTGGTGCGTGTGTGAGGGGAAAGACAGAGTGGTGCGTGTGTGAGGAGAAAGACAGAGTGGTGCGTGTGTGAGGGGAATGACAGAGTGGTGCGTGTGTGAGGGGAAAGACAGAGTGGTGCGTGTGTGAGGGAAAGACAGAGTGGTGCGTGTGTGAGGGGAAAGACAGAGTGGTGCGTGTGTGAGGGAAAGACAGAGTGGTGCGTGTGTGAGGGGAAAGACAGAGTGGTGCGTGTGTTAGGGGAAAGACAGAGTGGTGCGTGTGTGAGGAGAAAGACAGAGTGGTGCGTGTGTGAGGGGAAAGACAGAGTGGTGCGTGTGTGAGGGGAAAGACAGAGTGGTGCGTGTGTGAGGGGAAAGACAGAGTGGTGCGTGTGTGAGGGGAAGACAGAGTGGTGCGTGTGTGAGGGGAAAGACAGAGTGGTGCGTGTGTGAGGGGAAAGACAGAGTGGTGCGTGTGTGAGGGGAAAGACAGAGTGGTGCGTGTGTGAGGGGAAAGACAGAGTGGTGCGTGTGTGAGGGGAAAGACAGAGTGGTGCGTGTGTGAGGGGAAGACAGAGTGGTGCGTGTGTGAGGGGAAAGACAGAGTGGTGCGTGTGTGAGGGGAAACACAGAGTGGTGCGTGTGTGAGGGGAAGACAGAGTGGTGCGTGTGTGAGGAGAAAGACAGACTGGTGCGTGTGTGAGGGGAAAACAGAGTGGTGCGTGTGTGAGGAGAAAAACAGAGTGGTGCGTGTGTGAGGGGAAAGACAGAGTGGTGCGTGTGTGAGGGGAAAGACAGAGTGGTGCGTGTGTGAGGGGAAAGACAGAGTGGTGCGTGTGTGAGGGGAAAGACAGAGTGGTGCGTGTGTGAGGGGAAAGACAGAGTGGTGCGGGTGTGAGGGGAAAGACAGAGTGGTGCGTGTGTGAGGGAAAGACAGAGTGGTGCGTGTGTGAGGGGAAAGACAGAGTGGTGCATGTGTGAGGGGAAAGACAGAGTGGTGCGTGTGTGAGGAGAAAGACAGAGTGGTGCGTGTGTGAGGGGAATGACAGAGTGGTGCGTGTGTGAGGGGAAAGACAGAGTGGTGCGTGTGTGAGGGAAAGACAGAGTGGTGCGTGTGTGAGGGGAAAGACAGAGTGGTGCGTGTGTGAGGGGAAAGACAGAGTGGTGCGTGTGTGAGGGGAAAGACAGAGTGGTGCGTGTGTTAGGGGAAAGACAGAGTGGTGCGTGTGTGAGGAGAAAGACAGAGTGGTGCGTGTGTGAGGGGAAAGACAGAGTGGTGCGTGTGTGAGGGGAAAGACAGAGTGGTGCGTGTGTGAGGGGAAAGACAGAGTGGTGCGTGTGTGAGGGGAAGACAGAGTGGTGCGTGTGTGAGGGGAAAGACAGAGTGGTGCGTGTGTGAGGGGAAAGACAGAGTGGTGCGTGTGTGAGGGGAAAGACAGAGTGGTGCGTGTGTGAGGGGAAAGACAGAGTGGTGCGTGTGTGAGGGGAAAGACAGAGTGGTGCGTGTGTGAGGGGAAAGACAGAGTTTTAAAGATGGAGGAAGAAAGGGTGGCAGAGATGAGGGGATGACAGAGTGACGTGGCTGGGGCAAGGCAGTGGTGCAGATGGAAGAAAACACAGTGGCACGGATGCAGGAAGACAGGGTGGTGCACATGGGGGAATACATATTGGTGTGGATCAGGGCGTGCAGACTAGCACAGTTGGGAGAACACAAAGCTGTAGGGATTGGGGAAGCTATAGCAGCATGGAGGAGAAGTTAGTGTACATAGACAGAGTATGATAGTTTTTGCAATTAGGGAGCTGAATGTGTATAATAAATGAGATGGATGTATGGAGTGAGAAGGATGTTGGAGCCCAGTGGGATTATTGTGGTGACTGAATGGGAAGATTGTGGGCACTGTGTGGGATGTGTGTGACACATAACTGCTCAGACCTCAGTTGCATATACTGCATGTGTGTATTCCAATGAGCACATAATTCTGTGAATTAGCAGCTCCACCATTGTGTGAGTGACCGCAATCTCACTCTGGGTGAAATGCAATAACATCTCGCAGCACTTACCGCCGGACACCGCCTCCCTGCTGATTGCATATGCACTATGATATGCGATCAGTAGCACAAAGTTAAGCTCTTCCGATAAGGTTTATGACCCGGGAATCCATCTGCGCATGCATAGAGTGACGTGACTGCCGTGGGGCATGCTGGGAGGGATCCGATTGGATCCCTCATAGCAGCGCGATGCGGTAGAAGCCCATAGGCTTCTATAGGGTAACGCCAGCAATAGCTGGCGTTACCCACAGCATCAGAGACCCGGCGGCCACCCCTTAGTGCATACGGAATATGCGGTAAAACCCTGGAAATGGGGTTTTTACCGCATTTTTTCATTTAGTGCATCCCACCCTCTATGATAGTGCTAAATCTGCAGTTAATCACAGGGTGTGATGGCATACCATATCTGTATTACGCAAGGAACACGTTCATTAAGGCGTCAGCCTCAATGATCGTAATTTCATTGCTTTTTGAAGTTTGAGTGGCAGAAATGCAATAGGTTTTGGGAAATTTCAGATCATGTCTAAGAAGCCTTAATGGGACATGTGAAACCGTAAGGTTATTTTGTCTATGGAACAGTGGGCCTGATTCAGAGGCGCTCGCAAAAAGCGAGTGCTCACTCTGAATCAGGGCGGGCACTGTTTTTTTAGTTGCGGCCTCCTAGCCGCTCGCATAGCTGTGGGTGACCACCCACAGCTAATGCGAGCGGCCAGGATGATGGTCGCGATGGTCAAGACCATCGAGACCATCAGGCTTGTGACGAGACCCTTGTGGTAGGGTCTCGTGGCCGCAAGCCCCAGAGAGCTTCTGGCTTTAATAGACCCGGAAGCTCTCTCACTGACGTCACTGGTGATGTCAGTGGGGCCGCCCACAAACGGCAGGCGTTCGCTTGGGAACGCCTCCATTTGTGAAGCCAACCCCCTGCCATGCCTACAAAACGGGGCGAGCTGTCGATCAACATCGACAGCCGCCCCTTTTGTAGTGAGCCACGAAGCAAGTGTTTTTTGCGCTCACTCCGGGGCTCGCGCATGTGCAGTGCTCACGCCGCACGTGCGCACTGGGCCACATCGACCCGCTTGCGAGCGGGTCTGAATCAGGCCAGGTGCTCGAAGTGTGCCGGTGTGCAACGGTATGACATAGCGGCACTTCCAGCACTAGTTTTGTTTTCTTTTCATTTTTCAGTATCGCAGAGCTGAGTACGGAGGCGTGGATTGAGCGCAGAGTGACAGACTAACAGTTTCACTCATCATGCTCCGGAGCCCTGCTGTGCCGCCCGTCCCCCGCAACCCTGACAGCAACTGTTATTGCCCGCTGCGGCACAGAGTCTGGATAATGCTTTCTCTGCCGTTAATCAATATCTCTTGCCATGCTGCGGGACCTGCAGCATACTGCCGCTGGCCTGTGTGTGTGTGTCTCCTCCTGCAGTGTGCCGCCTGCCCGCCTGTGTTGCCTGTCCCCCGCTGGTGACAGGACAGCTCGTCATACAGGTCCACCGTGAAGACTGTTGGTGTGGCTGGCTGAGCCCTGGAGCTGTTCCTGATGCTGCGGCCTCTTAATTGCAAGGCTATGAGTACAGTATTTGCTGCCACCCACTGTCACCTGCACTGCTCCCAGCTTCCCTCTGAGTCCTCATCACTCTTTCGGATGGATCCCTCTCCACTCCACACCATTATAGCCCTCAGTCAGAGTCAGACAGTCTCCTCCATAGCTCTGTACAAAAGCAACTGGTGGGTAATACCAGAATCCGCACTTGTGTAGAGTGTACCCTACCAAGCTTTGTGTACCCCGCCACCCATGGCCCTGGCCTCCGCCGTGTCCCTCGCCACCCCTGTGTATCCCATCACCCCTGTGTATCCCATCACCTCTGTGTGCCTTACCACCTCTGTCTACCCCACAACATTTTCTTTTCCACCGTGGCCAATGTGTTGGTGTTTTTTGTTATTTTTCATGCAAAGCCTATGTGTTTTATTTTTTTTTCCTGTGGGGGCCTATGTATGTCTTTCTTTTCCCTATCAGTGCCAACGTGTGCATTTCTTTTAAGGAAAGTCTGTAGGGGGAAATTCACTTCTTTTGGGTGGCGTCTAAATACCAGGCGCCCAACGGAGCAATTCAATTGTTCGGGCACCCATTATTTTTGAAGCGCACAGAAGCAACAGATGGCTAAACTTCATGGTTTCAGCACCCAAACTGCCGTTTTGGCAACCAAACCACGAACTTTCTTCTCACCACGTCAGGATACTACGAGAACAAATGTGTCTTCCAGAGCTAACGGGAGCCCGACAGAATTGCTCCATCGGACACCCATTAGCATATACGCCACCCAGAACAATTGAATTTCCCCGTTTGTGTTTTATTTATTTCCTGTGGGGGCCTATGTGTTCGTTTTATTTCCTATGGGTGCAAAGGGTAAGAGATGGATGCTGACACCCCCCCAATTTTAGTGGCCTTTCTCCTTGTGATACAAGGCCACGCCCCTCAAAACACCCACACCCATTTTTTTACGCACACCTTCAGACTACCTCCATACCCCCACTTCAAAATTCCCACTTCGACCACTGCTATGGAATATATATATAGTGGCAAGAAGGGTACTTTGCCATCTTCTGATGTCCAGAACATGACTCGCTCCCTAGGACAAGGGGCAGTCAGGGAGACAGGATTAAGGATTGTGCGATTGTGCATATTATGGGTGTGAATGCTCTGGAGTGTGTGATGGATAAAAGGATTGAGGGATCTGGTGGGCGGGGCTTCTGACTAGCAGGCAGAAGATAGCTAGGGCTGGTGGAGAGTAGCTAGTGTCAGGAAGCCATCTCATGTATATAGTGTGCTGTCACAACATTTGTGACAGCTAAAATCATGTCATTTTTGCAGTACGAAACCGGAAATATCGGATTTAAAATCCGAATTCCGAACCACGGGAAGATCAGAACCGTGATTTGGATTTGTCTAGATCTCCTCAGGAGATCAGAACCGGTATTGGAATCTTTCCAGATTCACGAAAATAGGGTGGATTCGGATTGCCGGAGAACCAAAACAGCATCTCTAATGTATTTATACGTTGCTGCACATCCGTCTATGAGGCTGTAAATGGTTCAAGATATATCTCCGGTCTAAACTTTTATCAAATTGAGTGAAGTCCTGTAATAGCCCCTCGTTTTGCCAGGTCATGGGAAAACAAATAAACTCCAAATTCTGTCTGCACCGTGTTACATTATTTTGATGCTAAAAGGCCATCTTTTCCTGTGGAGATTGAATAACTCGCTCCAGTAAATTTGATTTATTTCTGTAAATTATTTGCCAATTTGCACTCTCATATGTTCATCTCTCCAGAGTTTCCCAGGTATGCAGGTTTGGAAGGTCGCAAACGTGATTAAATAAGTGTGGTTACTGGAGTTGGGAGATAAAAATGAATCCAGGCCGAGCTTAGTATCTCAATTACATACTAGCCCCTTTGTACAGCGATCACCTACACTTCACTAAATAACAACTTTGCGCTCATTTCCAGAGGTGACGAACCAGGAACTTTGTTTCTTTTGAAAATAAATTAATATAATTCTCTTCCATATAACAGTAGGACCAATGGCCCTCATTCAGAGCCGCTCGTTAACAGCAGTACGCTCGTTGCGTTCCGATGTTGTGAAACCGCGCATGCGCCGGTGTAACACTGCGCATGTGCGTACGGCAGATTGCGAGCTTTTTTTCACTCGTTCGGCAAATTGCAAACAGGAAGTGACATGTCAAATGTGATTGACAGAACAGGCCGTTTTTGGGCGTTGACGGGGGTGAAGATGGAAAAACGCAGGCGTGGCGAGGCGTTTTTGGGGCGTACATAAATTAGCTCATGCGAACGTCCAATGTGTTCGTACCAACTCATACGTCACTGGCTGATCCTCTTTCCGTTCAAACTGCTCGCACAGCTTAGGGTCTGGATTATTCGACCACAATGGCGATGGCCTTGTCCTTTTGCCCGGGCCTCCGCGATGTTTCATTGATTTATCACGGCTTGTCAGATAAACAATCAACTTTGGATTGAAAACCAGCTTGTAATGTTTTTTTTTTTTTTTCCCTTTGTAATAGCACAAAACCGTACGCAGCTGAAAATCTCGGCTGCTAATTTCAGGATTACACAATCAATTTGCGTTTTTTTGTAGGAATGTATTTTACAATTTGGTTAGTATTTTTGCATTTTGTAACAATATTGTAATCATGTTTGTGTGTATTGTAACCTTTTGCATTGGGCTGCTTTTTTTTTTTTTATTTATTCCAAAGTGTTCCTTAAAGTAACATTTTGTTTTTTAACCCTTGATTTTGGGAAAGTCCAAAACTCAGATTTCGTTTTTCCCTTGTGGGACAGAATTAACTATAAACCAATTGTCAATTAATGTCACAATACAGTTGAGAACAATTTGTAGGTTTTATTTGCAAAACACATTTTAAAACAAATCATGTGCATTGTCACGTACATTTTTGGGGTCCTTGTTACCCACTAATATTTGGCACATATTTTTTTGTAAAATTATATTTTTGGAACAAAAACGACAAAATTAAAAAAACAATTCACAAGAAAGGAGAGGGAAGTTTTGGCCAGAAAGGAATATGGGGCAAGCACAGAAGGAGTGTGGGCAAAGTAGCCAGTGCTGTCATCGTTTCTTTCCCCGTTTGGCTGGTGTAGGGTGGGCGCCAGACCGGCTCCGGGATGTCCTCTGGCTGGCCTGTCCAGAGGCAGATGTTGTGGCCTCTGGACTAGGCACAGGGCTAGGCACATTTGGAGGAATGGCTGTTGTTGTGTCAGAGGTGGGGGATCCTGATGTTCCGGCAGGAAGGGAGGTCGGCTCCACCATGTGCTGGCGAACGAGCTGCTCCAGGGCATTGGCGATTCTGATGTTGGCCCTGGTATTTTCAGCCAGGGCCTGACCAATGGTCACGTTGGCCGCCGCATTTTGCTCCAGGGCCTCAGCCACCCGTAGCAGACTGGCATCCATCCTCTGCAGAATCTCCGTATGGGAGTTCTGTGAGGAGTGCCACTGCCTACGAGGGGGATTGCCCAGGACTGGCTTCTGCAGGGTCCTCAGCCGGATGTACTGGTTCCTCCCCTGCAGAGCCAGCAGAAATTCTGCGGCCAAGGCTCCCCTCTGGAGCAGACTCATCCGCCTGTGTCTCTGTGAGAAAAAAGAGGAACATTACAATCTACATATTGTCACATTAACATTTCAGAGTTGGTTACATCACAACATTTACCTGGGACAACATGAGGAGCCGCAAAGTCTGGCATGTCCGTATCCATGTTGGACACGCCAAACACCTCCACATCCTGCACACACCCCTGTGCCAGCTCTTCCAAATCATTAAACTCCAATGACACAGGGGTGGGACCCCCACCTGTCCCCCTTGCATGCCTAGCCCTGTCAGCCATTTTTTGTTTCAGGCGATATTTGAAGTCTTGCCATCTGTGGGTGAAAAAGTAGCCATTATTCCTGCATTATTTCACCCTGTTTTTTTTGGGTGGTCAAGTTTTTACTTACCGCCGTTTGACATCCCGGGCTAGACGGACATAATCACCCACCCTATTGACAGCACTGGCTATCTCCTCCCACATTTTCCACTTCTGGCTTGCACCCATATTCCTGTCTGCCTGTGGCAGGATGTCCACACACTTCTGAACCAAAACCTCCATCTCCTTTCTTGTGAATTGTGGCTGCCTTTTCTTTTTCCCTGCTTTGCCCGGAATACTGTGCCCAGCAGCCTCTTCCATGTCATCCTCCACACCTATTTTCAATAAAATTGTGAAATTTTAGCTTGCAAACTTTCACTATATTCTGTCTCAAAATAATCCTTGTTTGGAAATGCCAGAAAAACTTACCGGCTGCCTCTTGGCCATTGTTTGGCTGGTCTGTAGCCATTTCTCATACCAAAACAAGAAATACACCAGAACGTTTTTTTTTGGTCGTGACGTATTTATACATGCGTCCTTATTATTCGTCCGCATCATTGATTGTGCGTTCCTATGATCCCTCCTTAATTTGAGCGGGAAAAGAAACACTATTTATGGCTTTGGCCATCTCGAGTCTAGGTGGCGGGTGTTGGTTGTTGGAGGTTACGTTGGTCGGAGTGGATTGTTGGTGGGAATTGTATTTGGCGGTGTTTGGCGATTTTTTCAGTGCGTTTTTTTTTAGTTTATCTTTCCGTTCGCTTTTTTTGGTGTGGTTCTTTTAGTTGTGGTGTATTTTTTTGGTAAGTTTTTTGCCGTCTTCCTTTTGTTCAATTTGGCTATGCTTCTTTTATTTCGTTTTTGCTCGCTAAATTTTTCAAAATTCTCCTTTTGTAGGTTTCTTTTGGCTCTGCCCCAACGACCTTTTTGTCCGGTGACTTATATATCCTGTATTGGTAAGTTTGGATTTTCACTTGTTTGTTAAATGTTCATGTCATTTTTTACGCAACTTTTGTGGACATTACTGTTTTTTTCTGTGTTTTTGTGGGTCATAAATGTGAGAACTAATTAGCGCTTTTTTGTCGGCTTGATTTCTCTAGTTAAATTGCGAACTAATTAGCGTTTTTTTGTCGGCTTGATTTCTCTAGTTAAATTGCGAACTAATTAGCGCATTTTTGTCAGCTTGATTTCTCTAGTTAAATTGTGAACTAATTAGCGCTTTTTTGTCTGCTTATTTTCTTTAGTTAAATTGCGGACTATTTAGCGCATTTTTGTCTGCTTATTTTCTGTAGTTTAATTGCGAACTAATTAACGCATTTTTGTCTGCTTATTTTCTGTAGTTTAATTGCGAACTAATTAGCGCATTTTTGTCTGCTTATTTTCTGTAGTTTAATTGGGTGATATTTACCGTTCCCAATCTTGGTTGTTGTTTGGGCCCCAAATTGTGGAAGTCTGCGCACTGTCAGTTTGCTCTTTGGAGAAATGTGTGTTTATCCCCTTTTATGTTTTGTCTTTTGCCAAATTAAGAAGCCTAAATGGCCAACAAACATTTTTTCCTTGTTCGTGTTTTTTTTCTTTTAGGCTTTGTAAATCATGACAATACCCCGGCATGTAAGCATCATTGGATTGTATCGTAAAGATAAGTATTTTTTGTTATTTTTTGGGGCAAACAAACCATAAATTCAATTCTTGCAATTTCAGGTTGATCTTGGTCGGATTGTTGTGGCCATGCTCCCGGAAGCCGACCAACCTCAATCTCGTCCCAGGTGTAGGCATCGTAGGCGTGCAAGGCCCCAGATATATAGAACACGTGTCACCCTTTTTGGAATGCCCGATGATGAGGTGTTAAGACGCTACCATCTTCCGCCCCAAATCATCATAGACACTCTCTCATTAATAGAGAGTGATCTGGAGCCGCAAATTGACAGTCCTACAGCAATACCACCACTTACGCAATTTATGGCGGTGTTACATTTCTGTGCCTCAGGATCCTTTCAAACCACGGTGGGAATAGTTGCGGGAATATCCCAATCCTCCTTTTCCAGGATCCTGAGGGCAGTGATGGAGGCCCTTTTCAAGCATCATTTTATTAAAATGCCTTTGGATATGGGTGCCCTTAGTGTGGCCAAGGCCAATTTTTACCAAATATCTGGCTTCCCACACATCATAGGGGTTGTGGATGGTACTCACATACCACTTCAGCATGGCTGGAGGCCATTTTTAGGAACCGCAAACACTATCACTCACTGAATGTAATGGTGGTATGTGATGCCTCCCTCCAGATCCTGTCCCTGAATGCAAAATTACCCGGGAGTGCACATAACTCATTCGTCATCCGGCAATCAGGGATATGGCAAAAATTAGACAACCTACAAGCTGGTGATGCGTGGCTTCTGGGTAAGTGGAGACCTTTAGTACATACCAATGCTAAGCTTTATACACAGTGTTCCTGATGTTGTCACTTCTTTTTCACAGGAGACAGTGGCTACCCTTGCACGCCCTGGCTGCTCACTCCTTATTTGGCTCCCACACCAGGGCCACAAAGTAATTTTAATTCCGCACTTACAGCCACAAGGCTAGTGCTGGAGCGCTGTATCGGCCTTTTAAAAGGCCGATTCAGATGCCTCCACCGCTCTGGTGGCGAACTCATGTATTTGCCGGATATGGTTTCGAAAATTGTGGTCCTGTGTGGGATATTTCACAACATCACCATAAGGAGTGGTGTCCCAATGCAGCCAGAGGATGCCTTGCCTGAGGATGGCCCCCCCGAGGTTGGTTGGAGGTCAGTATGTGGGGGGGCCATACGCGATGATGTGGTGGCCAGATATTTTAGGTAATTATTGGCACAAAAGAAGTTCTTTGACACAATGTCGTAAGGATTTTTTGAGACCATCAAATTAATTGGTTTTTTATTTCCCATCTTGTGTTTTATTTCATAATCTTTTGGACTGAAACGATGACTACTTCCTGCTACCAAAAAATGACTTCATGGGGACACATTGGATATATATTCTGGACCCAATTTTGAAATGCAACATTTGTTGAATCATGTTGGCATGCTCATTCGTCAACCAGTTCTTGATTTTTCTTTTAATTTTTCTTATGGTGTTTGCTTGTTTTTACATTTTGTTATCACTGTGTGTATTGTTTGTGAACCAACACTTTTTTTTGTTTTTTATGTGGTGAATACATTTTTTTGTTTTTGTAATCCCAAAAATTTTATTGTACATTACAAGCAAGTGTAAGCAGGTTCACCCACGTTAAATTTGCTTAAGGGTTAATCCTGTAATGTGGCAATTTGCACATTATTTAACTATGCTTTGTGGGTCCAAACCAACACCAAAAGGTATTATGTAGAATCAGTATGCTTTGGAATCTCGGCCTAAGCAGGTTTCCCACAAAATTGTAACATGTAAATTTTTTAAAGTAAAAATAAAATAAAATGTAAACTCGCAAAACCCATTGTTAGTGTTAGCTGTTTCATGTGCCTGCTTTAAAAAAAACAACATAACACAATCTTAGTGACATTAGTTGCAAATACTTGCTGCAAGAGTCTACTTATGTAAGTTTAAACAATCTAAGATTTTGAGACGAGGAATGAGACTGAACTCAAATTTTAACTTTTTAATTAGGAAAAATAATTTGCGGGCTAAAAAAAAAAAATTAGGGACGCAGGATCCCTGCCATACGATCCAGGACCACCAGCAGGCCGATCACGTGCCCCCGCATAACTTGGACGCACCCGGCTAGGTCCGCCAAACGCCTCTGGTCCTCTGTGGGTTAGAAAATTGTGGTGCTTACTACAATGAATCCATAATTTATGAATCTCAAAAAAGACACAAGCAAAAGAGAGTTATCAAAAAGTGACAATAGTGTTGCAAAAAGCAAATTTTAACAAAAACCCAGAAGCCCCAAAAAATGGTCAAACAAAAAACCTTAAAAAAAAAAAAACCGTAAGCCAGACATACAAGTTTGACTGTTTTGCCATGTGGGTTATGTGTATGGGGAAATCAGCTGTGAAATGTAAATACAAACAGATATATAACAAAACTTTTGGAAAACCAAAAAAAGGAAAAGGCACAGACAAAGTATTAGATCAACACATTTTCAACAACAAAAAAGGATAAAAGGGAAACATACCATTATGAATGACGGCTGGCCCCGAAACAACTCCCTCGTCCTCCTTGGAGGTGATCAAATTTCCCAAGGAGGTGGGAGGGGTGATCACCGATTCCGGAGATGGGGTGGTCAAGAGAGGGGTGGGTTGAGGGGAGGGGGAATTGGGATGGAGGGGAACTAGCACAGAGGGATGGGCGACAGGGTCTGGGCAGGCTGTGGAGGAGGGGGAATTTTGGGTATTTTGGGGAGAGGAAGTTTGGCTGGGGGTTGAGGAGAGGGGACGAGAGCGCCGTCTTTGCCGGTGATGACGCCGTAGTCTTCGCACTGCCCCTAAATGATGGAAAACAAATTGAGGTTAGTTTAGAACATCACCTTGTTAAACGCTAATTGTTTAACCCAAAAAAATGAAAACATGCACATGCAGATATGAGTACAAAGAATAAACAGGCCATACAAGAAAACATGCACACGCAGATATGACTACAAAGAATAAACAGGCCATACAAGAAAACATTCACATGCAGATATGAGTACAAAGAATAAACAGGCCATACAAGAAAACATGCACACGTAGATCGAAGTGCAAAGAATAAACAGGCCATACAAGAAAACATGCACATGCAGATATGAGTACAAAGAATAAACAGGCCATACAAGAAAACATGCACACGCAGATAGGGCCACAAAGATAAACATGAAAACCAAAGACAAAAAAACTTACTTTCCGCTATCCGCATGCGAAAGCATGCCCGCAAACGGGGCGTCCGCCGTTGAAGGTCGGACCACCAGCGCTCCAGCTGGCCGATCTGGTGGCGTGAGCCGAAGGAACGCAGGCGTCCACGAACCTCCGCATAGGCGGCACGCTTTTCACGATTGGTGATGGGGGAAGGCTGGCTGGTGATCCGCCTGTCCATCACCTCTGTTAAAACCAGGAGCTCGCGCCTGGTGAATGCCGAGGCTCTCATGATGGCAATGGTGTATTTTTAATAAAACAGTTTTAATAAAGACCCGAAAATAATTTTGATTGGCTAATGTAGTTGGGAAATTAACAGGAACCATTCTATTGGTTAGTGTATGAGTCATGTGTTCGACAGGGCCAAAAATCTATTGAGAGTTATGATAGGCTTGATGCAGTGACATGCGTAAGCTAATTTAAATTAAGAAATGAACCCAGTAAAATATGCGTGGGTAAAAACACAGAAAACAAATGGATAATTGTCTCAAACATGTATTTTGGCAAAAGAAAGCTATTGTTTAAACCGTACGTATTCTGCGGGTAAACACAAACACGGACAAGAGTAAAGTTTATTGCAATTCAAAAAAAAAACCACATGTGAAGAGCAATTAAGCTAATTGATATATTGATTGGCATGATACGATTGAGGGAGGTAGGCAGAATAAACGAGCAGGTAATCGGAATCTGACAGGCCCACTTCCGGTTTGTACTTGTGCGTGCGTTCCCTGCAAGCCACATTGGGGATGTACGCTCGCTATTTGGCTCGCTCGTTAGCTAGAGGAGGGGTCAGTAGACTTTGGGGTGGAATTTTAGGTGCGTTCGAAATTACGTGCGATCGCTTAAATTTACATATTTCGGCAAGTATGCCGAACGTACGATCGGCCACTTGCGTCCGGGTCTGAATCAGGCCCAATGTCGCTTGCAGTGGAACATACATTGGGCTCTATTTATCAACATCATTTTTACTAAAATAATGTGAAAAAGGGTGTTTTCACACCCTTTTCACATTATTTTAGTATCACCTATAGTTATTACAGGGCAATTGGAGTAGAATTCGTAAAATTCTACTCCAACCCCTAAGTATCACTTATTTTTAGTAAAGCAGATCGCATTTCCCATAATTGTAATGGGAAATGTGATCCGACCAGAGTTACTAAAAATAAATGTGAAAAAAATACCGGGAAAGCCCTGTGATAATAACGCCACCTGGAGGTGGCGTTATCCAGGGTCTCCCCCGGTTACCGGCCTCCTGCCCTGCTCTAACGTGGAGAGCAGAGCCGGGAGTCAGTCCCCATAATCAGCTGTGTGGTCTAAACAGACCGCAAGCTGATTACTGTAAAAAAAAAATAAAAAAAAATAGTAAAAAAAAAAATTACTTACCTGACTCCAGGGACCGGTGATCGGGCCTCCGGAGATGACTCCCCTCTGGTCAGCTGGTCTCCCACAGTGCACTGCTGCCCGGTCATCAGGTGGTCGGGCCCCAGTGCAGTATGGGAGATCATCTGACCGGAGGAATGGAGAACATCACCGGGAGCATGCAGGTAAGTGTAAGTAAGGGAGAGGGGGGTCCGCGATCGCGGGGGCGGGGCTTAGCGCTGGGGGGGCGGGCTTAGCGCCGGAGGGGGGGTAGCAGTGGCGACCGGTCGGCACATGCGTGGGCACTTAACCACGGTATTTTTTGCGAAAATACCGTGATAAGTCTCCGAAGGGGATTAGCAGGGACAGAGCTTTATCGCAAGCTCTGTCCCTGTAAGGGATTTGTAGTAAATCCCTGTGATATTGCCTGAATTCGCAATGCGAATTCACTCGGTAATATCACACTACAATATGCATTACCAATGCGGATTGTAGTAAATAGAGCCCATAATGTTTAGATCACAATAACAGAGTTTACACTGTTCTTATCTCTTCAACGTAATTCTAGCTGGAACACAAATACGCCTTTAGGGCATGACCCGGGTGGGCACAGGCTGCCCGACTGATGTGGAAACTTACAGCATATATCATTAAGAATTTTAAAGTCCAAAAATTTACACACCAAGAGTAATGAGCCATGAGAGGAAATGGCAGTCTAGAATATGTCAACTTGTTCTTCCGCTGACGCTACAGATGAAGCAGAATTTATGGCAGTGAGTGGCTCCGAGTATTTGCTGCAATTACCTTGTAAAATTCCTAGCTATTTAAAGATTGGTCACAGGGTAGCGCTATTTCTCAGCCACAAACCACCATTCACTGCTATACGCCCTGCTCCAAATGTGAATACTAATTATAATTATTTTCGTGAAGGAATGCTCAAAATTTAGGGCTGACTAGGATTACATGGAACATAGCTGTTCCCACACAGGCGTGTCTGACTGTTTAAACGCAGTTTTATGGGCGTGCATAAATTAGCCATTGCGTTCCCCTGCGCTGCACGAGAACTCACTGGAGAGCCGCAGTGTTTTTGGCCGGTCAGACTTGCTTTACATGCTGCGTGACTGCCTGCTGTGCATCGATGGTATCGATGTTGATACTGCTGCATGTCGTCGTACCGCTATGAGAGGGCGGCAGTCTCTAGGCTCAGCTGTGTTTTGGCAAGCATTAGCATATTTTAGCAGGGTTTTAAAGCTCGTTGTTAAATGGGCCCCGCCCCAGGGAGGTTAGAGGCAGTGGCATCCCTACCTCTCTTTGCACCTGGTGCGGGCAGCGGCGGGGAGCTTGTACTGCGCGCCGACAAATAAGGGGACGTGGCCTCGTGAGTGTGGGCGTTGCCTTGCGGGTGGGGGCGTGGCCTCGAGGCCCGAACACCCGTTTTTTTTCACACTGGGAATGCTGAAGGTGCAGTCTGCCTCCGGGGACCAGCCTGTGTGAAGTGCCGGCTCCCTCACTGTGCTAGGAGCCGAGTGCTGGACGTAATGCAACACCAGGCTTTTGTCACTGAGGGTGGGCCAGTACTTTGGTGTCACCCTTCAGCTGGTGACACCCAGGTGCGGCCCGCACCCCCCTTGTGACACCAGTGGTTAGAGGTAAAAAATGCAGGATATGTCCAATATCCCGACAGTGGGGATTCCAGGGGTGAGAGTGTCATTGCCGGAATCCCGATACTTATCGGAATACCGGCTCCAGCATCTCGACCACCAGAAATCCAAAGGTAAGTGTCGGGGTTGGGGGGAGGGGAAGGAGGTTAGGATTAGGCACTAGGAGAAGGGTTAGGGTTAGGCACTAAGGGGGAGGGTAAGATTTAGGCACTAGGGGGGAGGTTAGGATTAGGCACCAGGGAAGGAGGATTAGTATAGGTATACTTACCTCGAGCTGCCAGGATGGCAATTTAGTTGGGAAAGATTTCTGGACTGCACACCCTGAATATATATAATGGGAGGTGCTACCTGATGAGACTAATTGCACGGCACAAAAACAAACAAATCTCTGGTGCACAACTCTAAATTATTAATAATATATAAATGCAATAAAATTTTGCAATCAATAGAGGTTTTTTGCATAATCTTGGCCAAGGTTATGGGCCTACCCACCATATCCAGGTAACCTCTGTAGGGTAGGTCCCTAACATACTACGATTCAAATCCAGAGCATAGGACACCCCCAAACTAGCCCAGCTAAGCCGCTCCAGGGCACCGCCATAGTAAGAAAAGTGGCAATTTAGTTGGGATGCCGATAGCGGGATTCTAACCGCCGGGATCCCGAACACCGGCATCCTGTACCCAACCAAAAAAATGCAATCAGTACACTGGACCTCATTCAGAGTCGGTCGTAGCGGCCGCACGGTCGTACGCCACCGATGTACGCTAAACTGCGCATGCGTAAAGTTCGCAATGCGCATGCGCAAACTAGCTGCTACGATCAGAAATTTCTCTCTCCTTGAACACAGCCAGGTCGGTAGTTTGAGTGACAGAATGAGGCGTTTGTGGGTGGTAACAGGGGAAGGTGCTTGAATACGGGGGAGTGGAGATCCGAACGCAGGCGTGCCTAATTATGCAAACGGCGTTTTATGGGAGTGCATACGGTTTATGGGAGTGCATAATTAACAAAGTAGCATCATGGCACATGTGACATGGGTGGTTTGTACACTGACCTGATCGTAGTGCTTAAGAGCGGGTAGGGTCAACCTTAAGCTCTACGACCAGTTCCGATGGTTCCCGATGGTCTCAATTAATCCTTATATGCTCGGACATGACGTGTAATGCGTACGAAAAGGGGGCGTATTTTTTGTCTTACGGCCGCATCCTCCTCTTGGTCAGCCAGCTACCGATCCGAACTTAGGGACGCAACTTGCGAGGGAATCATTTACATATCCGGCCCCTTTTCCTGTACGACCGTGCGGCCGCTTCGAATGAGGTCCTAAGTGGAGAAGATGCTCAATACAACCAATCAGCTTCTAACTGTCATTTCATAGACTGTGCTGGATAAATGACAGCTAGGAGCTGATTGGCTGCTTTAGGCAACTTCTCTAACTCTATCTGTCTCCAAGGCTTGATACATATCCCCTCTAGGGAGAAGGTATTTGGTCTTTGTTTGGAAAGCGCTATCAAATAGGACTCTGTGTATGGAACACACTTTTTTCACAGAAAATCTGTTAAACATTAGGTCTGATGTTATATCTCTGGCGCGTGACATAATTAAATTCAACACAATAAAACAATATTCCCTATTGACCGTTGCACAGAGAACCAGGCGCTCTCACTACATATGACTGGACTGTCCATAGAAAGCCGGATAGCAGGATATCTGAACTGTTACTTATCCCTGGAAAATGCTTTTATACTATTAATGTTTGATATTACAGGTCTGGCTGATAGGTACTGTACAGCAAAGCAGCTGTGGGAAGCAGAACGCGGAGAGGCCCAGGGAGGTGTCTGTTCCGTGTGTAGCTTCTGAGGCCCGTGCAGGGTTCTGTCAATGTGCTCCCACAGCATATCCTCGTACAGCAAATATAGGCAACTTGTGTTACTCTGGCTGCTGTGGAACTACAAGTCTCAGAATGCTCTACTGTGCAGAGTCTCACGCTCAGAGGGGTGTATGACACAACGCTATATTGGGGACATGACCAAGCCAGGTTGGGAGTTTATTATGTCCCCCAAGGGAACCCCTAGTCTGTTAAAAAAAAAGCGCTAGTATACCCTCCCCCACCAACACCCACCATGCTAAATATCTCCACAATAACTGGCGGCCCCGAGTGGGACATACATTCCAACTGTTCCAGCAGTGGGGACAAATTAGGACTGTACTTCCTGAAGTGGGACAATCGTTTGGTATGTGGGACTATGCAGGACTCTGGCCCTCATTCAGACCCGCTCGCAAGCGCCTATGCGCTTGCAAGCGGGTCGATGGTGGGGCACTGCGCTGTCGATCGACAGCTCGCACCGTTTTTTAGGCGGGGAGGGGGGGTGGTTGGCCAAATGGAGGCGTTCCCGAAGGAACACCTG